>OY997272.1:367136355-368338230 GCA_963921465.1 Triticum timopheevii | reverse complement strand
AGGCTAGTGCAGGCCTCGGTCAATCCGCTTTTGGCGGACTGAACCTTCTGAATCACCGTACTCATAAGAGTACGGTGCTCTTCATAAATGGAAGCGCCGCGAAGCACTTCCAGTAGACTATCCGACGCCTCCGCCGTGATGGAGGTCATCGGCACTGCCGGCTCGCCCTCCCTAGCGAGGGGCTGCCTACCCGAATCCGGAACCTTTGGAGGTTCCAATGCAGTGTCCGGCTAGGAGCCCAACTTGCTGCGGCTCTTGTCAGCATAATCTATGGGGATTTTACCCCCCATGTGCCCGGCGTATGGAATTTTGCCTTGGGGCATCTCCAGAACCACCTCCCCCTGCTCTGGTACCCTTTGGGACAACACCTCCGTGTCATCCGCAGGCCGAGGGGAGGTGGCCATCGGGAGCGAATTCATTGCCGAATCACTCAGAGACCCATCCGAAGAGGATACCTCGGGATGGGACCTGGCCGGACTGCATATGCGCGTTAGGCGTTATAATAAACTATGAAGTTAAGTCGCACGAAAGGTATTACGGAGTGCGGATACTTACGATCTCGCCAGGGGCTTGCCCCTGGGTAGCCACTCCTCCTCGCTGTAAGAGGCCATGGTGGAGTGATCCGGAAGAGACGCCTTTCCCTTCTTTGGCATCTTAGCCTCCCCCTGTGGGGCGGCTTTTCTTTTCTTCTCCTCCCCAATGCGGTGAGGGGGAATTTCTTCATGTTTCTCCCCGTCTCCGCGGGAGGAATCTGCCTCGCCGTCCTCGGACGACGAGTCTATTACGGCCTTGCGCTAGGGACCGTTCCTGGTCCCCGCGGCCGCCTTCTTAGACCCTTCGGCCTCTCCGGATGGGGCGGCCCTCTTCTTCTTCTCCTCCCCATCGTGGGAGGAGCGCGCCTCATCGCCTTCGGACGAGGCGTTCGGTGCGATCTTGCGCCGGAGACCCTTCCTGGTCCTCGTGGCCTTCTTTTCGGCCTTCTTTTCCGGCGCCTTGTGAGACGTCAGAACTAGCATCTCTGTCAGGAGTGCGGTTGCTGGATCTTCCGGCAGCGGAGCCGGACAGTCGATCCGCTTCGCTGCCACCATGTAATCCTGATTAGATAAACATGGTGACGTAGAATCCTCCCATGAATATACAGGGAAAGGTACATCTAGTGATGATCAGAAAACTTACCGGACTGGCGAGCCGCGTGGCACAAAGTCCGCGGTCCTCGGATGTGGGAGGAGGTACTTCGGTGGCCTTGAACAGCACCTTCCAGATGTCCTTATGCGTCGTACCGAAAAGCTCTTGCAGTGTCTTGTGTTCGGCCGGATCGAACTCCCACAGATTGAATGCTCGTCTTTGGCATGGAAGGATTTGGCGGGAGAGCATAACCTGGACCACGTTGACAAGCTTGATCTTCTTGTCCATCATGTTTTTAATGCAGTTCTAAAGTCCTGTCAGCTCCGCAGGTTAGCCTGAGTGAGGGAGTCCTGGATTAGGGGGTGTCCGGATAGCTGGACTATAGCCTTTGGCCGGACTCCTGGACTATGAAGATACAAGATTGAAGACTTCGTCCCGTGTCCAGATGGGACTTTCCTTGGCGTGGAAGGCAAGCTTGGCGATACGGATATGTAGATCTCCTACCATTGTAACCGACTCTGTGTAAGCCTAACCCTCTTTGGTGCCTATATAAACTGGAGGGTTTTAGTCCGTAGGACGAACAACAATCATACCATAGGCTAGCTTCTACGGTTTAGCCACTCTGATCTCGTGGAAGATCTACTCTTGTACTACCCATATCATCAATATTGATCAAGCAGGAGTAGGGTTTTACCTCCATCGAGAGGGCCGGAACCTGGGTAAAAACATCATGTCCCTTGTCTCCTGTTACCATCCGCCTAGACGCATAGTTCGGGACCCCCTACCCAAGATCCGCCGGTTTTGACACCGACATTGGTGCTTTCACTAAGTGTTCCTCTGTGTCGTCATCTTTAGGCCCGATGGCTCCTCCGATCATCAACAATGATGCGATCCAGGGTGAGACTTTTCTCCCCGGACAGATCTTCGTATTCGGTGGCTTTGCACTGCGGGCCAATTCGCTTGGCCATCTGGAGCAGATTGAAAGCTCCGCCCCTGGCCATCAGGTCAGATTTGGAAGTTTGAACTATGCAGCTGACATCTGCGGAGACTTGATCTTCGACGAGTTCGAGCCACAGCCAAGCGCGCCGCACTGTCACAATGGGCCTGATCTAGCTCTGCCGCCGGACAGTGCCCTGGAGGCCGCACAAGTGCCCGCTCCAACCCTTAGCTCGGAGCCGACTGTGCCGATCGAGGACGGGTGGCTGGACACCGCCTCGGGGGCTGCTATCTCTACGGCGATTGAGCCGAACACCAACCCTGTCCTTTGCAAAGCTCGTGACTCCAAGGCGCCGGACTCCTCTCCGGACTCCGAACCTTCCGCGCCCCTGCCAATCGAATCCGATTGGGCGCCAACCATGGAGTTCACCGCCGCGGACATCTTTCGGCATTCACCCTTTGGCGACATCCTGAATTCACTAAAGTCTCTCTCTCTATCAGGAGAGCCCTGGCCGGACTATGGTCAGGAAGGTTGGCATCTGGACGACGAAGAAATTCGAAGCCCACGCACCACCCACTTCGTAGCCACTGTCGAAAGTTTAAATGACATGCTCGACTTAGACTTCGAAGACATCGACGGTATGGACGACGATGTACGAGACAAACATGAACCAGCACCTATAGGGCACTGGACAGCCACCTCATCTCATGATGTATACATGGTGGACACACCTAAAGGAAGCGACGACGAGGAACAATGGGACGTCACGAGGGATCATTCCCTCGAAAAGCAGTCAAAACGGCGATGTAAGCGCCGCTCAAAGTCCCGCCTCGACAAAGACAACAGCCATACAGAACCAGCCATAGAACAGGGCGAACTGGTGGGCGATGAACATTCTATCGAGCAGCCGTCCGAACAGGACAATCTGGATAAACAACCCGTCCCCGGCGAAGATAACAGTCCGGATGATCTCATGCCGGACAAGTTACTGGAGCAGAAGAACCTCCACAAAAGGCTCGTCGCCACTGCGCGTAGCCTGAAAAAGCAGAAGCAGAAGCTCAAAACAGTGGAAGATGTGCTCAGAATCAGATGGAGCAAAGTACTCAACACCGTAGACAAATACGGCGATAGTCGCCGAACAAAGAGCTACCCGAAGTGAAAACTACTGCCCAAATTTGATGAGGAGGCCGTAGAGCCCCCGCAATCAAAAAACAAGGAGACCACTCGGTCGGATAGACGACCCCATGGGAAACATAGAGCAGCAAACGGCGCCGCACACAAGCCGGCCCGCGATCCGCACACGGATTCGCATCAAAAAGATGGCCCAGTTAGATCTATCTACGGGCCAAGAAAGCAAGCTCTAGTAAGCAATGCAACACATCAAGTATCCGAATACTACGATACACCTAAATATAGGGGTGCCGCACACCCCCTATGTTTCACCGATGAGGTTCTGGATTATGAATTTCCAGTGGGATTCAAGCCCGTAAACATAGACGCATACGACGGAACAACAGACCCTGGAGCCTGGATCGAGGATTACATCCTCCACATACACATGGCTAGAGGAGATGACCTCCATGCCATAAAATACTTACCCCTCAAGCTCAAAGGGCCATCCCGGCATTGGCTCAAAAGCCTCCCCGAAAACACCATTGGAAGTTGGGAGGAGCTCGAGGATGCCTTTCGGGCAAATTTTCAGGGGACCTATGTCCGACCTCCGGATGCAGACGATTTATATCACATAACTCAACAACCCGGAGAGTCAGCCCGAAAATTCTGGAACAGATTCCTTACTAAAAAGAACCAAATAGTCGACTGTCCGGACGCCGAAGCCTTAGCAGCTTTCAAACACAATGTCTGAGACGAATGGCTCGCCAGACACCTCGGCCAAGAAAAGCCAAGAACAATGGTCGCATTAACAAGCCTCATGACCCACTTTTGCGCGGGAGAGGATAGCTGGCTGGCAAGATGCAGTATCAGCGACCCAAGTACATCCTAAGTTAGGGATGGAAATGGGAAACCGCGACACAGCAAGGACCAGCGTCGGACCAAGGGAAACAGCCCGAAGAGCATTGCAGTCAACGCCGGATTCAAAAGCTCACGGCAGAATCATAAAAAACTGCCCCCTAAGGATAACAGGGACGAGCTATCTAACTTAAACAAAATCTTGGACAAGGTATGTCAAATCCACAGTACCCCCGGGAAGCCCGCAAATCATACCCACAGAGATTGTTGGGTCTTCAAGCAGTCCGGCAAACTCAACGCCGAACACAATGGGCTCGACACACCAAGCGAGGATGATGACGAACCCCACAAGCAGAGCACCGGAAAACAAAAGAATTTCCCAAAAGAAGTCAAAATAGTAAACTCACTTCACGTGACAAAAGGGAAAAATAGAGCGGCGCCCATAGAGGTATGCGCCATACAGCATATCCCAAAGGAGTCCCGCCACTGGTTGTTAAAACCAATCACCTTCGACCATCAGGATTACTCTAGAAGTATCCGGAATGCAGGATGGACTGCCTTGATATTAAATCCGATAATTGATGGACTCCAATTTACACAAGTCCTAATGGACGGCGGCAGTGATCTAAACCTGCTATATCAGGACACAATCCGCAAAATGGGGATAGACCCAACCAAAGTTTGCCATAGCAACACTTCCTTTCAAGTGGTAATGCCAGGCCCATATGCCCATTTTACGGGCTCTCTACTGCTAGAAGTTGTGTTCGGCTCACCCGACAACTTCCGCCGCGAAAAGTTAAACTTCCACCTCGCCCCATTTACAAGTAGCTACCAAGCACTCCTAGGACGCGAAGCTTTCGCCCGCTTTAATGCAATACCGCGTTATGCATCCCTTACACTTAAAATGCCCGGTCCACGAGGCATCATCTCCTTAAAGGGAAATATCGAGTGTTCCTTGAGCGCGGAAGATTGTGTGACTGCCTTGACAGCCACACACTAAACCGGCTTCGCTAATCCAAGCACCTAAACAGGTCGTTCAGACCCCGGACACGGTTAGACGAGTCCGCCGTAAACATACAAGGGCTTACCAGCCGCATACCCCCGCACAAGGGGCTCCGCGCATATACAGCAAGAGACAATAAAGCTCAATTTTATTCATTTTTTGAATCATACTTTGTTTATTTAATATAACGTACATTTTCGTATGATCTTTTTCAACTAAGTTCATCTCTTTTACAGATGAACACCGTGCTACACTCGTCCAGGATACGGCACAACGGAGACACAGGCGTAGACGTGCAGTAGGGACCCGTTGCAAGGATTCTTTTCAGATTAAGACCCTGCGTAAACCTTTTTTACTGTCTCTTGTTGATACACATCCCCTGGTTTCTTGCTATAACCAAGGAGGAGGCTGGCGTTTTGGCATGGGCCACGTCAGAATTTTGCGTACCTGGACACCAGGGGCTTATTACCAAGGGCGTTGTTCGGCCCGTTTTCATAAAGACCGAATACCTTAGGGAGTGTTCGGCGTCTCGAGTTAGGCCTTATATGCATCAGCTCCGAATCATGTCTTTGGTTAAATGTTGGGTTTGCCCGGCTCCTGTGTTTTGCTGCCTTACGTTCCGCTCTATCGGCTAACGCGGCACCAGGAGAACTACTACGATTGTGCCCCGGTTCGTCCAGGCGAGCACCTTAGTAGAGAAAGCCGAAAACTGACTGTCATGATATAGCGTGAGACTGGTCAACCACTCGATGACCCGCAGGAATCTATAGGATTCCTCCGCATTGACGAAGGGCCGTTTCCCGGTCAGGCACATACGGCCCCGAATTCGGGTGTGCGTGGTGCCCCTAGGGGCTATATAGTAGCCCCACTGTCAAACTCCTATGGCTAAGTGAAAGTGATAAAGCATTATAGTCCGGTTGCCTAGTTTGCTGCGCTACCACCTCCTTTATAGGACCAAGACGTTGGATCGAGTGTGAAAATGCACCTTTTGCAAACACCCCCACAATATATGCGTGGGGGCTGAAGCCGAAAACTGCCATCTTTCAGGTTATATACACATATACATCAACGGCCGCACAGGAGGTATTTTAATTCTTGAAGGCGCAAGTATAAAAAGCTTTTATATTTCATCAAAACATTATTTCACAATAAATACATGTTATTCGAACATAATATCCTTCGAGCACTGCGTCTCTATTAAACGACTGCCCTGCAGAACTTCCTGAAAATAGTGCTCGACAGGTACTCGGCTTCCGTCCGAATCTTGGGATGCAACATCGGTGGCCTTCATCTCCGCCCAGTATGTCTTGACACGGGCAAGAGCCATCCGCGCACCCTCTATGCATGCCGGCCTCCTCATTGCATTGATATGCGACACCGCACCAAGGAACTGCTGCACCAAGCCAAAATAACTCTTCCGCTCGGGCCTCTTCGGCCACAAAAGACTCACGACATCCTTCATGGAAAGTCCGGATAACCTATTCAGCTCCGCCCATTCGGCCAAGCAATCTGTTAATGGAAGCGGGCGCTCTGGATTATGGAACTGCGACCAAAAAACCTTTTCCATTTCCTGATCCTTTTGATCTCGGAAGTGTTCGGCCGCATCCGCCGCACTTGCCGCCAAGTCCAGATAAGCATCCTCCGCACTCCATAGCCGGTCCAACTGAGCATATTTAGGATCCATGAATTTCCTCCGCAGCAGAAAGGGCTTTCCAGTTGCGATATCTCCGGCCTGACGCAGCTCCTCCTTCATAGCTCTCATCGCAGAGCGAGCATCCTTGGCCTCGGTAGCGGCCTTCTTCAGGTCCTCTTGTACTGCTCGATCTTCTTTTTCAAGAAGCTTGCAGCGGTCGGCAGCATTCTTCAACTCCACAGCCATCTCAGCCATTTCCTTCTTGCTTCAGCAGTGAGCAGCCTGTTCAGCTTTTAGCTCTTTGGCCGCCTTTAAGGCAGCCGCGTCACCCTTTCTGGCCTGCTCCTTGGCTCGGGCGAGCTCCGCCCACAGGTTCTCTATGGCAGCGACACCATCTGCGTCAAGCATACTTGTTGTAAGGCACGGGCATCAAGCTCCCTTACCAGGTGTCCGCGGGGAAATTGCATACCTTGTGACTCGTCAAGTTGCCTATTGACAAGCGCGATGTCGGCATCCGCCACGTCAAGTTGCCGCTTTAGTTCGGCAAATTCATCAGTCCGGCTAGCCACCGGACCCTTCGCCACCTGCATAGGAAGGGCGACACATTATACCTGGGATTATGATCCTCGGCGCGCTAACATTTTTGACAACACACCGAGCCTCAGGGGCTACTATCTACACAGGGCGCATTTTATATGCGGAACTGTCAGAAGGTACATCATTTTGCGTACCTCAAAACCTGTCAGTAAACTTCTGACGGCTTCGTGCAATCCACTCTCAGCAGATGAAATCCTTTCAATCACCGTACCCATTAACGCACGGTGATCTTCTGAGATAGACGCTCGCCCGAGCAGATCCTTCAGCTCCTCCGACCGTACACCAGGTGGTGTCGGACTCGTCCGATGGCCTTTTTTGAAGGCCGGACGCGGAGGGCTTTGAGGGGAAATATGACTGCCTTCCAGCCCCGCCGGACTCGGAGAAACCCTCCGCGATGACACCTTAGGGTCGCCCGCCTCACACGATGGTACGGCAGGGGGAGGCGTTTCGCTCTCTATCATCTCCGGACGAAGATCCCCCAAAGATGAGCTCTGCTGAGAAGGGCTGAGATCCGAACTACAAGGTATAACTTCAGTTATCTTCATCAGAAATAGGGCAGGGATATCCTTTATTTTAATAAAAACTCCCCTTTTTACTTACGGCTCAGTGGAGGGCTGATCCCCTTGGGGGCATAATGCGGCCGAGGCATCTCTCGGCGCAGGACCCTCTGACGAAGATTTCTTCCCCCGCTTTGAGACCATGGTCTCCGGGTGTTTAGAGGCGGTCCTCTTCTTCCCTTGGATGGAGGGATTCTCAATCCCTCCTTTCCTGACAGCCTCCTTCACGGAGGCGGTAGCTTCCTTGTTCCCCCCTTCACCTTCTTCCGAAGGCGCAACCTCCAGCATCCTGGTTAACACGGGATCCGGCGTGGTCTCAGGGAGGGGGGCCGGACACCTGATTAGCTTTGCTTTCGCTATCCACTCCTATTCAAGGGACAGCTCTTTTGAGGGCAAATTCATGATGAATATGGGATAGCGTGTCCGGGTACAGGGCTACTTACTTGAGTATCCGGGCGATTGCAGCTCAGACCTGCATCCTCGGTCAAGTCCGGACACATCGCTTGTGATCCGAAGAAAAGCTTGTACATGTCCACGGGCGTCACGCCCATAAAATGTTGGAGAGCTCGTGGTCCCTCCAGGTTAAATTCCCACCGGCGGAGGGGACGATGTTTGCAGGGCAGGATGCAATGAATCAGCATGACCTGCGCTACTACGACTAGAGTGATCTCTCTCTAGGAGGTCTCGAATGCGGCCCTGCAACAAGGGAACGTCCTTGGACGGCCCCCAGTCAAGTCCTTTGTTGACCCATGACGCCAGCCGCGGTGGAGGACCCGAGCGAAAGGCAGGTGGCGCCACCCATTTGGTGCCCCTGGGAGCTGTGATATAAAACCACTCTTGTTGCCATAAGCTGAGCTCCTCTTGAAAAGATCCCTCAGGCCACGGAGCATCAGCATTCTTTCTTATAACAGCCCCTCCACACTCTGCCTGCTGCCCCTTGATCATCTTCGGCTCCACTTTGAAGGTCTTGAGCCACAATCCGAAGTGAGGGGTAATACGGAGGAAGGCTTCGCACACGACAATGAACGATGAGATGTGGAGGATGGACTCCGGATCCAAGTCATGAAATTCCAACCCATAATAAAACATGAGCCCCCTCATGAAGGGGTCCGTTGGGAAGCCTAGCCCCCGAAGAAAGTGAGACGCAAAAACTACGCTTTCGCCAGGCTTGGGAGTGGGAATAACCTCCCCTTGGGCAGGCAGCCTATGCGAAATTTCGCCGGTTAGATACCTGGCATCTCTTAGCTTTAGCACATCTTCTTCCGTAACGGAGGAAGGCATCCATCGGCCTTGCAGGTCGGAGCTGGACATCATCGAAGGTCCAAAGCGCCTGTATCTGGAGCTTTGGGTGTTGGAACTCGAGGCGAGGGGCGGATTTGATTGAGATTGAAAGAAAGGAGTGGAGCCTTGGTCTCTTCATAAAGAGGTTGAATACCAAGAGCCTTCCCCATGACTGTTCGGGACTCGCCTTCGATAGAGGAGATGTGCCAATGGGCACGGTTGGGTTACCCACGCCCGTATTAATGAGAATCCCGGAATAAGGGGACACGATCTCTGCTTTGACAAGACGTGCCAAGGAAACCGCCTCGCTAAACGCGGTGAGGTGGGACAATAAAAACGATTCGAATAAAGGCTTGGCCGTGGTGTGATGTCACGCCACGAAATACGTCAGCAGATTGAATTTGTGTAAATATTATTCTCTCTACGGTGGTATGTGGAACTTATTTTGCAGAGCCGGACACTATCCTTGTGTTCAAAATCTTCTATGAAGTATTCCGAGGAGGAACCCGCCTTGCAATGCCGAAGACAATATGCGCGACGGACTCGTCATCATTGAAGCCTGGTTCAGGGGCTACTGAGGGAGTCCTGGATTAGGGGGTGTCCGGATAGCCGGACTATAGCCTTTGGCCGGACTCCTGGACTATGAAGATACAAGATTGAAGACTTCGTCCCGTGTCCGGATGGGACTTTCCTTGGCGTGGAAGGCAAGCTTGGCGATACGGATATGTAGATCTCCTACCATTGTAACCGACTCTCTGTAACCCAACCCTCTTCGGTGCCTATATAAACTGGAGGGTTTTAGTCTGTAGGACGAACAACAATCATACCATAGGCTAGCTTCTAGGGTTTAGCCTCTCTGATCTCGTGGTAGATCTACTCTTGTACTACCCATATCATCAATATTAATCAAGCAGGAGTAGGGTTTTACCTCCATCGAGAGGGCCCAAACCTGGGTAAAAACATCGTGTCCCTTGTCTCCTGTTACCATCCGCCTAGACGCACAGTTCGGGACCCCCTACCCGAGATCCGCCGGTTTTGACACCGACACCGAGGCCAGGCCCTTCTTTTCCCAGGAGGTGAGCCGCGTGGGGATTACGGATCAGAATTCGGGGGCCGCCACCCAGTTGGCGTCGTGCGGCTTGGTGATGTAGAACCACCCCGATTGCCACCGTTTCACGGTCTCCACAAAGGAGTCGTCAAACCAG
This sequence comes from Triticum timopheevii, assembly GCA_963921465.1. Taxonomy (NCBI): domain Eukaryota; kingdom Viridiplantae; phylum Streptophyta; class Magnoliopsida; order Poales; family Poaceae; genus Triticum; species Triticum timopheevii. The sequence continues at coordinate 368,327,924 of OY997272.1, read as the reverse complement.
GTAACATTGGGCATCCTGCCCACCATGGCGCCGCCGCACTCTGCTTGTTGGCCACTCACGATCTTCGGCTTCACGCATAAGATTCGTAGCCACAGGACGAAGTGGGGCTTGATGCGGGGAAGGCCTCGCACACGACGATAAACGCCGAGATGTTGAGGATGAAATTTGGGGCTAGATCATGGAAGTCCAGCCCATAGTAAAACATGATCCCGCAGACAAAGGGATGAAGTGGAAATCCTAGTCCGCGGACAAAATGAGAGAGGAACACTACTCTTTCCCGAGGCTTTGGAGCGGGGATGATCTGTCCCTCCGCCGGAAGCCTTTGCGTGATGTTTGCGGCCAGGTATCCGACCGCTCGAAGCTTGGTAATGTTCTCCTCCGTAACGGAGGAGGCCATCCACTTGCCTCCCGCTCCGGACATGCTGCGAATGGTCCTACTGAGAAGGTGAGAACTTGGGCGCTGGGGCTTGAGAGTGCGAGAATGGATGAGCAAATGAGGAAGAAGGCATGGGTAAAAATGGGAGATCCTTGTCCCTTTATAGAGGTGGTGAAAACGGTGCGCCTTCCCGCTCGCCTGATGAAATCGCTTATTTTCCAAGCGCCACGTTAATAGCACGGTTTGGTTCGTATTAATGAGGATCCCGTGATAAGGGGACATGATCTCTACTTTGACAAGACGTGCCGAGGAAACCGCCTCGCAATATGTGCGGTGGCTGGTTGTGGGAAAACGGTTCGAATAATGACTTGAGCATGGTGTGATGTCACGTTATCTGAAGTTGTCAGCAGATTATATTTGTGCAATATTGTTCTCTCTACGGTGGTATGTGAAAATCATCTTACAGAGCCGGACACAATTTAAGTGTTCGAGATTTACTTTGGAGTATTCGGAGATGGAATCCGCCTTGCAATGCCGAAGACAATCTGCGCACTGGACTCATCGTCATTGAAGCCTGGTTCAGGGGCTACTGAGGGAGTCTTGGATAAGGGGGTATCCGGACAGCCGGACAATATACTTTGTCCATACTGTTGGACCGTGAAGATACGAGACTCAAGACTTTGTCCCGTGTCCAGATGGGACTCTCCTTTGCGTGGAAGACAAGCTTGGCAATTCGGATGTTAGATATCCTTCTTTGTAACCGACTTTGTGTAACCCTAGCCCCCTCCGGTGTCTATATAAACCAGAGGGTTTAGTCCATAGGACAAGAACAATCATAATCATATGCTAGCTCCTAGGGTTTAGCCTCTACGATCTCGTGGTAGATCTACTCTTGTAATACTCATATCATCAAGATCAATCAAGCAGGAAGTAGGGTATTACCTCCATCGAGAGGGCCCGAACCTGGGTAAAACATCGTGTCCCCTACCTCCTGTTACAATTAGCCTTAGACGCACAGTTCGGGACCCCCTACCCGAGATCCGCCGGTTTTGACACCGACAGCTATGTCAAATGAACTCGGTGGCACCTGATAGATCAAATCAGTGGGGCTGAGTTTGTCTTTTGGCTTGAGACATATGTGGATATGAGAAAGTGGTTGAGGGCTTTGGAGCATATCACTAAGCACTTTGAGCGAGCAAGCCATTAAGCAACACCTCATCCCCTTTTAATAGTATTGGCTTTCCTATGCACTCAATGTGATCTTTGATCACCGAAATAGAAAAAGTAGAGTCTTGAGCTTTGAGCTTGAGCTAATCCTTTGTCCTTAGCATCTTGAAGGGGTTCCACATCCTCTTGTCCATGCCACTCCACTGTTGGACTTATCTGAAATATACTAGATAAAAGTATTAGTCCAACAAGAGATATGTTGTCATTAATTACCAAAATCACCCAGGGAGCACTTGTGCTTTCAATCTCCCCCTTTTCGGTAATTGATGACAACATACATCAAAGCTTTAGATAAAGATATAGAGAAAGGCATGTAAAGCTTTGGAAGGACATGTAACATGCATAGGCTCCCCCTACATGTATGCAATCATGTAAATATGGAACATAAGATCATGTGAGTGCATAATCATGATAGAGCAAGCAATGAGTTACATGTATCTTGGCTATATGCATCAGAGCAAATGGTGCGAATATAGGAAATGTACCTGCATGCTCATGAGTCCTTCTTGCAAACAATATGTACATTAGCAAGAGATCCTCATGTACATGAATGTGATGCATATACTTACCTTGTGGTCTTGAGCTAGCTTTTGAAGAGATGAACCTGAGTAAACAAGGTTAGACAACACAGAAACGTCTACTGAACAGAGCAAGCAGCAAACCACAAGAGTACCAAGATTGGGATGACATGTAGAGAGTGAGCACTAGGTACTCTATTTGATTGTAGACATGTCCCCACAGGTAAAGATATGCAATGAATTCGAAGATTTCCTTCCTTTAGATGTCTTGCTCCCCCTAAATCTTATATGGGATACTGGGAGAAGATAAGGAATAGAAAATCAGAAAATCAGAGCAAAGCAAACAACATGTCTTTCCCCTCTAAAGACATGTGACTTCTCTCGTCTTTGAATACCAAGCATCTGGGGTCTCTCTCTGATGTGATTATTTATCTCTCTCTCCCCCTTTTGATATGATTAAACTTTGATGTGAGCTCTCTCTCCCCCTTTGACATCAATTTCCAAGAAGGGATTTTCTGGAGTGTGAGTCAAAATAGGTTTGGTCCTTGAGTCACATAGCAAAGTAGCAGGGAAAAATAAGGTGCTGGTAGAGGATAAAAATCATTGAGTGGAGCTGGAACAAAATGTGCAGGATGCGAATGATAAAGTGTCTCCTCAGCATGTGAAATCGGTAACACCGAGTTGTAGTCTTCGGTGGCACCGAGGTAATTCGGTTTGACCGAAAGAGACAAACCGGTGTGTCCGAGTTCATTACAGAGAAAAAGCACATGTCACCTCAGCTCACTAATCAAATAAGATCTCACAAGGATTTGCAGGGAATTAACTAAAGGATTTGCAATGAATAGGATGCAGGGAATGTAGAACAAAAAGAAAAAGGAAAAAAAGATCTAGGTGAAGTAAGAAGGGAAACAAATATGCAAGAGACAGCAAGAACAAGGAGACACACTAGGGAACTTCATCTAGAATTGGTCAGCGACAAAGTCACCTATGTTAGAGTATATTGACTTAGGAGTCAAGTGAAGACACTTGATCATAGGTCATACTCATTGTTTAAGCTCAAAATGGGGTTGCCATTTTTCATTTAAGCATTTTGATGTATTCACATCTTGTTGAGCTGCTTTGACCCATGACTTGGGGTAAAGCTTCTCTAAGATGGAATAACATACCTTGGGTGGTGATGTTGATCTTGATCATGTAGTTGAACTTGTGTGGGATGCTCAAGGTTGATGTAGATCATTGGGAGCACCACTTGTAATTGGAGTTCATCTACCTACATGAGTTAGCTTTGCAAGGAGGAGCACTTGTGTATCCAAAGTGTCAATCATGAAATATGATACCAAAAGATATTTGATATATATAAATTGTCAAAGGACATGTTTGAAGGGTTTCATGCTTCCTTGTCTTCAACCACCATAATGTAGAGACTTGGTGATGTAGAGATTGCTCAAGATGTGAGTGAGTTGCAATCTCATAGATTTAGATGCATCCAAGTACCTACAAGGGTTAGATGACATGCAAGGGTGCAAATATATCCAAGACATATGATTATCATCATAAGAGAAATATCAAGGATTAGTCAAAGGCTCATGCCATGAATGTATCCAGATGGAGTTCCTACTCCAAGTTTGAAGCATCAATGATGTTCAGTTCACCTCTCACCGGCAAAATACTTTATCATCAAGCGGTTTGGTGAATATGTCCGCCAATTGCTTATCGGCACGAACATGCTTAAGGTCAATGTCTCCTTTAGAAACATGATCTCAAATGAAATGATGACGAACCTCAATATGCTTAGTTCGAGAATGTTGCACGGGATTGTGAGCAATCTTAACAGCACTTTCATTGTCACAAAGCAATGGAACATGTTCACATATATCCCATAATCTTTAAGAGTTTGGGTCATCCAAAGTAACTGAGCACAACATGAACTGACGGTAATGTATTCCGCTTCGGCGGTGGATAAGGATACAGAGTTTTGTTTCTTGGAGTACCAAGACACAAGAGATCTACCAAGAAATTGACAAGTACCTGAAATGGACTTTCTATGAACCTTGTCACTGGCATAGTCCGAATCGGAGTAGCCAACAAGATCAAAAGAAGACCTCTTTGGATACCAAATGCCAAAATTTGGTGCATGTATTAAGTATCTCACTATCCTTTTCACAGCCTTAAGATGACACTCTTTGGGGGCTGCTTGATATCGTGCACACATGCACACACTTAGCATGATATCGGGCTGGGAGGCACATAGATATAACAATGAACCAATCATAGAGCAGTAAACTTTTTGATCAACGGGTTCGCCATCTTTATTCAAGTCAAGATGTCCACTAGTAGGCATGGGGTTATTCATACCTTTGCATTCTTGCATATTGAACTTCTTGAATAAGTCCTTGGTGTACTTTGTTTGAGAGACAAGGGTACCCTCCTTAGTTTGCTTGATTTGCAAACCAAGAAAGAATTTGAGTTCACTCATCATAGACATCTCAAACTTCTCCGACATAAGCTTTCCAAACTTCTCATTAAAATGAGGGTTAGTTGAACCAAATATAATATCATCAACATAAATTTTACACACAAATAATTCTTCATTAACCCTTTTAGTGAAGAGAGTAGAATCAATTTTTCTGATCTCAAAGCCTTTTTCAATGAGGAACTTGGTCGAACATTTATACCAAGCTCTACGAGCTTGTTTAAGACCATAAAGAGCTTTGTGAAGTTTGTAAACATGATTGGGTTTCTTAGGATTAACAAAGCCGGGAGGTTGTTTAACATAAACTTCCTGCTCAATTTCACCATTTAGAAAAGCATTTTTAATGTCCATTTGGTACAAGGTAATATCATGGTGATTGGCATAGGCAAGTAAGATGTGAATGGACTCAAGTCTAGCAACGAGGGCATATGTCTCACCATAGTCCATACCTTCGAGTTGACTGTAGCCTTGGGCGACGAGACGTGCTTTGTTGCGAACTACTTGTCCATCTTCATCTTGCTTGTTGTGAAACACCCATTTGGTACCGATGATGTTGTGGTTGTTGTCGGACTTCTCGACCAATGCCCACACTTGGTTTCTCTCAAAGTTGTGTAGCTCTTCATGCATGGCATTTATCCAATCCAGATCTTCCAATGCTTCTTCAACCTTCATGGGTTCAATGCTAGACATGAATGAATAATGTTCACAAAAATTAGCCAAACGAGACTTAGAGCGAGTGATTCTCCCGGTTTGGATGTCATTGTAGATTTGCTCGATGGGATGGTCTCTGGCGACTCTTGCTCAAACTCATGAGAGCTTTTGTTTTGGTCGAGGTGGAGCATCTTCTTCATCATCTTGTTCTTCTTCTTGGCCTTCTTCATTGTTGACGTTGTTGTTCTCTTGTCGTGGTGGAGAAGGAGGTTGATGAGGTTCATCTTGGTGTACTTCCTCGTTTTCTTCATCTGGGTGTGTCCCACTTGTGGATGCATCCATATCAGCTCTTGGTTCACCTTGTCGTGAGGTATAAGCTTCCACTTGGACGGACGAGGTACTCTCCTTCACCTCTGTTGGATGGATCTTGCCAATAGACAAGTCTTGGATTGCTTCCGAAGGGTCTTTGTCCCCTACATCAATTGACAATTGCTCTACTTGCGAGCCGTTAGATTCATCAAACTTCACATCTACCGTCTCTTCAACATTTTGGGTGAAATTGTTGTAGACATGGTAAGTGTGAGAGTTTGAGCCATAACCAAGTAGGAAACCTTCATGAGATTTGGGAGCAAATTTAGAACGACGATGCTTATCAAGAATGTAGCACTTTGAGCCGAATACTCGAAAGTATCCAACTTGTGGTTTGTTACTGGTGAGGAGCTCTTATGCTGTCTTGTCGAGTAGCTTGTGAAGATACAAGCGATTTGTTGCATGACAAGCTGTCTCAACCGCTTCCGCCCAAAAGTGTTTTGGCATCTTGTATTCATCAAGCATCATCCTCTCCATTTCGATGAGCGTTCGGTTCTTCCTCTCAACAAATCCATTCCATTTTGTTGAGGTGTGTATGTAGCCGAGAACTCATGTGAGATACCTTCTTCATCAAGAAAGGTGTCCACATTGGCGTTCTTGAACTCCGTTCCGTTGTCGTTGTGAACCTTCTTAATCTTCACTTCAAATTGATTTTGGGCCTTCCTAGCGAAGTTTTTGAAGATATTTTGAACCTGCAATTTATCATCAAGAAAGAACACCCACGTAAATCTTGAAAAATCATCGACTATAACTAGACCAAATGAGTTTCCACCGAGACTTTTGTAGGCATTGGGACCAAAGAGATCCATATGAAGTAGCTCGAGCGGTCTTCTCGTGGTCATGATATTTTTCACGGGGTGGCTTCCTCCAACCTGTTTTCCTGCTTGGCAAGCGCTGCAAAGTCTATCCTTATCAAATATGACATCTTTAACACCAAGGATATGATCACCTTTAATAAGCTTGTCAAGGTTTTGCATGCCCACATGACCTAACCGTCTATGCCACAACCAGCCTTTGGAAGATTTAGCAATTAAGCAAGTTCTAGGTTGAGCCTTTTTAGTGAAGTCAACAATGTATAGATCACCTCTACATATGGCGGTAAAGACCATTTTATGATTATCTCTACGAAACACTTGGCAATCTACTTTAGTCTAGATACAGAAAGCAGATTATAGCCAAGAGATTCAACGAGCATAACATTTTGTATGGAGCTGTCATGTGAGATGGCCACCTTACCGAGGCCAACCACCTTACCCTTTGAGTTATCACCAAAAGTGACATACTTTTGAGGGCCGTCGTTTTCAGCAAGCTCATGAAACATATCTCTATCTTCGATCATATGATCAGTACATCCACTATCAAGGACCCATTCCTTTTCTCCTGCCATGTAGGCCTGAACATTAGCCATAAGACCAAAGTGTCTCATTGCATCATCAAGATCATAGTCACTATCACCATCCTCATCATAGTATCCATGTTCAACATCGTCATGTGATGGATCAATTCCTAGAGAGAGTGATTCATTAGATAAATGATCATGACAATAATCATCTTTATGAAATCCAATGGCTTCGGAGATAACATTGCTAATGATTCCAACATCTCCTTTGGCGCGCATAAGGTCACGAAGCTCAAATAGACAATCATCAAAATTAGGATCACTAGTACTCATTTTATTCAAGGCAATTGACTTATGAAGAATCTCATCTAGATTCTGCAAGGAATAGTTTGGAAATCTTTCCTCAAGAAATCTCCATATAGTATAAGCACAATCAAGAGTAGGCAAGTGACCAATCAAATTTCTAGGCAATCCTCTAATGATAAGATTGATAGTTCTAAGATTGTGAATCATGTAAAGATCCTCATCATGGGTAGGATGCAAGGGATCAACAAGGGGCACACAAGGGTTGGTAATGTACTTGCTCAAATGATATTCATTGAAAATCTCAAGCATCTCATTTTTCCACTCATGAAAGTACTCTCCATCAAGTATAGGCACTCTATGTCTAAGACTCCCCAACGTAGACTCATCCATCTTCCTCCAATGGTGATTAAACCAAAGCAATGGAGACCAAAGCTCTGATACCAATTGAAATGATCGAGAAGACGTGTCTAGAGGGGGGTGAATAGACTCTCAACCAAGAAAATTAGCAATTTTTAAGTTCTTCAAGTTGAGGTGGAGTTTAAGCACAAGTTTAAACATTCACAATACATATCAAGCAAGCATGCCAAGAGTATATGAGCAGAGGAAAGTAAAGCATGCAAATTGCAAGAATGTAAAGGGATGGGATTGGAGTGTGCAATCGCAATTGGAGACACGGAGATTTTTGGCGTGGTTACGATAGGTGGTGCTATCGTACATCCATGTTGATGGAGACTTCAACCCATGAAGGGTAACGGCTGCGCGGGTCCACGGAGGCCTCCACCCATGAAGGGTCCACGAAGAAGCAACCTTGTCTATCCCACCATGGCCATCACCCACGAAGGACTTGCCTCACTAGGGTAGATCTTCACGAAGTAGGTGATCTCCTTTTCCATACAAACTCCTTGGTTCAACTCCACAATCTTGACGGAGGCTCCCAAGTGACACCTAACCAATCTAGGAGACATCACTCTCCAAAAGGTAATACATGGTGTGTTGTTGATGAACTCCTTACTCTTGTGCTTCAAATGATAGTCTCCCCAACACTCAACTCTCTCTCATAGGATTGGATTTGGTGGAAAGATTATTTGAGTGGAAGGCAACTTGGGGGAAGGCTAAAGATCAAGATTTATGTGGTTGGAATGGAATATCTTGGTCTCAACACATGAGTAGGTAGTTCTCTCTCAGAAAATGAGTGCTGGAAGTGAAGGCTTGTTCTGATGGCTTTCTCCACGAATGAAGAGAGGGTGGAGGAGTATATAGTCTCCACACAAAATCTAACCATTACACACAATTTACCAAACTCGATGAGACCGAATCAGAAAACTCGGTCAGACCGATTTAGTTCATAATGTGACTGTTAGGCATTTTGATGGGACCGATATGATCAACTCGGTGGGACCGATGTGCTAGGGTTAGGGTAAAACCTCATCTCGGTTTGACCTATTACACAAACTCGGTTGGACCAATTTTGGTAATAAGCGAAATAGATAGTTGGTCAGGCAAATTCGGTGGGACCGATTGCATATCTCGGTGAGACCAAAATTATTGCAATACGCAACAGAGAGTTTGCAAGCCCATCTCGGACCGAGATCCCATCGGTGAGACCGAGATCCCATCGGTGAGACCGAGATCCCATCGGTGAGACCGAATTGACTAGGGTTTCTGGCAGTGGCTATGTCAAATGAACTCAGTGGTGCCGGGTAGATCAAATTGGTGGGGCCAAGTTTGACTTTTGGTTTGAGACATATGTAGATATGAGAAAGTGGTTGAGGGCTTTGGAGCATATCACTAAGCACTTTGAGCAAGCAAGCCATTAAGCAACACCTCATCCCCTTTTAACAGTATTGGCTTTCCTATGGACTCAATGTGATCTTTGATCACTGAAATAGAAAAAGTAGAGTCCTGAGCTTTGAGCTTGAGCCAATCCTTTGTCCTTAGCATCTTGAAGGGGTTCCACATCTTCTTGTCCATGCCACTCCACTGTTGGACTTATCTAAAATATACTAGATAAAAGTATTAGTCCAACAAGAGATATGTTGTCATTAATTACCAAAATCACCCAGGAAGCACTTGTGCTTTCATCCGCGCTATGGCAATGAGCTGTCGCTTGAAGCATTCTTGTTCGAGGGGTTCCTCTGGGATGATAAAGTCTTCGTCACTGAGGCTAACGTCCTCTTCGTAGATTGGCATATAGTTGTTGTCTTCGGAATCTTCGTGATCGGCATGTTCGGGAACTATACTCACCATCTTCCATTCCGTCCTATTAGGATGTGGACTCGATGGGGTATTCGGGATCTTCAGCATCATCCAGAGTCTCATTGTCTTCGGTGTCGGTATTACTATCCTTCTCCCGACGCGATCGTGAGCGGCGCCGCTGACGTCAGTGCTTTGGTGGTTTATCGATGGGCTTGTCCTCATCGGGGTTCTTGATTGTCCTCGTCGTCCTTTTTATCAGGAGTGTCCACCATGTACACATCATAGGTTGAAGTGGCCATCCAACACCCTGTGGTGGGTGGGACTTGGCTAGGTTCGACGTCGGTATCATTGTCCATACCTTCGATGTCCTCGGACACGTAGTCCAGCATGTCGGTCAAATCCTTGACAGTGGCTATTAAGTGGGTGGTAGGTGGGGCATAGAATTCCCTCTCTCAGCCCCCGGACCGAGCTGGGTATAGTTCAGAGGCAAAGCCTCCATGATGGTGAGAGACTGCATTAATCCCAATGCTTCATCTAGGAGCGAAAGCTAGACAGGAAATTGTGGGTCTGCTGGGCTGAGTTCGGCATGAGACACCTGATCGGACCCGATGAGCGCAGACTTCGACGGTTCAGAGTTATTGTCCAGAGGCAAGTCTAAGATTGCATCTGGGTCTTCGGTCGGGAGTTACATGAGGGGAGAGAGTCCGGCGGGGCTAACGCTCCCGTCTTCGGACGATACGACCCGCCCTGGATCTAAGGCTGGGGCAGGTGTGAGTGTTGACCCTTGAACGGGATCTAACGTCGGATCTGAAAAGCCTTCTTCATGGGGGCACAGAGCAGCAGTCGAGGCCGCGAACCCCTCGAAGATTAGATATCCTTGGATGTCAGCGACATAGTTCAGGTTTCCAAACCTGATCTGGTGGTTGGGAGCATAACTGTCGACCTGCTCGAGGCGGCCGATCGAGTTGGCAAGAAGCACGAAGCTACCGAACACAAAGACCTATCCAGGGAGAAAGGTTCCCTGGATGTAGCATCATTGTTCATGAAGAGGCGAGCCATCAATCCTTCTGTCGACGATACAGTAGAGCTCTCAATGAAAGCACCATTGTTGGTGTCAAAACCGGCAGATCTCGGGTAGGGGGGCCCAAGCTACGCGTTTAAGGGTTGATGGTAACAATGGACAAGGGACGCGGTGTTTACCCAGGTTTGGGCCCCCTTAATGGAGGTAAAACCCTACTCCTTCTTTATTATATTTGAAAGGTATATGGGTTACAAGAGTTTATCTATCACGAGATCGTGTTGGCTAACCCTAGATTGGCTAGCCTAGTAATTTTATGATCCTGCCTTCCACCTAACCCTCCGGTTTATATGGATATCGGATGGGCTTAGGGTTGTACAAAGTCGGTTTAACAGAAAGGAAATAGCATATCCGGACACCTAAACTTGCCATCCACGTATACGGGAGTCCCTACAGGACACGAGAGGTGGTCTTCTGCCTTGCATCTTGACGGCCCATCAGTCCGGCCCATATCCAATAGACCGGATGCCCAAGGACCCCTTAGTCTAGGACTCCCTCACCCACCACCCACCAGGGCACACTAGCCAGGGGCCTCTGGCGCATCCAGGTGGGTGGTGGGCCCCACGGGCCTACCCTCTTGTCCTTCCTTGGCTCCCAAGTTGTCTTCCGGGCAGAAAAAAACTCAAAAAAGTTTCATGGCATTTGGACTTCGTTTGGTACTGATATTTTGTGAAGTAAAAAACAAGCAAAAAAATAGCAACTGGCACTGGGCACTATGTCAATAGGTTAGTCCCATAAAATGATGTAAATTTGCTATAAAATGAATTTAAAACATCCAAGAATAATAATATAATAGCATGGAACAATAAAAATTATAGATACGTTGGAGACGTATCAGCATCCCCAAGCTTAATTCTTTCTTGGCCTCGAGTAGGTAAATGATAAAAACAAAATTTTTGATGTGGAATGTTGCCTAACATGTTCATCACATATTCTTTTCTTTTGTAGCATGGACATTTGGACTTTTATATGATTCAGAGTAAGAGTCTATATTTGACATGAGGACCTCAATACTCAAGCATATCAACAAGCAACCATGTATTTCAAAATATCAACACTAAAGGAAGTTATCCCTAGCCCATCATACTCAATCATTGATCCATAAATGAAACACACTCAAATATTAGCTACATCCACTGCACAAGTATTATCATGTGCTCCTTAGTTGTTTATAAGAGAAAAGGGAGACTCGAAATAAAAAATAAAAAAGCATAAAGTAAATAGTTAGGCCCTTTGGGAGAGGGAAGCAGAGATTTGTAGAGGTGCCAGAGCTCAAAGCTTAAACTGAGAGATAAAATATTTTGGGAGGCATGCTTTTCCCATCAATGAAAACGACCAAGTAATTCCCAATACTTTCCATTCTAGATACATCATAGGCAGTTCCCAAACATAAAATAAAGTTTATTCCTTTTTCCACCATTCTTTCACAATCCATGCTAGCCGTATCCACGGGTGCCTTCCATGCTAGATACATCATAGGCAGTTCCCAATCCATGCTAAAGTAAATTTCTTTTTCATTTCGGGGTTGGCATCCCTATTAGCGCCCCACTCTCGTGCAATGACAAGTGAATAAACACTCATCTTGAGAATAACACATCTAGCATGGAAAAATATTGGCCACCCCCTGCCGCTTCATGAGTCGTACAGGCACACAAAAAGGAAATTCATTTTGAAAATTAGAGTTGTCACATACAAATTTACTTGGAACGGCATGGAAATACCACATATAGGTAGGTATGGTGGACTCATATGGCATAACTGGTTTAAGGATTTTGGATGAACAAGTAGTATTCCCACGGCGAAGTTTTGAACGTGACGGCGGGAAAGGGCGTTTAGGATTCCTTCATCGCGGCAGTTACGCCGGAAGGTCGCTAGAATTTCCTAGCTGCTGCAGTCCGCTATCTTGTTTTTGACAAGGAGTAATCTGGCCCAGTAGTGTTGGACTGTTTCTCCAGGCTGTTGTTTGACATACATTAGGTCCCATATGTTGGGCTTCCCAGAGTTGCTTGGAGAGTATTCAATGTGGGGGTGGGTGGGAAAAAACTTTGTATCCCAATAGGATGCGAATCCGGAGCTTTGGTGGTGGTGTCCTGCACCATCCGGCGCGCCGGATTCGGGATCCGGATTATCAACCAGACACCGCCACACGGACTCTGGGTCATGCGCTGAATCGAAGTTTGATCATGAACTCTTTCTGGGGAAAAGGCCCGATTTTGAACTAGAGGAATGATCCTGATGGTCGGAAACCCAAACATAATCCGTTCTCAGCTCCGGTGGTTGTAAGGGAGAGCCTTCAGCCAAGTCCTCGATGGTAGCGACCAAGTGTGTGATAGGCGGGACGTAAATTTCCCTTTCATCGGGTTTCAGCTCGATCTGATCATAAACCGAGGATTGGCCGTCGGACATCCGCATGGCTTGGATCCGGTCAAGTAACTCGTTTAATGACAAGATATTTGTCGGGTCCATATTCCTGGAGTGTTCAACATCAATTCATAGTATCGCTGCTCCGAGGGCATTTGAGACCGCGCCGGGGCAGAGTTTGGCCGAAGCGGAGGCAGCCCCTGCGGCGGAGTTCACCATGCCCGAAGTCAAAACCTAAGGGTTTATAGGCCCTTCAAGCGGAGCTGACAACCATGCCAGAGTAAGATCTCCCCGGGGATCAGCAATGAACTCTAGGATCCGGAACCTGATCTCCTGGGCGGGGGTGAGACTTCCGACCTAGCCAAGGTGGCCGGTCGGATCAGCATGGAGTATGATGTTGCCGAACGCGAAAAGCTATTCGGGGACAAAGAGGTCCCTGTTGCGGATGCTATTATAGATGACTAGGCGGGCCATCGATCCTTTGGTGATCCTGCAGCGGAACTCTCAATGAAAGCACCAATGTCGGTGTTGAAAGGAATGAGAAGATAGGTCTAGAGGGTGTGATTAGACCTTAACAAGCTAAAGTGGCAGTTTTTAATTTCTTCAGGTTAAGGTGGAGTTTAGCACAAGTTAAAGCACATACAATATGTTTCAAGCAAGCATGATAAGTGTATAGGGAGCAGAAAAGGTAAGTCATGCAATTTGCAAGAAAGTAAGGGATGGGATTGGAGTATGCAAACGCAATGGAGACGCAGAGAATTTTTGGCGTGGTTCTGATAGGTGGTGCTATCGTACGTCCACGTTGATGGAGACTTAAACCCACAAAGGGTAACGGTTGTGTGAGTCCACGGAGGGCTCCACCCATGAAGGGTCCATGAAGAAGCAACCTTGTCTATCCCACCATGGCCATCGCCCACATAGGACTTGCCTCACTCGGGTAGATCTTCATGAAGTAGTCGATCTCCTTGCACTTACAAACTTCTTGGTTCAACTCTACATCACAATGGAGGCTCCCAAGCGACACCTAACCAATCTAGGAGATACCATTATCCAAAAGGAAATAGATGGTGTGTAGATGATGAACTCCTTGCTCTTTTGCTTCAAATGATAGTCTCCCCAACACTCAACTCTCTCTCACATATTTGGCTATGGTGGAAGAGGTATTTGAGTGGAAAGAAACTTGGGGAAGGCTAGGAATTAAGGTTCAAAAGGTTGGAATGGAATCTCTTGATCTCAACACATGAGTAGGTGGCTCTCTCTCAGAAAATGGATGGTGGAAGTGTAGGCACATTCTGAAGGCTCTCTCACAAGTTGAGAAGCGGTGGAGGGGTATATATAGCCTCCACACAAAATCCAACCGTTACACACTTTTGACCCATCTCGCTGGCACCGAACAAAAAACATTGTGAGACCAATCTGTTCAAAAATATGAACGTTAGGAATCTCGGTGGGACTGACTGGAACAACTCGGTGAGACTGATGTGCTAGGGCTTAGGGAAAACATCATCTCGGTGGCGCCGATTGTATCAACTCCGTGGGACCGAAGTGAAGCTATAAGCAACAGAGAATCTATCAAGCCAACTCGGTGAGATCAATTGCATGAACTCAGTGAGACTGAAGCAAATGCAATAGATCACAGAGTGCTACAAGGCCATCTCGGTGAAACCGAGATCCGTATCAGTGAGGCCGAATTGCTAGGGTTTTGGCAGTGGCTATGTCAAGTAAACTAGGTGGCTCCGGGTAGGAAGAATTAGTGGGGCCGAGTTTGGATTTTGGTTTTGGACATATTTAGATGGAGAAAGTGGTAGAGGGATTTTGGAGCATATCACTAAGCATTTTGAGCAAGCAAGCCATTAAGCAACACCTCATCCCCTTTTAATAGTATTAGCTTTCCTATGGACTCAATGTGATCTTGGATCACTAAAATAGAAATGAAGAGTATTGAGCTTTTGCCAATCTTTGTCCTTATCATTTTGAAAGGGTTCCACATCCTCTTGTTCTAGCCATTCCATTATTGCACTTATCAGAAACATGCTAGATAAAACCATTAGTCCAACAAAAGATATGTTCACATTAATTACCAAAATCACCCAGGGAGCACTTGTGGTTTCAATCTCCCCCTTTTTGGTAATTGATGACAACATACATCAAAGCTTCAAGTAAATGATAATATGAAGAGTACTAAGTAAAGGTTTGGAATAACATGTAACATGCATAAGCTCCCCCCAGATGTGTACAATCATGTAATGATGAAATTGAATAGCATGTGAATGCACAACATGACAGAGCAAGAAATGAGTTACATGTATCTTGGTCATATGCATCAGAGCAAAAATAAGTGTTGATAGGTTGTACCTTCATGCTTTATGAATCCCTCTTGCAAACAATATGTGCAAAAGCAAGAGATTGTCATGCACATGAGTGTGATGCATATACTTACCTTGTGGTTCTTGAGCTGATTCTAGATGAAACAATCTTGAGAAAACAAGGTCAAATAACACAAGAGAACTTCAAACAAGAAGGATTCCAAGATCAACAAGAATACCAAGACTGGGATGACATGTAATAGGTGAGTATCACAGAGTGAGTACTTCATTTTAAATATAGACATGTCCCCAAGAATTTAAAGATTTGCAATAAATTCCAAGGATTTTTCTCCCCTAAAACATGGACTCTTCCTCTCCTTGAATCTAACATTGGATAATGGGAGAAGGTAGGGTGAGATAAAATTAGAGCAGAGATAAATGAACCAATCAGAGCAGAAATGGATAGGATTAAAAGATCTCAACACAAATACTAACATGTCTTTCCCCTCTTAAAGACATGTAACTTCTCTCCTCTTATGACATTGCATACCTCTTCCTTTCTTAGAAGAGGCATATGAGAATAAGCTTTGATGTGCTCTCTCTCCCCCTTTGACATCAATTTCCAAGAAGGGTAGGCTTCACGGATATGATTCAAGTGAGTGTGGTTCTTGAGAGACACAGGTAAGCAGAGGAAAAGAATCATTGAGTGGGGCTGAAGAAAATAGGCAGCAAAAGATGGCAAATAGTTTTTCTCAGCAGTGCAATCGGTGGTGCCGATTTTTTTTCAATCGGTGACTCCAATTTAGTAGAGTCACTGAAGGTGCTCATCAGCGAGATCGAGTGAGTCGCTGAAGGTGCTCATCGGCGAGATCGAGTGAGTCCGCTTCGGTTGAACTGATGAACTACATACATGTAGAACTTGTATTTCGGTCTGTCCGATGGGCTTAAATCGGTGACGCCATGTTCAATGCAGAAGAAAAGTTTTGACAACTCAGCTCACTTTGCAAATGAAGTCTCACAAGCATTTTCAAGGAATTTTCATAAGGATTTGCAATGAATTAACTAGAGACTAATAAAACGGAAATCAAAAGAGATCTAGATGAGGTTTTTTTGTTTTAGAAAGGAAACACAAGAAGAAATGCAAATTGAAAAGCAATATACAAATGAACACTAGAGGACTTCATCTAATTGAAAAGCAATATACATAGATTCTCTAAGATGGAATGACATAGCTTGGGTTGTGTTGTTGATCTTGATCATGTAGTTGAACTTGTTTTGGATGCTCATGGTTGATGTAGTCCATCAAGAGTTGGAAGCATCCTTTGGAGTTGAAGTTCATCTTCCTACATGGGTTAGTCTTGCAAGGAATAGTAATTGTGTATCCAAATTGACAATCATGAAATTTGACATACAGATATTGTCAAAGGATATGTGGAGTAAGTTCATGCTTCCCTGTCCTCAACAACCAACACATAGATACGTGGTGATGTAGAGATTGCTCTAGATGTGAGTGATTTGCAGTCTCATAGATTGAGGCTCATCCAAGTACCAACAAGGCTTAGATAACATACAAGGGTGCAAATATATCCAAGATAAATGGTCAACATCATAAGAGAAACATCAAGGATTAGTCACATAGGCTCATGCCTTGCATGTATCCAAGGAGTCTCTACTCCAAATTTGAGGCATCGATGATATTCAATTCACCTCTCAAACGAGAAAAGATCTTTTCATCAAGCAGTTTAGTGAAGATATCCACCAATTGCTTGTTGGTACGAGCATGTTTTAGATTGATGCCACATTTAGCAACATGATCTCGAATGAAATGATGACGAACTTTAATATGCTTAGTTCGAGAATCTTCCACGATATGTGAGAAATCTTAATAGTACTCTCATTGTCACAAGGCAATGGAACATGTTTCACATATATCCCATAATATTTAAGAGTTTGGGTCATCCAAAGTAACTGAGCACAACATGATCCGGCGGCAATGTATTCCCCTTCGGCGGTGGATAAGGATATCGAGTTTTGTTTCTTGTAGGACCAAGGGACAAGGGATCTACCAAGAAATTGACATGTACCCGAAGTGGACTTTCTATCAACCTTGTCACCGGCATTGTCCGAATCAGAATAGTCAGCAAGATAAAAACATGACCCCTTAGGATACCAAATGCCAAAGTTTGGTGTATGAATTAAATTTCTCACTATACTCTTCATGGCCTTAAGATGACATTCTTTATGGGTTGCTTGATACCATGCACACATGCACACAATTAGCATAATATCAGGATGGGAGGCACATAGATATAACAACGAACCAATGATAGAGCGGTAAACCTTTTGGTCAACCGGGTTGCCATCCTTAGTCAAGTCAAGATGTCCACTAGTGGGCATGGGTGTTTTCATACCTTTGCTTTCTTGCATGTTGAACTTCTTGAAAAGATCCTTGGTATACTTTGTTTGTGAGACAAAGGTACCTTCATTAGTTTGCTTGATTTGCAACCCAAGGAAAAATTTGAGTTCACTCATCATAGACATCTCAAACTTCTCTGACATTAGCCTTCCAAACTTTTCACTAAAATGAGGGTTAGTAGAACCGAATATGATATCATCCACAAGAATTTGGCACACAAATAGTTGTCCATTAACCCTTTTGGTAAAAAGAGTAGAATCAATCTTCCCAATTTCAAAGCCTTTTTCAATAAGAAACTTAGTCAAGAATTTATACCAAGCTTAGGGGCTTGTTTAAGACCATAAAGAACTTGGTTAAGTTTGTAAGCATGATTAGGTTTCTTGGGATTAACAAAGCCGGGAGGTTGTTTAACATAAACTTCCTCCTCAATTTCACCATTTAGAAAAGCAATTTAATGTTCATTTGGTATAAAGTAATGTCATGGTGATTTGCATAAGCAATTAAAATGTGAATGGACTAAAGTCTAGCAACAGGGGCATATATCTCACCATAGTCCATACCTTCGACTTGAGTGTAGCCTTGAGCGACAAGACGGGCTTTGTTGCATACAACTTGTCCATCTTCATCTTTCTTATTCCGAAATACCCATTTGGTTCCTATGACATTATGATCATCGTTGGCCTTTTCAACCAATGTCCATACTTGATTCCTCTCGAAGTTGTGTAGCTCTTTGTGCATAGCATTTATCCAATCCGAATCCTTAAGAGCTTATTCAACCTTCATAGGTTCAACACTAGAAATGAACGAGTAGTGTTCACAAAATTTAGCCAAACGAGTTTTAGAGCGAGTGATTCTCTCGGTTCGAATGCCATCAAAGATTTGTTCGACGGGATGATCTCTTGATACTCTTGCTCTAACTCGTGAGAGCTTTTTCTTGGGTTGAGGTGGAACATCCTCATCATCATCTTCTTCTTCTTCTTCATTGTTGGTGGCGTTGTCGTTCGCTTGTGGAGGTGGAGAAGGAGGTCGAGGTGGTTCATCTTGATGTACCTCCCCATTTCCTTCTTATTGATGTGTTCCACTTGTGGATGCCTCCAAGTCAACTTGTGGTTCGCCTTGATGTGAAGTTGAGGCTTCCACTTGAATGGACGAAGTGCTCTCCTTCACCTCCATTGGTCGAATTTTGCCAATAGACAAATCTTGAATTTCTTCCTCGAGATCTTTCTCTCCTACATCAATTGGCAATTGCTCTACTTGCGAGCTGTTTGATTCATCAAACTTCACATCTACCTCTCTTCAACCTTTCAGGTGAAATTGTTGTAGACATGATAAGTGTGAGAGTTTGAGCCATAACCAAGTAGGGAACCTTCATGAGATTTAGGAGCAAATTTGGAACGATGATGCTTATCAAGAACGTAGCACTTTGGGCTAAATACTCGAAAGTATCCAACTTGGGGCTTGTTACCGGTGAGTAGATCATATGTCATTTTGCCGAGAAGCTTGTGAAGATATAGTCGATTTGTAGCATGACAAGCTATCTCAACCGCTTCTGCCCAAAAGTGTCTTGGCATCTTGTATTCATCAAGCATCGTTCTCGCCATCTCAATGAGTGTCCGCTTCTTCCTCTCAACAACTCCATTTTGTTGAGGTGTGTACGTAGCCGAGAACTCATGTGAAATCCCTTCTTCGTCAAGAAGGGTGTCCACATTCGCGTTCTTGAACTCCATTCCATTATCACTCTGAACCTTCTTGATCTTCACTTCAAATTGGTTTTGGGCCTTCTTGGCGAAGTTCTTGAAGATCTTTTGGACCTGTGATTTTCATCAAGAAAGAACACCCACATAAATCTTGAAAATCATCAATAATGAACAAACTGAAGGAGTTACCACCAAGGCTCTTATAAGCATTGGGACCAAAGAGATCCATGTGAAGTAGCTCAAGTGATCTCCTCATGGTCACGATGTTCTTCACGGGATGACTTCCTCCAACTTGTTTTCCTGCTTGACAAGCACTACAAAGTCTATCCTTGTCACATATAACACCTTTAACACCAAGGATATAATCACCTTTGATAAGCTTATCAAGATTTCATATGCCCACATGACCTAACCTTCTATGCCACAACCAACCTTTCAAAGATTTAGCAATTAAGCAAGTACGAGGTTGGGCTCTTGATACGTCTCCAACATATCTATAATTTTTTATTGTTCCATGTTGTTATATTATCAATCTTGGATATTTTACAATCATTTTATAGCAAATTTATATAATTTTTGCAACTAACCTATTGACATAGTGCCCAGTGCCAATTGCTATTTTTTGCTTGTTTTTTACATCGCAGAAAATCAATACCAAACAGAGTCCAAACACAGCGAAACTTTTTGGAGATTTTTTTGGACCAGAAGACACACAATGGGCCAAGGAAGTACTAGAGGGGGGCTCCTAGGGGAGCACAACCCACCTGGGTGCGCTTGGGGGCCCAGGCACGCCTGGTAAGTTGTGCCCACCTCGGCCGCCTCCCGCACCACCTCTTTACTCTATAAATATCGCAAAAATCCAAAAACCCTAGGGGATTCGACGAAACACAATTCTAGCTGCCGCAAGTTCCACAAACCATAGATCCAATCTAGACACCATCACGGAGTGGTTCATCATCCTCATTGGTGCCTCTCCAATGATGCGTGAGTAGTTCATTGTAGACCTTCAGGTCCGTAGTTAGTAGCTAGATGGCTTCCTCTCTCTCTCTCTCTCTCTTGATTCTCAATACAATGGTCTCTTGGAGATCTATTTGATGTAACTCTTTTTGCGGTGTGTTTGTTTGGATTCGATGAACTTTGAGTTTATGATCAGACCTATGTTTTTATCCATGAAAGTTATTTGAGTCTTTTGATCTCTTATATGCATGATTACTTATAGCCTCGTATTTCTTTTTCTAATCTTTCGTTTAGTTAGGACGACTAGATCGATTTTTCTTGCCATGGGAAGAGGTGCTTTATGATGGGTTCGATCTTACGGTGCTCAATCCCAGTGACAGAAGGGGACATGAAAGGTATGTATCGGTGCTATCACGGATAAAAAGATGGGGTCTATTCATACATGAATAGAACTTGTCTACATCATGTCATCGTTCTTATTGCATTACTCCATTTTTTCATGGACTTAATACACTAGATGCATGCTGGATAATGGTTGATGTGTGGAGTAATAGTAGTAGATGCAGGCAGGAGTCGGTCTACTAATCTTGGATGTGATGCCTATATAATGACCATTGCCTGGATACCGTCATAATTACTTGAAGTTCTATCAATTTCCCAACAGTAATTTTTTCTCGAGAGAAGCCACTTGCCGTTCTTATTCGCCCCCTTTTTCGTTCGCTGTTTTCACGTCAGATCTGTTTTTGAGTGCAATCTTGCTAGCGTAGTCACAATGACTTAAGAGAACACCAAGTTGTGTGATTTCTCCAATACCAACAACAATGGTTTTATTAGCACTCTGGTTGCTCCTCCCGCCAATGCCGCTTTGTTGAATCTCGTCATGAAAGATCAATGTTTCGGTACTCCTAATGAGCATGCCGCATCCCATCTTAACACATTCGTAGAATTATGCGATATGCAAAAGAAAAAAGATGTGGACAATGATATTATGAAGTTTAAATTATTCCCGTTTTCTTTGCGAGATCGTGCAAAAAATTAGTTTTCTTCTTTGCCTCTCAATAGTATCGATTCGTGGGATAAGTGCAAAGATGCTTTTATTACTAAGTATTTTTCTCCCGCAATAATTATTTCTCTTAGGACCCAAATCATGAACTTTAAGCAACCTGAGCATGAACATATTGCGCAATCTTGGGAAAGAATGAAATTGATGCTAAGAAATTTCCCTACTCATGGTTTAAATCTTTGGATGATCATACAAAAAATTTCATGCAGGATTGAATTTTGTCTCTAGAAATCTTTTAGATTCCACCGCGGGGGTACTTTTGTGGAAATTACTTTGGGTGAAGCTAATAAATTGCTAGACAATATGATGTAGGGTAGAACCCTAGATGCCCGATCTTTCACGATTGGAGGGATCCTACGAAGAACACGAAGATCACGAGGGGAAAACGACGGGAAACACGAAGAGAGATCACTCAACCAACAAGAGATGGTCATACATATGCTAGATCCTCGAAACACAGAGAGATACACGATTCGAATCCAACAAGGGATGATAAATAGGGTAACCGGTTCTTCTCCGTGAGGAGGTCTTGAGTTCTTCCCGTTAGAGGCCTTGAATCCAAGTGGATCTCCATAGAGGCACGGTCTCTCTCGGAGGAGCAGATCCAGATGGATGAGCGAGGCTCTATCTCACATATGAGCTATCACAACGCTAACCCTAGAAAGAGGGCAGAGGAGGTCTATTTATAGTCTAAGTGGATGAAAGGGTAATTGGCTTCGGCCCAACACACGGGAGGTCACACAGGCGTCGGATGTCCGATGGTCACCGGTCGTTCGAAGGCTCGCGAGGGTCTGGACGTTCGGTGCCGGTCGGGCGTCCGATGTTTCAGCTCTGGTCAGGACTTGTCGGTCGTCCGGTTGGGGTCGGTCTTCCGGTCATTCGGTCGTCAAGAAATCACCATCTTCCGATGTTTTGGCTCGGGTGTGGTGGTGCCGGTCGTCCGGAGGGGCTCGGTCGTCCAGGCGCAGGGAGGTGTCGGACGTCCGGTTGGTGTCGGTCGTCCAGCCGCTGTAGCATGCGAAGGCTGGGACTTGGCTAGTCGGTTGGAGCCTCCAGGCATTGGACGTCCGAGAGGCGTTGGTCGTCCAATGACTGGGAGTTTCAAGCGGTCCTTCTTCTTGTCCATTGAACTTGGTGTCCTCGTCGTCTTGTCCGTTGGGTGCAGCTATGCGCGGCTTCCCTCCAAATACCTGATCACACATAGGGTCTCCGCATGAGGTAGTAGCCATGTCTCATAGGTAGAAAGTGGTAGTTCGGAGAGGAGCGAGTTCACCTTATCTTCGATAGCCTTTGCTCGAGCTCTTGTCATTGGTCCAAGTGGTGTCGTGGGAGATGTAGTACGTCCATGGGGATGATCGTGGGATGCTCCACATCATCTCCCCCCTCCCCCTTGGGAAAGATCCAACCTCGGATCGAAAGCTTCATCACCATGGTATGGCGAGAGGTCATTGACATTGAAGATGTCGCTCACGTTGTACTTGTTGCGTGGGAGGTCAATCTTGTAAGCGTTGTTGTTGTAGCGTGCTAGCACCTTGAAGGGTCCATCGGCTCGTGGTAGAAGTTTGGACTTGTGTTCGTTGGGGAAGCGGTCCTTGCGAAGGTGTAGCCACACAAGATCTCCCATGTTGAATATCATGGGTTGCTTGTTGATGTTGAGCTTGGTCGCGAGTCGTTGTACTTGGCGCTCGATGGTGAGCCTTGTATCATCATGTATCTTCTTGAGGTATCTTGCTCGTGCACTCACGTCCATGTTGGTGCGCTCTTGTAGTGGAAGAGGTAGAATGTCCAATGGGGACAATGGGTTGAAGCCATAGACGACCTCGAAGGGGGACTTGCCTATTGTGGAGTGTCTTGCATGGTTTTAGGCGTACTCAGCGATAGGTAGGCACTCCTCCCACTCATTGATGTTCCTCTTGATCAACACGCGAAGTAGAGTGGAGAGTGTTCGGTTCGTCACCTCTGTTTGGCCATCGGTTTGAAGATGGTATGCCGAAGAGAACAAGAGCTTGATTTCGAGCTTGGCGCATAGTCTTCCAAAAGTAACTCAAGAACATGACGTTGCGGTCCGATACAATCGTCTTTGGGACTCCATGTAGGCGCAAGATTTCCCTACAAAAAAGATTTGCAATATGTGAAGCATCGTCTATCTTATTGCATGGGATAAAATGAGCCATCTTAGAGAATCGGTCCACAACAACAAACACAGAATCCTTTCCATTCTGAGTTCTAGGCAAACCAAGTACAAAGTCCATGCTAATGTCTTCCCAAGGTTGATAAGGAATAGGAAGAGGCATGTAAAGACCATGGGATTGAGCTTTTGACTTAGCTTTGCAACATGTAGAGCATCGGTTGGTGAAGCGTGAGACGTCGCAGAACATCTTGGGCCAAAAATAGTTCTTGGAGAGCGTAGCGAATGTCTTGTTGTGTCCAAAGTGTCCCATGAGTCCGCCCCCATGAGCCTCTTGCAAAAGGAGCAAACAAAGAGAAGACTCGGGAATACAAAGTTTGTTAGCTCTCAAAGATAATCATCCTTGATGTAATATCATTCCCAAGATGTATGCGTCAAACATTTGGCATAAGGAATAGCAAAAGTAGGATCATGCGCATACAAGTCTTTTATGTGCTCAAAGCCAATGACATTCAATTCAAGTTTAGTGACAAACGTGCATATGCGGGAAAGAGCATCCGCCACAACATTTTCCTTACCTTTGATGTACTTGATGACATAAAGAAATAACTCAATGAATTCACTCCATTTAGCATGACGCTTTTTCAACTTAGTTTGTCCTTTCAAGTACTTAAGCGTTTCATGATCGGTATGAATGATAAAATCATGAGGGCGAAGATAATGTTCCCATTCACGCAAAACTTGCACTAAAGCATATACCTCTTTGTCATAGATGGGGTAATTGAGTTGCACTTTGGAAAGTTTCTCACTAAAGTATGCTATGGAGCGCTTCTCTTGTGTTAACACACCTCCTATGCCATTACCACTAGCATCACAATGAATTTCAAAAGGTTTGTCAAAGTTGGGTAATGCAAACTCGGGAGCATGAGTAAGCAAATTCTTAAGCTCTTTAAATGCGGTATCTTGGGATGGTCCCCAAACAAAAGGCGCATTTTTATTACTCAAAGAATGTAAAGGTGAAGCAATGGTGCTAAAATCCTTCACAAAGCAACGATAGAAACCTGCTAAACCAAGAAAACTACGCACTTGTTGCAAGTTAGTTGGTTGGGGCCAAGTTTTAATAGCATTGATCTTAGATTCATCTACATGAACACCCTTAGAAGACACAACAAAACCCAAGAAAACAAGCTTATCAACACCAAAAAGGCATTTGTCTGTATTAGCATAAAGGCGCTCTTTCCTAAGGGTTTGCAACACAGTTCTAAGATGGGTGACATGATCTTTGAGGTATTTGCGGAAGACAAGAATATCATCAAAATAGACCACAACAAATACACCAATATAGGGACGAAGAACAAAGTGCATGACTCATATGAAAGTACCGGGTTCTTCGGATAAACCCATTGGCATGACAAGCCATTCATATAAGCTAAATTTGGTCTTAAATGTGGTCTTCCATTCATCTCCTTCTTGGATGCGTATTTGATAGTAGCCACTCTTAAGATCAATCTTAGAGAAAATGGCGGCTCCGCTAAGCTCATCAAGCATATCATCTAAGCATGGAATACGGTAACGATATCTAACGGTGATAGCATTGATGGGATGGCAATAGGAAACCATGTGATAAGTACCGTCTTTCGTTGGAACAAGTATGACTGGAATGGCACAAGGACTCAAACTTTCACGTACTTGACCGTTGTCGATGAGTTGTTGTACTTGCCGTTGGATCTCCTTAGTTTCCTTGAGGTTGACATGGTAGGGAGCCTTGTTAGGTAGGGGTGGTCCGGAGTTGAGGTCGATTCGGTGCTCAATGCCTTGTAGGGGAGGTAGACCCGGAGGTAGCTCATCAGGGAAAACATCTTGGAATTCCTGCAAAAGAGAAGACAGCACTAAAGGTAGATCGTGAGAGGTGTTAGGTTTTGGTGCCTCGTCCTTGCACACTTGATCGGTTCTCACACACTTCTCTCATCTCGTTTTTGGTGGCAAATAGGACTAAGTTCTTCTTGTCGCTCATCGTGAAGGCGCTCGATTTAGGCTTGTGGCGCTCGCTTTCTTTTGGGTGGGTCACTTTCTCACTCTTTTCTCCACGATGGGTGGCTTGCTTATCGGCGATCACTTGACTTGGAGACATAGGTCGTAGCACGTACTCCTTCCCTTTCATCTTGAAGCTATAGTGATTGGTACGCCCGTTCTGAATGACACCTCGGTCAAATTGCCATGGTCGACCAACAAGGAGGTGGCAAACGGACATCAGGATGACATCACACTCCAAGGTGTCTTCATATGCTCCAATTTTGAAGGAGACTTCGACCGTATACTCAACTTGGATAGTGCCGGAATCGCTTAGCCATTGGACCTTGTAGGGGTGCGGGTGCTTCATCTTGACCAATTGGAGTTTGGAGCATAGTTCTTCACTTTCCAAGTTGTGACAACTACCTCCATCAATGATGACCTTGACGGACCTTCCATTGATGTCGGCTTGGTGTGGAAGATATGGCATCTTTGGTCTTCGTCTTGTTGATGTTGAAGAGTCAAGACTTTGGAGACAACGAGAGCGGGGCTCGAATCCTCATCACAAAATACTTGATCAGCTTCGTCTTTGTTCACGCGTTGGTGCATGGCCACTTTCTCAAGGGCTTCCATATCCTCTTCACTCATGGAGTCATAGGTTCCGTCGTCGTTGTGGATCATGGTGCGCTTGTCGGTACACTCAAAGGACTTGTGGCCTTGGCCGCCGCATGTGAAACACTTGATAGAACTTGTCTTGGCGGTCTCATCAGTTGGAGTAGATGATGAAGCGCGCGGCTTGATGTTGCTTGTAGTAGGAGGACGACTTGAGGTTGTCGAAGTTTTCTTGTAACTCGACTTGTCGCCGTTGCTTGTAGATGGCTTGGTTGAGGTAGAAGGTGTTGGAGTCGTTGAAGCTTGGGTGTTGGAGAAGCCGTAGCTCTTGGACGAGTACTTGGCATACTTGAAGTCATCTTGCACTTGACGTTCCGCTTTGGTAGCATGATGCACGAGCTCAATGAGGTTGGAGTAGGGTTGGAAGTCGGCAATCTTCTTGATGGGATGATTGAGGCCATTCAAGAAGCGTGCCATAGTTTGCTCATCATCTTCCGTGACATTGGCTCTTATCATGGCAATCTCCATTTCCTTGTAGTATTCTTCAACGCTCTTTGTTCCTTGCTTGAGTAGTTGGAGTTTCTTGAAGAGATCACGGTTGTAGTAGGTTGGCACAAAGTGTGCGCGCATGACATCTTTCATTTCCTCCCATGTGGTGATTGGTGGTTCACCTCTTGCTTCTCGGTGCTCAAGGACTTGTTCCCACCATATGAGCACATAGTCTTGAAACTCAAGGGATGCCATAGCAATCTTCTTCTCTTCCTCATAGTTGTGCAAGCGAAAGATTTTGTCGACCTTCAATGCCCATGAAAGGTACTCTTCGGGATCATTGCTTCCATTGAACTTGGGCATGGTGAACTTGAGCTTGCCATAGCGTTGCTCTTCATTGTGTTGGGGTCGAGGGTGATGATGACGCCCTTGACATGGAGGATTATCAACCTCATATTGCTCTTGACGTGGAGGATTCCCAAAGTCATCTTGCTCTTCATGAACTTGAGGTTGTGGAGGAGCTTGTCGAGCTTGTGGAGGAGTGTGAGGAACTTGACGATGCACTCTTGATTGGTAGGTTCGCTCTTGAATTTCTTCACGAAGTGCTTCCTCTTGATTGCGCCTATCTCGGTTGCGGTTGGCAATGGCTCAACTTGATTGTTGAAGAGCACATTGAGCCTCAAGAGCTTGTGCTTCACATAGTCGTTGTTCTTTACATTTAGCCTCGGTGTCTTGTTCGTCTTGATGTTGTCGTGCTCGCTCTTCCTCTTGGAGACGTTGATGTTGCCTTTCTTGTGCTTGTGCAAGAGGAGCTTGGTGTTGGCGATGACGATGTGGTTGCTCGTCGAATTGCTCTTGTGGATGATTGCCGTGTAGGGGATTGAAAATTGCTTGACGGTCTTGACGCGCGGCTCGACGTAGAGTGTTTGATGTCGGTGTACTTGAGCCGGAGAGGGTGTCGTCGGAGTGTCAAATCGAGCGGATTCGTCTTGAGTAAGAAGAAGTGGTAGAATGGCGGTTCACCAACAAGGCACAAATCTCGTCCATTCTTGCATCGTTCTCTTGTTTGTGAGCGTCGAGCTTGTTGTCGAAGTAGTCTCTTGTTCATTGCTCGGAGAATCGCAAGTCAGTGGTGAGATTGTCGATGCGGTCGCTCATTGCTTGTTCTTCTTGATGCAAAGCTTGTTGTGCACCGAAGAGGTGGCTCTTGGTGACATAGGATGACATGTCGTCGTCTTGCTCGATGAAGAGTGGGTTGGTAGAAGAACTTGGTCTATCCATCATTCCAAGCAAATATGTGAGTGGGAGAAAGAGAAGAACTTATACCAAATGTACCTTGACCGATGTTGAAGATGGATCAATGATCACTCAAATTTGGAACAAGGAAATAGCACAATTGGTACCGATTCTTGTTGGTTCTCACAGCTACACAAGTAAAAGCTTATGGTGGAGCTCGGTTAGGATGGTGGCACAAAATTTGATGCAATTGTTAGTGAGCATCAATAGTGTTGGAAAAGATTCACAAATTTGCAAATGCAACAAGTAGACCAATAGCAAGATATCGTACACGGAAACACACACGCAAATAGATAAGTGGGGTCGTGCAACCAAGGAATGAGCCAAAATGTGGAATCCACGAAAATGCTCTTGTTGCACAACACTAGAGAGACGCTAGCACGATTGCACAATAGGCAGATACGGAACTTGTGCACAACCTACTAGGCAAAAATGCAACGACTTCTATCCCAAGTATGCTATATGTATGGTATTCCAGTGGTATGATCCAAGATGATCGGATATGACAATATTAATGTAGTATGATGCTATGGTTCTTGCTTATAATCTCTTTGCTTATCTTTCCTTCTTGCTTAAAAGCTTGTTTGGCTCTTTCTCTTTTGAGCTCTTTTCTCATGCAAAACTTCACGAACCAAGATAGCAATTATGTATATGCGATGACAACCTTGTGACACAAAAGATGATACCAAGATATGCACCACTATGATATGGTATGTATGCTATGGGGAGTATGATCACTAATGTGCACAAGTCACTTTGCTGGCAATACTCGAAGGCTAGTCTCGGTGGGTAAGCAATGCAAAAGTAAGGCTATGGTGGTTATCAATGCAATGGCAAGGAATGTACCATGAAAGGATACCATGATACCAAAATTATATGGAGGTTACCGTTCTTGCTTACAGTCGAGGTCTCAAAATTGTGTAGCGGTCGATGTTGATGATGAATATGAGCGGCGGTGTTGTCGTTGTCGAACCATCCCTAAGTATCCAAAACACGTTAGGAAACGGAAACCGCAACTCAAAACTCAAAGACCAAAACGTGTCAAAATTGTCGGAGTGTGAAACGGGTGAGCGCTGGTGGTTGCAGAAAGCGGTGGTGGCATGCAAGTGCGTATGCGGAAGTGGCGGTGGAACAGTGGGGGGAACCGAACTAAAAATATTCAGTTTCGTCAGGGATGGTCAGACAACCGATATTGGTCGGGCGACCGAAGGTGGTCAGACGTCCAGAGATGGTCGGACGTCCGGTGCCTAGGCGATTTCGAGCACGGGATGAACTCTGGTTCTCAAGGTGGGGATGTTGAAAACGGTCAAATCCGAACGATTTTGTGGATGGAAATGGTGGAAAAGGTGGGCAAAAGCTAGATCTACACGTGGCAAAGCAAATCCATGGATCAAATCCAACAAAACTTCATCACACCAACAAATCACAAAAAAAAATTGGGGCTATTTTTGGTGGGGATTTTCGAAATTGGGGAAGAACACAACAAAGTCAAGCTAGAAAAAGAGGGGTAGGGGCTCCAAAAACGTGATCAATGTGGCTCATGATACCAAGATGATGTAGGGTAGAACCCTAGATGCCCGATCTTTTACGACTGGAGGGGATCCTACGAAGAACACGAGGGGAAAACAAGGGGAAACACAAAGAGAGATCACTCAACCAACAAGAGATGGTCACGCATATGCTAGATCCTCGAAACACAAAGAGATACACGATCCAAATCCAACAACGAACGATACATAGGGTTACCGGTTCTTCTCCGTGAGGGGGTCTTGACTTCTTCTCGTTAGGGGCCTTGAATCCAAGTGGATCTTCTCTGTAGAGGCACGGTCTCTCTTGGAGGAGCAGATCCAGATGGATGAGTGAGGCTCTATCTCACATGCGTAGAGGGGAAAACAACGGATGGACGAGCGAAGGCTCGGGAGGGTCCGGACGTCCGGTGTCGGTCGGGCATCTGATGTTTCGCCTCTGGTCAGGACTTGTCGGTCGTCTGGTCGGGGTCGGTCTTTCGGTCGTCCGGAAGTCTCCATTCTTCTGATGTTTGGCTCGGGTGTGGTGGTGTCAGTCGTCCGGAGGGGCTCGGTCGTTCGGGCGCTAGGAGGTGTCGGACGTCCGGTCGGCGTCGGTCGTCCGACCACTGTAGCGTGCGAAGGCTGGGACTTGGTTGGTCGGTTGGAGCCTCCAGCCGTCGGACGTCCGAGAGGCGTCGGTCGTCCGATGACTGGGAATTTAGAGCGGTCCTTCTTCTTGTCCATTGAACTTGGTGTCCTCGCCGTCTTGTCCGTTGGGTGCAGCTGATCCGTGGCTTCCCTCCAAATACCTGATCACACATAGGGTCTCTGCATGAGGTAGTAGCCATGTCTCATAGGTAGAATGTGGTAGTTCAGAGAGGAGCGAGTTCACCTTATCTTCGATAGCCTTTGCTCGAGCTCTTGTCATTGGTCCAAGTGGTGTCGTGGGAGATGTATATACGTCCATGGGGATGATCATGGGATGCTCCACATCACAATATTATGGCAAATTACTCACAATGGCATACCAAAAGGGCACCTACTAGTAAAAAATTAATTTGGTTGAACAAATTAGTACGTTGAGTGAAAAAGTTGATGCTCTTATGAAATTGGTTGCTAATAAAAATGCTCCTATTGATTTTATTGATGTGCCCTTGTCTACTTTGATTGAGAAAAATAGTGATGCCGTAGATGTGAATTTTATCTCACGAAACAATTTCAATAACAATGCTTATAGAGGTAATTTTAATCCTAGGCCTTATCCTAGTAATTCCTCTAATAATTATGGTAATTCCTATGGTGATCCTTCTTACAATAATAATACACCTCTGATCTTTATAATAATATTAAAGAATTTATCAATACTCAAAAGGTTTTCAATGCTACGATAGAAGAAAGTTGAATAAGATTGATGATATGTATAGAAGTATTGATAGAATTTCTCATGATGTAAAAAATGTGAAGATGAAAATTTTTTGTGCCTAAGGTTGAGTAATCAATTAAAGCTTATATATTTCTATGGATGAAAATAAGAAAAGAACCGCTATGCTTAGAGTTAAAAGAGAATTTATAGGAAAAGTGTTTTCTAGTGATTGCTTCCGTAAAAGTGATGAAGATCTTACAGTGATTGGTGTTTCCTATATTGATTCCATGTTTAGTAAGATTAAAATTGATAATAAAGGGACTGGAGAAGAGTCCACTTTAGCTAGAATGCGTACCAATGATTCGGAGCATGAAAATCTTGTTGAGAAAATTGATAAAGGTGGGTTTGGAGAGGGCAAAACTTTAACTAGCGATGTGCCCACTCTTTTGCATTACAAAGAATTTAATTATAATAGTTGTTCTTTGATTGATTGTATTTCTTTGTTGCAATCCATGATTAATTCACCCCATGCTTATGAGCAAAATAAAGTTTTTACTAAACATATTGTAGATGCTATGATGAAAGCTTTTGAAGAAAAGTTGGAATTAGATATATCAATTCCTAGAAAAGTACATGATGAATGGGAACCCACCATCAAAGTCAAGATTAAAAATTATGAGTGTTTTTCTTTATGTGACTTGCGTGCTAGTGTTTCTACAATTCTGAAATCTTTATCTCATGTGCTTGGTTTTACCAATACTGAAGAATGTTCTTTAAATTTGGACTTGGCGGATTCTACTATTAAAAAGCCTATGGGAAGAATTAATGATGTTCTTATTCTTGAAAATAGGAATTATGTGCCCATAGATTTTATCGTTCTTGATATTGATTGCAATCCGTCTTGTCCAATTATACTTGGTAGACAATTTTTACGTACTATTAGTGTCGTGATTGATATGAAAGAAGGCAATATTTAATTTCAATTTACACTAAGTAAGGGTATGGAACACTTCCATAGAACAAGAATTAAGCCTCCATATGAATCAATCATGAGGACATCTTATTGATCTAGAAATAAAGATGATAACACTTAGATCTATGCATTATGCCTAGCTAGGGGCGTAAAACGATAGCGCTTGTTGGGAGGCAACCCAATCTTTATCTTTTTACTTTTTGGTTTCCTTGGTGTTTTGCAATAAATATATAAAGATGCCTCTGATTAGATGTTTTTTATGTTTTAATTAGTTTTTGTGCCAAGCAAAGCCGTTGGGATCATGTTGGATGATAGTTGATTTGATCTTGTTGGAAAACAGAAACTTTTGCGCTCAATAAATAATTTTCATTCACAGAAATGTTCTTTTGCTCTAAATTTTTTACACAAGATTTATATACATATTTCCCACGTTATCCTAATTTGTCAAAACTGTTGGAGTTACAGAAGTACACGAAGTTCCCTGATTACTACAGACTGTTTTTGACAGATTCTGTTTTCTTTGCATTGTGTGCTTATTTTGATGAATCTATGGTTTGTATTGGAGGGTATAAGCTATAGTAAAGTTGGAATACTGTAGATATAATGCAGAAATAAAATATGAATGGGTTTGCAACAGTACTTAGAGTAGTGATTTTCTTTGTTATACTAACGTATCTCACGAAGGTTTTGTTGAGTTTTGTGTGATTGAAGTTTTCAAGTTCGGAAGTGCCTCACGTACGATGAAAGCTCGTCCGATTTGGTACGATAGTGAAATCCGCCGTGAACACAACTTGAGCCAGCATTGATCAACGGTGGCCATACTACTTCGTACAGAAATCGTACCTATTCTGTCGTACGTGAAGCAATGCTCTTTCAAGTTTTGGGTGAGATCATGATGGGTGAAGGAATAAAGAGTAATAAGAGCCTAAGCTTGGGGATGCCCCATGGCATCCCAAGCTCTTATCTAAAAGATAAGCAAGCAACTAAGCTTGGGGATGCTCCCGAGTGGCATCCCCTCTTTCTTCTAACGACCATCGGTATTTTACTTGGAACTATATTTTTATTATTCAAATGTCATGAGTTTTGCTTGGAGCGTCTTGTATTATTTGAGTCTTTTTTTTTAATTTTGTGTCATCTATCCCTGCTGGACACACCTATTTGAGAGAGCCAAAATTATGCCATGATTTTTTAGAATTGCTCTATGTGCTTGACTTAAATCTTTTTGAGCTATGGAATTGCTCTAGTGCTTCACTTATATCTTTTTGAGCACGGTGTGCTTTAATATTTTTGAAGAAATGCTCTCATGCTTCACTTAGATTTATTCGAGAGTTAGTAATTTTTAGAAATTCTCTCATGCTTCACTTATATTATTTTGAGAGAAGAAATTTTTTATGCTCATGTTTTTCACTTAGATTTGTTTGAGCTATCAAAAGCAACATATTGAATTAGTCCCAAAGTGATAGATATTCAAGAGGGATATAATTAAAACTTTCATGAAGATCATTGGACAAAATAAACTTGATTCTTTGTAATAGTTTTGCGATATGATGATAGTGATATGTGAGTCATGTTAATGAGTAATTATGCTTTAGTAAGAATATTGATGTTAAGGATTGTGATTCTTGATGCAAGCACGAAAGTCAATAGTTATGTAATGAAATTACATCCTTCTTGTGGTGCATTATTCAGTGTTAGTTATGCTTAATGCTCACTTATGTGATTTTTCGTTCCTTGGTTGGATGCTTCTCAATCTTTTGCTAGCCTTCACTTGTACTAAGTAGAAATACTACTTGTGCATCCAAAATCCTTAACCTAGTTTTGCCACATGAGTTCACTATATCTACCTATATGTGGTATTTCCGTGCGGTTCTAAGCAAATTTGTATGTACCATCTCTAATTTTCAAAACAAATTTTCTTTTTGTGTGCTCGTACTGCTCATGAAACAGTAGGGGGTGGCTGATATTTTTCCATGCTAGATGTGTTATTCTCAAGATGAGTGTTTATTCACTTGTCATTGCATGAGAGTATGACAAAGGTATTAGGGATGCCCAGTCCCAAAATGAAAAAAGAATTTACTTTATGTTGTCAAATAATAAATTCCTTGGAAAGTGTTGGTATGGACGGCACCCGTGGATTCGGTTAGCCGTGGAATGTGAAAGTATGGTCAAAAAAGGAATAAACTTCAATTTCTGTTTGGGAACCGCCTATGATATATCTAGCATAGAAAGTATTGGGAACTACTCGGTCGTTTTCGTTCACAGGAAAAGCATGCCACCCAAAAAATTTATCTCTCAATTTCCGCTTTGAGCTCTGGCACCTCTACAAATCCCTACTTCCCTCTACGAAGGGCCTTTCTATTTACTTTATGCATTTTTTATTTTTATTTGAGTCTCCATCCTCTCTTATA
The DNA here is from genome assembly GCA_963921465.1 of Triticum timopheevii. NCBI lineage: Eukaryota > Viridiplantae > Streptophyta > Magnoliopsida > Poales > Poaceae > Triticum > Triticum timopheevii. Next base: position 368,293,804 of record OY997272.1, on the reverse strand, counting down.
AAGCACCAACTAAGGGGCACTATGATCGTACTTGAGCATTGCGTGTAGCTAATATGCGAGTGTGTTTTATGAATGGATCAATGATTGAGCATAATGGGCTAGGGATAACTTGCTTTAGCGTTGATATTCTGAAAGGACATAGTTGTTTGTTGATATGCTTGAGTATTGAAATCTTCATGTCAAAACTAGAATATTGCTTTGAATCATATAAAAGTCCAAATGCCCATGCAACAAAAGAAAATAATATGTGGTGAACATGTTAGGCAGCATTCCAAAATAAAAATTCTGTTTTTATCATTTACCTACTCGAGGACGAGCAGGAATTAAGCTTGGGGATGCTGATACGTCTCCAACATATCTATAATTTTTTATTGTTCCATGCTGTTATATTATTAATCTTGTATGTTTTACAATCATTTTATAGCAACTTTATATCATTTATTGGGACTAACCTATTGACATAGTGCCCAGTGCCAGTTGCAGTTTTTTGCTTGTTTTTTACATCACAGAAAATCAATACCAAATGGAGTCCAAACGCAGTGAAACTTTTGGAGATTTTTTGTGTACCAGAAGACACATGATGGGTCAAGGAAGTACCAGAGGGGGGCTTCGAGGGGAGCACAAACCACCTAGGCGTGCCTGGGGGCCCAGGCGCGCCCTGGTGGGTTGTGCCCACCTCGGCCGCCTCCCGCACCGTCTCTTTGCTCTATAAATACCCCAAAAATCCAAACACCCTAGGGGAGTCAACGAAACACAATTCCAGCCACTGCAAGTTCTAGAAACCACAGATCCAATCTAGACACCATCACGGAGTGGTTCATCATCCTCATTGGTGCCTCTCCGATAATGTGTGAGTAGTTCAAACTAGACCTTTGGGTTCGTAGTTAGTAGCTAGATGGTTTCCTCTCTCTCTCTCTCTCTCTTTTGATTCTCAATACAATAGTCTCTTGGAGATCTATTTGATGTAACTCTTTTTGCGGTGTGTTCGTTGGGATCAGATGAACTTTGAGTTTATTATCAGATCTATGTTTTTATCCATGAAAGTTATTTGAGTCTTTTGATCTCTTATATGCATGATTACTTATAGCCTCGTATTTCTTCTTAAAATCTTTGGTTTAGTTAGGCTGACTAAATCGATTTTTCTTGCCATGGGAAGAGGTGCTTTGTGATGGGTTCGGTCTTACGGTGCTCAATCCCACTGACAGAAAGGGACATGACATGCATGTATCGTTGCTATTAAGGATAACAACATCGGGTCTATTCCTACATGAATAGAACTTGTCTACATCATGTCATCATTCTTATTGCATTACTCTGTTTTTCCATGAACTAAATACACGCATGCTAGATAGCGGTCGATGTGTGGAGTAATAGTAGTAGATGTAGGCAGGAGTTGGTCTACTAATCTTGGACGTGATGCCTATATAATGATCATTGCCTGGATATCGTCATCAATTGCCCAACAGTAATTTCTCTACCCACTATATCCTATTTTTCTCAAGAGAAGCCACTAATGAAATCTATGGCCCGCGGGTCTATTTTCTCATCATATATTTTCTGATCTATTTTGCTATTTGCCTTTCTGTTTATTTGCCACTTTCATTTTTAGATCTATATTATCAAAACCCAAAAATACCTCGCTGAATTTTATTTGCATCTATTAATCTACTACAATTTTATCACATCATCTTAACAATTTCTGGCATTGTTACCCGAAAGGGATTGACAACCCCTTTAACACGTCGGGTTGCAAGTATTTGTTCTTTGTGTATAGGTACTTTTTATATAGTGTTGCTTGGTTCTCCTACTGGTTCGATAACCTTGGTCTCATCCCTGAGGGAAATGCGTGACATAGCTGTGTTGCATCATCCCTTCCTCTGGGGAAATACCAACGTAATTCAAGCCGCATCAGCTCTCTTAGTAAAACTAACAATATATAGATCACCTCTACGGATACCGGCAAAGACCATATTATGATTATCTCTACTAAACACTTGGAAATCTACTTCGGTAAATAGAACACTGAAACCAAAGTTGGTTAGTCTAGATACGGAGAGAAGATTGTGACCAAGAGATTCAATGAGCATAACATTTTGAATAGAGCTATCATTGGATATGGCCACCTTACCAAGGCCAAGTACCTTACCCTTGGAGTTATCTCCAGAAGTTACGTACTTGTGTGGGTCATCGTTTTTAGCAAGCTCACGGAACATGTCTTTATCTCCGGCCATATGATCAGTACATCCACTATCGAGAATCCACTCTTTTCCTCCGACCATATAATCACGGAAGTTTGCCATGAGACTAAGATTTCTCATAGTCTCCTCAAAGTCAACATCACTTTCTTCATCTTCATCATAATATCCATGCTCAATGTCATCATCATGTATGTGATCATCACCTAGAGCAAGTGATTCATTAGATTTATGACCATGACAATGTTCAAGTTTATGAATTCTAATTGTCTCCGAGATGATGCTACTAATGACTCCAACATTTACTTTAGCACGCATAAGATCACAGAGCTCAAATAGGCATTCATCAAACTTGGGATCACTAGGCTCCAATTTTTGAAAAGCAATGGATTTTTGAAGAATCACATCTAGATTTTTTGGGGAATAATTTGGAAACAGTTCATCAAGATAATTCCATATAGTATATGCGCATTCAAAGGTAGACAAGCACACGAGCAAATTTCTAGGCAATCCTCTAATGATAAGATCAATAGTCCTAAGATTGCGAAACATGTCAAGATACTCATCGGGGGTAGGATACAAAGGATCAATAGGAGGCACATAAGGGCTAAGAATATAATTGTTCAAATTATATTCATTGAAAATCTCAAGCATGTCATTTTTACATGAACCATAAAACTCCCCATTAAGAATAGGCACTCTACATCTAATACTCCCAAATGTAGACTCATCCATCTTCCTCCAATGGCGATTAAACCAAAGCAATGGAGACCAAAGCTCTGATACCAATTGAAAGGAACGAGAAGATGGGTCTAGAGGGGGGTGATTAGACCCTTAACAAGCAAAAGTGGCAATTTTTAATTTCTTCAAGTTAAGGTGGAGTTTAGCACAAGTTAAAGCACATACAATACGTTTCAAGCAAGCATCACAAGAGTATAGGCAGCGGAAAAGGTAAAGCATGCAATTTTCAAGAAAGTAAGGGAGAGATTGGAGTATGCAAACGCAATGGAGACACGGAGAATTGTTGGCGTGGTTTCAATAGTTGGTGCTATCGTACGTCCACGTTGACGGAGACTTCAACCCACGAAGGGTAACGGTTGCGCGAGTCCACGGAGAGCTCCACCCATGAAGGGTCCATGAAGAAGCAACCTTGTCTATCCCACCATGGATATCACCCACGAAGGACTTGCCTCACTCGGGTAGTTCTTCATGAAGTAGGCGATCTCCTTGCCCTTACAAACTTCTTGGTTCAACTCCACATCACAACGGAGACTCCCAAGCGACACCTAACCAATCTAGGAGACACCACTCTCCAAAAGGTAATAGATGGTGTGTAGATGATGAACTCCTTGCTCTTGTGCTTCAACTGATAGTCTCCCTAACACTCAACTCTCTCACATAGATTTGGCTATGGTGGAAGAGAGATTTGAGTGGAAAGCAACTTGGGGAAGGCTAGAAATCAAGGTTCAAAAGGTTGGAATGGAATCTCTTGCTCTCAACACATGACTAGGTGGCTCTATCTCAGAAAATGGATGGTGGAAGTGTAGGCACGTTCTGATGGCTCTCTCACAAGTGGAGAAGGGGTGGAGGGGTATATAGAGCCTCCACACAAAAACCAACCGTTACACACTTTTGGCCCATCTCGGTGACACCAAACAGAAAACTCAGTGACACCGATCTGTTCAAAAATGTGAATGCTAGGAATCTCGGTGTGACCAACTGGAATAACTCGGTGAGACCGATGTGCTAGGGCTTAGGGCAAACATCATCTTGTTGGTGCCGATTGCATCAACTCGGTGGGACCGAAGTGAAGCAATAAGCAACAGAGAATCTGGCAGGCCAACTCAGTGAGATCGATTGCATGAACTCGGTGAGACCGAAGTGAATGCAATAGATCACAGACCGCTGGCAAGGCCGTCTCGGTGAGACCGAATTGCTAGGGTTTCTAGTAGTAGCTATGTCAAGTAAACTATGTGGCTTCGGGTAGGAAGAATCGGTGGGGCCAAGTTTGGATTTAGGTTTTGGACATATTTGGATGGAGAAAGTGGCTGAGAGTTTTGGAGCAATATCAGTAAGCACTTGAGCAAGTAGACCATTTAGCAACACCTCATCCCCTTTTAATAGTATTGGCTTTCCTATGGACTCAATGTCATCTTGGATCACTAAAATAGAAATGAAGAGTCTTGAGATTTTGCCAATCTTTGTCCTTATCATTTTGAAGGTATTCCACATCCTCTTGTCCTGGCCACTCCATTGTTGAACTTATCTGAAACATCCTAGATAAAACCATTAGTCCAACAAAAGATATGTTAACATTAATTACCAAAATCACCCAGGGAGCACCTGTGCTTTCACGTGTCAAAACCGGCAGATCTTGGGTAGGGGGTCCTGAGCTGTAGATCTTGGTCAATGGGGAACAAGGAACACAGAGACAATATTTACGCAGGTTCGAGCCCTCTCGAAGAGGTAAAACCCTACGTCCTGCTTGATTATATTGATGTGTGTATGATGGTTACAGAGTTGATCTACCACGAGATCAAATGAACTAAACCCTAGATGAGTAGGATGATGGTTCTTCTAGCCTCTACGGACTAAACCCTCTGGTTTATATAGACACCAGGGGTACCTAAGGTTACATGTGATCAAGTGCCATCAAGGGATAAACTTGACATCTTCATTGCCTTGACTTGGAGGATACACCAGGGCTTCGGAGGTTTCCTTCTGTAATACGGTTCTATCTGTAGCTTAGCCTTCCTTCATAGAATCCGAAGTGGCCCACCAAACCGGCCCATGAGAGATAGGCCGGCAGCCCAAGGACCCCCAAGTCCAGGACACCTCACTTGCCATGAATTAATAAGAGTGAAGTTTGTTGGTGGAGTCACCCTCAAGAACTCTCTAGTTCTTCTTCTTTGGAACCCACATCAACTTGATGGGAATCCTTGGAGTTGTAGTTGTACTTGATGAAGTACAACTTGATGAAGTCTTGGGAACCCACTTGACCAAGGCTTGAGGTGGTTCTTCAAATGAGTCAATCTCTTCTTGAAGCTTGTACTTACCTTTTAGCTTGTGATCTTGATGTGGAAGATCATCTTGAGCTTGTGTCCTCTTAAAAGATGTAGGATCATACTTCTCTTGTTGAGGAACAAACTTTATCTTGGGATATTGATCTTCTTCCCACTCAACTCCATTGGCATTGAACTTTTGTTCAAAACCAACACCTTGGTTCTTCCGGTGCCTTTCTTGCTTGTGTACAATTTCCTCAAATTGCTTACTCCCAACAAGGCTCTTGTAGACACGCTTTTCTATAACTCCTTTCAATAAATTGTTTTCTTACTCAAGTGTAACTCGGCTATGAGAATCATTAGTGGAATCAATAGAACTACTAGAAGCAACAACATTGGATTTATCATTGTTATTGTTACTACTAGAGGTAGAATCTTTCTTACTATTGTTACTAGATTGCATAGATTTAGCTTGTGGCAGAAAAGTAGACAAGAGAAGACGTTTGGCAATGTAAGAAGAACTCTTCTTTCGAAGATCATCATTGATTGCTTTTAGAATCTCATGCTCTTGCTCTAAGTTTAATTTCTCAAAGCGTAGCTTCGCATGAGTTCTTCAAACCTCTATATGATCATCTTGAGTTGTTTCATGAGCTAACTTAAGAGTGTTTAGTTCTTTAGTTAGATGCTCAATCTCCTTCTTAGCATTGTCATTCATTTCATCTTGACTATCATGATTACTAGCAAGTTCATTATAGCTCACATCACTAGTTTTATCAACAAGCAAATCATCATCACCTAGCAAATCATCCTCATAACTATTGAAATCAAGATACTCGGGGTGTGATACCTTGGGGACTTTAGCCATGAAGCATCTTCCAATTCCTTCATTTGGTGAATCAAATAGATCATAGGAGTTGGAGGATACAAGAGCAAGTCCGGCAACACCTTCATCTTGACTATAGTCAGAGCCAGAGTGATAACTTCTCTCAGAGTGGTTGTCGGAGTCAGAGCCGGAAACCCATTCACCAACATGAGCTTGATGTCTTTTCTTCTGGAGTAGCTCTTGGTTGACTTGTGCTTCCTTTCTGAATCCTTGTTTTTTCGAGAAGGTCTTCCTTCATAATGATCATCTTTACTCCTTTTCTCTCTATGAGGTGATTCATCTCTTCTACTCTTCCTTCTAGGTGATTCATCTCTTTTCTTGTGAGGTGTCATACACTCATTGGAGTGGTGTCCGGGTCTTCCATAATTGTAGCTATTACGGTCACGACTTGACGATCTTTGCTCATAATGCCTTGAGTTGGAGCTTCTCTCTTTGCTTCTATTCTTGTAGAATTTGTTGAAGTTCTTTTCCTCCTTGAATACTAGCTTGTCACTTGATGTTGTGGGAGCTTCGCTTGAGGCTTTGTATGCACCACTTGACTTGTTGTGGAGCTCCTCCTTGTCCTTAAGTGACATATCATGAGCAATAATCCTTCCAATGACTTTCGTGGGCTTGAGATCTTTGTAATTGAGCATCATTTGGATCAATGTGCACACGGTATCATATTTTTCATCTAAGGCTATAAGGATCTTCTTGATGATGAACTTGTCGGTCATCTCTTCACTTCCTAAGCCGGCAATCTCATTTGAGATGAGAGTGAGCCTAGAGTACATTTCGATGGCTCCTTCACCATCCTTCATTTTGAACTTGGCAAGTTGACTTTGAAGCACATCCAACTTGGATTCCTTGACGGACTCGGTACCTTCGTGCATATCAACCAAAGTATCACAAATTTCCTTTGCATTCTCGAGGCGGCTAATCTTGTTGACCTCCTCGAGACACAAACCGTTGAAGAGAATGCCACATGCTTGAGCGTTGTATTGCAACATCTTCAAATCTTCCACGGTTGCTTCACGATCCGGTTCTTTACCATCCTCAAAGAATATGCATTTTTAACTTATGCTTCCAACTAGCAAAGTTTGTACCATCGATATATGGACCTCTGCGGTGATAATTACCCTCACTAGATGACATACTCTCCTAGGTTGCAAAACCAATGCAATGGAGACCAAAGCTCTGATACCACCTGTAGGATCGAAAGTATGTCTAGAGGGGGGTGATTAGACTACTTGACCAAATAAAAACTTATCATTTTCCAAATTTTAGTTGTAGGAAAGTTTTAGCAATTCTACCAAGTCAAGAACACCCTACACATGCAAGTCTAAGAGTTGAGCAGTGGAAAGTAAAGACTTTGCATACGAACGTAAAGGAGGGATTGGAGAAATCAAATGCAATCAAGACACGGTGATTTTTGGCATGGTTTCGATAGGTGGTGCTATCGTACATCCACATTGATGGAGACTTCAACCCATGGAGGGTAACGTCTACGCGAGTCCACAAAGGGCTCCACCCATGAAGGGTCCACAAAGAAGCAACCTTGTCTATTCCATCATGGCTTACGTCCACGAAGGACTAGCCTCACTCAGGTAGATCTTCAAGAAATAGGTGATCTCCTTGCCCTTACAAACTCCTTAGTTCAACTCCACAAGGTCTTGGAGGCTCCCAAGTGACACCTAACCAATCTAGGAGACACCACTCTCCAAAAGGTAATAGATGTGTAGTTGATGATGATCTCCTTGCTTTTGTGCTTCAAAAGATAGTCTCCCCAACACTCAATCACTCTCTCATAGATTTGGCTATGATAGGAGAAGGATTTGAGTGGAAAGCAACTCGGGGAAGGCTATAAATCAAGGTTCAAATGGTAGGATTGGAATCTCTTGATCTCAACACATGAGTAGGTGGTTCTCTCTCAGAAAATGTACGATGGAAGTTCTGTTTGGTTCTATGGCTCTCTTAGAAAGTAAGTGGGGTTGGAGGGCTATATATAGACTTCACCCAAAAATCCAACTGTTACAACCTTTTGACCCAGCTCGGTGACACCTGACCAAAATCTCAATGAGACTGACCTGTGTAAAAGATTCGAATGTTAGAGGTCCCGGTGAGACCGAAGCAGAACATCTCGGAGCAACCGAAGCGCAATGGCTAGGGCAAAACCTGGTTCGGTAGTTCCGATCGTTCTCAGTAATTCCAAAATGAAGCAACTTCATTACAGAAACTTGGTCATGCCATCTCGGTGGGACCGAGATCCATATCGGTAGAGCCGAAATGTTAGGGTTTGGCTCTGGCAGTGTATATGATCAACTCGGTGAGTCCGGGATGGAGATTTTCGGTGAGCCAGAGATGACACTTTAGGCTTGGACAGATGTGATATGGAGAATGTGGTTGAGGGCTTTGGAGCAATATCTCTAAGCACTTGAGGAACAAACTCATCATCGGTACCTCATCCCCTTTTAATAGTATTGGCTTTCCTATACGACTCAGTGTGATCTTGGATCACTTAACAAAAAATGTAGAGTCTTGAAACTTCGCCAAATCTTGTCCTTAGCATTTTGAGGGGTCCACATCAACTAGTCCTTGCCATGCCAATCATTGATCTTCTTTGAAATCTATTATTAATGAGCATTAGATCAATGACTTAAATGTTGTTCTTAATTACCAAAACCACCCGGGGACTAGTTGCACTTTCAGAGGGAAATGCCCTTTTAGCATCGGTCCGGACACCCGCAAAGCCCACTGTTTGCCTCCGGCTTGCGGGGAAACGGACGTCTGGACCTCTCCGCCGACCGATGGGATACCGCGTTGGATGGCAAAATACGTCCGGACCGCTTGGTCCGGACTATTGCCGGGGGTTTGAGCGTCAGAGTTGAAGATGCCTTAAGGTACCATAGGGAATACAAATCAAATCTTGCTCTCGGGTTCCTCAACTTCATCTACTTCCATCAACATGCTTTGCAACTTGGCGTTCTTGATCGTGCTTCTATCCAGTATCTGCATATCAAATTCTTGCTATAGCAAAGCCCAATGGATCCACCTAGGTTTCATTTTTTTCTTCTTTGTCAGAATGGTTTTCACGGTCTGACAATCCGTGTAGACCTTTTCTTTTGCATCTAAAATATATGGTCTAAACTTTTCGCAACCAAATATTACTGTAGAGAGCTCTCGGTCATCAATATCATAATTTCTTTGTGTAAATAGGTACCTTATGTGATCGCAAATCACAATTCTCATAGTACAATGACCAAAATGAGCGGGCTCGACAAGTTCAAGACTGAGAATGCATTTTACTCACTAAAATATTCAAGGTTAGGCTCATATATGTGCCTTCCCCGAATACACACATCAAAGTGTACATCCTTATTATATACTCCCTCCATCCGGAATTTGGGACGAAGGGGGTACTAGGGATTGGAGGAAGCAACTGCTGGGGTGTAGGTCCGAAAGAGACGGTGTCTCAAGGGCAAGGGAGAGGCGAAGCGCAACCATGGTGGAAGCTCGGCGATAGAGAGATGAACGAGAGAGAAGGTGTGGGATGGAGACAACATGGAGAGGAGGTACGTGATGCAGAAACGAGGAGGCAGCTAGGGTGCCACTATGGTTTTTTACCACACGCGGTAAGAAGATCGACAACCTAGATCAAATGACCACACAATCAGATGGTTGCTGTTTTTCAAAGCCCAGAGGAGAACATCATGCTAAGATGGCGCCACATTTACAAAGCCACCAAACATTGACTGAAAGCCGAAAAGATATAACAGAGAAAAACTCACGACTCCTATACACAAGCGCACCAGAGAGTAATGAATATTTTAAAACTAAAAGGAAGAATAAAAGTTCATGATTCTCCAACCTTTATTCGTGGGTGTTGTGCCTGAGTTGGGCTGTAGAGATGCTAAAACCATAATAAAACCACCTCTGCGATCAAAGCTTGTTCAGTATGGTTTCGGTTTTGCCCCTTCGTCGGCGTATATATCAGAAATCTTTGATAGGCCCTAGCTAGATCCCTTGCATCTGTAGCCTACGCGAGCAGGTCTTGCATGTAGGCGTAGTAGCCCTTTGGAATACCCAAATCTTGGCCAAGTTCCATCCACGAATACCCAAATCTAGCAACCAGTACTAGTCTCCCTTTCGCCATCATCTATCATGCTTTGCATAACCTTACGACCTTTCGGGAAATTACCTTAACCCGATGCCTAACTGATCATCAGTACATTAATCTCTCTGAGTGTACTGTGTCATGCATGTTACTCATCTTCTAAGAAAAAGAAAGGCTTGGCCGCATCGAATAAAAACCGCACGGTGACATCGTTGGTCATATGATTGAAATCTCATCATGGCCGATCGCTTTGAATCCGGCAGCGCGAGTGCGCTCGCAGCTAATGACATACTGCGAAGTTCTTTGGAACTGACCAGCTCCGTCAATTGGAGGTGAGAGAGAACTTTCTTTCAGGCAAGAAGAATGTCTCAACTTTGTTGCTTTCCGTCTTCCGCGCTGCAACTTGGGTCTCATTCCTGCAGGAGATGGAGGATGGTGGTGGCCGTGGCTCTTCACGGCTGCGTAAGCTCATTATTGCAGGGATTTTTTTTTTCCTTTAGGGGCGAACAATATCTGAGCGTGACGTTCCCAACAATCTGTTTTGGAGCAAGACTGCATCTTGTTTCCACGATATATAAGTTTACATACATATGCATCGCATCGCATCTCGCCGCGCCACGACAGCGACGGTCAGACCATATGAGCCTATCGACGAAGCAGCGGGGGAAAAGGCAGGAATGCCGACCTGCGAATGATGAGCGCCAAGTTGGCGGCGATGATGTTACGCTTCACATGGCATGATACGGCCCTTTTCTTCACCAACACAAGTTGCCGGCGGCCAGTTACGCTGAACCGTGGCTGCGTGGACGCGAGGCGTCCGGCCGGCTGGGAATCCGGCGGCCACCCGCTCGCAGTGGATGCCGAGCAGGAGCCATAAGTGATCGATCCGAGTGTGATTGATCATTGCCCGGCCGGTTCAGTAAATATCTCGACGGTGAGAGGCCATAGTGGTGGTCCTTTCGGGGATGTCGGATCGGAGTCCCTGCTGGTCTCGGAATCGGAAGAAGCAAGGACATGGATTTGCCACGAACTCCACTATTTCGCCTTACCCTCCCTTCCTTGTGAACCGAGACAAATACCATCACCTCTTAGCTTTCGACCAAGAGACAACTCTTATGCGCGTTTAATCCTGCTGCAACCGCAAGCAGGTGGACATAACAATGTAATCTTGCAGCTTTCTTCTTTCTTTCTTTTTTGCGGGGAAATCTTGCAGCTTTCCTTTCGTGTTTCTATCATGTGAACTAATCTCCACAAAAGAAAGACTCCTCTGTCCCATAATAGTTTTTTGACACTAAACATCTTATATTTACCGGCAAAAAAACCCGCCTTATATTATGGGACAGAGAGTGTATCGTCTGAACTGAAGAGGCCCTCCGAAAGAAATTTTCTCCTTTGTGTATGCTTTTCTTGCAAATGAGCTTCTTGACAGGTCAGCTCTTGTTGATCTGAAGAAAGAATCGCTCGGCATCACAAAACTTCTTCAAAGTTTCAAAATGGTGAAGATAAATGGAAAGGCAAATGTGGTGACACATGAGTTAGCTAAGTTTAGTTTTGATAATGGTTATGCTTAAAAAAACAAGCCTCGCTTTCTGACGATATTACTACTACCTTCCGCATGAGGGCTCTCGCGACGCTCGCCCTCCACTGACCGTGCGGCCGCCGCCGACCGGATCTCGCTGCTCCGGCCTCCTCCGCCTCCGTCGGGCCTGGATCCAGAATCAGCGAGATCTTCTCCCTCACCTGCCCTCCTTCAACCCTGCAGTCAGCAGCCTCCGCCATTGGATCGTGTGGCGATGTGAGCATGAGCTCTTTGTCGACATCCCGGCCTTCTCCGGCGGCGGAGACCCCGGCCTCCACCTCCGTCTCGCCGCCCAATGCTCCCGGAGACGTCCACCGGCCGCTGATGTCTCAGCTCGTCATCCCCGCTTGTGAGGGCTCCGTTCTGGATCTCGAGATGCAGCTGCCTCCTCCACCGCGCGCCTTCGAGGTCACTTTGGCCCCTCCAGAGCTCCTGCTGGATGGGTCACTGCAGCCTGCGCCGAGCCCCTGCTCGGTTGTCACGACCGTTGCGGTTGGGGAGGAGCCATCTCTCCCTTCGAGGCTTGCTCCGGCGCGGCCAAGCTCCCGGAGCTCCATCGAGGTGCTCGCCCCCGACGCCGTTTTGAGGGCCCCGTAGCTACCGCTGGCCCTGTCGTAGGCTTCCCTCGCCGACGACACCTGCAGCATTGAAGATGACGGCGAGCTCGCCCCACTGACGCCATTGGCTGCCAGGTGCTCCAGCGGGGTGAGCCATCCGGCTGTTGCTGTTGTTGTCGCTGCTGCTCCTAGGGCGTCTTCAGAGCAGGGATGGGTGAAGGTTGGTGGCCGGTGTCGTCCGGCGCCGCCGGCCTCGGTTTTGGCTCCCCGGCCTATCCCTGCTTGGCTCCGCGGTCGCTGCTGCAGATGCCTAGCCCCTGGGCACCGTGCGGCGGTCTGCAGAGATCCCTTCCGATGTTGTCGTTGCTTGCAGAACGGTCATCGTGCTCGCGATTGCCACAACCCATGGCGTCCTCTCAGCTCGCTGGCATGTCTTACCGCCCCGCCCGTCTCTCGCCTCGATACCCAGCATCGTCAACCTCCTGCTCCAAGAGAGGGCCGAATGAAATCCACGCTCCCCTCCATTGCGATTCGTCGTGGATCTTGGGCGTCTGTGGTTTCTGCTTCCGCTAGCCCGACATCCCCATCCAATGTGGTGCTTCAGACCGCTCTGGCTGACCAGACCGAGTTGCTTCAAGTTTGGCAGGCACGAATTGAGAGCTTCCTAGAGCGAGCGGAGGCTGCTTTGAGTAGGCTCTCTCTTGTGCCGACTACATTGCTGGCCATGTAGACGCCACAGCCTCTTGGTGTGGCCGTTGTTGACTCCACGGAGGATGGAGGGGCAGAGCCCTATGGTTGTTTCTCCCCTCGTGTTTGGGAAAATTCATCGTCGATGTCTGCACCGTCAGTTGTGGTGCCTACCGCTGTGGGTGACTCCATTGCCGTGCTTGCGGCTCCGGTGCTGCGGCTCATGCCCGAGCTTCGGGATATATGTTCGAGCCCTGCTTCACCTCTGTCATTGAAGCGGTTGGAGGTGGACTCATCGGCGACTTTGTGTGAGGGACATGTTTCGCCTCTGTCATGTGAGCAACTGGAGGCGCCGAAGTCCATTATGTCTATGGTTCTTGTGGTGGAGGATGTCGTGTTGGGGGTTTCTCGGGTCGACGATGTCGATGCGGATGGTTTGTTGGTGCCTGCCCCTAGGAGCCCCTTGGTTGACTACGATTACATCAAGAAGTACAATGAATTCTGTGACTTTCTTAACAAATGGGTGGCTGATCAGTCTGGATCTGGCAACACAAATGGATGCCTCCTCAAGAAGAAACCCAATAGGGAGACAGCAAAGAGAAACAAAAGCAAGAAGGGCGACGTTATCTGGAAGGCGCCCGCGATTTCATGATGGAGAGTGCTTCGTTTTTAGTGCCGTCGGTGTTCTTGTGTCAAGCTCCCTTGTGTTGTACAAGTGTCGAGGGTTACGGTTGTGGTGCATTGGGAGGGCCACATGTGCGGTCACGGTGTTTCTTGTTGTGTGAGTAGTACGCCTTTGGGTTGTTTGTAACGGTTTTCGCCCGGTTTTCCGAAAATTAACTGGGCAATTCTCTTCTTCTTAATTAACCGATGAGGCAAATCTTTTGCCTCCGTTTTGAAAAAAAAAAGATAATGGTTATGCTTCTGCCTCCAGTGAGAGTCTGGGAGTCGAAATCCCGGCAGCCGACAGCCTACGTCTCCACCCACCGCCGGCTCGCGACGATAGGCGACCTCCATGGCTCTATCGGCCAGCGTTTGCAAAGACAGAAGATCCAACCAAACCGGCCTACAGCAGAATAGGCCAGAGAGGGTAAGGGCAGCTTTTGCGCCCATTTCTAGTACTCCCTCCGTCCGAAAATACTTGTCATCAAAATGGACAAAAAGGGATGTATCTAGAACTAAAATACATCTAGATACATCCTCTTTTATTCATTTTGATGACAAGTATTTCCGGACGGAGGGAGTACGTACTACTATTACAAGCATAGGCATATGTGCGGGCCATAACATTGATCTCCATCTCCTTCCAGATGTGTAGGAAGCCGATAAGACCATAAGAGCAACTAGAGCAACCGAGAAAGCACATCAAGCAAGCGGCACTCCACTCGAAACGCTCATCTGACCAGGCGCGGCTCTGCATGCACAACTTGCAACACATGTACCGATGCCGCAATCCGTAGATATACCCAGCACCAGCAGAGCAGCTTCCTACTTTAGCCCTCTGTCTTGTTTTCCACACTCATCTTCAACTTCAAACCCTGGTGAACTCACCTACTCGCTCCGTAAAGAAATACTACTATAATATACAGTGATATAGAGAATCTTATACTTCCTCCGTCTCAAAATAAGTGTCTCAACTTTGTACTGGCTCTAGTACAAAGTTGTACTAAGCTTGAGACAGTTATTTTGAAACGGAGGGAGTACTTCTTTACAGAGGGAGTACCAAGGCAGAAGCGCCGGTGTGGCCTCCGCGGCAAGAAATGACAGCCCACAGGCCCCAGCGCAAGGCAGAGGCCAGCCTTAGACTGAGAGGCTTGAGGCAGAAGATGGCTGAGAAAGAATAAAGAGGATAGCTAACAAATCTACTCCTCCTTCCGTCCGAAATTACTTGTTGCATAAATGGATGAAAACGGATGTATCTAGAATTAAAATACATCTAGATACATTCATTTCTCCGACAAGTATTTTCGGACGGAGGGAATACTTGTATATGATTTAAAATTTAAAAACAATCGCCTGAGGGAGGTATAGGCGACCCCGTACCTCTCTCTCTTTGCCCCTGGCAGCTATAGTCTCCGAGTAGCTTAACTCTTCAAGTGCGGTGCTAGTTGTTTCCGGAAGGATTCCCCCAGTACATGCCCAGATTCTGCGTGATCGGTTCAACTCTCAAGGCATGGTAGCCTACGAAACCATCAAGAGAAAACAAAATTGCTGGCACTACCCTAGAGCCAACGAAAAAAATAGCTAAGGCAGTGGCAGCGGTAGATGACGCATGTGTGCTGCTGTAATACTTTACCAATATTGCCACCAAATAATCTTAGTCGTCGTCTCGCTGCCTTGATCAGTTACTCGTGTGCCATGTCCGATTTCTCACAACATACTCCAGAGGCCCAGAGGCCTCTGGAGTAGTAAACAGATTTGCCACGCCAGAGGCCCAGAGTCCCTACCTATCTTCACGTAGTATTCATAGACGGTGTGATCAACTGATGATTGCCTATGGCTTTTCTCTATGAGAACACAGAGCCAGAAGGCAGCAGAATCCAACTTTTCAGCAGCCACCAATGGAAGAACGCAGCAGTCAAGCAATATCCATATTTTTCCCAAAATCCAAAACCTCACAGGATTATTATTTTTCCTTTTCTGGAAGTTTTCCCCTCCATATCGATGTCTGTTTCATGTCATTCCAAGCTGGAAGTATCTCTGTCAAATGTCCATGTCTGTACTTGGGTAGCCCATGTGATGTCCATCATTCTCCGCCGAGTTCGATGCACTATTCAGGTTCCTGGACCAATGGGATATGCCCACGTGAAGGGCGGCACTGCTTTATTCTTTGGTCAAGGATCAAGACCGTGTAGCCACAAAACAAACCAAAAGGCAATCCACATATTCCATCAACTTTAAGGTTCATCATCTTATAACTAAACTCTTTGCCATTCTTTGTTTGGACGCACTCAATTGAAATTTAGGCCTGAGAAATAACACCATGCACAATTGAAATTTATTACCTTTGAACTCAAGTGCGGTGATACTTCTCTAATCAAATATAATAAGGCTTCTCTTTCTAGCTTTTGGAAATTGCTTATGATTTTTTATTCATAAACAGTTCGAACTTGCGAAGCTGAAACCTACAGAATGCAGCAGTATCAGGAGAATGAAGTCCACATAAACTTTACTGTAAAGTACAGGAATAAAATTAGATTATATGGTCCCCTACTAGTCAAGATCAATGTAGACCTTATCTAACACACCTTTGCCTCATCTTTTATCTGAAGTCCGTATAAGCTGACATATACAGTTTTTTTTAAGACAAAAGACCAGCAACTGAAGAAGAATCTTTTGCAAATGATATTCCATCACACAGTTGGAATGGCATATACGCCAAAGAACAAATAAACTTCTACAAGTATTCACAGAACATATATTGAGGTAATGAGGTCGAATGCTCGAACATCCTATTCCATCAAATAAACTACTAAATATGTGACAATTAATATGGATCAGAGGGAGTAGAATATAAAACATGAATTTAAGTAGAATGTGCTTGTGTGGATGTATTTGCGACGCATACATATTAAACATCAGAAGAATAACTTTCAAATGAATCATTTAGGTATGATATGGAGGTTTTCAACTTCAGTCGACTGTACTATGATAGACTCTGAGCATATACTACTTCCAGTTAATTATTAGATCGTTTATTTTCCTAAAATAATGAAAGACCTACAGAATGGTTAAAAAATAGTACAACTCCAGAAGGTAAGACGTACATTTATGAGTACTACATGCATATTTCCCAAATGCAGCATGATCTAGGATAACATTATACTGTGCCAACAAAACAAAGGCCAGTAAGATTTTAAGGAAGCAAAAGCAAATGAATCAGTGCTTTACATTTATGAGTTCCAAAAAAAATATCATTTTGTTATAGAATAAGGCGAAAAGCTAATGTTACCTTTGTCCACAATCTATGTTGGTAAATCAGAAGAGATCTTAAAAGTGCTGCGCTGCCAACACATGACTTTAGCTTTTTCCAACAGGTTTGAGGAGAGAGGCATTCAGTCTGTTTCTAGTGTTTGATCCATAAGCAAGACTCGAGGAGGACTACTGGCTGACAGAATAGAGAGGCAGTTTCAGTGGCAAGTCTACGGCAATAATTAATTGAGTTAAAAGAAGACTAAAGTTAATTTTACTTTTTGCAGAACTAAAGTTAATATATTTGAAAACAATAAGTTCCTGTTATAAACTTTTTGTTGGACGAACTGAGAATGATTTCAATTTCAGTTCATGACATGCAATGGAATAGACCATACACCTGTACCACAGATTAGCATCTCAAGCATTACAAGTGCTATCCAGGGGTATCAAGGTTATTATCAGAGCAGAAGACAGCAAAAAAAAAAGGATAGATTCGTCAGGAATACCCCCTACAACTTTTTAACATCGCAGTATATAATATTCTCATCCCACCATGCTTACACTTCTTCTGACGGAACACCATGCTTACACTAATTAATAAACCTCTTAGTTACTCATCTTACTTACAGCTAAACAATACAATCTACAATACATAATCGTCATTTAGCATTTGACATGTTACAAGCCAGGGAGGGGTGGGAGGGGGGACTCACCCAAACACTAAGCTTAAACTGTGTTTGAAGGGAAAAGGTGTACATAAAGAGGGTGGGAAAGTTTATAGCTGAAAACAGAGAACATAATGCATCAGTCTGGGAGATAAGTCAAAAGGCAATCCCCTTTTCGGTAGGGGCACCTATTTGTTAGGCTCTAGGTATAGGGAATAAGTGAGTGCGATTACATCAGATTTTATTCACCTACGTGGAATGGTAGCGAGCACTTCTTCTATTGGTGTAGGCCCGGAGGGTGGACAGCCCTAAATATTTCAAGTGACGGCAACCCATATCATTGTTTGCAGTTTAAAGATACCATGGCGAACAGAAGTAATAGTTTCGGTCGTCACGAATGGCTCAGCATCTAGGGCTGAGAGTATATATAGAGCACAGGCCTGCACCGCTCACTTCACCCAAGTGCACACTTCGAGGCCAAGTTAGCTCCTCTCGAGCAATAGTACTTAATCTCCTCGACACCACCAATTGTAGATTGCCATGTCAAGGGATCCACTTGTTGTAGGCAATGTAGTTGGAGATATCTTGGACCCATTTACCAAATCAGCATCACTCAAAGTCTTATACAACAATAGGGAGCTGACTAATGGATCTGAGCTCAAGCCTTCACAAGTAGTCAATGAGCCACGAATCGAGATTGCTGGGCGTGACATGAGAAACCTTTACACTTTGGTGAGTTCATAACTCCTGTCTACCTCATTTGACCATTGAATATGATTGGAAATTAAGCTTTCTGCCTTTAACCAAACAAAACAGTGATTACTGCAACTCAAGTGGCTATGTCAGGTCAAGGTTATTATTATTACAGTATGTCAGGTCACCGGGTTTTTTCTCTAAAATATCACGCTGTAAGATAACATTTAAAAGCTGCAAGAGTACGCCCATTAAACTGGAAGGCAAGAATCTTCACTCTTAAGATTTAAAAGCTGTCTTTGTTGCGTGAGAAAGACCTTTTGCAGTTCTATATTTTATTTTAAATATATCCTATAATGGTGTTCGAATTGCTTTCGCTACTGTCAGCACATGTACCAGCACCTTTGCATGTAAAATCAAAGTTATGCACATTGGTCTAGATTCGCAATAGGAACATGGAACCACGATGGTTACTTCCAGCAATGCATGTTATATGTTGTGATTTTTGAAGATCCATGTACTTTGCTGGCCAACTTAAGATGGTTCAGAAATAGCACCGAGAAACTAAAATTTGATTACATTCATTACACTTCATTTTGTCTAAGAAGACAAAAACATTAAACAATTGGATAGCTCAGATCCGAAGCATCAAATTATACAAGCTTAGTAATTTAGAAGAACAATGAAATTGCCATCACATAAGACAAGCAATAAATCAATCGTAGCAAACATTTCAAAGACATATGCATACACAATTCACCATCATTTTTACTTGATTGAATTACTTATATAATGAGAGCTCCAGTTTATGCTTGTAACAACGAACGATGACAAACTTACCAATAGGTGATGGTGGATCCTGACTCACCAAGTCCAAGCAATCCAACCAAAAGAGAATATCTTCATTGGTAAGACCTGAAACACTTGCAATGAATGATTCTAAATATCAAATCATAAACTGTTTCTTACAGTTCTGAGCGTTTCACACAGGTTGGTGACAGACATTCCAGAATCAACAGATGCAAGCTATGGTGGGTTATTCCCTTCCTTTTGCATATTGTTTCCACGATTTAAATGTTTCGAAGTATTGAATAGACATTTATAATATACCTACCTTCCGGGAGTCCTGATGATGTCCACACCTAGTTTGTATTGACAAAGAACAAAATAAAATGAAAATACTACTTACCCGTAGAGTAAAGATCGACAGTTCATCACTATTGAAATGGTGTGCAAAATATATATATTACTCACCATAGACTAGCAATCTAACACAATAGGCAGCATATATTTCTGACTTCTACATTTATTAATTCTAGAGATTTATTCAAATGACTGGCTTAAGTTTGTATAATCTGGCAGCCAGTCTGCAGTATATATCATTTGGGCAGATAAAGGTGAATTTGAACCTTGTAACACCATTGAGATTCTACACTGAACCCAACAAAATGTTTGTAAGCCAAGGCACAATATTGCATAACTTGCTCTGAAAAGTTATAAAAAATACATTTCAGGAAATGAGATAGTCAACTACGAAAGTCCAAAGCCAACAGCAGGAATACATCGCTTTGTCTTTGTGATTTTCCGCCAATCTGTCCAGCAGACAATTTATGCACCAGGATGGAGACCAAATTTCAACTCAAGGGACTTCTCAGCACTTTACAGTCTAGGCCCACCTGTGGCTGCAGTATTCTTCAACTGCCAAAGGGAGACCGGATGCGGTGGCAGACTATACATTAGATGACAACTGGGATAATTGCATTCCAACTCTGCAAAAATGAGGGTGAATTAAATGATGATGCATAAGGCCAGGCGCTCCAGATGGGCGTTGTGTATGGTGCAGCGTAATGTAGTTTAATTCCTAGAGTACTTTATCTCATGTACAGGCACTGACTATGGTGTCCAAAATACCATGTAACAAATCTCAGCCACTGCTCCATCTCTTCTTCCTTGATGAGGAAAGCTTAAAGTTGATGTAAAATAGGGCAATGAGAGTAAAGGTCTCTCATGTTTCCTAAACACTATTAGATTTTACGCCAATAAATGATAAACTGCAGATTGCCTGTGCAAGAAAGGCAGTGCAGTGAAAACTGTAAGGTCCCACAGCCACAGGTTACTGGTGTCATAGTGCTAGAAGTCTTTTTCCTCACCTGACCCCAATGACTAATCCAATGAGGATTTATGCTGATGACCTCACTGAGAATCAGAATTCAGAACCCTCTCCCCCATCCACCAGTCATGCTCTCAGATTCCACCAACACCAGCAAAGATAATCTGCGTAGAAGCAGATCATTAAAGGCATAAATCCAAATAGCCCTGGCATGTTAGTGCAATCCTGGTCAGATTATGCTCCGGAACTGATCAAGAAAACCAAATTAGTGTGGTCACTTTTCCTGCCTGCCTTTGATAGACAGGCTTAGCAGGAGCAGGAAGGGAATCAGGTACCTGAATGACAACAGAGAATATGACCATCTGAACAGCTAAAGCCCGGCTTTGAATGAAGTCCTACACAAAATGCATCTGCTTTTGCCATGACATGATAAGATAAAGGAGAGCTATCTGTTTCCAATTTTCAAGGTGCATCCATATTGTGGCAGCTTCTCTGTTATACCAGAACTGGCATCACACTTCCCACAACATAGGCATAAAATGCTTGTCAGAGTCGGTCAGTGGCAGTGGCGGTCTGGCAGAGCCACAGCCCGGCAAGCCGCCTGAACCCCACTGAAACTGTACAGGAGAGCAAGGACTCAACATGGAGCTTGCAGGGGCAAACACTGAACAACGCAATTCCAACTATACATTACTCTTGCATTACATTGAGCACCTTCTACAGTCTACAAGGACGGTGAGGTGCACAGAGAAATGGCTTACCCCAGACGAGGAGGTGAGGAAGAACATATGGCCGTTGCTGCATGTCAATCATGTCTTCAATGTTTGGTGCACGCTCTTCTTGCCTTCATTGTTGCAGGCCTGCAGCACAACCTCCATGGCGGGCATGTCCTGTGACCAGCTAGAAATGTATTCAAACACAATAAATATGTACGAGAAACCTTAATAAAGGGACTGAAAGAAAACATGACCTAACCATCTAATTGGTGCTTAGGGAGTGAAACTGTGGAAGTGCTAGCTTTCATTTCTTTAGCCCTTATGATCAAAATTGCTAAGTCAGGCCAAATGCTGGGCACAAGCTGGGGCACAGGGGCTAAGGGTTGTTCTGCCCGCCTCCTGGGATGTCCATTGATCGGGCGCATGGCCCTTGTAACTCTCACCTCCTAGGAGGATTGTACGTTCCCATCTTTTCAATGCAATAAAACGCAAAGATCCATTGCGTTTTCTCAAAAAAAAAAAAAGGTCATGCATAGGGGAATTCAGCCAAGTTTATTTGAAAACATGCACTTATACTTGTTCATGCATAGCCTTCTAATCAGTAGTTTACTCATCATTTCCCCTATGTTTTGCTATTATATTAGTAATCAGCCTTCTCTTGAGAAACAATCACAACTTGCAGCAGTGCACTTGTTTTCCCCATTATTTATGTGATTTTGCACCATGACATGAGTTACATCTTAGCTGTAGTCTACGATTTTCTCTTTGGATGTGTGTTTGGTGTTTGGATGGATGTGTGTTCATTTTCCACCATGACATGAGACTATTTGTCTTCATGGGTTGCAGGCAAACAAAGATGCAGCATGCTACAGGCACAAGGTCATAAAGTTTTGGGACTCTATCAGCCTTGTCTTCTCGAAGGATCATGCCACCGGAACCGGAGCCAGAACTGCTGGTGAAAGTGCAGCGGAAATGGCTGCAGAGAATGTCAACAACATCAACACTGATTCTGCCGCAACATCTTCAACCCAAACCGGCGAGGAACAGAAGAGGAAAAGATATCGATCGGATGACTCAATTGCATCTATGCTTGGAGAGAAACTGGATAATTTTACCAGTGCCTACAAAGCTGATATCGCTCAAGTTGCACCTCCTGAGAAACCCTCCTCTCCTGAAGAAATACTTGACGCTCTCAATGCAATTGTGGGACTGGATGATGATGGCTTGCTAGCAGCTTATGATATCCTCATAGCAGATGACCGCAAGTTCAAGGCTCTTATGGCGCTGCCTGAAAGGATGAAGAAGAAATGGATCCTCAAGCAAATCAACCA
The DNA here is from genome assembly GCA_963921465.1 of Triticum timopheevii. Lineage (NCBI taxonomy): Eukaryota > Viridiplantae > Streptophyta > Magnoliopsida > Poales > Poaceae > Triticum > Triticum timopheevii. The sequence goes on along the minus strand of OY997272.1, from coordinate 368,271,378 downwards.
ATGAAGGTATGTTTCTTGTTCTGTGATTAGTTACCAGCTAGTAAGCTCTACTTCATTTTGTCCTTAGTTGTTTGTTATAGTACAATATTATGGGTGTCCTGTATTTTGTCATGCCAATATGGAGCAGAGGAGGCAGCAGCTTGCTTGCTTTTCATCATATTTATGTACTTACCTATTTCCATGTTTGAGATTAGCATGATAGAAGGTTTTATGTTATCATCTTAATAAGGTTTTCCTGCCCGGTCTTCCCAAACATGGCTTGATAAAACAACGTTTTCCTGCCATGTTTGAGAACAACTTGTTCATGTCTCCCGAAACAAGGTTTTATGAACATATTTTGCATGCACATAAATATTCAGTGTGTTTGAAGGTCTCTTATGAACTAGTCTTTTTTTCTTCGATCGAGAGGTGGCATTATTAGTCTAGAATACATCAACCAGATATGCTTATTTAGTGGCTGTAGTCTTTTATCGACTTAGTTTCGGTCCTACTTAACCTACTCGGTCGTTGATGGTTTTTTGCTATTACCTTTCGATTCATGATAATTGTGCAAATGAAGTGCAAGTTAACCTTTGAAAAATTTCTATATCAAGTTGAGTTTTCTTACCCTTCCTAGAGATTGTTGCAAGCTAAAGCTTATCGTGTGACACATCGATTTGTCTTCTTGGCTATCCTCATCTTTCACTTTGAGCAATTTCTACCAACCATTGTGTTCAAGGATTGTTTATTTCCCTATGAGACCATATGTCACCATTTCTCATCATATTTTGCAGGAAATATTGGGTGAAGTGTGATGTTGAACGAACAGAACGAAGAAATGAAGATCCTCGAGCAATGAAAATCTTTCTTGGATGGTGCTAATAATGCAAAGATTCAGTTTTTATGTAACCTTGACTAGATTATGATCATTTGATGTTGTTGTGAACCTTTGTCATATTGCAAAGATTAACTTTTTACAAAGTCTCATGTTTAAGTTATATGTATTGGCATGGTTCAGTTTAATGCAAAACATTGCCATGTGTGAACAAACGAGCTGTCAATGTTGGTGTTGGTACAGATTTGTTCATACTATTTATTCCTAGCACAAAGGCTAGTGCGTTGGTGCTGGTATAGTTTCATGCTCATTTTGGTTCTGGTACAGATTTGACCTCAAAATCCTAGTGACAGCCAAACATGAAATTTGGATTTGGAATCTAGATTCAGCCAAACGAAATCTTGATAGAGATTTCATTTCATTTCATTTCAGCCAAATGAAATGAAATCAGGGGAGCCAAACGAGCTGTAATAGAAATGGATCCATACATTAGTATTACATATAAGAAGGTGGAAGGGGCGCACCCTACCTAGCACCGCCCCAGCTTCCTTTCAGGCGGCGCACCAGTGGGTGCGCCCCAACCACTAGTAGCAGAGAAACGTGGATGCAAGGTTGCGTACAGGGGAGAGCAGGTGCAGGACGCGTGCGGCCGGCAGAAAAACAAACGTGTATGCGTGTGAGGCGGACAGGCGGTGGTGGCAGGCGAGCGGCGGACAGGACGGACTTTGACTGATGGGACCTTGGATTGCACGCACAAATTGACAAAACTATAAACAAACTGATGCAATCTCTTTTTCTTGTTTCAGAGTACGGACGAGCTAGCGGCAGAAGATACGATGGACAAAAACAAGTTCGATCTAGTAGACAATTTTTTCCTTAAACGAATCTAAACCAGCACTAGTATTAGATGAATGCAACCAAAAATTCAACTATACAAATACTAGATGCAAAAATTGCTAAAGGCTAAAAAGATAGGTGCAGCGGATCACTAATCTAATTTTTTTTGGTTTTTTTGTTGTAGGACAGAAAATCGAATCTAATAAAATTGAAAATCTCTCACCGATGAACCTGAAACTGATACCACTTATGTGCACTGGGAACCCGATCTTTCGATGAGAGAGGATAACTACGATTTTGGGTGGGACTTGACCCTCACGATCCGGCTACCAACCGTACAGGGAGAACCGTACATGACTGATATCCACGGCAATCGCTGAACCAACTCCACGGTGTTATCGACCGAGCCAACGGCGCGATCGACCTATCCACGAAGGATTTTTCCTGCAAGCAAATTGAATAACATGCAAGAAAATAATAGCCAAGCAATCTGAAATTGAGGATATGCTAGATGAATAAATCTCACAAATTGGGGTTCCGATAGATGTCTTGACGGTCGTACTAGCCGCTACGAGCGAAGACAAATAAAAGTAGCAATAGCTAAACTTCTCTAAACAAAACCCGAGTCTAAATCCTAACAAACGCTAACTATTTATTGAATACGACACCGTGATTGTCGGTCGGTACTGCACGCTGTCGTGTCCAATGTGGACTCCTTTAGGTAAGGCCGAATCCAATTGATGCGATGGGCCGGCGTGTACTTCCGAAGCAGCCAAAAATATCCAGGGACACGTGGCCTATTCTGGTCCATGAAATCTAATCCTTCTTTACTTCTCTTGCACTTGTTAGTTGTAGACGTAGCATGCATGATGGATGGTTCGGTTGAGCCCATGCATGCAATTAGCAAAGCTATTTGTAGATTCAAGACAGAATGATTTTCATCTTCTAACTCTTTATCACTTTCTCTCCTGAGTACAAGAAAATTGACACATGAGTGTAACATCATATTCTCATTAGTTAAATTATAAGTACAAAGGAGCGACAAAACCTGATTATTTATTTGTCTCGCACGCGCTCTAGTCATAGGTCCAGGTGCAACTGTGTCAACGATGTCTCGTGTAATATTTGTAGATGTATTTATGGCATCTATGTCCACATCAGTCTCCAACGATCTATAATTTTTGATTGCTCCATGCTATTATATTACTCCTTTTGGATATTTATGGGCTTTATTTTACATATTTATATCATTTTTTGGACTAACCTACTAACCGGAGGCCCAGCCCGTATTGCTGTTTTTTTTGCCTATTTTAGTATTTCGAACAAAAGGAATGTCCTCTGAATTCTTTTATGTATGATTGAGTTATCTTTGCAAGTCTCTTCGAATTATCAGTTTGGTTTGGCCTACTAGATGGATCTTTCTTGCCATGGGAGAAATGCTTAGCTTTGGGTTCAATCTTGCGGTGTTCTTACCCAGTGACAGCAGGGGTTGCAAGGCACGTATTGTATTGTTGCCATCGAGGATAAAAAGATGGGGTTTATATCATATTGCTTGAGTTTATCCCTCTACATCATGTCATCTTTCTTAATGCGTTACTCTGTTCTTATGAACTTAATACTCTAGATGCATGCTGGATAGCGGTCGATGTGTGAAGTAATAGTAGTAGATGCACGCAGGAGTCGGTCTACTTGTCGCGGACGTGATGCTTATATACATGATCATGCTTAGATAATCTCATAATTATTCGCTTTTCTATCAATTGCTCGACAGTAATTTGTTCACGCACCGTAATACTTATGTTATCTTGAGAGAAGCCACTAGTGAAACCTATGGCCCCCGGGTCTATCTTTTATCATATTAAGCTTTCAATACTTTTATTTGCATCTTTACTTTCCACATCTATATTATAAAATACCAAAAATATATTTATCTTATCATACTATCTCTATCAGATCTCACTTTCGCAAGTGGCCGTGAAGGGATTGACAACCCCTTTATTGCGTTGGTTGCGAGTTCTTTGTTTGTTTGTGTAGGTGCGTGGGACTTTTGAGGAGCCTTCTACTGGATTGATACCTTGGTTCTCAAAAACTGAGGGAAATACTTATGCTACTATTGCTGCATCACCCTTTCCTCTTCAAGGAAAACCAACGCAAGCTCAAGACGTAGCAAGAAGGATTTCTGGCGCCGTTGCCGGGGAGGTCTTCGCTCAAGTCAAGACATACCAAGTACCCATCACAAACTCATCTCCCTCGCATTTACATTATATGCCATTTGCCTCTCGTTTTCCTCTCCCTCACTTCACCCTTGTCGTTTTATTCGCCCTCTCTTTCCCAATCTTCTCCTCTCGCTTTTCCGTTTGCCTTCCCGTTGCCATGGCCGAATCAAAAAGAACTAAGGGTCCTCTCCCGGGTTCTAGTACCTTGGATAACCCCTCTATCCTCTCTAGGCTCATAAATAATGATGCTATGGAAAGACCCACCGGGGTCACCAATGAGAGCTTAAATAATTTTGATGAAGATGACTCTGGAATTTTTCGTTATTTACTTAATGAGTCTTTAAAAGATGCTTGGGATAGGTTATTAAGAATAGCTATGTACCACAATATCAAATTGAGGTTTACTTAAAAAGTTTCTATGTTGGCTTACCCGCTTCTTTCAAGCAAGTTCTAGATTCTATTTTTTAAGAAGGTTTTCTTGGAGGGGATGTTATAGATACCTATGAAAGAATGAAAACTATATTTGGGCACCCCATGAATGATAAGGTTGAATCTACCACCCTCTTATGCTTTTATCAAAACGAAGTTATCAAAGAGATGAAGTCTAGTTTAGATGCAAATTTCTGTAACGTGCTTAATCTTACTTCCTCCACTAATGGCAATGTGCTTTCCCAAAATAGAAGGATGAATGCCATAGAAAGGAAATTTGCTCTTTTCTTTCCGAGTGCCAAAGATGGCACTACTTAGATCTATCTTCGCTTTTATGCCTAGCCAGGGGCGTTAAACGATAGCGCTAGTTGGGAGGCAACCCAATTTTATTTGTGTTTTTTGTTTTTGTTTCTGTTTTGTAATAAATTTTGCCTCTACCTTATGTTTAGATGTGTTTTTATGTTTTAATTAGTGTTTGTGCCAAGTAGAACCTATAGGATAACCTATGGTGATAGTTAATTTGATTCTGCTGAAAAACAGAAACTTTGCACGCACGAAATTAGTTTTGTTAAATCACATAAACGTGCTTTTGCATTAATTATTTTTTCTGGTGATCAATAGACAAATTTTACAGGACTTCCTATTTTGGTAGGATTTTCAGAGTTCCAGAAGTTTGCGTTAGTTACAGATTGCTACAGACTGTTCTGTTTTTGACAGATTCTGTTTTTCGTGTGTTGTTTGCTTATTTTGATGCATCTATGGCTAGTATTAAGTAGTATGATCTATAGAGAACTTGGAATACAGTAGGTTTAACACCATTATAAATAAAGAATGAGTTCATTACAGTACCTTATGTGGTGGTTTTGTTTTCTTTCACCAACGGAGCTTATGAGATTTCCTGTTGAGTTTTGTGTTGTGAAGTTTTCAAGTTTTGGGTGAAGATTTGATGGACTATGGAATAAGGAGTGGCAAAAGCCTAAGCTTGGGGATTCCCATTGCACCCCAAGATATTCAAGAATAGCCAAAAGCCTAAGCTTGGGGATGCCCCGGGAAGGCATCCCCTCTTTCATCTTCGTTCATTGGTAACTTTACTTGGAGCTATATTTTTATTCGCCACATGATATGTGTTTTGCTTGGAGCGTCGTTTATGATATTAGTATTTGCTTTTTAGTTTTCCACAATCATCCTTGCTGTACACACCTTTTGGGAGAAGCCTACTTTATTAGTAATTTATTAGAATACTCTATGTGCTTCACTTATATCTTTTGAGCTAGATAGTTTGGCTCTAGTGCTTCACTTATATCTTTTAGAGCATGGCGGTGGCTTAATTTTATAGAAATTGCTAGTCTCTCATGCTTCACATATATTATTTTGAGAGTCTTTTAGAACAGCATGGTATTTGCTATGGTTATAAAATTGGTCCTAGGATGGTAGGCATCCAAGTTGGGTATAATAAAAACTATCATAGGAAGTGAATTGGATGCTATGATCAATTTGATACTTGATAATTGTTTTGAGATATGGAGGTAGTGATATTAAAGTCATGCTAGTTGGGTGATTATGAATTTAAAGAATGCTTGTGTTGAAGTTAGCAAGTCCCGTAGCATGCATGTATGGTTAAAGTTGTGTAACAAATTTGAAACATGAAGTGTACTTGGATTGTGCATCCTGATGAGTGGCGGTCGGGGACGAGCGATGGTCTTTTCCTACCAACCTATCCCTCTAGGATCATGCGCGTAGTGCTTGTTTTTTGATGACTTCTAAATTTTTGCAATAAGTATATGAGTTCTTTTGACTAATGTTGAGTCCATGGATTATACGCAATTTTACCTTTCCACCATTGCTAGCCTTTTCGGTACCGTGCATTACCCTTTCTCACCTTGAGAGTTGGCGCAAACTTCGCTGGTGCATCCAAATCCCTTGATACGATACGCTCTATCACACATAAACCTCCTTATATCTTCCTCAAAACAGCCACCATACCTACCTATTATGGCATTTCCATAGCCATTCCGAGATATATTGTCATGCAACTTTCCACCGTTCTGTTTATCATCATGACATGCATTACTTTTGTCATATTGCCATTGCATGATCATGTAGTTGACATCGTATTTGTGGCAAGCCACCATGCATAATTTTTCATACATGTCACTCTTGATTCATTGCACCATCCCGGTACACCGCCGCAGGCATTCATATAGAGTCATATCTTGTTCTAGTTTCGAGTTGTAATTCATGTTTTGTAATCAATAAAAGTGTGATGATCATCATTATTAGAGCATTGTCCCCCCCCCCCAAAAAAAGAGAGAAAGGCCAAAAAAAGCCAAAGAAAAAAAGAAAAAGAAAAAAAATAAAAAGAAAATAAATAAAAAGGGGCAATGTTACTATCTCTTTTTCCACACTTGTGCTTCAAAGTAGCACCATGTCCTTCATATAGTGAGTCTCATATATTGTGCTTCAAAGTAGCACCATGTTCTTCATATAGAGAGTCTCATATGTTGTCACTTTCATATACTAGTGAGAATTTTTCATTATAGAACTTGGCTTGTATATTCCTACGATGGGCTTCCTCAAATGCCCTAGGTCTTCGTGAGCAAGCGAGTTGGATGCACATCCACTAGTTTTCTTTTGTTGATCTTTCATTCATTTATAGCTCTAGTGCATCCGTTGCATGGCAATCCCTACTCTTCATGTTGACATCAACTGATGGGCATCTCCATAGCCCGTTGATTATCCTCGTCAATGTGAGACTTTCTCCTTTTTTGTCTTCTCCACACAATCCCCATCATCATATTCTATCCCACCCATAGTGCTATATCCATGGCTCACGCTCATGTATTGCGTGAAAGTTGAAAAAGTTTGAGATTATTTAAGTACGAAACAATTGCTTGGCTTGTCATCGGGGGTGTAGAATTTGGGAACATTTTTGTGTGACAAAAATGAAGCGTAGACTAACTAAATGATTTTGTAGGGATGAACTTTCTTTAGCCATGTTATTTTGAGAAGACATGATTGCTTTGATTAGTATGCTTGAAGTATTACTATTTCTTGTGTCAATATGAACTTTTATTTTGAACCATTTGGATCTGAACATTCATGCCACAATAAAGAAAATTACATTGAGAATTATGCTAGGTAGCATTCCACATCAAAAATTCTGTTTTTATCATTTACCTACTCGAGGATGAGCAGGAATTAAGCTTGGGGATGCCTGATCCGTCTCCAACGTATCTATAATTTTTGATTGTTCCATGCTATTATATTACCCCTTTTGGATGTTTATGGGCTTTATTTTACATATTTATATCATATTTGGGACTAACCTACTAACCGGAGTCTCAGCCTGTATTGCTATTTTTTTTTTGCCTATTTCAGTATTTCGAAGAAAAGGAATATCAAACGGAGTCCAAACTTAATGAAATCTTCGGGAGCGTGATTTTTAGAACGACCGTGATCCAGAGGACTTGGAGTGCAAGTCAAGAAGCGACCGAGGTGGCCAGGAGATAGGAGGGCGCGCCCACCCCCTCTGGGCGCGCCCCCTTGTCTCGTGGGCCCCTCGGGCGGCCACCGACGTACTTCTTCCTCCTATATATACCCATGTACCCCGAAAACATCCAGGGAGCCAACGAAAAACAATTTCCACCGCGAGATCCCATCTTGGAGCCTTCGCCGGCTCTCCGCCGAAGGGGGAATCGACCATGGAGGGCTTCTACATCAACACCATAGCCTCTCCGATGAGTTGTGAGTAGTTTACCACAGACCTTCGGGTCCATAGTTATTATTTAGATGGATTCTTCTCTCTTTTTTGGTCTCAATACCATGTTCTCCCCCTCTCTTGTGGAGATCTATTTGATGTAACTCTTTTTGCGGTGTGTTTGTCGAGATCCGATGAATTGTGGGTTTATGATCAAGATTATCTATGAACAATATTTGAATCTCCTCTGAATTCTTTTATGCATGATTTGTTATCTTTGCAAGTCTCTTTGAATTATTAGTTTGGTTTGGCCAACTAGATTGATCTTTCTTGCAATGTGAGAAGTGCTTAGCTTTGGGTTCAATCTTGCGGTGTCCTTTCCCAGTGACAGCAGGGGCAGCAAGGCACGTATTTTATTGTTGCCATCGCGGATAAAAAGATGGGATTTATATCATATTGCTTGAGTTTATCCCTCTACATCATGTCATATGGCCTAATGCGTTACTCTGTTCTTATGAACTTAATACTCTAGATGCATGCTGGATAGCGGTCGATGTGTGGAGTAATAGTAGTAGATGCAGGCAGGAGTCAGTCTACTTGTCACGAACGTGATGCCTATATACATGATCATGCCTAGATAATCCCATAATTATTCGCTTTTCTATCAATTGCCCGACAGTAATTTGTTCAGCCACCGTAATACTTATGCTATCTTGAGAGAAGCCACTAGTGAAACCTATGGCCCCCGGGTCTATCTTTTATCATATTAAGCTTTCAATCTACTTTTATTTGCATCTTTACTTTTCGCATCTATATTATAAAATACCAAAAATATATTTATCTTATCATACTATCTGTATCAGATCTCACTTTTGCAAGTGGCCGTGAAGGGATTGACAACCCCTTTATTGTGTTGGTTGCGAGTTCTTTGTTTGTTTGTGTAGGTGCGTGGGACTTTTGAGGAGCCTCCTACTGGATTGGTACCTTGGTTCTCAGAAACTGAGAGAAATACTTACGCTACTATTGCTGCATCACCCTTTCCTCTTCAAGGAAAACCAATGCAAGCTCAAAATGTAGCAAACGTCAGTTTTGCATCATGCTTTTATATTGATATTTATTGCATTATGGGCTGTTATTACACGTTATATCACAACACTTATGCCTTTTCTCTCTTATTTTACAAGGTTTACAAGAAGAGGGAGAATGCCGGCAACTGGAATTCTAGACTAGAAAAGGAGCAAATATTAGAGACCTATTATGCACAACTCCAGAAGTCCTAAAACTTCACGGAGAATATTTTTGGAATATATAAAAGATATTGGGTGAAGAAAGCACCAGAGGGGGGGCACCTACCATCCACAACGGTGGAGGGCGCCCTCTACCCCACGGGCGCGCCCTCCGATCTTGTGGGCCCCCTAGCAGGCCCCCGACGCCCATCTTCTGCTATATGGTGTGTTTTGGCCTCGAAAAAAATCAAAAGGAAGCTTTCGGGATGAAGCGCTGCCTTCTCGAGGCGAAACCTGGGCAGAACCATCTAGGGCTCCGGCGGAGCTGTTCTGCCCGAGAAACATCCCTTCGGGAGGGGGAAATCATCGCCATCGTCATCACCATCGATCCTCTCATCTAGAGGGGGTCAGTCTCCATCAACATCTTCACCAGCACCATCTCCTTTCAAACTCTAGTTCATCTCTTGTATCCAGACTCTGTCTCAAAATCTCATATTGATACATGTGGGTTGCTAGTAGTGTTGATTACTCCTTGTAGTTGATGCTAGTTGGTTTATTAGATGGAAGATCATATGTTCAGATCCTTAATGATAATTAATACTCCTCTGATTATGAACATGAATATGCTTTGTGAGTAGTTACGTTTGTTCCTGAGGACATGGGAGAAGTCTTGTTTTAATTAATCATGTGAATTTGATATTCATTCGATATTTTGATGAGATGTATGTTGTCTCTCCTCTAGTGGTGTTATGTGAACGTCGACTACATGACACTTCACCATGATTTGGGCCTAGGAAAAGGCATTGGGAAGTAATAGGTAGATGATGGGTCGCTAGAGTGACAGAAGCTTAAACCCTAGTTTATGTGTTGCTTCGTAAGGGGCTGATTTGGATCCATATGTTTCATGCTATGGTTAGGTTTACCTTACTTCTTTCGTAGTTGCGGATGCTTGTGAGAGGGGTTAATCATAAGTGGGAGGCTTGTCCAAGGAAGGGCAGCACCCAAGCACCGGTCCACCCACATATCAAATTATCAAAGTAACGAACGCGAATCATATGAGCATGATGAAAACTAACTTGACAATAATTCCCATGTGTCCTCGGGAGCGCTTTCCTTTATATAAGAGTTCGTCCAGGCTTATCCTTTGCTACAAAAAGGATTGGTCAACCTTGCTGCACCTTGTTTACTTTTGTTACTTGTTACCCGTTACGAATTATCTCATCATACAACAATCTGTTACCGATAATTTCAGTGCTTGCAGAGAATACCTTGCTGAAAACTGCTTGTCATTTCCTTCCGCTCCTCGTTGGGTTTGACACTTTTACTTATCTAAAGGACTATGATAGATCCCCTATATTTGTGGGTCATCAAGACTCTTTTCTGGCGCCATTTCCGGGGAGTGAAGCGCCTTTGGTAAGTGGAATTTGTTAAGGAAACATTTATATAGTGTGCTGAAATTTACTGTCACTTGTTAGTATGGAAAATAATCCTTTGAGGGGCTTGTTCGGGGTATCTTCACCTCGACCGGAAGAGCAAAGAGTTGCTCCTCAACCTACTACACCTACTGAAAATATTTATTATGAAATTCCTTCGGGTATGATAGAGAAACTGCTAGCTAATCCTTATGCAGGAGATGGAACATTGATGTCTGCTAGGACTACGTCGGTATTTCCCCAAAGAGGAAGGGATGATGCAGCACAGTGACGGTAGGTATGTTCCTCAGTTATGAGACCAAGGTTATCGAACCATTAGGAGAACCAAGCAACAACACGTAAACAACACCTGCACACAAATAACAAATACTCGCAACCCGATGTATTAAAGGGGTTGTCAATCCCTTTCGGGCAACGACGCCAGAAATTGGCAAACATACGTGAGAGAGTTGTAAATATTGGTAGATCGAACGCCAAATAAAATAAATTGCAGCAAGGTATTTTTCTATTTTTGGTTTAATAGATCTAAAAATAAAAGGCAAATAAAATAGATCACAAAGGAAAATAATATGAGAAAGAGACCCGGGGGCCGTAGGTTTCACTAGTGGCTTCTCTCGAGAAAAATAGCAAACAGTGGGTAAACAAATTACTATTGGGCAATTGATAGAACTTAAAATAATAATGATGATATCCAGGCAATGATCATTACATAGGCATCACGTCCAAGATTAGTAGACCGACTCCTGCCTGCATCTACAACTATTACTCCACACATCAACCGCTATCCAGCATGCATCTAGTGTATTAATTTCATGGAGAAACGGAGTAATGCAATAAGAATGATGACATGATGTAGACAAGATCTATTTATGTAAAAATAGACCCCATCATTTTATCCTCAGTAGCAACGATACATACGTGTCGGTTCCCCTTCTGTCACTGGGATCAAGCACCGTAATTTCAAATTTTCCCTACGATCACGCAAGATCTATCTAGGAGATGCATAGCAATGAGAGGGGAGAGTATGTCCACATACCCTCATAGACCGAAAGCGGAAGCGTTTAGTAACGCGGTTGATGTAGTCAAATGTCTTCATGATCCAACCGATCCAAGTACCGAACGTACGGCTCCTCCGCGTTCAGCACACGTTCAGCTCGATGACGTCCCTCGTACTCTTATCCAGTTGAGGACGAGGGTGAGTTCCGTCAGCACGACGGCATGGCGACGGGGATGATGATGTTACTAGCGTAGGGCTTTGCCTAAGCACTACGACAATATGATCGAGGTGTGTAACTGTGGAGGGGGGAACCGCACATGGCTAAGGCAAAACTTGGTGTGTTCTAGGGTGCCCCTTGATAATCCCCAAGTGCAGGGAATCATCGTAGCAATTCCCAAAGGTGGAAGTGATAAGTATGGAGTGTCGAACCCACAAGGAGCTAAAGGTAAGATCGATATTCTCTCAAGCCCTATCTGCCACTGATACGACTCTACGTGCACCGAACGTTTGCTTCCAACTAGAAACAAGAAATAAAACTGTGTTGTGGATATAAAGAGGATAACTTTGTATGATATCGGAGAGCTAAAATATAAAAGTAGGTACTGATATCATAAAGTTAGAATATATTACTAAATAATATAAATAGCTAGTATGGAATAATGGTGGATCGGTATGCGGAATTGTCCTAAGCAATTGTTAGCAAGATTGATAGTCGTCATTGCAATTTCATATGAGGGAGAGGCATAAACTAACATACTTTTCCTACATGGATCGTATGCTCTTATGATTGGAAACCTAGCAAGCATCTGCAAATACTAAAGATTCATTAAGGTAAAACCCAACCATAGCATTAAAGCATCAAGTCCCCTTTTATCCTATATGCAACAACCCCCTTACTCGGGTTTAAGCTTCTGCCACTCTAGCAACCCACTATAAGCGAATCATGAACTTATTGCAACACCCTACAGCGGGAATCCCTCATGCTTGCGCGACACGGAGGGCACCATAGGACAGCACCAAAGTAAAACATACAACTCGTACCAATCTAGATCATCAATCAACTCAAAGACAAAAGATATCTACTCAAAACATCATAGGATGGCAACACATCATTGGATCATAATATGTGGCATAAAGCACCATGTTCAAGTAGGGATTACAGCGGGGTGTGGGAGAGTGGACCGCGTAAAAGAGATGAGGATGGTGATGATGATGGTAATGTTGATGAAGACGATCACCGCGGGGATGATTCCCCTCCGATGGCACTCCGGTGCCACCAAGAGAGAGGAGGAGAGGTTCTCCTCCTTGTGCTTCCTCCTCCATGGCTTTCCCCCTCTGGTCCTTGGCCTTCATGGAGATGATGGCCCCTCCGAGATCCTCCTCCATGGCCTTCGGTGATGATGGCCCCCTACGGCAGGGTTCCAGAGAGGGCCTAGATTGATTTCTCATGGCTACAGAGGCTTGCGGCGGCGGAACTTCTGATCTAGGTTAATTCCCGAAAGTTTCAGTATTTGTAGGAATTTTTGGCGTTGGTTTCATGTCAAGGGGGCATCCGGGCTGTCCACAAGATAGGGGGAGCCCCCCCTCTCTCGTGGGCAGCCCGGGACTCCTCTGGCCCAACTCCGATGCTCCGTGGTCTTCTTTTGGTCCAGAAAAAATCCTCAAAAATTGGCACGTCAATTGGACTCCGTTTGGTATCCCTTTTCTGTAAAACACTAAAACAAGGAGAAAACAGAAACTGGCACTAGGCTCTAGGTTAATAAGTTAGTCCCAAAAATCATATAAAATGACATATAAATGCTTATAAAACATCATAGATGGATAATATAATAGCATGAATACTTCATAAATTATAGATACGTTGGAGACGTATCAACATCCCCAAGCTTAATTCCTGCTTGTCCTCGAGTAGGTAAATGATAAAATAAATAATTTATGAAGTGTGAATGCTAGCAGGTGCACAAGTTTGATCAATGATAATTTCAATCACCTTTTCTAGCATCAAAATGTGTCATAATAGTATGTTATCTCATAAAACTTTTCATGATCAAGTAACAATCTAGTCACATTGTCAAGCATGGTTCAGAAACTTCATTGAGAACTAACAAACTATAATCTCAGTCATTGAAGCAATTGCAATTTATCATAACATCAGAAAGAATCAAGAATAGAGCTTTTCAGCAAGTTCACATACTCAACTATCATATAGTCTTCTACAATTGCTAACACTCACGCAATACTTGTGGTTATGGAGTTTCAGCCGGACACTGAGAAAGATAGGGGATTATTGTGTTGCCTCCCAACGTATTCACCTTTAGGTGATGTCAACAATAATAGCCTATGCCAACTTACATCCAATTGGATATATATATCATGATCTTTCAAACACGAGGAGCTTGCCAAAGGATAAAATGAAAAAGGGAAAGGTGAGGATCACCTTGACTCAAGCATAAAGTAAAAACATAAAGTAAAAGATAGGCCCTTCGCAGAGGGAAGCAGAGGTTGTCATGCGCGTTTAGCGTTCATGCACAAAATCTTAATGCAAAAGAATGTCACTTTATATTGCCCCTTGTATGTGGACCTTTATTATGCAGTCCGTCGCTTTTATTACTTCCACACCAAGATCGTACAAAGCTTATTTTCTCTGCACTAATAAGTCATGCATATTTAGAGAGCAATTTTTATTGCTTGAATTGATGACAACTTACTTGAAGGATCTTACTCAATCCGTAGGTAGGTATGGTGGACTCTCATGGCAAAACTGGGTTTACGGGTATTTGGAAGCACAAGTAGTATCTCTACTTGGTGCAAGGAATTTGGCTAGCATGATGGGGAAAGGCAAGCTCAACATGTTTTGGAAGGTCAATGACAATATACTTTAACTGAGATGTCGGAAAACATAAACCATTATGTTGTCTTCCTTGTCCAACATCAACTCTTTTAGCATGTCATACTTAATGAGTGCTTCACAATCATAAAAGATGTGCAAGATAATATATTTGTATGTGAACCTCTCTTTCCTTATTACTTCCTATTAATTGCAACGATGACCAGAACTACATTTGCCAACTCTCAACAACTTTTATGCCTCATAATTTCTATGTGTGAAGTCATCACTAACCATGTTATAAGCATATGAAACATATAGAAATTCAGATTTATGACATTCAATTCATTCCCCCATTTACTCATAGGATATACATGAAGCGCATGAGTAAATGACAACTACTCCAAAAGATATGAGTGAAAGATACTGAGTAGGCAAATAGTTAACTAGCCATGGGAGGGTTCCTTTTCTATTAAAAATTTCAGATCCAATGATTTTATTCAAATAGCAAGTAAAACAAAATAAAATGACATTGCAAGGATTGCACAACTCATGTGAAGAAGCAAAAACTTAGGTTCAACCGATACTAACTAATAGTTGTTGAAGAAGAAAGGTGGGATGCCTAACGGGGCATCCCCAAGCTTAGATGTTTGATAATTCTTGGAATATTATCTTGGGGTGCCTTGGGCATCCCCAAGCTTGAACTTTTGTGTCTCTTTAATTCTTCTCATATCATGGTTTCTCTTTTTATCAAAAGCTTCATCCACACCAAACTCAACCAGAACTCGTGAGATAGGTTAGTATAAACCAATGCAAAACCTTATCATTTCCTACTGTAACAAATTACTAGAATTATTATTCAACATTGCATACTAAATGCCTCTGAATATTTAATACTCCTATCCTCAAATAGAATCATTAAACAAGTAAGCATATGCAAACAATGCAAACATAACAGCAATCTGTCAAAACAGTACAGCCTGTAAAGAATGCAAGAGTATCAATACTTCCCTAACTCGAAAAATTATGAGAGAAAATTACCACTGTAGTATATTTATCAGAGCTCATTATGCAAAAAGTTTCAACATTATATCATGCTCTGACTTTTCTAGGGAATTTTTGCAACAGCGGTAAGCTTTCTCTTTTCAAACAACAACATGTATACTAGCAAAATAAACATGGTAAAGGCTATCCTTGACATTTTTATTAAAAATAAAGATGCAAAACACTATTATAAATAATAGAAAGCTAATACTAACAAAAGAAAATGACTCTCCAAGTAAAACACATATCATGTGACGAATAAAAATATAGCTCCGAGTAAGATGTACCGATAGTTTTGAAGACGAAAGAGGGGATGCCTTCCGGGGCATCCCCAAGCTTAGGCGCTTGAGTATTCCTTGAATATTACATTTGGGTGCCTTGGGAATCCCCAAGCTTAGGGTCTTTCCACTCCTTATTCTCCTCATATCGATATCTCACCCAAAACTTGAAAACTTCAATCACACAAAACTTAATGGAACTTCATGAGATAGGTTAGTATGATAAAGAGTAAACCATGCACTTTGGTACTGTAAAAGACAAGGTTCATAATTGTTTTCACATAATGCCTACTGTACCATAACATTTCTACAATTTATATTGAGAAATATAAGCCATAGAAACTAGAAAACAAGCAAACTATGCAATGAAAACAGAATCTGTCAGAAACAGAACAGTCTGTAATGATCTGAACAATAACCATACTTCTGCTACTCCAAAAATTATGAAATAAATTGTTTGACGTGAGGAATTTGTCTATTAATCTTCTGCAAAAAGAATAAACTCAAAATCACTCTTCTGTAAAAAATGACAGTTAATCTCGTGAGCGCAAAGTTTCTGTTTTTTACAGCAAGATCACATTAACTCTCACCCAAGTCTTCCCAAAGGTCTTACTTGGCACTTTATAGAAACAAAAAGCATAAAACATGATTACTACAGTAGCTTAATCATGTGGACACACAAAAATAGTAAGGATAAATATTGGGTTGTCTCCCAACGAGCGCTTTTCTTTAATGCCTTTTAGCTAGGCATGATGATTTCAATGATGCTCGCATAAAAGAAATGAGTTGAAACACAAAGATAGCATCGTGAAGAATATGACTAGCACATTTAAATCTAACTCACTTACTATTCCTAGGGATTTTGTGAGCGTAAAATTTATAGGAACAAAAGTCAACTAGCATAGGAAGGCAAAACAAGTATAACTTCAAAACTTTAAGCACACAGGGAGGAAACTTGACATTATTGCAACTCCTGCAAGCACATATTCCTCCCTCATAGTAATTTTCAGTAGCATCATGAATAGCAACTTTGTTCTCATACTCAATTGGAACCTCTTCCGAAATAGTGGAATACTAACTAAAATTGACATTCTTCCAAATCCACTTCCATAAATATCATACGAAGATTCAACACCCTCCAAGATAGCGGGATCACTAATTCCTAAAGTTGACACTCTTCCAAACCCACTTTAAATTATAGTATTATTCATACTCAAAAAGATATAAGTGAGGTTCTTGGAGCATTCTACAATTAATATAGACTAACCAATTTCCAAGCTCAAAATATATAAGTGAAGCGCACAAAGCATTCTATAAAACCATACTCAAACAATTTAAGTGAAGCACAAAGAGCAATTCTATAAGATCATACTTAAAAGATATAAGTGAAGCACATGAAGTATTCTATAAATCAATGAAGAGCTATCTCATACTAGCATGATTCTTAAAGAAAAACAAAAACACAAAGGGCACAAACAATGTGAACAAAAACCGAGGTATACCGATATTTGTTGAAGAAGAAAGATGGGATGCCAACCGGGGCATCCCCAAGCTTAGATGCTTGAGTATCCTTTGAAATATTTACTTGGGGTGCCTTGGGCATCCCCAATCTTGAACTCTTGTCTCTCTTTATTCTTCTCACATCGGTAACTCCTCGTTCTTCAAATACTTCATTCACAAAACTTGTGAGATCCGTTAGTGTAACAAAGCAAACTACCACTTTAAGGTACGGTAATTAACTCATTCTTTGTTTATATTGGTGTTAAACCTACTGTATTCCAACTTCTCTATGGTTCATACCTCCACATATGTAACACCCCGGATGTAACTTTCCATATTTATAACTCCAAATCTTGCCATTTCCGGCTATGTGATATATTATTTTCTCTCCGTGGTTGGGTTTTTGTCTTTCGTTTTGCATTTTGTTCATGTCATACATCTCATCTCATAGCATCATGCGCATTACATTTGCATGTTTTCATAAAGCTTGCATCCGTTCATAGTTGCCGCGCTCCCCCTTGCTTTCGTTGACTGTTCCGAGACCAACCTTGTTCTTTGTTTTCCCAGTTGCCTAAACCGGAGTCTCTCTCACACCCCTCGCGTGCGCGTCCGAAATCTTTCCCGAACCCGACCCGAGCAGTCGTCACTGTTGGATCCGGATCATCCCCTAACGTCTATAAAACATTCTTGTTTTCTTATTTGGACTCCCTAGCCTATTTTTCCCGACCGTCCGATTTCGATCGGAGGGACGAAATAGCCCCTCACCAAAATCTAGTCCTATATATATCTGACCAATCCCTAATTTCTAGGGATTCCTAGCCGCCGCCGCCACTCTCTCTCGCATCTTCATCCAAATCCCCCTCGGGATCCATCCCCAACCTACCAACCTCCTCCTTCCCGATCGAGACAGCCAAGCCTCCAGCTTCTCCTCGATTTCCCGCAGCCGCCACTCCTCTACCTCGATCCCTCCTCGCGTGCCACCTTCTCTTCCCCGCGCAGCTTGGAGACCCCAAGCCCCTGGATCCAGCCGTCCATGAGGACGTTGACCCACGCAGCCGCGCCGTGCTGCCTTCCACCACCACCAGGCGACTCCGCAACCTCTCCTCCTCCTCCTGTGTTCCCCCCTCTCTCTCACGGTGGCCATCTCTCTCTCCTTCACAGGAACGAGCAGGAGCTCGCCCAAGCTCCATGGTGCTGCCTCCGTCGTCCTGCTTTGTCTGGCGACCCCCGAGAAGCAAGCCGGAGCCTGAGCTCTTTCTTCCACGCCCGCTCTGCCAAGTCCCTTGTCTGGTTCGAGCCGGAGCTCGCCTTTCGCTCGCGAGCACTCGAGGCCCTGCCTCCTCCTCGTCGTCCGCGTCTTCCACGCCAAGCCCCATCTCCGTCTGGCCGGCAACGAGCAGTAGCTCGCCGGAGCACGAGCTCCATCGGGTCCGCCTCCCTCTGCCCGTCCCCCTCCTTCTCCTATCTCTTTCCTCCCTCCCTGCCACTTCTCTGAATTTATTTCCCCGCCATGGCGTTGCAGCTCCCGCCGCTGGCCTGCTACATTCGACACTAGAGACTACCAGATCCGGCCGCGCTGGGCGGGATCCTCACGTCCCCGCCATCCACGTGCCGCCGGAGGCCACCTCCCTGCCAAGTTCGCCACCGCCGCTCCCCTGCTATCTCCAGGCGCCGCCCGCAGCCTCCCCTGCATCGAGCAACAGCAGCTTGGTCGCTGCCTGTTGACTAGCGTCACGCCCGCGTAGGCCTCTGCAGCCGCCGCTTGGGCCACAGCCCGCATCCGGCCCGTGTTGCCTCTGGTGAGCCTCCAGCGCCCACGCTCCTGTTGGGCTAGCCAGATTCGGCCCGCATAGGTTTTTTTTAGGTTCTGCGGTTTAGCTAATTTCCAGAGAACGCCTGTTTTTCAGAAAAACCCTCATGCTTCATACATTTAATAACTCACAAACCGTGCATCATATGTAAATAATTTATATATGTAAAATGCTTAGTTTTTCATCTAGTTTCATATTTTGCAACTCTCATCCATGTTTAAACTGTTTAAACTTGTTGTTTGTTTAATTTTGCATAAATGCCATGTTAAAATGCTTTTTTTCATAACTAAATAGCCGTAGCTTCATTTTAAATAAACTTTATATGTAAATGGGGTTGAAAAATGCATAGTTTAACCTGGTGCACTTTATTTTCATGTTTAACAACAATAAAATATGGTTTAGGGCATAACAGTACCAAATCTAAAATATGCACATATGGATTTTCCGGAATTGTTGTTTGTTGTTCCGGGCTCATTTAAATTTGCCTAGATAGGTAGTTTTCATATGTTTCACCTCTTGCCATGTTTAACAACATTTAATATTGTTGGGTACATAACCGAGAGAGAACTAAATAATTCGAATGTGGTGTTTCGTCAATATGCAACTCGTTGCATATTGAGCTTCACTTAATTTGTAGTATTGTTTGTTGCACTTTGCCATGCCATGCCTCATTAAACCGGACATGCATCATACTTGTTTGTGCATCATGCCATGATTATGCTTGTGTGTTCACCATGTTGTTTGCTTCTTTCCGGTTTGCTTCTCCCGTTAGCTTCGGTTTCGTTCCGGAGTTGTGTGGATTCGTTTGACTACATCCGTTTGTCTTCTTCTTGGACTCGTTCTTCTTCCTTGCGGGATCTCAGGCAAGATGACCATTACCCTCGATATCACTTCTATCTTTGCTTGCTAGTTGCTTCGTTCTATCGCTATGCTGCGCTACCTATCACTTGTTTACCATGCCTCCCATATTGCCATGCCAGCCTTAACCTTTTCACCCTTCCTAGCAAACCGCTGTTTGGCTATGTTACCGCTTTTCTCAGCCCCTCTTATAGCGTTGTTAGTTGTAGGTGAAGTTGAAGATTGCTCCATGATGGACAGGATTATGTTGGGATATCACAATATCTCTTATTTAATTAATGCATCTATATACTTGGTAAAGGGTGGAAGGCTCGGCCTTATGCCTGGTGTTTTGTTCCACTCTTGCCGCCCTAGTTTCCGTCATATCGGTGTTATGTTCCTTGATTTTGCGTTCCTTATGCGGTTGGGTGATTTATGGGACCCCCTTGACAGTTCGCTTTGAATAAAACTCCTCCAGCAAGGCCCAACATTGGTTTTAACATTTGCCACCTAAGCCTTTTTCAATTGGGTTCTGCAGACTCAAGGGTCATCTTTATTTACGCCCAGGCCAGTGCTCCTCTGAGTGTTGGTCCAAACTAGAGCACCGTGCGGGACCGTCCCTTGGCAACTTGGGTTATGTTGGTACTCGTACGCATAGCTTATGCGGTGTGCCCTGAGAACGAGATATGTGCAAATCCTATCGGGATTTGTCGTCACGTTCGGGTGGTCTTGCTGGTCTTGTTTTATCATTATCGAAATTTCTTGTAAACCGGGATTCTGAGACTGATCGGGTCTTCCTGGGAGAAGGAATATCCTTCGTTGACCGTGAGAGCTTGTTATGGGCTAAGTTGGGACACCCCTGCAGGGTATAAACTTTCGAGAGCTGTGCCTGCGGTTATGTGGTAGATGGGAATTTGTTAATATCCGGTTGTAGAGAACTTGACACTTGACTTAATTAAAACGCATCAACCGCGTGTGTAGTCGTGATGGTCTCTTTTGCGCGGAGTCCGGGAAGTGAACACGGTCTTTGTGTTATGATTGTGCGTAAGTAGTTTCAGGATCACTTCTTGATCACTTCTAGCTTCTCGACCGTTCCGTTGCTTCTCTTCTCGCTCTTATTTGCATATGTTAGCCACCATATTTGCTTAGTGCTTGCTGCAACTCCACCTCATTACCCCTTTTCTACCCATAAGCTTAAATAGTCTTGATCTCGTGGGTTTTGAGATTGCTGAGTCCTCGTGACTCACCAGATACTATTACAACAGTTGCAGGTGTTGATGATACCAGTGTAGGTGATGCAACCAAGCTCAGATGGGATCTCAACGAAGATCTTGGTCGTTGCTATGTTTCATTTCATGTTGATCAGTAGTGGAGCCCAGTTGGGACGATCGGGGATCTAGTAGTTGGGTTATCTTCTTTTCTTTTGGCTTCGTCCGTAGTCGGACTATGTGTGTACTCTCAATGATGTATGAATTATATCTTCATTGTGTGAAGTGGCAATTGTAAGCCAACTCTTTATCCCATTCTTGTTCATTACATGGGATTGTGTGAAGATGACCCTTCTTGCGACAAAACCACCATGCGGTTATGCCTCTAAGTCGTGCTTCGACGCGTGGGAGATATAGCCGCATCGTGGGTGTTACAAGTTGGTAATCAGAGCCATCCCCGACTTAGGAGCCCCCTGCTTGATCGAATTGCTGACGTTGTTGAGTCTAGAACAAAATGTTTTGAGTCTTAGGATTATATATATCGGAGAGTAGGATTCTTTTTACTCCTCAGCCCCTTCGTCGCTCTGGTGAGGTCTCCTGATGTAGATGTTTTGTCTTTCCTCTCCTCAAATTTCACTAATTTTTTTAGGATCACGCGGGTATCTTGGGATCGTTCTGATATTCTTATGACGAGAACATTGTTCTTGGTGCCTCTTGACATTTAGGGGTTGTGGCAGTGTCCCGGGGAGTTGAGCTCCGAGGTGTTGTCGTCATAATTTTATCGTTGCAGTTCTGGAATACCTGAGTTTTGCTGACATCGAAAATCTCTTTTATGCAGTTGTTGGTGAGATAACCTCGACGCCACCCAGTACTGGGGAGTTCGGGAGTATTGCCATAACTGGTATAATGGATGCTTTTCGAAGGTTGAGGTACACGATTTCCGAAGGTTTCTTGGTCATGTGTTGACGGATGGATACAACTTGGATGTAGGGATTGTTAGTTTTGGGTGAGATATATATTGCTTCCCCTGTATCCCGAACAGCAGATTGCATAACCAGAAAGTTTTGGGAGTTTTATAGGTGGGAATTCAAGTAGATCCTAGAATATCTTTCCGACAGATGCATGATATGAGATTGGGGTTCGACGTCTAGTGGTCCGCCTTTCCACAGTCGTTTTTACAGTGGTCTCGTTGTGTCTTAAAGAGCCTTTGGTTATGCTGGTTCGGGGACGCTTCGTATGTCATGTGCACTGCCTTGTACATGATGGTGCTGTACGATCGAGCCCGTGTGGGCCCCACCATGAAAACTTCGGACGACATCTCTATCATATGTTTGTTTCCGGCTTATTCTGCAAGCCAATCCTTTGTTTTGTTTTATTTGTGGTATTCGAGTTGCTTCGATGTCAAGTGTTGATTCCATACCTTCCCTAAATGTTGTTCTCATATTTCTATGTGAATACTAATCCTTCTTGATCATTGAGGTTGTCATGTCAATTCTTTTCCAACCGGCGTGCTTCTTTTCAAGTGGATCCGATCATTTCAACATTCGCGAGATCAATTCTAAGTTTTCTCAATGGTATCCATTCCATCTGCCCAAGTTGCCTTTGTTTTCCCGCCCTCCCACCCTTTTCTTCAAGGACTCATATATTTTAATCAAGTATCCTTTTATTGATGGAAAGTCTCTTCATTCATTTCTTTCAATGTTCATATTCGGTGATTCTCAAGAAGATACTAACGGAGCTACAAGTTTATTATTCTTCGTTCTCTTTTCTTCTCTGGTGGATTAATTTCAAGCTTTGGTGTTGATTATATCTCTTCCTTTTGTTTCACATATCTTCCCATGTGAATTTCTTATCCAACGCTCTCTTATTTATTCACCTTGCCCAGTTCATATCTGGAGTGCTCAAGATATCTCAGAAGATTCGTGTTTTCCATTCTTAATATGTTCAAGCTATTTGGAGATTATCATCTCATTCAAGTCATTTAATTCAACCGGTGCAATCCCCCCCTTTCAATCAATTGTTCAACGGTGCTACTTTGAGTGGGCCCTAACCCACAGGTCTTTTCCCAGGATCTTACCTGACTCTTCTAATTTTCCTGGAGCCATTCCCAAATTCTTTTCAAAGTTTGACGTAAGAATGAATTATCATCAGTCAGATGTCTTCTCCAAGATCTTTCAAATTCTTTTCATCGTTGGGTCAACCTTTCTAAATTTTCATTCTCCCGGTGTATCTCAACAATTCATGGTGGTGTTTCTCATCATCATTCTCGGATTTTGAAGACCAGAGAAGAGTTCCTATTAAATCCTTACATGTTCTTCCAAAGATGTGTGGTTCTAGCTTGCTGTCATCCTCTCATAATTGTTTTCAATTGTGAGAATTCCTTTCATAACCATCCAGAGCAATTCAGGAGTCTTTTCGGTTTGATTCTCCGGATCCCATCATCTCAGAATTATTCATTCCAGTCTTCAACTCTCGTTCTCCAAATCTTACCGGTGTATCATTCAAGTATTCTCTAATCAGCTTGTGATCTCTTCGTTCACTTGTATCTATATCCCCTCAAGTATCTTCATTCGTTTTCAAATTCTTCCCGGTGAATTGTGCCTTTGCTACTTTGATTTTCAATTCTTACGGTGGTTCGTCCAACATTCATCTTCCATTGTTATCATACCAATTCATTTGCTCTTTCCAAATCCTACCGGTGGTTCGTGGAAGACCTTCCCAAGTTGCGCTATTTCTCTCTTCAATCTTTTCAAGAAGATAAGTAATATGTCAAATCCGTTGCTTGTCATCAATTTAAATTGGTGAAGGATAGGCATAACGTAATTCTTATTATTGTTTCATCCAAGTAATCTAGTTTCTTCTTTCCAGAGTTGTTCATCATGTCACATTTCTCGGTTCGAGATGCTTCATCTTTTCTTTTCCGGAGTTCCAAATTTTCTGCTTTATGTCGTCGCGAAGCTCCATCTAAATCATCGCAAGGCTTCACCTTGTGTTTTCAATTTATCTTTCTTTTTATCATCCTTTTACTACCAGAGTTCTTCATGGAGGCTCTACATGGTGGTTCGTCAAGGATTCTTTTCATTCTTCAATTGTTCTTCAAGATTTTTTTTCTCGAAGTTAAGATCCACCAAGCTATACTCAAAATTAAACATGGTGTTCAACACATGTCTTGTTTTGAGGAGTTCAAGCATTCTTCATCGTGCATCCCGAAGTGCAATTCTTTCTACCTTTTGAGGTGGTGTTATGTCATTTTGACAATTTCTTTGTGTTTCATGATTCACAAGTTCAGGAATGAGATATTTAAACCCATCACTTTCTTCCTTGGAGTTATCTTTAGTAAAGATTTCACCTAAAGCCTTCCCTAAGGAATGTTGCTATTGTGGTGCTTATCAATGATCCAAGTTATCTCTCTATCATCTTGGTGGAAGAAATTTTTCATCTCGTCAGTGTTACCAATTATAGTATTTGTTTCCGTAGTGGCAGAATTTCACCTCAATTTTGAGAAGTTTTCCATAAGCCCACTACAAGCTTATTCTTTTCGTTGTTGGTTTTCCAACAACTCCGTTATAACCTTCTTGGAAGGGTGCTTTCCAAGCTCATTTGTGGCAGAAGTTGGCATTTTCTACTCCATTCTGTTACTCCAATGATCTATCTTCTATTCTTTCTTCCGGAGGCATGGTGATGTTGCTCTCTTCACTCATCATCTCAAATTGTGAGGATCATGTTCTTTTCATGTTATCCATTTAACCGGAGTGTTGTGTCATCTCTTCAAGTGCTTTTCATATTATCAAGTTTTCCTTCTTATTTCAGTCGGAGTGCTGCCTAAATTATATCAATCTTATTCCTTCTCTATCTAGTTTTAACCGGAGTGGTTTCAATATCTATCTTATCACTAAACCTCTTGCTTCTCGTCGTATCCCTTGTTCCTCTTTTCTAACGGAGTGTTTTCAACTTTGCTCATCTTCGTTGTTTTATTTCTTTCATTTTGCTCAACATCTCAAGGTTCATGGTTTCACTCATTTGTCGAAGAAGCAACTTAGTTTTACCTCTTCTCTCCCTCTTCCCTTTCTCTCCGGTGCCATTCTAGATCTTGGGACGAGATCCTCTTGTAGTGGTGGAGTGTTGTAACACCCCGGATGTAACTTTCCATATTTATAACTCCAAATCTTGCCATTTCCGGCTATGTGATATATTATTTTCTCCGTGGTTGGGTTTTTGTCTTTCGTTTTGCATTTTGTTCATGTCATACATCTCATCTCATAGCATCATGCTCATTGCATTTGCATGTTTTCATAAAGCTTGCATCCGTTCATAGTTGTCGCGTTCCCCCTTGCTTTCGTTGACTGTTCCGAGACCAACCTTGTTCTTTGTTTTCCCACTTGCCTAAACCGGAGTCTCTCTCAAACCCCTCGCATGCGCGTCCGAAACCTTTACCGAACCCGACCCGAGCAGTCGTCACCGTTGGATCCGGACCATCCCCTAACGCCTATAAAACATTCCTGTTTTCTTATTTGGACGCCCTAGCTTATTTTTCCTGACCGTCCGATTTCAATCAAAGGGACGAAATAGCCCCCAACCAAAATCTGGTGCTATATATATCTGACCAATCCCTAATTTCTAGGGATTCCTAGCCGCCGCCGCCACTCTCTCTCGCATCTTCATCCAAATCCCCCTCGGGATCCATCCCCAACCTACCAACCTCCTCCTTCCCGGTCGAGACAGCCAAGTCTCCAGCTTCTCCTCGATTTCCCACAGCCGCCACTCCTCTGCCTCGATCCCTCCTTGCGTGCCACCTTCTCTTCCCCGCGCAGCTCGGAGACCCCAAACCCCTGGATCCAGCCGTCCACGAGGACGTCGACCCACGCAGCCGCGCCGTGCTGCCTTCCACCACCACCAGGCGACTCCACAACCTCTCCTCCTCCTCCTCCTCCTCCTGTGTTTC
Organism: Triticum timopheevii; assembly: GCA_963921465.1. Classification (NCBI taxonomy): domain Eukaryota; kingdom Viridiplantae; phylum Streptophyta; class Magnoliopsida; order Poales; family Poaceae; genus Triticum; species Triticum timopheevii. The sequence continues at coordinate 368,245,282 of OY997272.1, read as the reverse complement.
CCCCCTCTCTCTCTCATGGTGGCCATCTCTCTCTCCTTCACAGGAACGAGCAGGAGCTCGCCCAAGCTCCATGGCGCCGCCTCTGTCGTCCTGCTTCGTCTGGCGACCCCCGAGAAGCAAGCCGGAGCCAGAGCTCTTTCTTCCACGCCCACTCTACCAAGTCCCTTGTCTGGTTCGAGCCGGAGCTCGCCTTCCGCTCGCGAGCACCCGAGGCCCTGCCTCCTCCTCGTCGTCCGCGTCTTCCGCGCCAAGCCCCGTCTCCGTCTGGCCGGCAACGAGCAGTAGCTCGCCGAAGCACGAGCTCCATCGGGTCCGCCTTCCTCTGCCCGTCCCCCTCCTTCTCCTATCTCTTTCCTCCCTCCCTGCCACTTGTCTGAATTTATTTCCCTGCCATGGCCTTGCAGCTCCACCGCTGGCATGCTACGTTCAACACCGGAGACTACCAGATCCGGCCGCGCTGGGTCGGATCCTCACGTCCCCGCCATCCACGTGCCGCCGGAGGCCACCTCCCCGCCAAGTTCGCCACTGCCGCTCCCCTACTATCTCCAGGCGCCGCCTGCAGCCTCCCCTGCATCGAGCAACAGCTGCTCGGTCGCTGCCTGTTGACCAGCATCACGCCCGCGTAGGCCTCTGCAGCCGCCGCTTGGGCCACAACCCGCATCTGGCCCCTATGGCTTCTGGCGAGCCTCCAGCGCCCATGCTCCTGTTTTTTTAGGTTCTGCGATTTAGCTAATTTCCAGAGAACGCCTGTTTTTCAGAAAAACCCTCATGCTTCATACATTTAATAACTCACAAACCGTGCATCATATGTAAATAATTTATATATGTAAAATGCTTAGTTTTTCATCTAGTTTCATAATTTGCAACTCTCATCCATGTTTAAACTGTTTAAACTTGCTGTTTGTTTAATTTTGCATAAATTGTCATGTTAAAATGCTTTTTTTCATAACTAAATAACCGTAGCTCCATTTTAAATAAACTTTATATGTAAATGGGGTGGAAAAATGCATAGTTTAACCTGGTGCACTTTATTTTCATGTTTAACAACAATAAAATATGGTTTAGGGCATAACAGTACCAAATCTAAAATATGCACATGAGGATTTTCCGGAATTGTTGTTTGTTGTTCCGGCCTCATTTAAATTTGCATAGATAGGTAGTTTTCATATGTTTCACCTCTTGCCATGTTTAACAACATTTAATATTGTTGGGTACATCACCGAGAGAGAACTAAATAATTTGAATGTGGTGTTTCGTCAATATGCAACTTGTTGCATATTGAGCTCCACTTAATTTGTAGTATTGTTTGTTGCACATTGCCATGCCATGCCTCATTAAACCGGACATGCATCATACTTGTTTGTGCATCATGCCATGATCATGCTTGTGTGTTCACCATGTTGTTTGCTTCTTTCCGGTTTGCTTCTCTGTAGGACCTTGAGAAGAGGTGTCTAGAGGGGGGGTGATTAGACACTAAGTACCAAAGTTGCAGTTTTTAAGTTTCTTTAAGTTTAAGTGGAGTTTAGGCACAATCACAATACATATCAAGCAAGCATGCAAAGAGTATATGAGCAATGGAAAGTAAAGCATGCAACTTGCAAGAAAGTAAAGGGAAGGGTTTGGAGGATTCAAACGCAATTGGAGACACGGATGTTTTTGGCGTGGTTCCAATAGGTGGTGCTATCGTACATCCACGTTGATGGAGACTTCAACCCACGGAGGGTAACGGTTGCACGAGTCCACGGAGGGCTCCACCCATGAAGGGTCCACGAAGAAGCAACCTTGTCTATCCCACCATGGCCATCGCCCACGAAGGACTTGCCTCACTAGCGGTAGATCTTCACGAAGTAGGCGATCTCCTTGCCCTTACAAACTCCTTGGTTCAACTCCACAATCTTGTCGGAGGCTCCCAAGTGACACCTAGCCAATCTAGGAGACACCACTCTCCAAGAAGTAACAAATGGTGCGTTGATGATGAACTCCTTGCTCTTGTGCTTCAAATGATAGTCTCCCCAACACTCAACTCTCTCTCATAGGATTTGGATCTGGTGGAAAGAAGATTTGAGTGGAAAGCAACTTAGGGAAGGCTAGAAATCAAGATTCATATGGTAGGAATGGAATATCTTGGCCTCAACACATGAGTAGGTAGTTCTCTCTCAGAAAATGTATGCTGGAAGTGTAGGTTCGTTCTGATGGCTCTCTCTACGAATGAAGAGGAGGTGGAGGGGTATATATAGCCTCCACACAAAATCTAACCGTTACACACAATTTACCAAACTCGGTGGGACCGAATCGTCAAACTCGGTCAGACCGATTTAGCAAACAATGTGACCGTTAGGGTTTTCGGTGGGACCGAAATGCAACTCGGTGAGACCGATTCGGTTAGGGTTAGGGCATAACGTAATCTCGGTAAGACCGATTACACAAACTCGGTGAGACCGATTTGGTAATAAGCTTTCCAGAGAGTTGGTCAGGCAAACTCGGTGGGACCGATTACTCAAACTCGGTGAGACCGATTTTGGTAATAAGTTTTCCAGAGAGTTTGCATTGTAATCTCGGTAGTACCGATTACTCAAACTCGGTGAGACCGGTTTTGATAATGGACATACACAGAGAGATTACAATCCCATCTCGGTGAGACCGAGATCCTATCGGTAAGACCGATTTGCTTAGGGTTTGTGGCAGTGGCTATGACTTTTGGAATCGATGGCGCCGGATAGGAAGAATCGGTGTGACCGATTTTGGCTTTGGGTTTAGGTCATTTGTGGATGTGGGAAAGTAGTTGAGGGTTTTGGAGCATATCACTATGAACATGAAGCAAGAGGCTCATTAAGCAACACCTGATCCCTCCTTGATAGTATTGGCTTTTCCTATAGACTCAATGTGATCTTGGACCACTAAAAATGTAAAATGAAGAGTCTTGAGCTTGAAGCTTGAGCCAATTCTTTATCCTTAGCATTTTGAAGGAGTTCCCACGTCCTTTAGTCCATGCCACTCCATTGTTGAACTTATCTGAAATATACTAGATAAAATTGTTAGTCCAACAAGAGATATGTTGACATTAATTACCAAAACCACCTAGGGAGCACTTGTGCTTTCAATCTCCCCCTTTTTGGTAATTGATGGCAACATACATCAAAGCTTTAGATAAAGATATAAAGAATAGCAAGTAAAGCTTTGGAAAGACATGTAACAAACATAGACTCCCCCTACATGTATGCAATCATGTGAATATGGAATGTAGAAGCATGTGAGAGCATAAACATGATAGAGCAGGCAATGTGTTACATGTATCTTGGCCATATGCATCAGAGCAAAGAATGTTGAAGAAAATACCTTCATGCTCATGAGTCCTTCTTGCAAACAATATGTACATCAGCAAGAATTCCTCATACACATGATCGTGATGCATATACTTACCTTGTAGTATTGAGTTGTCTTAGGATGAAATGAACCTATGTAAACAAGGTTAGATAACACAGATACATCTACTAGCCAGAGCAAACAGAAGAAACCACAAGAATACCAAGACTGGGATGACATGTAGAGAGTGAGTATTAAGTACCACATTGGATTAGACATGTCCCCAAGAGTAAAGATATGTAGTGAATTTAAATGATCTCTTTCCCTTAGATGTCTTGCTCCCCCTGAATCTAACATGGGATACTAGGAGAAGATAGGGAACAGAAAATCAGAGCTAAAAGAAAAAAAAGCTGAAAGATAGGAATGATGATCAGAGCTGATGGATATTAATGCAAATAGGCACAACAGAACACATGAACATGTCTCTCCCCTCAAGAAGACATGTGGACATCTATCCTCTTGAACACCAAGCATCTGGGATCCTTGAGAAATACTTTCTACTTAAGTATCCTCTCCCCCTGGAGATCTCTCTCTCCTTTTGAAGGTCTCTCCCCCTAGAAGGTCTCTCTCCCCCTTTAGGAGATGATATCTCTCTCCCTCAAGAAGGTGATAAGCTTTGATGCTTTCTCTCTCCCTCAAGAAGGTGATAAGCTTTGATGCTCTCTCTCTCTTCAAATGATAAGCTTTGATGTTCTCTCTCTCCCCCTTTGACATCAATTTCCAAGAAGGGTCTTCTGGAATCTATCGAATGGGTTTGGTCCTTGAGACACAGAACGAAGCAATGATAAAAATGTGATGCTTGTAGAGGACAAGATTCATTGAGTGGAGCTGGATCAGAAGAAACACAGAATATGTGGCAAACTGTTTTTCCTGTTATGAAGTCGGTGGCACCGAGTGGTATGCTTCGGTCGTACCGAAAAGATTCGGTTGGGCCGAAAATAACAAATCGGTGAAACCGAGTTCATCGCAAAGAAAACACTTGCCACCTCAGCTCACTAGACTAGTAAGACCGCACAAAGATTCGCAAGGAATTTTTTGAAAGATGTGCAATGAATTGGAATGCTGAAAAATGCAGAGCAAACAAAAAGAAAGAAATCTAGATGAAGTTTTTTTAAAGGGGAAACAAATATGCATGAGCCAAATGCAAAAACACATAAAAGAACACAAGAGAACTTCATCTAGAGATGGTCGGCGACAAAGTCACCTATGTTAGAGTATATTGACTTATGAGTCAAGTGAGATCACTTGATCATAGGTCATACTCATCGTTTAAGCTCAAAATGGGGTTGCCATTTTTCGTTTAAGCATCTTGATGTATTCACATCTTTTCGAGTTGCTTTAGCTCATGACTTGGAGTAAAGCTTCTCTAAGATGGAATAACATACCTTGGTTGGTGGTGTTGTCCATGTAGTTGAACTTGTGTGGGTTGCTCAAGGTTGATGTAGCTCATCAAGAATTTGGAGCACCACTTGGAATTTTAGTCCATCTACCTACATGGGTTAGTTCTTGCAAGGAAGAGCACTTGTGTATCCAAAAATGACAATCGTGAAGCTCAACATAGAATTTATCAAAGGATATGTTTGAATGGTTTCATGCTTCCTTGTCTTCATCCACCATTGTGTGGAAACTTGGTGATGTAGAGATTGCTCAAGATATGAGTAGATTACAATCTCATGGAGTTGGATTCCACCAAGTACCTACATGGGTTAGATAACGTGCAAGATGCAAATATATCCAAGACATAGGATTTTCATCATAAGAGAAATATCAAGGATTAGTCATAAGCTCATGTCTTGCATGTATCCAATGGAGTTTCTACTCCAAGTTTGAAGCATCAATGATGTTCAATTCTCCTCTTAACCTGCAAACCACTTTCTCATCAAGAGGTTTAGTGAATATATCCGCTAATTGCTTTTCGGTGCGAACATGCTTAAGATCGATGTCACCCTTAGCAACATGATCTCGAATGAAATGATGACGAACTTCAATATGCTTAGTTCGAGAATGTTGCACAGGATTATGACCAATTTTAATAGCACTTTCATTGTCACAAAGCAATGGAACATGTCGCACGTATATCCCATAATCTTTAAGAGTTTGGGTCATCCAAAGTAATTGATCACAACATGAAAAGGCGGCAATATATTCAGCTTCGGCAGTGGATAAGGATATCGAGTTTTGTTTCTTGGAGGACCAAGACACAAGAGATCTACCAAGAAATTGACAAGTACCCGAAGTGGACTTTCTATCAACCTTGTCTTCGGCATAGTCCGAGTCGGAATAGCCAACAAGATCAAAAGAAGCCCTCTTAGGATACCAAATGCCAAAGTTTGGTGTATGGATTAAGTATCTCACTATCCTTTTCATGGCCTTAAGATGACATTCCTTAGGAGCAGCTTGATATCGTGTGCACATGCACACACTTAGCATGATATCGGGACGTGAAGCACATAGATATAACAATGAACCGATCATAGAGCGATAAACCTTTTGATCAACCGGTTCACCGTCTTTGGTCAAGTCATTATGTCCACTAGTAGGCATGGGTGTAGACATACCTTTGCATTCTTGCATATTGAACTTCTTGAATAAGTCCTTGGTGTACTTCGTTTGAGAAACAAAGGTACCTTCCTTAGTTTGCTTGATTTGCAACCCAAGGAAGAATTTGAGTTCACTCATCATAGACATTTCAAACTTCTGCGACATTAGCTTCCCAAACTTTTCACTAAAATGAGGGTTAGTTGAACCAAAGATGATATCATCAACATAAATTTGGCACACAAATAGTTCTCCATTAACCCTTTTAGTAAAAAGAGTAGAATCAATTTTCCCAATTTCAAAGCCTTTTTCAATAAGAAACTTGGTTAAGCATTTATACCAAGCTCTAGGAGCTTGTTTAAGACCATAAAGAGCTTTGTGAAGTTTGTAAACATGATTGGGTTTCTTAGGATTGACAAAGCCGGGAGGTTGCTTAACATAAACTTCCTCCTCTATTTCACCATTTAGAAAAGCACTTTTAATGTCCATTTGGTACGAGGTGATATCATGATGATTAGCATAGGCAAGTAAGATGCGAATGGACTCAAGTCTAGCAACGGGGGCGTAAGTCTCACCATAGTCCATACCTTCGACTTGTGTATAGCCTTGGGCGACGAGACGTGCTTTCTTGTGAACTACTTGTCCATCTTCATCTTGCTTGTTGCAAAACACCCATTTGGTACCGATGACGTTGTGGTTGTTGTCGGGCTTCTCAACCAATGTCCAAACTTGATTCCTCTCAAAGTTATGTAGCTCTTCATGCATAGCATTTATCCAATCCGGATCTTCCAATGCTTCTTCAACCTTCATAGGTTCAATGCTAGAGATGAAAGAATAGTTTTCAAAAAAGTTAGCTAAATGAGTTTTAGAGCGAGTGATTCTCCCAGTTTGAATGTCATTGTAGATTTGCTCAACGGGATGATCTTTAGCAACTCTTGCTCGAACTCGTGAAAGCTTTTGTTTGGGTCTTCGTTGAACATCTTCTTCATCTTCTTCTTCTTCTTCTTGGCCTTCTTCATTGTTGGCATTGTCGTTCTCTTGTCGTGGTGGAGAAGGAGGTTGTTGACGTTCATCTTGATGCACTTCCTCGTTTTCTTCATCTTATTGTGTCCCGCTTGTGGATGCTTTCGTATCAACTCTTGGTTCAGCTTGTTGTGAAGTTGAAGTTTCCACTTGGACAGACGAGGTACTCTCCTTCACCTCCGTTGGACGAACCTTGCCAATAGCCAAGTCTTGAATTGCTTCTGAAGGATCTTTGTCTCCTACATCAATTGGCAATTGCTCTACTTGCGAGCCGTTAGATTCATCAAACTTCACATCTACTGTTTCTTCAACCTTTCGGGTGAAATTGTTGTAGACACGGTAAGTGTGAGAGTTTGAGCCATAACCTAGTAGGAAACCTTCATGAGACTTAGGAGCAAATTTAGAGCGACGATGCTTATCAAGAATGTAGCACTTTGAGCCAAATACTTGAAAGTATCCAACTTGGGGTTTGTTACCGGTGAGGAGCTCGTATGCCGTCTTGCCGAGTAGCTTGTGAAGATACAAGCGATTTGTTGCATGACAAGCTGTCTCAACCGCTTCTGCCCAAAAGTGCTTCAGCGTCTTGTACTCATCGAGCATCGTTCTCGCCATCTCAATGAGTGTCCGGTTCTTCCTCTCAACAACTCCGTTTTGTTGAGGTGTGTACGTAGCCGAGAACTCGTGTGAAATCCCTTCTTCGTCAAGAAAGGTGTCCACATTTGCGTTCTTGAACTCCGTTCCGTTGTCGCTGCGAACCTTCTTGATCTTCACTTCAAATTGATTTTGGGCCTTCCTAGCGAAGTTTTTGAAGATCTTTTGGACCTGCGATTTATCATCGAGAAAGAACACCCACGTAAATCTTGAAAAAATCATCAACTATAACTAGACCAAAAGAATTTCCACCGAGACTCTTGTAAGAGTTGGGACCAAAGAGATCCATGTGAAGTAGCTCGAGTGGCCTCCTTGTAGTCATGATGTTCTTCACGGGATGCCTTCCTCCAACCTGTTTACCTGCCTGACAAGCGCTGCAAAGTCTATCCTTATCAAATATGACATCGTTAACTCCAAGGATATGATTTCCTTTAATAAGCTTGTCAAGGTTTCGCATACCAACATGACCTAATCGTCTATGCCATAACCAACCTTTTGAGGATTTAGCAATGAAGCAAGTTTTAGGTTGAGCCTTTTTAGTGAAATCAACAATGTATAGATCACCACTACGCACACCGGTAAAGACCATTTTATGATTATCTCAATGAAACACTTAGCAGTCTACTTCAGTAAATAGAACATTGAAACCGAAATCAGCAAGTCTAGATACTGAAAGTAAGTTGTATCCAAGAGATTCAACGAGCATGACATTTTGTATGGAGCTATCATGTGATATGGCCACCTTACCGAGGCCAACCACCTTACCCTTTGAGTTGTCACCGAAAGTGACATACTTTTGAGGACTATCATTATCAGTAAGCTCACGAAACATGTCTTTATCTCCGGTCATGTGATCGGTACATCCACTATCAAGATGGTCATGTGGTGGATCAAGTCCTAGAGAGGGTGATTCATTAGAATGAGTTTGACAATAATCTTGCTTATGAATTTTTATAGCTTCGGAAATAATGTCACTAATAATACCAACATTTCCTTTGGCACGCATAAGGTTTGTAAGCTCAAATAGACGATCACCAAACGTAGGATCACTAGTATTCATCTTACTCAAGGCAATAGACTTATGGAGAATTTCATCAAGATTTTTCAAGGAATAATCGGGAAATCGTTCCTCAAGAAATTTCCATATGGTGTAGGCACACATAAAAGTAGGCAAGCATCAATCAAGTTTCTAGGCAATCCTCTAATGATAAGTTCGGCAGTTCTAAGATTCCTAATCATGTCAATTGATTCATCATGGGCAGGATGCATAGGATCAACATAAGGTGCACAAGGGCTAGCAATGTACTTGTTAAAATGATATTGATTGAAAATAACAAGCATCTCATTTTTCCACTCATGAAAATACTCTCCATCAAGAATAGGCACTCTATGTCTAAGACTCCCAATAGTAGACTCATCCATCTTCCTCCAATGGTGATTAAACCAAAGCAATGGAGACCAATGCTCTGATACCACTTGTAGGACCTTGAGAAGAGGTGTCTAGAGGGGGGATGATTAGACACTAAGTACCAAAGTTGCAGTTTTTAAGTTTCTTTAAGTTTAAGTGGAGTTTAGGCACAATCACAATACATATCAAGCAAGCATGCAAAGAGTATATGAGCAGCGGAAAGTAAAGCATGCAACTTGCAAGAAAGTAAAGGGAAGGGTTTGGAGGATTCAAACGCAATTGGAGACACGGATGTTTTTGGCGTGGTTCCGATAGGTGGTGCTATCGTACATCCACGTTGATGGAGACTTCAACCCACGAAGGGTAACGGTTGCGCGAGTGCACGGAGGGCTCCACCCATGAAGGGTCCACGAAGAAGCAACCTTGTTTGTCCCACCATGGCCATCGCCCACGAAGGACTTGCCTCACTAGCAGTAGATCTTCACGAAGTAGGCGATCTCCTTGTCCTTACAAACTCCTTGGTTCAACTCCACAATCTTGTCGGAGGCTCCCAAGTGACACCTAGCCAATCTAGGAGACACCACTCTCCAAGAAGTAACAAATGGTGCGTTGATGATGAACTCCTTGCTCTTGTGCTTCAAATGATAGTCTCCCCAACACTCAACTCTCTCTCATAGATTTTGGATCTGGTGGAAAGAAGATTTGAGTGGAAAGCAACTTGGGGAAGGCTAGAGATCAAGATTCATATGGTAGGAATGGAATATCTTGGCCTCAACACATGAGTAGGTAGTTCTCTCTCAGAAAATGTATGCTGGAAGTGTAGGTTCGTTCTGATGGCTCTCTCTACGAATGAAGAGGAGGTGGAGGGGTATATATAGCCTCCACACAAAATCTAACCGTTACACACAATTTACCAAACTCGGTGGGACCGAATCGTCAAACTCGGTCATACCGATTTAGCAAACAATGTGACCGTTAGGGTTTTCGGTGGGACCGAAATGCAACTCGGTGAGACCGATTCGGTTAGGGTTAGGGCATAACGTAATCTCGGTAAGACCGATTACACAAACTCGGTGAGACCGATTTGGTAATAAGCTTTCCAGAGAGTTGGTCAGGAAAACTCGGTGGGACCGATTACTCAAACTCGGTGAGACCGATTTTGGTAATAAGTTTTCCAGAGAGTTTGCATTGTAATCTCGGTAGTACCGATTGCTCAAACTCGGTGAGACCGATTTTGATAATGGACATACACAGAGAGATTACAATCCCATCTCGGTGAGACCGACATCCCTATCGGTAAGACCAATTTGCTTAGGGTTTGTGGCAGTGGCTATGACTTTTGGAATCGGTGGCGCCGGATAGGAAGAATCGGTGTGACCGATTTTGGCTTTTGGTTTAGGTCATTTGTGGATGTGGGAAAGTAGTTGAGGGTTTTGGAGCATATCACTAAGCACATGAAGCAAGAGGCTTATTAAGCAACAACTCATCCCTCCTTGATAGTATTGGCTTTTCCTATAGACTCAATGTGATCTTGGACCACTAAAAATGTAAAATGAAGAGTCTTGAGCTTGAAGCTTGAGCCAATTCTTTATCCTTAGCATTTTGAAGGAGTTCCCACGTCCTTTAGTCCATGCCACAACATTGTTGAACTTATCTAAAATATACTAGATAAAAGTGTTAGTCCAACAAGAGATATGTTGACATTAATTACCAAAACAACCTAGGGAGCACTTGTGCTTTCATTCTCTCGTTAGCTTCGTTTTCGTTCCGGAGTTGTGAGGATTCGTTCGACTACATCCGTTTGTCTTCTTCTTGGACTCGTTCTTCTTCCTTGCGGGATCTCAGGCAAGATGACCATTACCCTCGATATCACTTCTATCTTTGCTTGGTAGTTGCTTCGTTCTATCGCTATGCTGCGCTACCTATCACTTGTTTACCATGCCTCCCATATTGCCATGTCAGCCTTAACCTTTTCACCCTTCCTAGCAAACCGTTGTTTGGCTATGTTACCGCTTTGCTCAGCCCCGCTTATAGCGTTGTTAGTTGTAGGTGAAGTTGAAGATTGCTCCATGATGGACAGGATTATGTTGGGATATCACAATATCTCTTATTTAATTAATGCATCTGTATACTTGGTAAAGGGTGGAAGGCTCGGCCTTATGCCTGGTGTTTTGTTCAACTCTTGCCACCCTAGTTTCCGTCATATCGGTATTATGTTCCTTTTTTGCGTTCCTTACACGGTTTGGTGATTTATGGGACCCCCTTGACAGTTCGCTTTGAATAAAACTCCTCCAGCAAGGCCCAACATTGGTTTTAACATTTGCCACCTAAGCCTTTTTCAATTGGGTTCTGCAGACTCAAGGGTCATCTTTATTTACGCCCAGGCCAGTGCTCCTCTGAGTGTTGGTCCAAACTAGAGCACCGTGCGGGACCGTCCCTTGGCAACTTGGGTTATGTTGGTACTCGTGCGCATAGCTTATGCGGTGTGCCCTGAGAACGAGATATGTGCAGCTCCTATCGGGATTTGTCGTCACGTTCGGGTGGTCTTGCTGGTCTTGTTTTATCATTGTCGAAATTTCTTGTAAACCGGGATTCTGAGACTGATCGGGTCTTCCTGGGAGAAGGAATATCCTTCGTTGACCGTGAGAGCTTGTTATGGGCTAAGTTGGGACACCCCTGCAGGGTATAAACTTTCGAGAGCTGTGCCCGCGGTTATGTGGTAGATGGGAATTTGTTAATATCCGGTTGTAGAGAACTTGACACTTGACTTAACTAAAACGCATCAACCGCGTGTGTAGCCGTGATGGTCTCTTTTCGGCGGAGTCCGGGAAGTGAACACGGTCTTTGTGTTATGATTGTGCGTAAGTAGTTTCAGGATCACTTCTTGATCACTTCTAGCTTCTCGACCATTCCGTTGCTTCTCTTCTCGCTCTTATTTGTGTATGTTAGCCACCATATTTGCTTAGTGCTTGCTGCAACTCCACCTCATTACCCCTTTCCTACCCATAAGCTTAAATAGTCTTGATCTCACGGGTTTTGAGATTGCTGAGTCCTCATCACTCACCACATACTATCACAACAATTGCAGGTGCCGATGATACCAGTGTAGGTGATGCAACCAAGCTCAGATCACTACAGGAATCAGCTACTTTGCCATCAGCCACAACGGACGGCAAAGGCATGGGTGGCGGACGGCAAAGACCTTTGCCGTCCGCCGTGGACGGCAAAAGTGGATGGCAAAGTACGGGATGGCTAAGAGCTACGTTGCCGTCTGCTTCGGGCGGCTGACGGCAAAGGGGCCTTTGCCATCAGCAGTGGACGACAAAGAATGCAGACGGCAATAAATGCGTTGTTACTCCGTTAGGTGGTTAACGGCAAGCCTTTGCCATCAGCCGCTAACGGCAAACTTCGGAAGGCCTTTGCCGTCAGCCGTTGTAGGCAAAGTTTTTTTTCTCTTTGCCGTCAGCCACTGTAGGCAAACTGACCAAATTGGTCAGCCTCCCAGGAAGCACAGTTGCCTGCCATGTGGCCTCTTTGCCGTCCGCTGCTGATGGCAAAGAGACCTTTGCCGTCAGTGGCAGACGGCAAAGAGCCTGCATATTGGCTTTTTTCCTATTTTTTAAATCCAACAATTTTCACAGCAAATATATATGACATATATAGATATATTTCACAGGGCTATTTAACAGCACATAAGTTTCATCGTACATACATATAGTTCCATCCACTCATACATAGCAAGTTGCACATACACATAAGTTGCAACCATTAGGAAGTTGCACATACATATTACAATGCAAAGTTTCATCAAGATAGCAAGTTCCATCGTAGCAAGCTAGAAGAATACTAGAAGAGAATGAAATAAAAAACAAGCACTCCATCATAGCAAGCTAGCTTCCGAGAAGTGAATGAAATCTGCAAAATGGAAAATAAGAAAGTTAGGAAAAGGTGACTAGAAGAAGAAGACTAGAAGAAGAAGCACGCCATCGGTTGTGAGGTAACTTAGGTGAAATGGATCGTATATGAGCTAACTTAGGTAAAATGCATCATTTTAGAGCTAACGTAGGTAAAATGGATCGTTTATGAGCTAACTAAGCTAATTATGCCGTTTTTTTACATAAGTAAGGTAAGTACATGTCATTATTCAGCAAACCTAGTTAACTAATCATATTATAACTAACTTAGGTCATTTTGGAGGAAACAAAGCTAAGTATAGATCGTTTTAGAGCTAACTTAGGTAAAATGGCTGGTTTTGGAGGTCAGTAAGCTTATTAAGTGATTTTGCAGGAAAAGAAGCTAACTCTAGGTCATTAAGGTAAGCATATTGGATGAAATAAAGCTAAGTCTAGGTCTTTATGCATTTGTTAAGAAAAAACTAGAAAAACTTACCTTGATCATGGAGGTGTGGGAGCGGGCTGGCTCATGCCAGTAGCTGGAGAAGGATCGTGTGATGCTTGTGTGGAGTTACGCTGCACCAAAGATCATTTCCAATGTTTCGTTAGCATGATGACAATCAAATGTTAAGACTAGCAAGTAACGTCCATTCAAATTAAACTCACCGTGGTCTCAGGAGCAATCTCTGGATCAATGGCTATGGAGCCACGGGACCTCCCGCCACTAGATATCATCACCTGCTCTGGATTGTAGGGAATCTGGCTCGGGTTAAACTCCTCCCCTTTCCTCGCCTTCCCCTTGACTTGCTTGTAAGAGGCAGTGTGGGCCATGGCATACAGGTCGTACCCCTCTGGCACCTTATCCGTCTTATTGTAGCATGCCTGAAAGAGAGAAACAAAGTAAATTAGTAATTAAAGGGCTCAAGCTAGCATGATGAATGAATTGCATTAATCATGAAGCAAACCACATACCCAATTCCACCGGAACTGATATAAGCTGGAGCTACCTTGATGGTGTGGCACACCTTCAATTTGGGCACGTTTGTCCTTGGCCTCAGTCGGCTCCCCTTCCATCTTTCAACACCTGCCATGACAAAGAGTAAATGAAATTAGTACAACATAAAAAAATACCGACATGAATAATAATATGTATATCACTTAAGTGTATCATCATCAAGTACAACATAAAAAAATTGAATACCTGACACTACTAATAATCTCGATCAGTATCATCAATAAATGCATAATCATCATCATCACTATAATCAATGACGGGCTCATAGGGTTCAGTGGCATCAACATGTGGAAGGCCACCTTTACGTAATCGGTCAAGCATTGAGAGGTCGTCCGCAGCAGTAACCTCTTCTTGTTCCGGCTCTTCTTGTTCCTCCTCTGGGGTGATGTGGGATTCACTGTCGCTATCTACTTCAATGTTTTGGGGTGAAGTATACCGGTTCTTGAAACGCTTTTTGGAAAGACGTGTCTCTTGGAAGAATTCTCCTTCATATGTGTCTGGGTTAATGTGAGGTTCATAATCCTCTTCCTTTGGGGGAGATAGTCTAGCACGTGGCGGCACTTCATAAACGACATCCCAATCTTTCAAATTTGGATTAGTTTGGCAGGCCCAGGGTAGATAGAATACTTGGGTCGCCTGTTGAGCCGTAATATAGACATCAGGAACATCGAAATGGGTGCTTTGGTTGATTTCAACTAACCCTATATGTTCACGAGTCCTTCTAGTCTCCTTCGGCTGAAACCAATAACATTTGAAGACTACGACATTCGGTGGGTTTTCACCATAGAATATAAGTTCATAAATTGCTTCAACTCTCCCATAATACTCGGTACCTCCTTCGCCGATAGCAGATACACAACAATTTGTAGACTTTCGGTCGGCCATAGATAGCTCTTTGCCATAGGTACGAAAACGATACCTGTTGATGTCGTATTTGTCAAATGAATGGACCTTATAGTCAAAACCATTAGCGACTTGTCTCAATTCGGCGTCCATAGACTCTGAATTAGCCTACAAGTTTAATATGAAAGGATTGTTGCATTACGCACAAATTAGCGAATGAAATGAAATTGTCTAATAGAATTTACCGTTTGTTTGAACCAAGAGATGAAACCGGGATAGACGCCTCCTTGCTTTGCGAGAAGCTCTCACTCTTCGACGGAATCCTTTTGGATCACGGCTCCATACAAGAATAGGGCGACGTATCGACTGTATGAAATATCCAGGAATAAGAGCAGTTCAAAGGAAATAGAAGTTGCGAAACAATGTACCGAGAACTTACTCGATGTACAGCCGCACTTCTATCAGGTTGTTGAAGATATACAACGAAATGGTCCACCATTCTTCGTTATCCAAAGATACTGGATTTGAAAAACTGGCTGGTGCGAGATTCCCTTTGAATAGGCTGAGGTTGGATCCACCCATTTTAGGCTCGTCAGCATTGTACCGAGGCTTCGGATTATGAAAATGACGATTTTTGGTTTCGTAGTGTGCTGTCACGAAGTTTGCCGCCTCCTCAGTCATGAATGCCTCAGCCATAGACGCTTCAATTCTACGTTTATTTTTACATTTTTCTCGAAGCGTCTTCTACATCCTCTCAGTTGGGTAGCACCAACGATTTTGCACGGGCCCCCCCAATCTTGCCTCGGTTGGGAGATGCAAAATCAAATGCTGCATTGGATTAAAGAAGCCCGGTGGAAAGATCTTCTCTAACTTGCAGATGAACTCTGGCGCCAACTCTTCCATTTCTTTTAGCACACCAGGCGATAGTTCTTTCGCACAAAGAACACGGAAGAAATAGCTGAGTTCTGCTAGTACTAGCCATTCATCCTCAGGGATGAAGCCACGCAACATCACCGGCATTACCCGCTCAATCCATATGTGCCAATCATGACTCTTGAGACCAAATATCTTCAATTTATCAAGACTCGCTCCCCTCTTTAGATTCGCTGCATACCCATTGGGGAACATCAACTGCATTTTCACCCACAAGATAATTTCCCTCATAGCTGGCCTTCCAAGATTGAACCATGCCTTTGGCTTCGTCCAGTTCTGCTTTCCTTTCGGTTCGTTCATGTTTTCTAACGGCCTATCACATAGCGCCTCCAGATCGACTCTAGCCTTAGTATTATCCTTTGACTTCCCATCTATGCCGAACAATGTACCAAAAAGTGCCTCAGCGATATTCTTCTCAGTGTGCATCACGTCGATGTTGTGTGGGCAAAGGAGGTCTTTGAAGTAAGGCAGATCCCATAAGCATGTTTTGTGAGTCCAGGCGTGCTCAGAATTATACCCCTTGAAGTACCCTGGACGCTCTGGATCTGGATCGAGAGCATTTAACTGATCCAGGGTGCAGAGTTTTTTACAACTCTACCTCTGATGAAGTTCTTCTTGTCTTTCCTGAACTTATGCCGAGGATCCAGGAACTGTCTATGCATGTCGAAGCAAGAAAACTTGCGACCGGCTTGAAGCCAACGAAACTCAAGAGCCCCCTTGCATGTGGGGCACGGGAACCTTCCATGCACACACCAGCCAACGAATAGCGCATACGCCGGCAAGTCATGCGTCGAGTACATGTACCAGACACGCATTATGAAGTTTCATTTGCTATAGGCGTCGTATGTCTTGAACCCATTATCCCAGGCTTCTTGCAATCCGTCCTTAAGCGGCAGCATGTACACATTCATATTTTTCCCCGGATAGTTGGGCCCTGGAATTATCAACGTCAGGAAAATGTTCTTTCTTTGCATAATCTGTCTGGGGGGGAGATTGAGTGGAAAGACAAATACGGGCCAACAACTGTATTGGGTTGCCGTCATACCAAACACACTGAACCCATCGGTGCTGATGCCGACTTGAGGATGCCTCGGATCTGCCGCTTTGTCAACATGTAATTCATCAAACTTTTTCCACGCAACACCATCCGATGTGTGTACCATCATCAGATTGCCATCTGCATCTAGTTCGGTTCTTTTGCCTGTTTTGTGCCATGTCATCTGTCTGGCCGTCTCTTCGACCATGAAAAGACATTGAAGCCTTGGTACGATTGGCATATACCGAAGAACACTAACAGGGATTTTGGTCTGTGTCTTCTCACCCATACCGTTGTCTATCACAATATACCTGGAAGGCTTGCAAATGGGACAATAGTTCAAGTCCGCATAGTCAAGCCTAAATAAGGCACATCCTTTCTCACAGGCATGTATCTTCTCATAGGGCATCTTCAGTGCACGGAGGGTTTTGTCTGACTGGTACAGGTTTGTAGGCATTACATGGCCTTTGGGTAGAAAGCGTCCAAATACTGTCATAATTGCGTCATAGCATTCTCTGCCCAGGTTGAACTGAGCCTTCAAAGCCATTACTTGTGAGATGGCATCCAACTGACAAAGCTCAGTGTGCTCGTAGAGCGGACGTTTTGAAGACTCCAGCATTTCATTGAAGGCCTTTGCAGATTCCTCCATCTCCTCGTCCGAATCCCGAGCATCATCATAGTCTTGCACCATGTTTTCCATCCCGGTACCATGCTCGTCGGTGCGACGATGATCCACCTCAGCTCGGTCACGTTGGGCAGACTCACCATGAAATGTCCACACCGTATAATCGGGCGTAAAAACCATTCTTCTGCAGGTGTTTACCCATTTCAGCCTCTGTCCTCTTTTCCCAATTGCCGCATCGGAAACAGGGGCACCAAGTTTTCCTCTGGCCATTTGCAAATGCGGCTTGCACAAACCCCTTGGTTTTTGTGAACCATTCAGCGCTCCATTTGTTCTGACCAGTGTGACCGGTATACATCCACACACGATCACTCATCTTGACTTTCAGAGCTACTGGACACACAACAATTATATATATAATTCACCATGTATATATTCATCAGTTGATCTACTTTGTCAATTTTATTACGTCCATGCAACCTACACTCTAATAGGTAATGATAGGTCCTAATCCCACCCGAGTATGTGTAGATTGGGTTCATTTTCCCATGCTATGCTCTGGATCCGACACAAAATTTCGGCAGCACCTCCCCGCTGTTCTCCTGATACACGTCTCTGCAATAAACAGAGAGGATGTGTACCCGAAGAACAATAGGGGAGGCACTAATGAAATTTATGCGTCGGATCCGGAGCAAAGCATATGGGAAAACGAACCCAATCTACACATACTCGGGCTGTCCATGGATAGCGTTGGATAATTCGAAAGAATCAAGGTTATAAATATGCAAATGCATGCATATTTATAACTATGACACTTTCGAACGGGAGACACATATTGGTTACGCATACTGATGATTCAAGACACACATATATAACTAGCTATCAAGTTTCATCGGCACGAACACCGGAACAGAGCAAATAATTAATGGGGGAGGAGGACATGTCATTTGTGCTCACCCACGAACGAAGGGGCAGAGGTCGTCAAATGCACGGCGAGGTCGTCGAACACCAAACCTCGCAGCGGTGAAACAACTGGACATTTAAATCAACCCGATCAACACAATTATATATGATGTTTTTCATAACAAAATCGAAAAATATATGACCTAACTAATAATTCACAAATATAAGACCCTGTCGGCCTCGGGGGGTCGGGTGTCGGGGTGTCTGGGTGAGGTGTCGGGGTCGGGGTGTGGTGTCGGGGTCGGGGTGTCGGGGTCAGGGGTCAGGGGGTCGGGGTGTCGGGGTCGGGGTGTCGGGGTCAGGGGGTCAGGGGGTCGGGGTGTTTCCTTCTATCCTTCTTCTTTCTTTCTCTTCTTCTTCTTCTTTCCTTTCTTCTTCTTCTTCTTCTTCCATCTTTTTTCTACTTTTTTACTTCTTTTCGTTTCTTCTTTCCTTCTTCTTCTACTTCTTCTACTTCTTTTCTTCTTCTTCTTTTTTCATCTTTCTACTACTTCTACTTCTACTTCTTCTAATTCTTTTCTAACACTAACACTAACACAATCTAGCACTAACAATTAAACAGCAAAAAAATGAAAAAACAGAGAAAAAAAAGTAGTAGTCCCTCACCGGAGCAATGGGACGGTCGGCGGGGGGGCATCGGGCGGCGGGGGCGGCGCTGGGCGGCGGGTGCGTCGCCGGGCGGCGGGTGGCGGGGGCGGCGCCGGGCGGCGGGTGGCGGAGGGGTGGTGGGGCGACGGGGCGTCGGCGGGTGGGGTGGGGGCGGAGGGGTGGTGGCGCGACGGGCCAAGGGTGCGGGGGCGGGGGCGGCGCCGGGCGGCAGGGGCGGGGGCGGCACCGGGCGGCGGGGGCGGCGGTGGATCTAGCTAGGGCGGGACGTCGGGGAGGAGAGAGGAAGAGAAGGAGAGTAACGGGCAGGGAGGGGGTGGCGTCCGTTAGATACTCGGCTCTTTGCCGTCCGCCACTCTTTGCCGTCCGCCGTTATCTCTCTTTACCGTCTGCTAGCAGACGACAAAGAGGTGGGGTGTTAAGTTTTTTTTAAATGAGCGGGTGGGTGGGGGCCACCTCCCTCTTTGCCGTCACCTAGCTGACGGCAAAGATTATTTGCCGTCAGCTGGCGGACGGCAACGAAATGGCGCATGGCAAAGAGCTTCTTTGCCGTCTGCCATTTCTTTGCCGTCGGCTTTTCGGTAGCTGATGGCAAAGAGCTTCTTTGCCGTCCGCTAGCGGACGGCAAAGATCTGGCAGATGGCAAAGTAGCTGATTCCAGTAGTGGATGGGAGCTCAACGAAGATCTTGGTCGTTGCTATGTTTCGTTTCATGTTGATCAGTAGTGGAGCCCAGTTGGGACGATCGGGGATCTAGCAGTTGGGTTATCTTCTTTTCTTTTGGCTTCGTCCATAGTTGTACTATGTGTGTACTCTGAATGATGTATGAATTATATGTTCATTGTGTGAAGTGGCGATTGTAAGCCAACTCTTTATCCCATTCTTGTTCATTACATGGGATTGTGTGAAGATGACCCTTCTTGCAACAAAAACACCATGCGGTTATGCCTCTAAGTTGTGCTTCGACACGTGGGAGATATAGCCGCATCATGGGTGTTACAACATACTAGCCATAGATGCATCAAAATAAGCAAACAACACACGAAAAACAGAATCTGTTAAGAACAGGATAGTCTGTAGTAATCTAGAAGTTTAGTAAACTTCTGTAACTCCAAAAATTATGAAATAAATTTGACAATTTGAACATTTTGTACAGGAATAATGTTCAAAAAGTATTAGACCCATTTGACTTTCCAGTAAAAAATGTAAATTCAAGCACTACAGCCAAAGTTTCTGTTTTTGTTCTGCACATAGCAAGCAAGCAATCTTAACATACTAAAACCAAGGCTTGGCACATTTTTTTTATAATACAAGGGATATATACAAGGGGATATTTATTTACAGAGAAACTTCCATGAAAAATTCTACATTGTTTCCGTGAGCATCAACACAAGTGCTCAAGGTCGACCCTCACTTCTTCAATGCATAACTTTCCAATCACTTCTCTTTTTGAAAAACTTTTTTAGGCATGATAGGCAAGTAAATATTTTTGGTATTTTCATTCTTTAAATTTTTTTGTATGTTTCACCCACAACTAAACAGAAACAAAAAGGAAAAACAAAATCTACTTAGTGAAGGAAGCAAACAAGCACACACGAGAATATCAACCCCACGCTATTGCTCCCCGGCAACGGCGCCAGAAAAGAGCTTGATAATCCCCAAGTGCAGGGAATCATCGTAGCAATTCCCAAAGGTGGAAGTGATAAGTATGGAGTGTCGAACCCACAAGGAGCTAAAGGTAAGATCAATATTCTCTCAAGCCCTATCTGCCACTGATACGACTCTACGTGCATCGAACGTTTGCTTCCAACTAGAAACAAGAAATAAAATTGTGTTGTGGGTATAAAGAGGATAACTTTGTATGATATCGGAGAGCTAAAATATAAAAGTAGGTACTGTTATCATAAAGTTATAATATATTACTAAATAATATAAATAGCAAGTGTGGAATAATGGTGGATCGGTGTGCGGAATTGTCCTAAGCAATTGTTAACAAGATCGATAGTCGTCATTGCAATTTCATATGAGGGAGAGGCATAAACTAACATACTTTTCCTACATGGATCGTATGCTCTTATGATTGGAACCCTAGCAAGCATCCTCAAATACTAAAGATTCATTAAGGTAAAACCCAACCATAGCATTAAAGCATCAAGTCCCCTTTTATCCCATACGCAACAACCCTCTTACTCGGGTTTAAGCTTCTGTCACTCTAGCAACCCACTATAAGCAAATCATGAACGTATTACAACACCCTACAACGGGAATCCCTCACGCTTGCGCGACACGGAGGGCACCATAGGACAACACCAAAGTAAAACATACAACTCGTACCAATCTAGATCATCAATCAACTCAAAGACAAAAGATATCTACTCAAAACATCATAGGATGGCAACACATCATTGGATCATAATATGTGACATAAAGCACCATGTTCAAGTAGGGATTACAGCGGGGTGTGGGAGAGTGGACCGCGTAAAAGAGATGAGGATGGTGATGATGATGGTAATGTTGATGAAGACGATCACCGCGGCGATGATTCCCCTCCGATGGCACTCTGGTACCACCAAGAGAGAGGAGGAGAGGTTCTCCCCCTTGTGCTTCCTCCTCCATGGCTTTCCTCCTCTGGTCCTTGGCCTTCATGGAGATGATGGCCCCTCCGAGATCCTCCTCCATGGCCTTCGGTGATGATGGCCCCCTCCGGCAGGGTGACCAGAGAGGGCCTAGATTGATTTCTCATGGCTACAGAGGCTTGCGGCGGCGGAACTTTTGATCTAGGTTAATTCCCGAAAGTTTCAGTATTTATAGGAATTTTCAGCGTTGGTTTCATGTCAAGGGGGCCTCCGGGCTGTCCACGAGATAGGGGGCCGCCCCCCAGGGGGGGCGCCCCCCTCTCTCGTGGGCAGCCAGGGACTCCTCTGGACCAACTCCAATGCTCCGTGGTCTTCTTTTGGTCCAGAAAAAATCCTCAAAAATTGGCACGTCAATTGGACTCCGTTTGGTGTCCCTTTTCTGTAAAACACTAAAACAAGGAGAAAACAGAAACTGGCACTGGGCTCTAGGTTAATAAGTTAGTCCCAAAAATCATATAAAATGACATATAAATGCTTATAAAACATCATAGATGGATAATATAATAGCATGAATACTTCATAAATTATAGATACGTTGGAGACGTATCACCCCTGCCCCCGTATATAAAATAGGGAGGGGGAGGCCGGCCGGCCAAGCTAGGCGCGCCGGGAGAAGGGGAATCCTACTAGGACTCCAAGTCCTAGTAGGTTTCCACCTAAAGGAGAAGGGGGAAGGAAGGGAGAGGGGGGCCGCGCCCCCAACCCCTTGTCCAATTTGGACTGGGCTTGGCGGGGGGCGCCACCTCCTGGCCGCTACCTCTCCTTCCCACTAAGGCCCACTAAGGCCCATCAACTCCCCGGGGGGTTTCGGTAACCTCCCAGTACTCCGGAAAATACTCGAACTTCTCCGGAACCATTCCGATGTCCGAATATAGCCCTTCAATATATCAATGTTTTTGTCTCGACCATTTCGAGACTGCTCGTTATGTCTGTGATCTCATCCGGGACTCTAAACAAACTTCGGTCATCAAAACACATAACTCATAGTACAAATCATCATCGATCGTTAAGCATGCGGACCCTGCGGGTTTGAGAACTATGTAGACATGACTGAGACACATCTCCGATCAATGACCAATAGCAGAACTTGGATGCTCATATTGGCTCCTACATATTCTACGAAGATCTTTATTGGTCAAATCGCATAACAACATACGTTGTTCCCTTTGTCATCGGTATGTTACTTGCCTGAGATTCGATCATCGGTATCATCATACCTAGTTCAATCTCGTTACCGGCAAGTCTCTTTACTTGTTCCGTAATGCTTCATCCCACAACTAACTCATTAGTCACATTGCTTGCAAGGCTTATAGTGATGAGCATTACCAAGAGGGCCCAGAGATACCTCTCCGATACACGGAGTGACAAATTCTAATCTCGATCTATGCCAACCCAACAAACACCTTCGGAGACACCTGTAGAGCATCTTTATAATCACCCAGTTATGTTGTGACGTTTGATAGCACACAAGGTGTTCCTCCAGTATTCGGGAGTTGCATAATCTCATAGTGTGAGCAACATGTATAAGTCATGAAGAAAGCAGTAGCAATGAAACGGTAACGATCATAATGCTAAGCTAATGGATGGCTCTTGTCCATCACATCATTCTCCTAATGATGTGATCCCGTTCATCAAATGACAACACATGTCTATGGTTAGGAAACATAACCATCTTTGATTAATGAGCTAATCAAGTAGAGGCATACTAGGGACACCATGTATTGTCTATGTATTCACACATGTACTAAGTTTCCGGTTAATACAATTCTAGCATGAATAATAAAAAATTATCATGATATAAGGAAATACAAACAACAACTTTATTATTGCCTCTAGGGCATATTTCCTTCACTCGCCAATTGCTATCCCCGTGGTAGATGTTGCTACCGCCGCCTTAGAAGTAACATCGGCCGTTTGGGCTGCCTTGGCCGCCCGGTTGCAGATTGCGGTCAACCTCATGAAGCTTGTTAGGACGCGCCTGGCAGCTGCGGCCGCACTCTCGCCGGAGTGGGCCGCCTAAGTTGCCCTCGGGACGCGGGTCCACATCCCCATCTTTCACCAGCGATGATTGAAGAGTGAAATGATATTTGGGGAGCGAGCTAGTGTGCTTGACACGCCAGCTGTGGACTGTAGCCGATGCACCTTCTCGCGTAAGCCATAGGCATACTATACACCGATGGTGCTCCGGGATATTTTGTACTGCATCTCACACGGTTAGTGATAATAAACTGTGTGGGATCTACTTGATTTTTCATCTTGATTTGAATTACATAATGGGGCCACAGCTGCAAAGGATGGTGTTTGAATTGCTAGAACTTCTATCTGCAGTGAACATGCAACTATAGGTGTGTCGTCCAAAAAATTGGAATTATTCAGGATTCATTTGGACATTTTTATACAATAACTTGGTTTTCCAGGCATTTCAGGTGCACAATTCAAATTAAACCACATGCAGATGCTCCGGTGCACCAAAATGGGTTGTAAAATGATATATTTGTCCATGGGTTGATGCTTACGTCCCATTCGAGAAACGGGATGAATTTCAAACACCACGACACCGTGGATCTCCGACAAATGTTGAGGTGCTTGCTTTTGCAATTCTAGTAAATACAAAACTCGTTTGAAATTCATGAACCTTGCCATGCTATCATGGAACAGCATCAAGATGCTGGGGTAAAAAATATTGTCCCATTTGGGGCAGGTTATGGTATAAGCTTCTCGCAAACCAGAGCTTCTCTCACAACAAGCATGATGGTTTCGGTAGGGAACCTGCTACCTTGGAGGACGAAACGATATATGTTGCCTCTTCTTACTTTCAAAAAATTTCTCGTGCCAACATAGAACAACATGAGTGTTGTGTAATTTTTTGGGATTTTTTGGGGTTCGCGTGGATATTTTTATACATTAACTGAGTTTTCTATGCATTCATGTGCATAATTAAAATTTGAACTACATGCACATGCTCCAGTGCATATAAACGGGTCGGAAAATCAAATGTGTGTCCTTGGTTGCAACCTTAGGTCCCATGCAAGAAATGGGAATGAATGTCAAACACCTTTGCCACCATCGCTCGGCCGCTAACATTGAGATACATGGTTTTAAAATTCTAGTAAATCAAAGCTCATCTGAAATTCATGAAACTTGACATGCAATCATGGAACGACAGCGACATGTAGTGGTAAAAATATTGTCCCATTCGGGGCAGGTTGGGGTATAAGCTTCTCACAAACCAGAGCTTCTCTCACAATAAGCCTCATGGTTACGGCAGGGAACGTTTCACCTTTTTGGATGAAATGATATCCGTTGCCTC
Source organism: Triticum timopheevii (assembly GCA_963921465.1). Lineage (NCBI taxonomy): Eukaryota > Viridiplantae > Streptophyta > Magnoliopsida > Poales > Poaceae > Triticum > Triticum timopheevii. The sequence continues at coordinate 368,220,443 of OY997272.1, read as the reverse complement.
TTCTTACTTTCAAAATGTTTCTCATATCAACATAGAACAACATGAGTGTTGTGTCAATTTTTGGGATTTTTTAGGCCCACTTGGAAATTTTTATATATTAACTGAGTTTTCTATGCATTCACATGCATAATTCAAATTTGAACTACATGCACATGCTCTAATGCATATAAATTAGTTGAAAATTCAAATATGTGTCCTTGGTTGCATGCTTAATTAGGTCCCATGCAAGAAATGAGAAGGAATGTAAAACACCCTGCCACCGTCACTCGGCTGCAAACATTGAGATTCCTAGTTTTTAAATTCTAGTAAATCCAAAACTCGTCTGAAATTCATGAAACTTGGCATGCTATCATGGAGCAGCATCAACATGACGTGGTAAATGTTTTGTTCCATTTGGGGTAGGTTTGGGGATATGCTTCTCACAAACAAGAGCTTCTCACAACAAGACTGGTGGCTTCGGTAGGGATCATCCCACCTTTGAGGACGAAACGATATCCGCTGCCTCTTATTGCTTTCAAAAAATTTCTAGTGTCAACATAGTACAACAGGAGTGTTGTGTCAATTTTTAGGATTTTTCGGGGTTCGCTTGGACATTTTTATGCATTAATTGAGTTTTCGATGCATTCATGTGCATAAATCAAATTTGAACTACATGCACATGCTCTAATGCATATAAATTGGTTGAAAATTCAAATATGTGTCCTTGGTTGCATGCTTAGGTCCCATGCAGGAAATGGGAATGAATGTCAAACACCCTGCCACCGTCACTCGGCGGCATACATTGAGATTCATGGTTTTCAAATTCTAGTAAATCCAAAACTCATCTGAAATTCATGAAACTTGGCATGCTATCATGGAGCAGCATCAACATGCCGTGGTAATTTTTTTTGTCCCATTGGGGGCAGGTTTGGGTATATGCTTCTCACAAACCAGAGCTTCTCACAACAAGCCTGATGGTTTCGGTAGGGAACGTCCCACCTTTGGGGATGAAATGATATCCACTGCCTCTTATTGCTTTCAAATTTTTTTCTAGTGTGTCAACAGAGAACAACATGAGTGTTGTGTCAATTTTTGGGATTTTTCGGGGTTCGCTTGGACATTTTTATGCATTAATTGAGTTTTTGATGCATTTATGTGCATAATTCAAATTTGAACTACATGCACATGCTCCAGTGCATATAAATTAGTTGGAAAATCAAATCTGTGTCCTTGGGTGCATGCTTAGGTCCCATGCCAGAAAAGGGAATTAATTTCAAACACCAGGGCACCGTTGATTGTTGGCAAAACATTGAGATACTTTGTTTTAAAATTCTAGTAAATTCAAAACTCGTCTGAAATTCATGAAACTTGGCATGCTATCATGGAATGGTACCCAGCATGTTGTGGTATTTTTGATGTCCATTTCGAGAGAAGGCGCACTCGAATAACAGACAACAAAAGCATTTTAAAACACATAGTTGCCACTTTAATATCTCAAACATTTGTATAATTCAAATCGTGTGCGTTCTATTACCATTTACGTGACGCCACGTGTCTTGGTTTTAATGGTTATAGGAGGTGCTATGCGGACAGCTGCTTGACTGAACGGGAGGCGTGCGAGCGTAGTCCGGTGCGCAGGCTGACCGAGAGGCTCACCGGGAAGCATGTGAGCTGTTCAACGCAGGATTTGTGCATCTCTTCAACGCAAACGGTTCAGATTGAATACAATATGCAAATTAAAGCCAGACTTCAGCGCTAAGCCAAGAGACACTGTGATCTATCAAAATATGCAGCTAAAAATCACTAGCACTATCTAATTTTTGCAACTAAAATCACTACCACTGTCTAATTCATGCGTGTGTTTGCTACACACTCACCGTACGGGGCGTGCTAGTAACTGTGTGAAATGATGGTAGGTGTGCCAGCAGCCCGCCATGCAGAGCTCATTGGGAGGCGAGCCAGCCCTTTGACCGCCGCCCACCTTGCTCCTACTCCTCCATATTAATGGCGCGTCCGCCTCGCTCCATGAAATGATGGTATAGGAATGCCAGAAGTCCGCCGCACAGGCTCGCCGAGAAGCGAGACAGCCTTTGACCGCCGCCCGCCTCGCTCCCACTGGTATGTATTAATGGCGAGCCCGAGCGGCCGCACCCCCATCCTTGCCACACACACAATCCTCTCTCTCCGCCCGCATCCTCGACGCTGCTCTCAGTCCTCAAAGTGCACCGGAGCACGGCATGAATATGGAGACAGAGGTTTTCATCGCCGCTGACGAGGTGGAGAATGAGGCTGCCAACAAGCAGAGGCGGGTCAAGAAAGAACCGCAAGCGACTCCAGCAGGTCTAGACTTCATCAGCAACCTCCCCGATGATATGTTGAGAGTCATCATATCCCTCCTCCCAGTCAAATATGGGGCGAGGAAAGCCGCCATTTCCCGGCGGTGGCGCCCCCTATGGCTCCTCACCCCAGTCGACCTCCTCGGTGCCCACGAGCTCTGCCATGGCTATCGCAAAAGCTTGGATGCGTTCTCCCAGATCCTTGGCAGTCACCATGGCCCAATCAGAGGCCTTATCACGGGCAAGTTCCCTTCCAATGGCAAGGACCGAGCCAAGCTTGACGAGTGGTTCCGAACCCCCGCTATAGATCAAGTCGAGAAGCTCAGTTTTAATGATGGGCATATGTGCTCGCTGCCAACGTCCGCGCTCCGCTTCGTGCCCATGCTACACCTCGCCGAGTTCATGAACTGCCAGTCCCTCCCCCCTTAATGACGCGCCCGCTCTTTTTCTACCACGACTGAAGCACCTCGAGCTCGTCGCCGTCCGCATCCCAAAGGATAACTTGGAGCCCCGCTCTGCGGCTGTATTGCACTCGAGTTCCTTCGTCTTCATGCAGTGAATTGGTCGAGTACCTTCCACATCACCTCCAGGACTCTCCGGACTATTTATGTGTGGTGTTGGTGTTGCAAAGAGAGATCACAAAAGGTGGACCACAATATGGTCATTGAGGGCACACCTTCACTGGAGAGATTACTTGTAGTTGATCAACAAGGTCCAACAAGAATCAATGTCATTTATGCGCCGAAATTGGCAGTGGTGAGCTACTCGTCTGTCAAATACTACTACTTTCAGGTACAACAGTCACCTTATACCTCTCTTTCTTGATATCAACATTATTTCTAGTTTTGAAGATGTATGTTCGTCTGTCATCCAGCAAAGCTTCACCCACATTCTGGGCAGAGTGAAGGTCTTGGCACTAGAATCTGTCGGCCCCAACCTGGACCAAGTTGTCAGTTGCCTGAGATGCTTTTCGTGCCTGAAGAAGTTGTATATCGAGGTGATGTTCCTTTCCTGTTAAATGTTAACCATAAGGTAGTTCAATTTTTTGCACATTTTCCCAAGTTTATAATGACAATGTACTACAATTTCTGATGGAATTTTGGAGGATTTCAGGACATACACCCCACCACATATTGGTTGCTTGATTCATATGGTTACAATCCATAAGCATTTCTCCTTTGGATTCATTTGTACTAGTTTTCTTAGGGAATTTTTCATCCAATCCAACCTCTTGTGAAGAAGGCTACATGTTCCTAGATTGTGAAAAAAGCAATGCTGCGCTCGAGTTGTGCCTTCGTGAAGAAGTCCGCCAACTGTAACTCAGAGGGCACATAGTGAAGAGCGAGAGTCTGATCCTGCACAGCAGCACGCACAAAGTGGGCATCCACACCTATGTGCTTGGTGAGCTCATGCTTCACCGGGTCACTGATGTCTACTATGCAACCTTCTTCTTGTAGACGTTGTTGGGCCTCCAAGTGCAGAGGTTTGTAGGACAGTAGCAAATTCCCATCAAGTGGATGACCTAAGGTTTATCAATCCATGGGAGGTGTAGTATGAAGATGGTCTCTCTCAAACAACCCTGCAACCAAATAACAAAGAGTCTCTTGTGTCCCCAACACACCCAATACAATGGTAAATTGTATAGGTGCACTAGTTCGGCGAAGAGATGGTGATACAAGTGCAATATGGATGGTAGATATGAGTATTTGTAATCGGAAAATATAAAAACAGCAAGGTAATAAGTGGTAAAAGTGAGCGTAAACGGTATTGCAATGCTAGGAAACAAGGCCTAGGGTTCATACTTTCACTAGTGCAAGTTCTCTCAACAATAATAACATACTTGGATCATATAACTATCCCTCAACGTGCAACAAAGGGTCCCTCCAAAGTCACTAATAGCGGAGAACAAATGGAGAGATTATTGTAGGGTACGAAACCACCACAAAGTTATCCTTTCTGATCGATCTAATCAAGAGTCCATAGTAAAATAACATGAAGCTATTCTTTCCGTTCGATCTATCATAGAGTCCGTACTAGAATAACATCTTAAGACAAAAATCAACCAAAACCCTAATGTCACCTAGATACTCCAATGTCACCTCAAGTATCCGTGGGCATGATTATACGATATGCATCACACAATCTCAGATTCATCTATTGAACCAACACAAAGAACTTCAAAGAGTGCCCCAAAGTATCTACCGGAGAGTCAAGACGAAAACGTGTGCCAACCCCTATGCATAAGTTCACAAGGTCACTGAACCCGCAAACTGATCACCAAACATACATCAAGTAGATCATGTGAATATCCCATTGTCACCACAGATAAGCACATGCAAGACATACATCAAGTGTTCTCAGATCCTTAAAGACTCAATCCGATAAGATAACTTCAAAGGGTAACTCAATCCATTACAAGAGAGTAGAGGGGGAGAAACATCATAAGATCCAACTATAATAGCAAAGCTCGCGATACATCAAGATCATGCAAATCAAGAACACGAGAGAGACAGAGAGAGAGAGAGAGAGAGAGAGAGAGAGAGATCAAACACATAGCTACTGGTACATACCCTCAGCCCCGAGGGTGAACTACTCCCTCCTCGTCATGGAGAGCGCAGGGATGATGAAGATGGCCATCGGTGAGGGATCCCCCTTCCGGCAGGGTGCCGTAACAGGGTCCCGATTGGTTTTTGGTGGCTACAGAGGCTCGCGGTGGCGGAACTCCCGATCTATGGTGCTTCTGGATGTTTTCGGGGTATATGGGTATATATAGGAGGAAGAAGTAGGTCGGTGGAGCTGCTAGGGGCCCACGAGGGTGGGGGCGCACCCAGGGGGGCAGGCGCGCCTCCCTGCCTCATGGCCTCCTCGCTTCTTTCTTGACGTCCACTCCAAGTCTCTCGGATCACGTTTGTTCCAAAAATCACTCTCCCGAAGGTTTCATTCCGTTTGGATTCTGTTTGATATTCCTTTTCTGCGAAACACTGAAATAGGCAAAAAAAACAGCAATTTGCACTGGGCCTTCGGTTAATAGGTTAGTCCCAAAAATAATATAAAAGTGTATAATAAAGCCCATTAAACATCCAAAACAGATAATATAATAGCATGGAACAATCAAAGAATTATAGATACGTTGAAGACGTATCAAGCATCCCCAAGCTTAGTTCATGCTTGTCCTTGAGTAGGTAAATGATAAAAACAGAATTTTTGATGTGGAATGCTACCTAGCATAATTCTCAATGTAATTCTCTTTATTGTGGTATGAATGTTCAGATCCAAAAGATTCAAGATAAAAGTTTAATATTGACATAAAAAAAATAGTAATACTTCAAGCATGCTAACCAAGCAGTTTATGTCTTATCAAAATAACATAGCCAAAGAAAGCTTATCCCTACAAAATCATATAGTTTGTCCATGATTCATTTTTGTCACACAAAATGCTCCCATCATGCACAACCCCGGTTTCAGCCAAGCAATTGGTTCATACTTTTTAACGTGCTCCAGCCTTTTCAACCCTCTCACAATACATGAGTGTAAGCCATGGACATAGCACTTTGGGTGGAGTAGAGTATGATGATAGGGATTATGTGAGAAAACAAAAAAAAGGAGAAAGTCTCACATTGACGCGTCAAATCAACGGGCTATGGAGATGCCCATCAATTGATGTCAATGCGAGGAGTAGTGATTGCCATGCAACAGATGCACTAGAGCTATAAATGTATGAAAGCTCATCAAAAGAAACTAAGTGGGTGTGCATCCAACTTGCTTGCTCACAAAGACCTAGGGCAATTTGAGGAAGCCCATCATTGGAATATACAAGCCAAGTTCTATAATGAAAAATCCCACTAGTATATGAAAGTGACAACATAGGAGACTCTCTATCATGAAGATCATGGTGCTACTTCGAAGCACAAGTGTGGTAAAAGGATAGTAACATTGTCCCTTCTCTCTTTTTCTCTCATTTTTTTATTTTTCTTATTTGGGCTTCTTTGGCCTTTTTTCCATTTGGGCTTCTTTGGCCTCTTTTATTTTTCATAAAGTCCAGAGCCTCATCCCGACTTGTGGGGGAATCATTGTCTCCATCATCCTTTCCTCACATGGGACAATGCTCTAATAATGGAAATCATCACACTTCTATTTATTTACAACTCAACACTTAGGAAAAAATATGACTATGTGAATGCTCCTACGGTGTATCGGGATATGCAATGAATCAAGAGTGACATGTATGAAAGAATTATAAAGGTGGCTTTGCCACAAATACGATGTCAATTACATGATCATGCAAAGCAATATGACAATGATGGAGCGTGTCATAATAAAAGGAACGGTGGAAAGTTGCATGGCAATATATCTCGGAATGGCTATGGAAATGCCATAATAGGTAGGTATGGTGGCTGTCTTGAGGAAGATATAAGGAGGTTTATGTGTGATAGAGCGTATCGTATCACGGGTTTTGGATGCACTGGCAAAGTTTGCACCAACTCTCAAGGTGAGAAAGGGCAATGCACGGTACCATAGAGGCTAGCAAATTGCGGAAGGGTAAGAGTGCGTATAATCCATGGACTCACATTAGTCATAAAGAACTCATATACTTATTGCAAAAGTTTATTAGCCCTCAAATAAAAGTACTACTACGCATGCTCCTATGGGAAGGGTTGGTAGGAGTTAACCATCGTGCGATCCCGACCTCCACTCATAAGGAAGGCAATCAAAGAACACCCCATGCTTCAAATTTGTCACATAGCGTTCACCATACGTGCATGCTACGAGACTTGCCAACTTTAACACAAGTATTTCTCAATTTCATAATTACCCAACTAGCATTACTCTAATATTACCACCTTTATATCTCAAAACAATTATGAAGTATCAAAATATCATCGTATTCAATGCACTTTATATGAAAGTTTTTACTATATCCCACTTGGATGCCTATCATATTAGGACTGAATTCATAACCAAAGAAAATTACCATGCTGTTCTAAAAGAGTCTCAAAATAATATAAGTGAACCATGAGAGATCAATAATTTCTACAAAATAAAATCACCACCGTGCTCTAAAAAGATATAAGTGAAGCACTAGAGCAAACGACAAACTACTCTGAAAGATATAAGTGAAGATCAACGAGTAGTTGAATAATTATGCAACTATGTGAAGACTCTCTAACATTTAAGAATTTCATATCTTGGTATTTTATTTAAACAGCAAGCAAAACAAAAGAAAATAAAATGACACTCCAAGCAAAACACATATCATGTGGTGAATAAAAATATAGCTCCAAGTAAAGTTACCGATGAATGAAGACGAAAGAGGGGATGCCATCCGGGGCATCCCCAAGCTTAGGCTCTTGGTTGTCCTTGAATATTACCATGGGGTGCCTTGGGCATCCCCAATATTAGGCTCTTGCCACTCCTTATTCCATAGTCCATCGAATCTTTACCCAAAACTTGAAAACTTCACAACAGAAAACTTAACAGAAAACTCGTAAGCTCCGTTAGTATAAGAAAATAAATCACCACTTAGGTACTGTTATGAACTCATTATAAATTCATATTGGTGTAATATCTAATGTATTACAACTTCTCTATGGTTCATACCCTCCGATACTACTCATAGATTCATCAAAATAAGCAAACAACACATAGAAAACAGAATCTGTCAAAATTAGAACAGTCTGTAGTAATCTGTAACTCCCGAATACTTATGTAACTCCAAAAATTCTGAAATAAATTGTTGGACCTGAGGAATTTGTCTATTAATCTTCTGCAAAAATAATCAATTTCAAATCACTGTCCAGTAAAAAATGGCAGCTAAACTCGTGAGCGCGAAAGTTTCTGTTTTTTACAGCAAGAACGCATAGACTTCACCCAAGTCTTCCCAAAGGTTCTACTTGGCACAAATACTAATTAAAACATAAAACCACATCTAAACAGAGGCTAGATGAATTATTTATTACTAAACAGTAGCAAAAAGCAAAGAACAAAAATAAAATTGGGTTGCCTCCCAACAAGCGCTAATGTTTAACGCCCATAGCTAGGCATGATGATTTCAATGATGCTCACATAAAAGATAAGAATTGAAACATAAAGAGAGAATCATGAAGAATATGACTAGCACATTTAAGCTTAACCCACTTCCTATGCATAGGGATTTTGTGGGCAAACAACTTATGGGAACAATAATCAACGAGCATAGGAAGGCAAAACAAGCATAATTTCAAAACTTTAAGCACGTAGAGAGGAAACTTGATATTATTGCAATTCCTACAAGCATATATTCCTCCCTCATAATAATTTTCAGTAGTATCATGAATAATCTCAACAATATAACCATCACCTAAAGAATTATTTTCATGATCTACAAGCATAGAAATTTTATTACTCTCCACATAAGCAAAATTCTTCTCATTTGGAATAGTGGGAGTATCATAAGAGACTCGAATACTATAAATTGTTACCACATTAAAAGAGTAATGTTCAGAAAAAGGGTAATCATAATCATGACAAGTTTATAAATATAATCATTACTACTCCCTCCGTCCCATAATGTAATACTTTTTTTGACTCTACACTAGAGTCAAAAACGTCTTACATTATGGGATGGAGGGAGTACTTTTTATAGCATAAGTGTCATCACAATAATCATCATAAATAGGAGGCATGCTATCATCATAATAAATTTGCCCATCAAAACTTGGGAGGCTAAAAATATCATCTACATTAAACATAGCATCCCCAAGCTTGGGACAAACATTAATTACAGCAAATATATTCTCAAACATGTCATTCACATGAAACATAGCATCCCCAAGCTTGGGCCTTTTCATATCATAAGCATAATCACTCTCATTATTAATAGTATGGATAGCACCAATAGTATAGTAATTATCATCATCACAATGAGTAATAGGAGCAACATCATTTGGGAGGGATACCTTTCTACCTTTGCTTCTCCGTCTTTTATTTTTCTTCTTCACATCATGTGTGGGTTTAACCCTCTTTTTTGAGCTCCTTATTAATGAGATTGGTTGAATAGAAAGCTCCTCCTTGTTACCTGATTAATCATAAGAAATAATAGGAGGGTATTGGGAAGTCTCTTCCCTTCATTAGTATTCTCTTCATCTTCTATTCGTTTTCTTTTCTTTATGTAATTGGTGATATAAGGATTTTCAATGCAATTCACCGCACAATACATAAAAATTTCTTTTAGATCAAAATCAAGAACTTTATCAAGGACAAATGCTGGCATATCCTTAGTTATACATTTCATTCCTTCATAACCCAAAAGCAAACTAAGTTCATTATGATGTGCAAGGGAAATCAAGTCATCAAAATTTTTGGACACGATGCGATCATGAAACAATTTGCATTGGATATTTAAATGACCACGTTCATTGCAAAGTTCACAAGGATGACTAAGAAAATTAAATTTTTTAGCACAAACATCTAGCCTTTCTTACAACCATTTGGTTTCTAAATACTTATGCCTCTTGCAAAATCTATCTTCCCTATTTGGTGTGTACTTGCAAACTCTATGCATTCCACAAAAATTGACATGCTTATAAGAGACATTTTCATCATGACTAGCGCAATCATCATTAGTACTATGGATATTCAAGGAATTCATACTAACAAAATTGCAATCATGCTCATCATTCAAATACTTAGTGCCAAACATTCTAATGCATTCTTCTTGGGCACAATTTTCCTTTCCATCATTTTCACGAAAGATATTAAAAAGATGAAGGATATGAGGTACCCTTAATTCCATTTTTTGTAGTTTTCGTTTATAAACTAAACTAGTGATAAAACAAGAAACTAAAAGATTCAATTGCAAGATCTAAAGATATACCTTCAAGCACTCACCTCCCCGCAATGGCGCCAGAAAAGAGCTTGATGTCTATGCAACCTTCTCCTTGTAGACGTTGTTGGGCCTCCAAGTGCAGAGGTTTGTAGGACAGTAGCAAATTTCCCTCAAGTGGATGACCTAAGGTTTATCAATCCGTGGGAGGTGTAGGATGAAGATGGTCTCTCTCAAACAACCCTGCAACCAAATAACAAAGAGTCTCTTGTGTCCCCAACACACCCAATACAATGGTAAATTGTATAGGTGCACTAGTTCGGCGAAGAGATGGTGATACAAGTGCAATATGGATGGTAGATATGAGTATTTGTAATCTGAAAATATAAAAATAGCAAGGTAACAAGTGATAAAAGTGAGCGTAAACGGTATTGCAATGCTAGGAAACAAGGCCTAGGGTTCATACTTTCACTAGTGCAAGTTCTCTCAACAATAATAACATACTTGGATCATATAACTATCCCTCAACATGCAACAAAGAGTCACTACAAAGTCACTAATAGCAGAGAACAAACGAAGAGATTATTGTAGTGTACGAAACCACCTCAAAGTTATCCTTTCTGATCGATCTATTCAAGAGTCCGTAGTAAAATAACATGAAGCTATTATTTCCGTTCGATCTATCATAGAGTTCGTACTAGAAAAACATCTTAAGACACAAATCAACCAAAACCCTAATGTCACCTAGATACTCCAATGTCACCTCAAGTATCCGTGGGCATGATTATACGATATGCATCACACAATCTTAGATTCATCTATTCAACCAACACAAAGAACTTCAAAGAGTGCCCCAAAGTTTCCACCAGAGAGTCAAGACGAAAACGTATGCCAACCCCTATGCATAAGTTCACAAGGTCACTGAACCCGCAAGTTGATCACCAAAACCATCAAGTAGATCACGTGAATATCACATTGTCACCACAGATAAGCACATGCAAAACATACATCAAGTGTTCTCAAATCCTTAAAGACTCAATCCGATAAGATAACTTCAAAGGGATAACTCAGTCCATTACAAGAGAGTAGAGGGGGATAAACATCATAAGATCCAACTATAATAGCAAAGCTCGCAATACATCAAGATCGTGCAAATCAAGAACGCGAGAGAGAGAGAGAGATCAAACACATAGCTACTGGTACATACCCTCAGCCCCAAGGGTGAACTACTCCCTCCTCGTCATGGAGAGCGCCGGGATGATGAAGATGGCCACCGGTGAGGGATCCACCCCTCCGGCAGGGTGCCGGAACCGGGTCCCGATTGGTTTTTGGTGGCTACAGAGGCTTGCGGCGGCGGAACTCCCGATCTATGGTGCTTCTGGATGTTTTCGGGGCATATGGGTATATGTAGGAGGAAGAAGTAGGTCGGTGGAGCTGCGAGGGGCCCACGAGGGTGGGGGGCGCGCCTCCCTGCCTCATGGCCTCCTTGCTTCTTTCTTGACGTCCACTCCAAGTCTCCTGGATGACGTTTCTTCCAAAAATCACTCTCCTGAAGGTTTCATTCCGTTTGGATTCCGTTTGATATTCCTTTTCTGCGAAACACTAAAATAGGCAAAAAAACATCAATTTGCATTGGGCCTTCGGTTAATAGGTTAGTCCCAAAAATAATATAAAAGTGTATAATAAATCCCATTAAACATCCAAAACAGATAATATAATAGCATGTAACAATAAAAAATTATAGATACGTTGGAGATGTATGAGTCACGCGCAATACTGATAGCACCAGTACTGTCTGACAGTAAGGGAGTGGAGGTAGTAGCAGACACACCAAAATCCTCAAGTAACCATCGTAACCATATCACCTCAGCCGTCAACATAGCCATTGCGCGCAACTCAGCCTCTGTACTCGAGCGAGAAAGTGCAGTCTATTTCTTTGTCTTCCAGGCAATAAGAGAGCCACCAAGAAAGACACAGTAAGCAGACATCGAGTGTTTATCAGAGGGATCAGTAGCCCAGGTAGCATCAAAGTAGGCCTAAAGGTCGAGAGAGCTAGAGCAGGGAAAGAAAAGGCGATGAGAGATTGTGCCACGAAGATATCGTAGAACACGAAGGAGATGACTGGAGTGGACAGAGGTGGGTGCTGAAACAAACTGACTTAGGATGCGGACAAGATAGGAGATGTCGGGGCGCGTAATAGCAAGGTAGACAAGGTTGCCAACAAGGTGACGATAGCGAGTGGGATTAGGAAGAGGGTCACCGTCAGAGGCACAAAGCTGAACGTTGAGCTCCATAGGAGTCACAACGGTGCGTTCATCACCAAGAGCGGCACGAGCAAGAAGATCCTGAATATATTTTTCTGGGAGATGTAGAAGCCATTAGAGGTCGAGAAGATCTCAATCCCAAGAAAATATCAAAGTGGACCAAGATCAGACATGAGGAACTGGTCGCGAAGGCGTTCCTTAACAAAGGAAATGTAGTCAGAGTCGTCGCTAGTGATGATCATGTCATCAACATAGAGAAGGAGAACAGTCCGACCATGAGGTGACATGTGAACAAACAACGCGGGATCATGATCACTGGGCAAGAAACCAGCGGCAGTCACCACAGAGGCAAAACACTCGAACCAAGCGCAAGGGGCCTGTATAAGACCATAGAGGGAGCCGCGAAGTCGACAGACCATACCATCGGGAGCATAGTACCCTGGTGGTGGCTGCATATACACCTCCTCATGCAACTCGCCATTGAGAAAGGCATTCTGGACATTAAGTTGAGAGATAGACCAATGACAAACAGAAGCCACAGCAAGGAGAGTGCGGACGGTGGTCATGTGGGCCATAAGAGAGAATGTACCATCATAATCGCGTCCCTGCTCCTGCTGAAAACCACGGGCTACAAGCCGAGCTTTGTAGCACTCAAGAGAACCATCGGAGCGAGTCTTAATTGTTGGGGAACGTTGCAGAAAATAAAAAATTTCTATGCTTCATCAAGATCAATCTATGGAGTCATCTAGCAACGAGATAGAGGAGTGCATCTACATACCCTTGTAGATCGCGCGGAAGCGTTCAAGAGAACGGTGTTGAAGGAGTTGTACTCGTCGTGATCCAAATCATCGATGATCCTAGTACCGAACGGACGGCACCTCCGCGTTCAACACACGTACAGTTGGGGAAGACGTCTCCTCCTTCTTGATCCAGCAAGGGGGAGGGAGAGGTTGATGGAGATCCAGCAGCACGACGGCGTGGTGGTGGAAGCAGCGGCAATCTCGGCAGGGCTTCGCCAAGCACTACGAGAGGGAGAGGTGTTGCAGAGGGAGAGGGAGGCGCCAGGGACTTGGGTGCGGCTGCCCTCCCTCCCCCCTCTTTATATAGGGGCCAGGGGGGCGCCGGCCCCCTAGAGATGGGATCTCAAGGGGGGGCGGCGGCCAAGGGGGTGGCTTGCCCCCCAAGCCAAGTGGGAGGCGCCCCCACCCCTAGGGTTTCCAACCCTAGGCGCAGGGGGGCCAAGGGGGAGTGCACCAGCCCACCAGTGGCTGGTTCCCCTCCCACTTCAGCCCATGGGGCCCTCCGGGATAGGTGGCCCCACCCGATGGACCCCCGGGACCCTTCCGGTGGTCCCAGTACAATATCGGTGACCCCCGAAACTTTCCCGACGGCCGAAACTGGACTTCCCATATATAATTCTTCACCTCCGGACCATTCCAGAACTCCTCGTGACGTCCAGAATCTCATCCGAGACTCCGAACAACTTTCGGGTTACCGCATACTATTATCTCTACAACCCTAGCGTCACCGAACCTTAAGTGTGTAGACCCTACGGGTTCAGGAGACATGCAGACATGACCGAGATGACTCTCCGGCCAATAACCAACAGCGGGATCTGGATACCCATGTTGGCTCCCACATGTTCCACGATGGTCTCATCGAATGAACCACGATGTCGAGGATTCAAGTAATCCCGTATTCAATTCCCTTTGTCAATCGGTATGTTACTTGCCCGAGATTCGATCATCGGTATACCAATACCTCGTTCAATCTCGTTACCGGCAAGTCACTTTACTCGTACCGTAATGCATGATCCCGTGACCAACCACTTAGTCACTTTGAGCTCATTATGATGATGCCATACAGAGTGGGCCCAGAGATACCTCTCCATCATACGGAGTGACAAATCCCAGTCTCGATCCGTGTCAACCCAACAGACACTCTTGGAGATACCTGTAGTACACCTTTATAGTCACCCAGTTACGTTGTGACGTTTGGTACACCCAAAGCACTCCTACGGTATCCGAGAGTTACACGATCTCATGGTCTAAGGAAATGATACTTGACATTGGAAAAGCTCTAGCAAACGAACTACACGATCTTGTGCTATGCTTAGGATTGGGTCTTGTCCATCACATCATTCTCCCAATGATGTGATCCCGTTATCAATGACATCCAATGTCCATGGTCAGGAAACCGTGACCATCTATTGATAAACGAGCTAGTCAACTAGAGGCTCACTAGGGACATGTTGTGGTCTATGTATTCACACATGTATTACTATTTCCGGATAACACAATTATAGCATGAATAAAAGACAATTATCATGAACGAGGAAATATAATAATAACCATTTTATTATTGCCTCTAGGGCATATTTCCAACAGTCTCCTACTTGCACTAGAGTCAGTAATCTAGTTACATTGTGATGAATCGAACACCCATAGAGTTCTGGTGTTGATCATGTTTTGCTCGCGGAAGAGGTTTAGTCAACGGATCTGCGACATTCAGATCCGTATGCACTTTGCAAATATCTATGTCTCCATCTTGAACATTTTCACGAATGGAGTTGCAGCGACGCTTGATGTGCCTGGTCTTCTTGTGAAACCTGGGCTCCTTGGCAAGGGCAATAGCTCCAGTGTTGTCACAGAAGAGTGTTATCGGCCCCGACACATTAGGTATGACTCCTAGGTTGGTGATGAACTCCTTCACCCATATTGCTTCATGCGCTACCTCCGAGGCTGCCATGTACTCCACTTCACATGTAGATCCCGCCACCACGCTTTGCTTGCAACTGCACCAGCTTACTGCCCCACCATTCAAAATATACACGTATCTGGTTTGTGACTTAGAGTCATCCAGATCTGTGTAGAAGCTAGCGTCGACGTAACCCTTTACGACAAGCTCTTCGTCACCTCCATATACGAGAAACATGTCCTTAGTCCTTTTCAGGTACTTCAGGATATTCTTGACCGCTGTCCAATGTTCCATGCCGGGATTACTTTGGTACCTTCCTACCAAACTCACGGCAAGGTTTACATCGGGTCTGGTACATGTCATGGCATACATGATAGACCCTATGGCTGAGGCATAGGGGACGACACTCATCTTTTCTCTATCTTCTGCCGTGGTCGGACATTGAGCCGAGCTCAATTTCACACCTTGCAATACAGGCAAGAACCCCTTCTTGGACTGATCCATATTGAACTTCTTCAATATCTTATCAAGGTATGTGATTTGTGAAAGACCTATGAGGCGTCTCGATCTATCTCTATAGATCTTGATGCCTAATATGTAAGCATCTTCTCTAAGGTCCTTCATTGAAAAACACTTATTCAAGTAGGCCTTAATGTTGTCCAAGAGTTCTATATCATTTCCCATCAAAAGTATGTCATCCACATATAATATGAGAAATGCTACAGAGCTCCCACTCACTTTCTTGTAAACGCAGGCTTCTCCATAAGTCTGCATAAACCCAAACGCTTTGATCATTTCATTAAAGTGAATGTTCCAACTCCGAGATGCTTGCACCAGCCCATAGATGGAGCGCTGGAGCTTGCATACCTTGTTAGCATTCTTAGGATCGACAAAACCCTCTGACTGCATCATATACAGTTCTTCCTTAAGATGGCCGTTAAGGAATGTCGTTTTGACGTCCATTTGCCATATCTCATAATCATAGTATGCGGCAATTGCTAACATGATTCGAACGGACTTCAGCTTCGCTACGGGAGAGAATGTCTCATCGTAGTCAACCCCTTGAACTTGTTGATAACCCTTAGCGACAAGTTGAGCTTTATAGATGGTAACATTACCATCCGCGTCCGTCTTCTTCTTAAAGATCCATTTGTTTTCTATCGCTTGCCGATCATTGGGCAAGTCTGTCAAAGTCCATACTTTGTTTTCATACATGGATCCTATCTCGGATTGCATGGCTTCAAGACATTTGTTGGAATCTGGGCCCGCCATTGCTTCTTCATAGTTCAAAGGTTCACCGTTGTCTAACAACATGATTTCCAGGACAGGGTTGCCATACCACTCTGGTGTGGAACGTGTCCTCATGGACCTATGAAGTTCAGTAGTAACTTGATCCGAAGTACCTTGATCATCATCATTAGTTTCCTCTCTAGTCAGTGCAGGCACCACAGGAACATCTTCCTGAGCTGCGCTACTTTCTGGTTCAAGAGGTAGTACTTCATCAAGTTCCACTTTCCTCCCACTTACTTCTTTCGAGAGAAACTCTTTCTCCAGAAAGGACACGTTCTTGGCAACAAAGATCTTGCCCTCGGATCTGAGGTAGAAGGTATACCCAATGGTTTCCTTAGGGTATCCTATGAAGACGCATTTTTCCGACTTGGGTTCGAGCTTTTAAGGTTGAAGTTTCTTGACATAAGCATCGCATCCCCAAACTTTTAGAAACGACAGCTTAGGTTTCTTCCCAAACCATAATTCATACGGTGTCGTCTCAACGGATTTAGACGGTGCCCTATTTAAAGTGAATGTAGCTGTCTCTAGAGCGTACCCCCAAAATATAGCGGTAAATCGGTGAGTGACATCATAGATCGCACCATATCCACTAGAGTGCGATTACGACGTTCGGACACACCGTTACGCTGAGGTGTTCCAGGCGGCGTGAGTTGTGAAACGACTCCACATTTCCTTAAGTGCGTACCAAATTCATGACTTAAATATTCTCCCCCACGATCTGATCGTAAGAACTTTATCTTTCGGTCACGTTGATTCTCTACCTCATTCTGAAATTCCTTGAACTTTTCAAAGGTCTCAGACTTATGTTTCATTAAGTAGACATACCCATATCTACTCAAGTCGTCAGTGAGAGTGAGAACATAACGATATCCTCCGCGAGCCTCAACGCTCATTGGACCGCAGACATCAGTATGTATGATTTCCAATAAGTTGGTTGCTCGCTCTATTGTTTCGGAGAACGGAGTCTTGGTCATTTTGCCCATAAGGCATGGTTCGCATGTGTCAAACGATTCGTAATCAAGAGACTCCAAAAGTCCATCAGCATGGAGCTTCTTCATGCATTTGACACCAATGTGACCAAGGCGGCAGTGCCACAAGTATGCGGGACTATCATTATCAACTTTACATCTTTTGGTATTCACACTATGAATATGTGTAACATCACGTTCGAGATTCATTAAGAATAAACCATTGACCAGCGGGGCATGACCATAAAACATATCTCTCATATAAATAGAACAACCATTATTCTCGGATTTAAATGAGTAGCCATCTCGCATTAAACGAGATCCAGATACAATTTTCATGCTCAAAGCTGGCACTAAATAACAATTATTGAGGTTTAAAACTAATCTCGTAGGTAAATCTAGAGGTAGCGTGCCGACGGCGATCACATCGACCTTGGAACTATTCCCGACGCGCATCGTCACCTCGTCCTTCGCCAGTCTCTGCTTATTCCGCAGCTCCTGCTTCGAGTTACAAATATGAGCAACCACACCGGTATCAAATACCCAGGAGCTACTACGAGTACTGGTAAGGTACACGTCAATTACATGTATATCACATATACCTTTGGTGTTGTCGGCCTTCTTGTCCGCTAAGTATTTGGGGCAGTTCCGCTTCCAGTGTCCCTTTCCCTTGCAATAAAAGCACTCAGTCTCAGGCTTGGGTCCATTCTTTCGCTCCTTCCTGGCAGCTAGCTTACCGGGCGCGCAACTCCCTTGCCGTCCTTCTTGAAGTTCTTGTTACCCTTGCCTTTCTTGAAACTAGTGCTTTTATTGACCATCAACACTTGATGTTCCTTTTTGATTTTCACCTCTGCTGATTTCAGCATTGAAAATACTTCAGGAATAGTTTTCACCATCCCCTGCATATTGTAGTTCATCACAAAGCTCTTGTATCTAGGTGGCAGCGACTGAAGGATTCTGTCAATGACCGCCTCGTCCGGGAGGTTAATCTCTAGCTGGGACAAGCGGTTGTGCAACCCAGACATTTTGAGTATGTGCTCACTGACAGAACTATTTTCCTCCATCTTACAACTGTAGAACTTGTCAGAGACTTCATATCTCTCGACCCGGGCATGAGCTTGGAAAACCATTTTCAGCTCTTCGAACATCTCATATGCTCCATGTTGCTCAAAACACTTTTGGAGCCTCGGTTCTAAGCTGTAAAGCATGCCGCACTGAACGAGGGAGTAATCATCAGCACGAGACTGCCAAGCGTTCATAACGTCTTGGTTCTCTGGGATGGGTGCTTCACCTAGCGGTCCTTCTAGGACATATGCTTTCTTGGCAGCTATCAGGATGATCCTCAGGTTCCGGACCCAGTCCGAATAGTTGCTGCCATCATCTTTCAGCTTGGTTTTCTCTAGGAACGCGTTGAAGTTGAGGTTGACATGAGCGTTGGCCATTTGATCTACAAGACATTTTGCAAAGGTTCTTAGACTAGGTTCATGATAATTAAGTTCATCTAATCAAATTATTTAACGAACTCCCACTCAGATTAGACATCCCTCTTGTCATCTAAGTGATACATGATCCGACTCGACTAGCCCGTGTCCGATCATCATGTGAGACGGACTAGTCATCATCCGTGAATATCTCCATGTTGATCGTATCTTCCATACGACTCATGTTCGACCTTTCAGTCTCTTGTGTTCCGAGGCCATGTCTGTACATGCTAGGCTCGTCAAGTCAACCTAAGTGTTTTGCATGTGTAAATCTGTCTTACACCCGTTATATGTGAACGTTAGAATCTATCACACCCGATCATCACGTGGTGCTTCGAAACAACGAACTTTCACAATGGCGCACGGTTAGGGGGGACACTTTCTTGAGATCATTATAAGGGATCATCTTATTTACTACCATCGTACTAACCAAATAAGAAGCAAAACATGATAAACATCACATGCAATCAAATAGTGACATGATATGGCCAATATCATAATGCTCCTTTGATCTCCATCTTCGGGGCGCCATGATCATCTTCGTCACCGGCATGACACCATGATCTCCATCATCATGATCTCCATCATCGTGTCTTCATGAAGTTGTCACGCCAACGATTACTTCTACTTCTATGGCTAACATGTTTAGCAATAAAGTAAAGTAATTTACATGGCGTTATTCAATGACACACAGCTCATACAAAAAATAAAGACAACTCCTATGGCTCCCGCCGGTTGTCATACTCATCGACATGCAAGTCGTGATTCCTATTACAAGAACATGATCAATCTCATGCATCACATATATCATTCATCACATCCTTTTGGCCATATCATGTCACAAGGCATATGCTGCAAAAACAAGTTAGACGTCCTCTAATTATTGTTGCATGTTTTTACGTGGCTTCTATAGGTTTCTAGCAAGAACGTTTCTTACCTACTGAAAACCACAACGTCATAAGCCAATTTCTATTTACCTTTCATAAGGACCCTTTTCATCGAATCCACTCCAACTAAAGTGGGAGAGACAGACACCCGCTAGCCACCTTATGCAACTAAAGCATGTCAGTCGGTGGAACCTGTCTCACGTAAGCGTACGTGTAAGGTCGGTCCGGGCCACTTCATCCCATGATGCCGCCGAAGCAAGATAAGACTAGTAGTGGCAAGAAAATTGACAACATCTACGCCCACAACAAGTTTGTGTTCTACTCGTGCATACTAACTACGCATAGACCTAGCTCATGATGCCACTGTTGGGGAACGTTGCAGAAATTAAAAAAATTCTATGCTTCACCAAAATCAATCTATGGAGTCATCTAGCAACGAGATAGAGGAGTGCATCTACATACCCTTGTAGATCGCGCGGAAGCGTTCAAGAGAACGGGGTTGAGGGAGTCGTACTCGTCGTGATCCAAATCACCGATGATCCTAGTGCCGAACGGACGGCACCTCCGTGTTCAACACACGTACGATTGGGGAGGACGTCTCCTCCTTCTTGATCCAGCAAGGGGGAGGGAGAGGTTGATGGAGATCCAGCAGCACGACGGCGTGGTGGTGGAAGCAGCGGCAATCTCGGCAGGGCTTCGCCAAGCACTACGAGAGGGAGAGGTGTTGCAGAGGGAGAGGGAGGCGCCAGGGACTTTGGTGCGGCTGCCCTCCCACCCCCCTCTTTATATAGGGGACAGGGGGGCGCTGCCCCCCTAGAGATGGGATCTCGAGGGGGGCGGTGGCCAAGGGGGTGGCTTGCCCCCCAAGCCAAGTGGGAGGCGCCCCCACCCCTAGGGTTTCCAACCATAGGCGCAGGGGGGCCCAAGGGGGGCGCACCAGCCCACCAGTGGCTGGTTCCCCTCCCACTTCAGCCCATGGGGCCCTCCGGTATAGGTGACCCCACCCGGTGGACCCCCGGGACCCTTCCGGTGGTCCCGGTACAATACCGGTGACCCCCGAAACTTTCCTGACGGCCGAAACTGGATTTCCCATATATAATTCTTCACCTCCAGACCATTCTGGAACTCCTCGTGACGTCCGGGATCTCATCCGGGACTCCGAACAACTTTCGGGTTACCACATACTATTATCTCTACAACCCTAGCATCACCGAACCTTAAGTGTGTAGACCCTACGGGTTCGGGAGACATGCAGACATGACCGAGACGACTCTCCGGCCAATAACCAACAGCGGGATCTGGATACCCATGTTGGCTCCCACATGTTCCACGATTATCTCATCAAATGAACCACGATGTCGAGGATTCAAGTAATCCCGTATGCAATTCCCTTTGTCAATCGGTATGTTACTTGCCCGAGATTAGATCGTCGGTATACCAATACCTCGTTCAATCTCGTTACCGGCAAGTCACTTTACTCGTACCGTAATGCATGATCCCGTGACCAACCACTTAGTCACTTTGAGCTCATTATGATGATGCATTACCGAGTGGGCCCAGAGATACCTCTCCGTCATACGGAGTGACAAATCCCAGTCTCGATCCGTGTCAACCCAACAGACACTTTCGGAGATACCTGTAGTACACCTTTATAGTCACCCAGTTACGTTGTGACGTTTGGTACACCCAAAGCACTCCTACGGTATCCGGGAGTTACACGATCTCATGGTCTAAGGAAATGATACTTGACATTGGAAAAATCTCTAGCAAACGAACTACACGATCTTGTGCTATGCTTAGGATTGGGTCTTGTCCATCACATCATTCTCCCAATGATGTGATACCGTTATCAATGACATCCAATGTCCATGGTCAGGAAACCATGACCACCTATTGATAAACGAGCTAGTCAACTAGAGGCTCACTAGGGACATGTTGTGGTCTATGTATTCACACATGTATTACGATTTCCGGATAACACAATTATAGCATGAATAAAAGACAATTATCATGAACGAGGAAATATAATAATAACCATTTTTTATTGCCTCTAGGGCATATTTCCAACATTAATCTTGTAGACCCACTTGCATGTGATGGAACGAACACCAGAAGGAAGGGAAACCAGATCCCAAGTGCCAGAGCGCTCCAGGGCAGCAAGCTCTTCGGCCATCGCAAGCTGCCATTCTGAGTCATGGCAGTCCGATAGGAAGTGGGCTCGGTAATAACAGAGAGACCGTACCGGTCAGGAGAATAGCGATCATGTGGGGGGCGTGGCAGAGCACAGAGGTTATGAACCGGGGGAGGCGTAAATGGAGGCGCACCAGAGGTGGAAGGCGCATCAGGGGAAGCATCCTCAGTGCGAGGGCAATGAGTATAGTGGAGAGGAAACGGAGAGAGAGGGTGGTGGACTGGAGATGATGGTGGAGAGGTGGAGGAGGAGGATGGGGAAGATGGTGTCGGTGGTGAATGAGAATGAATGAGAGGTGCCAGAGGAAGAGGTGAAGCATGAGGCACATAGCAGGGTGTATCGGGAAGGAGAAGAAAAGAAATATCATACACAGAGAAGCTCAAGGCAGAAGGACGTGGGTAGTAAGAACGAGACTCATCAAAAGTCACATAACACGAGATACGCAAGCGACGACCAACATGATCCCAACAACGATAGCCCTTGTGCTCATCACTGTAGCCAAGGAAAACACACTCAACCGACTAAGCAGTCAGTTTGGTGCGTTCTCGCAGGGCAAGAAGGACATAGCACACACATCCAAACATACGAAGAGCTGAGTAGTCAGGAGAACGACCACTGAGACACTCCATATGAATACCACCCTGTAGGGCGGTCGATGGTTGAATGTTGATGAGATGTGTGGATGTAGAGACAGCCTCAGCCCAAAAGTGGGGTGGAAGGGAAGCGGCAATCATCAGCGCATGAACTGTCTCAAGCAGATGATGATGCTTACGTTCCGCAATGCCATTCTGAGCATGAGCACCAGGACATGAGAACTGGGCAAGAGTACCAGAAAACCACGCAACAACTGGGAGATATACTCTCCAGCGGAGTCAGCACGAAAAGTATGAATAGGCGTGGAAAACTGGGTGTGAACCATGGCAGCAAATCGTTTGTATATAGAGAGAACCTCGCTATGAGATTTCATGAAGTAGAGCCAAGTGTAGCGAGAGAAATCATGAATAAACAAAACATAGTAGTGATGACCACCTTTCGAATCAAAGGGAGCCGGACCCAGACATCAGAATGAACTAAGTCAAAAGGATGCTGAGATACCGACTCACTGGTAGGATAAGGTAACCGAGTCTGTTTGCCAAGTCTACAACCATTACAATGTAAAGAAACATCTCCAGATACAGACCCCAAGAGACCCTAATGCACTAAGGATGATAAGTGAGAGCCACAGATGTGACCAAGGCGATGATAACACTGCTGGAAGGACGCAAATGAGGAGGCGGCAAGAACATAAGAGCTGGCAGAAGTGGTGTCAGCGGAAGGAACACAAAGCCAATCAACCTCCCAGAGGCCCTCTGACTCACTGCACCGGGGGACAGCACCAACCAAAACCTTGGTGCAACAATCCTGAATGGAGGAAGAGTCGGTATCAAGAATGACACGACAACCAGAATCAGTAAGTTGGGCAGCGGAAAAAAGATTCATGGTAAGGCGAGGAACATGTGAAACACTAGGAACAGAAAAGGATGGAGTGGAAAGAACCACGACTAGCAACAGGAAGAGATGTGCCATCGGCAGTAAGAATATTAATAGGAGAATTAAGAGGGCGAAGAGAAGACAACGCTGAAGAATCAGAGGACATATGAAAGGAAGCTCCAGAGTCTAGAACTCACGAAGATGTACCTGACAGTGTGGATGCCTCATACGTCAATTTTGCATCATGCTTTTATATCGATATTTATTGCATTATGGGCTGTTATTACACATTATGTCACAATACTTATGGCTATTCTCTCTTATTTTACAAGGTTTACATAAAGAGGGAGAATACCGGCAGCTGTGATTCTGGGCTGGAAAATGAGCAAATATTGGAGACCTATTCTGCACAGCTCCAAAAGTCCTGAAACTCCATGAAAGAAATTTTTGGAATTAATAATAAATATTGAGTGAAAGAAGTACCAGAGGGGGCCCACACCCTAGCCTCGAGGGTGGGGACGCGCCCTACCCCCTGGGCATGCCCCCTGCCTCGTGGGCCCCCTGGAAGCCCTCCGGTGCCCATCTTATTCTATATGAAGTCTTTTACCCTGGAAAAAATCATAAGCAAGCTTACGAGACGAAACTCCGCCGCCACGAGGCGGAACTGATGACCCACAAGTATAGGGGATCTATCGTAGTCCTTTCGATAAGTAAGAGTGTCGAACCCAACGAGGAGCAGAAGGAAATGATAAGCGGTTTTCAGCAAGGTATTCTCTGCAAGTACTGAAATAAGTGGTAAAGATAGTTTTGTGATAAGATAAATTGTAACGAGCAACAAGTAACAAAAGTAAATAAAGTGCAGCAAGGTGGCCCAATCCTTTTTGTAGCAAAGGACAAGCCTGGACAAACTCTTATAATAGGAAAAGCGCTCCCGAGGACACATGGGAATATCGTCAAGCTAGTTTTCATCACGCTCATATGATTCGCGTTCGGTACTTTGATAATTTGATATGTGGGTGGACCGGTGCTTGGGTACTGCCCTTACTTGGACAAGCATCCCACTTATGACTAACCTCTATTGCAAGCATCCACAACTACAACAAAAGTATTAAGGTAAACCTAACCATAGCATGAAACATGTGGATCCAAATCAGCCCCTTACGAAGCAACACATAAACTAGGGTTTAAGCTTCTGTCACTCTAGCAACCCATCATCTACTTATTACTTCCCAATGCCTTCCTCTAGGCCCAAATAATGGTGAAGTGTTATGTAGTCGACGTTCACATAACACCACTAGAGGTTAGACAACATACATCTTATCAAAATATCGAACGAATACCAAATTCACATGACTACTAATAGCAAGACTTCTCCCTTGTCCTCAGGAACAAACGTAACTACTCACAAAGCATATTCATGTTCATAATCAGAGGGGTAATAATATGCATAAAGGATCTAAACATATGATCTTCCACCAAGTAAACCAACTAGCATCAACTACAAGGAGTAATCAACACTACTAGCAACCTACTAGCACCAATCTCGGACTTGGAGACAAGAATTGGATACAAGAGATGAACTAGGGTTTGGAGATGAGATGGTGCTGGTGAAGATGTTGATGGAGATTGCCCTCTCCCGATGAGAGGAGCGTTGGTGATGATGATGGCGATGATTTCCCCCTCCCGGAGGGAAGTGTCCCCGGTAGAACAGCTCTGCTGGAGCCCTAGATTGGTTCCGCCAAGGTTCCGCCTCGTGGCGGCGGAGTCTCGTCCCGAAAGGTTGCTTATGATTTTTTTTCTCATCGAAAGACTTCATATAGGAGAAGATGGGCGTCAGAGAGCCACCAGGGGGCCCACGAGGTAGGGGGCGCGCCCAGGGGGGAGGGGCGTGCCCCCCACCCTCGTGAGCAGGGTGTGGGACCCCTGGTCTTCATCTTTGGCGACGATTTTTCTTTATTTCTTTTAAGATATTCTGTGGAGTTTCAGGACTTTTGGAGTTGCGCAGAATAGGTCTCCAATATTTGCTCCTTTTCCGGCCAGAATTCCAGCTGCCGGCATTCCCCCTCTTCATGGTAAACCTTGTAAAATAAGAGAGAATAGCCATAAGTATTGAGATATAATGTGTAATAACAGCCCATAATGCAATAAATATTGATATAAAAGCATGATGCAAAATGGACGTATCAACTCCCCCAAGCTTAGACCTTGCTTGTCCTCAAGTGGAAGCCGAAATCGAAAAATATGTCCACATGTTTAGAGATAGAGGTGTCGATAAAATATCGATATAAAAGCATGATGCAAAATGGACGTATCAGGAACCAATCTAGGGCTCCGACGGAGCTGTTCTGCCAGGGAAACTTCCCTCCGGGAGGGGGAAATCATCACCATCGTCATCACCAACAATCCTCTCATTGGGAGGGGGTCAATCTCCATCAACATCTTCACAGCACCATCTCCTCTCAAACCCCAGTTCATCTCTTGTATCCAATCTTTGTACCAAAACCTCATATTGGTACCCGTGGGTTGCTAGTAGTGTTGATTACTCCTTGTAGTTGATGCTAGTTGGTTTATTTGGTGGAAGATCATATGTTCAGATCCTTAATGCATATTAATACCCCTCTAATTATGAACATGAATATGCTTTGTGAGTAGTTACGTTTGTTCCTGAGGACATGGGTGAAGTCTTGCTATTAGTAGTCATGTGAATTTGGTATTCGTTCGATATTTTCATGAGATGTATGTTGTCTCTTCTCTAGTGGTGTTATGTGAACGTCGACTACATGACACTTCACCATTATTTGGTCCTAGAGGAAGGCATTGGGAAGTAATAAGTAGATGATGGGTTGCTAGAGTGACAGAAGCTTAAACCCTAGTTTATAGGTTGCTTCATAAGGGGCTGATTTGGATCCATATGTTTCATGCTATGGTTAGGTTTACCTTAATACTTCTTTTGTAGTTGCAGATGCTTGCAATAGGGGTTAATCATAAGTGGGATGCTTGTCCAAGAAAGGGCAGTACCCAAGCACCGATCCACCCACATATCAAATTATCAAAGTAATAACGCGAATCATATGAGCGTGATGAAAACTAGCTTGACGATAATTCCCATGTGTCCTCGGGGGCGCTTCTCTCATTATAAGAATTTGCCTAGGCTTGTCCTTTGCTACAAAAAGGATTGGGCCACCTTGTTGCACCTTATTTACTTTCATTGCTTGTTACCCGTTACAAATTATCTTATCACAAAACTATCTGTTACCTACAATTTTACTGCTTGCAGAGAATACCTTACTGAAAACCGCTTGTCATTTCCTTCTGCTCCTCATTGGGTTCGACACTCTTACTTATCGAAAGGACTACGATAGATCCCCTACACTTGTGGGTCATCAAGACTCTTTTCTGGCGCCGTTGCCGGGGAGTGAAGTGCCTTTGGTAAGTGGAACTTGGTAAGGAAACATTTATATAGTGTGCTGAAATTTATTGTCACTTGTTACTATGGAACATAATCCTTTGAGGGGCTTGTTCGGGGTATCTTCACCCCGACCAGTAGAGCAAAGAGTTGCTCCTCAACCTACTGAACCTACTGAATTTTTTTACTTTGAAATCCCTTCGAGTATGGTAGAAAAACTGCTAGCTAATCCCTTTGCAGGAGATGGAACATTGCATCCCAATTTACACCTTATCTATGTGGATGAAGTTTGTGGATTATTTAAGCTTGCAGGTATGCCTGATGTTGTTGTTAAGAAGAAGGTCTTCCCTTTATCTTTGAAGGGAGATGCATTGACATGGTATAGGCTATGTGATGATATGGGATCCTGGGACTATAAATGATTGAAATTGGAATTTCACCAGAAGTTTTATCCTATGCATCTTGTTCGTCATGATCGTAATTATATATATAATTTTTGGCCTCGCTAAGGAGAAAGCATTGCTCACGCTTGGGGGAGGCTTAAGTCGATGTTATATTCATGCCCCAATCACGAGCTCTCAAGAGAAATGATCATTTAAAATTTGTATGCTCGGCTTTCTCTCATTAATCGCACCATGCTCGATACTTCTTGTGCTGGGTCTTTTATGATGAAGACTATTGAATTCAAATGGGATTTATTGGAAAGAATTAAATGCAACTCTAAAGATTGGGATTCCAACGAAGGTAAGGAGTTAGGTATGACACCTAAGTTTGATTGTGTTAAATCTTTTATGGATACCGATGCTTTTCGTGGATTTAGCACTAAATATGGACTTGATTCTGAGATAGTAGCTTCTTTCTGTGAATCATTTTCTACTAATGTTAATCTCCCTAAGGAGAAGTGGTTTAAATATAATCCTCCCACTGAAGTAAAATTAGTTGCACCTATTACAGTTGAAGAAAATACTATCACTTATAATTATCCTATTGTTCCTACTACTTATATTGAGAAACCACCCTTCCCTATTAGGATAAAGGATCATGCTAAAGCTTCAACTGTTGTTCGTAAGAGTAATAATAGAACATATACACCTCCTGAGCAAATTAAAGTAGAACCTAGTATTGCTATGGTTAAAGATCTCTTGGCTGATAATATTGATGGGCATGTTATTTATTTCTGTGATGAAGCTGCTAGAATTGCTAGACCCGATGCTAAGAAGCATAGACCCGTTGTAGGCATGCCTGTTATTTCTGTTAAAATAGGAGATCATTGTTATCATGGCTTATGTGATATGGGTGCTAGTGCTAGTGTAATACCTCATTCCTTATATAAAGAAATTATGCATAACATTGCACCTGCTGAGATAGAAGATATTGCTGTTACAATTAAGCTTGCCAATAGAGATACTATTTCACCAATTGGGATTGTTAGAGATGTTGAAGTCTTGTGTGGGAAAATTAAACATCCTGCTGATTTTCTTGTTCTTGGTTCCCCACAAGATGACTTTTGTCCCATTATATTTGGTAGACCCTTCCTGAACACTGTTAATGCTAAGATTGATTGCGAAAAGGATGTTGTTACAATTGGCTTAGGAGATATGTCTCATGAGTTTAATTTTGCTAAATTTCGTAGACAACCCCATGATAAAGAATTGCCTAGTAAGGATGAAATTATTGGTCTTGCTTCTATTGCCGTGCCTCCTACTGATCCGTTAGAACAAAATATTTGCTAGACCATGAAAATGATATGTTTATGAACGAAAGAAGGGAAATAGATGAAGTTTTCTTTAAATAGGGACCTATTTTGAAACACAACTTTCCTGTTGAAATCCTAGGGGATCCTCCTCCACCCAAGGGTGATCCCGTGTTTGAGCTTAAACCATTACCTGATACTCTTAAATATGCTTATCTTGATGAAAAGAAGATATATCCTGTTATTAGTGCTGCTAACCTTTCAGAGCAGGAAGAGGAAAGATTATTGAAAACTCTGAAGAAGCACCGTACTGCTATTGGATATACTCTTGATGATCTTAAGGGTATTAGTCCCACTTTATGCCAACACAAAATAAATTTGGAAGAAGACGCCAAACCAGTTATTGATCACCAACGACGGTTAAAACCTAAGATGAAAGAAGTGGTAAGAAAGGAAATACTAAAGCTCCTTGAGGAAGGTATAATTTATCCCGTTGCTGATAGTCAGTGGGTAAGTCATGTCCATTGTGTCCCTAAGAAGGGAGGTACTACTGTTGTTCCTAATGATAAAGATGAATTGATCATGCAAAGAATTATTACAGGCTATAGAATGGTAATTGATTTCCACAAATTAAATAAAGCCACTAAGAAAGATCATTGCCCTTTACCTTTTATTGATCAAATGCTAGAAAGACTATCCAAACATACACATTTCTGCTTTCTAGATGGTTACTCTGGTTTCTCTCAAATACCTGTGTCAGCGTATGATCAAACAAAGACTACCTTTACTTGCCCTTTCGGTACCTTTGCTTATAGACGTATGCCTTTTGGTTTATGTAATGCACCTGCTACCTTTAAAATATGCATGATGGCTATATTCTCTGACTTTTGTGAAAAGATTTGTGAGGTATTCATGGATGATTTCTCCGTCTATGGATCCTCTTTTGATGATTGCTTGAGCAACCTTGATCGAGTTTTGCAGAGATGTGAAGATACTAGTCTCGTCTTGAATTGAGAAAAGTGTCACTTTATGGTTAATGAAGGCATTGTCTTGGGGAATAAAATTTCTCAGAAAGGTATTGAAGTTGATAAAGCTAAGGTTGATGCTATTGAAAAGATGCCATGTCCCAAGGACATTAAAGGTATAAGAAGTTTCCTTGGTCATGCCGGTTTTTATAGGAGGTTCATTAAGGACTTCTCTAAAATTTCTCGGCCTTTGACTAATCAATTGCAAAAAGATATTCATTTTGTCATCGATGATGATTGTGTAGAAGCAAGTGAAGTACTTAAGAAAGCTTTGATTTCTGCACCTATTGTTCAGCCACCTGATTGGAATTTACCCTTTGAAATTATGTGTGATGCTAGTGATTATGTTGTAGGTGTTGTTCTGGGACAAAGAGTTGATAAGAAACTAAATGTTATTCAATATGCTAGTAAAACTCTAGACACCGCCTAGAGAAATTATGCTACTACTGAAAAAGAGTTCTTAGCAGTTGTATTTGCGTGTAATAAGTTCAGACCTTATATTGTTGATTCTAAAGTAACTGTTCACACTGATCATGTTGCTATTAAATATCTTATGGAAAATAAAGATGCTAAACCTAGACTTATTAGATGGGTTCTCTTGCTACAAGAATTTGATTTGCATATTATTAATAGAAAGGGAGCTGAGAACCCCATTGCAGGCAACTTGTCTAGGTTAGAGAATCTTCTTGATGACCCACTGCCTATTAATGATAGCTTTCTTGATGAAAAATTAGCTATCATAAATGCTTCTCGTGCTGCTCCATGGTATGCTGATTATGCTAATTACATTGTTGCTAAATTTATACCACCTAGTTTCACATACCAGCAAAAGAAAAAGTTCTTCTATGATTTAAGACATTACTTCTGGGATGACCCACACCTTTATAAAGAAGGAGTAGATGGTGTTATTAGACGTTGTGTACCTGAGCATGAACAGGAACAGATCGTACGCAAGTGTCACTCCAAGGCATATGGAGGATACCACGCTCGAGATAGAACTGCACATAAGGTATTGCAATCCGGTTTTTATTGGCCTACTCTCTTCAAAGATGCCCGTAAGTTTGTCTTGCCTTGTGATGAATGTCAAAGAATTGGTAATATTAGTAGACACCAAGAAATGCCTATGAATTATTCTCTTGTTATTGAACCATTTGATGTTTGGGGCTTTGATTATATGGGACCGTTTCCTGCCTCTAATGGGTATACCCATATTTTAGTTGTTGTTGATTACGTTACTAAGTGGGTAGAAGCTATTCCAACTAGTAGTGCTGATCATAACACCTCTATTAAGATGCTTAAAGAAGTTATTTTTCTGAGGTTTGGAGTCCCTAGATACCTAATGAATGATGGTGGTTCACATTTTATTCATGGTGCTTTCCGTAAAATGCTTGCTATGTATGATGTTAATCATAGAATTGCATCTCCATATCACCCTCAGTCTAGTGGTCAAGTAGAACTTAGCAATAGAGAGCTCAAATTAATTTTGCAAAAGACTATTAATAGATCTAGAAAGAATTGGTCCAAGAAACTTGATGATGCATTATGGGCTTATAGAACTGCATATAAGAATCCTATGGGTATGTCTCCATATAAAATGGTTTATGGAAAGGCATGTCACCTACCTCTCGAACTAGAACATAAGGCATATTGGGCTATTAAAGATCTCAACTATGATTTCAAACTTGCCGGAGAGAAGAGGCTATTTGACATTAGCTCACTTGATGAATGGAGAACCCAAGCCTATGAGAATGCCAAGTTGTTTAAAGAAAAAGTTAAAAGATGGCATGACAAAAGGATACAAAAGCATGAGTTTAATGTAGATGATTATGTTTTGCTATTCAACTCTCATTTAAGATTTTTGCAGGAAAACTTCTCTCTAAATGGGAAGGCCCTTACATTATCGAGGAGGTCTATCGTTCCGGTGCCATAAAAATCAACAACTTCGAAGGCACAAATCCGAAGGTGGTGAACGGTCAAAGAATCAAACATTATATCTCAGGTAATCCTATAAATATTGAAACTAATGTTATTGAAACCGTGACCCCGGAGGAATACATAAGAGACACTTTCCAGAACATTTCAGACTCCGAAAAGGAATAGATATGTGGTACGGTAAGTAAACCGACTCCAAAACAGTTCTAATAGCAATTTTTCTCCGTTTTGGAATATTTAAGAAAATAGGAAAATAAGAGGTAGTCCGGGAAGGACATGAGGCTTCCACGAGGGTGGAGGGCGCACCCTACCCCCTGGGCGTGCCCCCTGCCTCGTGGGCACCTCGTGTGCTCTCCGTACTCTGTTTTCTTGCACGATACTTCTTTTGGTCGGTAAAAAATCATTATATAATCTCCCGAAGGTTTTGACCACCGTATCACGCAAAAATCTTCTGTCTTTGTTTCAAGTTGTTTCTGCCACAGATTAGAGCAATATGTCGTCCCAGGATTCGGAGGGGGAAAGCTATGTGGTTGATTACCTTGCAAACCCTAAGATCTACGGGGACTTGGAGCAGCATGGCTGGACCACTGAGGAAGAAGAAGACTACGAGTCTAAGGGAAAGGAGGAGACAAGCTCAGACGAAGATGAAGTCCCATTACCTCAACCTGGGGACATGCATGTGGAGTTTAAAAAGTCAAGCCTCCCTGATAGAGCAAAGAAACCAAAGATCGAGTTTATCCCTTTTCCTCTCTTGCAGGAAAACAAACAGGAACTATGCAAAAGGATATTAAGCCTTGAATAGGAGATTGATGATCTAAGGGAGCAAAATTTCGTCCCCAAGCGTAAATTGAGGACGAAGCCTACATCATCAACAACTCCTTCACCACCTCCGAGGACATAATCACATGGGTATGTGCACTCCCCTTGGCAACTGCCAAGCTTGGGGAGGTGCCCCAGTATCGTATCACCATCACACTCCTATCTTTACCGTTTTACTTAGTTCGATCCTTTTGGTAATATCTTGATCTAGTAGAATAAAGTTTTGGTGAATTAGCTTTGAGTTTTGTTTTGTGATCCCTCTATGTAATCGAATTCTTGAGCTATATATAATAAAGATTAGTGTTGAGTCAAGGGCTTTGCTATCTTGCTATGATCTTAAGTGCATAAAAGAGTAAAAAGAATAAAAGAGATCATATTGATCTTATGGGTAGTAATGACTTCACATATAAAGAGTATGATGATTAAAAGTTGTTGAGAGTTGGCAAACATAGTTTTGGTCATCGTTGCAATTAATAGGAAGTAATAAAGGAAGAGATGTTCTCACATATAAATATACTATCTTGGACATCTTTTATGATTGTGAGCACTCATTAAAGTGAAGGAAATATGCCCTAGAGGCAATAATAAAGTTATTATTTATTTCCTCATATCATGATAAATTTTTATTATTCATGCTAGAATTGTATTAACCGGAAACATGATACATGTGTGAATACATAGACAAACATAGTGTCACTAGTATGCCTCTACTTGACTAGCTCATTGATCAAAGATGGTTATGTTTCCTAACCATAGACATGTGTTCTCATTTGATTAATGAGATCACATCATTAGGAGAATGATGCGATTGACTTGACCCATTCCGTTAGCTTAGCACTTGATCGTTTAGTATGTTGCTATTGCTTTCTTCATGACTTATACAAAGTTCCTACAACTATGAGTTTGTGCAACTCCCGTTTACCGGAGGAACACTTTGTGTGCTACCAAACGTCACAACGTAACTGGGTGATTATAAAGGTGCTCTACAGGTGTCTCCAAAGGTACATGTTGAGTTGGCATAATTCGAGATTAGGATTTGTCACTCCGATTGTCGGAGAGGTATCTCTGGGCCCTCTCGGTAATACACTTCACTTAAGCCTTGCAAGCATTGTAACTAATGAGTTAGTTACGGGATGATGTATTACGGAACGAGTAAAGAGACTTGCCGGTAACGAGATTGAACTAGGTATTGGATACTGACGATCGAATCTCAGGCAAGTAACATACCGATGACAAAGGGAACAATGTATGTTGTTATGCGGTTTGACCGATAAAGATCTTCGTAGAATATGTAGGAACCAATATGAACATCCAGGTTCCACTATTGGTTATTGACTGAGAATAGTTCTAGGTCATGTCTACATAGTTCTCGAACCTGTAGGGTCCGCACGCTTAACGTTACGATGACAGTTTTTGAGTTTATAAGTTTTGATGTACCGAAGTTTGTTCGGAGTCCCGGATGTGATCACAGACATGAAAGTCTCGAAATGGCCGAGACATAAAGATTGATATATTGGACGACTATATTCAGACACCGGAAGTGTTCCGGGTGATTTCGGAGAAAACCGGAGTGCCGGAGGGTTACCGGAACCCCCCCGGGAGAGTTAATGGGCCACATGGGCCTTAGTGGAAAGAGAGAGGGGCGGCCAGGGTGGGCCGCGCGCCCCCTCTCCCTCTGGTCCGAATTGGACTAGGAGGGGGGGCGGTGCCCTCCTCTTTCCTTCCCCCCTCTCCCCCTTCCTTTCCCCCTCCTAGTAGGAGTAGGAAAGGGGGAGTCCTACTCCTACTAGGAGGAGGACTCCTCCTCCTTGGCGCGCCCACAAGGGCCAGCCGGCCTCCCCCCTTGCTCCTTTATATACGGGGGCGGGGGGGGCACCCTAGAGACACACAAGTTGATCTACGGATTGTTCCTTAGCCGTGTGCGGTGCCCCCCTCCACCATATTCCACCTCGGTCATATCGTCGCGGAGTTTAGGCGAAGCCCTGCGCCGGTAGAACATCATCATCGTCACCACGCCGTCGTGCTGACAAAACTCATCCCCGACGCTTTGCTGGATTGGAGCCCGGGGAACGTCATCGAGTTGGACGTGTGCTGAACACGGAGGTGCCGTACGTTCGGTGCTTGGATCGGTCGGATCGTGAAGACATACGACTACATCAACCGCATTGTCATAACGCTTCCGCTTAACGGTCTACGAGGTACATAGACAACACTCTCCCCTCTCGTTGCTATGCCATCACCATGATCTTGCGTGTGCGTAGGAATTTTTTTGAAATTACTACGTTCCCCAACAGTGGCATCCGAGCCAGGTTTTATGCGTAGATGTCATATGCACGAGTAGAACACAAGTGAGTTGTGGGCGATACAAGTCATACTGCTTACCAGCATGTCATACTTTGGTTCGGCGGTATTGTGAGATGAAGTGGCCCGGACCGATATTACGCGTACGCTTACGCGAGACTGGTTTCACCGTTACGAGCACTCGTGCTTAAAGGTGGCTGGCGGGTGTCTGTCTCTCTCACTTTAGCTGAATCGAGTGTGGCTACGCCCGGTCCTTGCGAAGGTTAAAACAGCACTAACTTGACGAACTATCATTGTGGTTTTGATGCGTAGGTAAGAACGGTTCTTGCTAAGCCTGTAGCAGCCACGTAAAACTTGCAACAACAAAGTAGAGGACGTCTAACTTGTTTTTGCAGGGCATGTTGTGATGTGATATGGTCAAGACGTGATGGTATATTTTATTGTATGAGATGATCATGTTTTGTAACCGAAGTTATCGGCAACTGGCAGGAGCCATATGGTTGTCGCTTTATTGTATGAAATGCAAACGCCCTGTAATTGCTTTACTTTATCACTAAGCGGTAGCGATAGTCGTAGAAGCAAAACATGGCGTAAACGACAATGATGCTACGATGGAGATCAAGGTGTGGCGCTGGTGACGATGGTGATCACGACGGTGCTTCGGAGATGGACATCACAAGCACAAGATGATGATGGCCATATCATATCACTTATATTGATTGCATGTGATGTTTATCCTTTATGCATCTTATCTTGCTTTGATTGACGGTAGAATTTTAAGATGATCTCTCACTAAAAATTATCAAGAAGTGTTATCCCTGAATATGCACCGTTGCCAAAGTTCGTCGTGCCCAGACACCACGTGATGATCAGGTGTGATAAGCTCTACGTCCATCTACAACGGGTGCAAGCCAGTTTTGCACACGCAGAATATTCAGGTTATACTTGACGAGCCTAGCATATGCAGATATGGCCTCGGAACACGGAGACCGAAAGGTCGAGCGTGAATCATATAGTAGATATGATCAACATAGTGATGTTCACCATTGAAAACTACTCCATCTCACGTGATGATCGGTTATGGTTTAGTTGATTTGGATCATGTAATCACTTAGATGACTAGAGAGATATCTGTCTAAGTGGGAGTTCTTAAGTAATATGATTAATTGAAATTAAATTTATCATGAACTTAGTACCTGATAGTATTTTGCTTGTCTATGTTTGTTGTAGATAGATGGCTCGTGCTGTTGTTCCATTGAATTTTAATGCGTTCCTTGAGAAAGCAAAGTTGAAAGATGATGGTAGCAATTACACGGACTGGGTCCGTAACTTGAGGATTATCCTCATTGCTGCACAGAAGAATTACATCCTGGAAGCACCGCTGGGTGCCAGGCCTGCTACAGGAGCAACGCCAGATGTTGTGAACGTCTGGCAGAGCAAAGCTGATGACTACTCTATAGTTCAGTGTGCCATGCTTTACGGCTTAGAACCGGGTCTTCAACGACGTTTTGAACGTCATGGAGCATATGAGATGTTCCAGGAGTTGAAGTTAATATTTCAAGCAAATGCCCGGATTGAGAGATATGAAGTCTCCAATAAGTTCTACAGCTGCAAGATGGATGAGAATAGTTCTATCAGTGAGCATATACTCAAAATGTCTGGGTATAATAATCACTTGATTCAACTGGGAGTTAATCTTCCGGATGATAGCGTCATTGACAGAATTCTCCAATCACTGCCACCAAGCTACAAGAGCTTTGTGATGAACTATAATATGCAAGGGAGGAACAAGACAATTCCCGAGCTCTTCGCAATGCTAAAGGCTGCGGAGGTAGAAATCAAGAAGGAGCATCAAGTGTTGATGGTCAACAAGACCACTAGTTTCAAGAAAAAGGGCAAAGGGAAGAAGAAGGGGAACTTCAAGAAGAATAGCAAGAAAGTTGCTGCTCAAGAGAAGAAACCCAAGTCTGGACCTAAGCCTGAAACTGAGTGCTTCTACTGCAAGCAAACTGGTCACTGGAAGCGGAACTGCCCCAAGTATTTGGCGGATAAGAAGGATGGCAAAGTGAACAAAGGTATATGTGATATACATGTTATTGATGTGTACCTAACTAGAGCTCGTAGTAGCACCTGGGTATTTGATACTGGTTCTGTTGCTAATATTTGCAACTCGAAACAGGGACTACGGAATAAGCGAGCACTGGCCAAGGACGAGGTGACGATGCGCGTGGGAAACGGTTCCAAAGTCGATGTGATCACGGTCGGCACGCTACCTCTACATCTACCTTCGGGATTAGTTTTAGACCTGGATAATTGTTATTTGGTGCCGGCGTTGAGCATGAACATTATATCTGGATCTTGTTTGATGCGAGACGGTTATTCATTTAAATCAGAGAATAATGGTTGTTCTATTTATATGAATAATATCTTTTATGTTCATGCACCCTTGAAGAGTGGTCTATTTTTATTGAATCTCGATAGTAGTGATACACATATTCATAATGTCGAAGCCAAAAGATGCAGAGTTGATAATGATAGTGCAACTTATTTGTGGCACGGCCGTTTAGGTCATATCGGTGTAAAGCGCATGAAGAAACTCCATACTGATGGACTTTTGGAATCACTTGATTATGAATCACTTGGTACTTGCGAACCGTGCCTCATGGACAAGATGACTAAAACACCGTTCTCCGGTACTATGCAGAGAGCAACAAATTTGTTGGAAATCATACATACAGATGTATGTGGTCCGATGAATATTGAAGCTCGTGGCGGATATCGTTATTTTCTCACCTTCACAGATGATTTAAGCAGATATGGGTATATCTACTTAATGAAACACAAGTCTGAAACATTTGAAAAGTTCAAAGAATTTCAGAGTGAAGTGGAAAATCATCGTAAAAAGAAAATTAAGTTTCTACGATCTGATCGTGGAGGAGAATATTTGAGTTACGAGTTTGGTTTACATTTGAAACAATGCAGAATAGTTTCGCAACTCGCGCCACCCGGAACACCACAACGA
This sequence comes from Triticum timopheevii, assembly GCA_963921465.1. Classification (NCBI taxonomy): domain Eukaryota; kingdom Viridiplantae; phylum Streptophyta; class Magnoliopsida; order Poales; family Poaceae; genus Triticum; species Triticum timopheevii. Next base: position 368,182,881 of record OY997272.1, on the reverse strand, counting down.
AATGGTGTGTCTGAACGTCGTAATCGTACTTTACTAGATATGGTGCGATCTATGATGTCTCTTACTGATTTACCGCTATCGTTTTGGGGTTATGCTTTAGAGACGGCTGCATTCACATTGAATAGGGCACCATCAAAATCCATTCAGACGACGCCTTATGAACTGTGGTTTGGCAAGAAACCAAAGTTGTCGTTTCTTAAAGTTTGGGGCTGCGATGCTTATGTGAAGAAACTTCAACCAGATAAGCTCGAACCCAAATCGGAGAAATGTGTCTTCATAGGATACCCAAAAGAGACTGTTGGGTACACCTTCTATCACAGATCCGAAGGCAAGACATTCGTTGCTAAGAATGGATCCTTTCTGGAAAAGGAGTTTCTCTCGAAAGAAGTGAGCGGGAGGAAAGTAGAACTTGATGGGATAACTATGTCTGCTCCCTTATTGGAAAGTAGTTCATCACAGAAATCAGTTCCTGTGACATCTACACCAATTAGTGAGGAAGTTAATGATATTGATCATGAAACTTCAGATCAAGTTTCTACTGAAACTCATAGGTCTACCAGAGTAAGATCTGCACCAGAGTGGTACGGTAATCCTATTTTGGAAGTTATGTTACTTGACCATGATGAACCTACGAACAATGAGGAAGCGATGATGAGCCCAGATTCCGCAAAATGGCTAGAAGCCATGAAATCTGAGATGGGGTCCATGTATGAGAACAAAGTATGGACTTTGGTTGACTTGCCCGATGATCGGCAAGCCATTGAGAATAAATGGATCTTTAAGAAGAAGACTGACGCTGACGATAATGTAACTGTCTATAAAGCTCGACTTGTTGTGAAAGGTTTTTGACAAGTTCAAGGGGTTGACTACGATGAGACTTTCTCACCCGTAGCGATGCTTAAGTCTATCCGAATCATGTTAGCGATTGCCGCATTTTATGATTATGAAATTTGGCAGATGGATGTCAAAATTGCATTCCTGAATGGATTTCTAGAAGAAGAGTTGTATATGATGCAACCGGAAGGTTTTGTCGATCCTAAGGGAGCTAACAAAGTGTGCAAGCTCCAGCGATCAATTTATGGTCTGGTGCAAGCCTCTCGGAGTTGGAATAAACGCTTTGATAGTGTGATCAAAGCATATGGTTTTATACAGACTTTTGGAGAAGCCTGTATTTACAAGAAAGTGAGTGGGAGCTCTGTAGCATTTCTAATATTATATGTGGATGACATATTGTTGATTGGAAATGATATAGAATTTCTGGATAGCATAAAAGGATACTTGAATAAAAGTTTTTCAATGAAAGACCTCGGTGAAGCTGCTTACATATTGGGCATTAAGATCTATAGAGATAGATCAAGACGCTTGATTGGACTTTCACAAAGCGCGTACCTTGATAAAGTGTTGAAAAGGTTCAATATGGATCAGGAGAAGAAAGGGTTCTTGCCTGTATTACAAGGTATAAAGTTGAGTCAGACTCAATGCCCGACCACTGCAGAAGATAGAGAGAAAATGAAAGGAGTTCCCTATGCTTCAGCCATAGGCTCTATCATGTATGCAATGCTGTGTACCAGACCTGATGTGTGCCTTGCTATTAGTTTGGCAGGGAGGTACCAAAGTAATCCAGGAGTGGGTCACTGGACAGCGGTCAAGAACATCCTGAAATACATGAAAAGGACTAAGGATATGTTTCTCGTATATGGAGGTGACAAAGAGCTAGTCGTAAATGGTTACGTCGATGCAAGCTTTGACACTGATCCGGACGATTCTAAAGCGCAAACCGGATACGTATTTTTATTAAACGGTGGAGCTGTAAGTTGGTGCAGTTCTAAACAAAGTGTCGTGGCGGGATCTACATGTGAAGCGGAGTACATAGCTGCTTCGGAAGCAGCAAATGAAGGAGTCTGGATGAAGGAGTTCATTTCTGATCTAGGTGTTATACCTAGTGCATCGGGACCAATGAAGATCTTCTGTGACAATACTAGTGCAATTGCCTTGGCAAAGGAATCCAGATTTCACAAGAGGACCAAGCACATCAAGAGACGCTTCAATTCCATTCGGGACCAAGTCCAAGTGGGAGACATAGAAATTTGCAAGATACATACGGATCTGAATGTTGTAGACCCGTTAACTAAGCCTCTCTCACGAGCAAAACATGATCAGCACCAAGACTCCATGGGTGTTAGAATCATTACTATGTAATCTAGATTATTGACTCTAGTGCAAGTGGGAGACTGAAGGAAATATGCCCTAGAGGCAATAATAAAGTTATTATTTATTTCCTCATATCATGATAAATGTTTATTATTCATGCTAGAATTGTATTAACCGGAAACATGATACATGTGTGAATACATAGACAAACATAGTGTCACTAGTATGCCTCTACTTGACTAGCTCATTGATCAAAAATGGTTATGTTTCCTAACCATAGACATGTGTTGTCATTTGATTAATGAGATCACATCATTAGGAGAATGATGTGATTGACTTGACCCATTCCGTTAGCTTAGCACTTGATCGTTTAGTATGTTGCTATTGCTTTCTTCATGACTTATACAAAGTTCCTACAACTATGAGATTGTGCAACTCCCGTTTACCGGAGGAACACTTTGTGTGCTACCAAACGTCACAACGTAGCTGGGTGATTATAAAGGTGCTCTACAGGTGTCTCCAAAGGTACATGTTGAGTTGGCATAATTCGAGATTAGGATTTGTCACTCCAATTGCCGGAGAGGTATCTCTGAGCCCTCTCGGTAATACACTTCACTTAAGCCTTGCAAGCATTGTAACTAATGAGTTAGTTACGTGATGATGTATTACGGAACAAGTAAAGAGACTTGCCAGTAAAGAGATTGAACTAGGTATTGGATACCGACGATCGAATCTCGGGCAAGTAACATACCGATGACAAAGGGAACAACGTATGTTGTTATGCGGTTTGACCGATAAAGATCTTCGTAGAATATGTAGGAACCAATATGAACATCCAGGTTCCACTATTGGTTATTGACCGAAAATAGTTCTAGGTCATGTCTACATAGTTCTCGAACCCATAGGGTCCGCACGCTTAACGTTACGATGACGATTTTTGAGTTTATAAGTTTTGATGTACCGAAGTTTGTTCGGAGTCCCGGATGTGATCACGGACATGACGAGGAGTCTCGAAATGGTCGAAACATAAAGATTGATATATTGGACGACTATATTTGGACACCTAAAGTGTTCTGGGTGATTTCGGAGAAAACCGGAGTGCTGGAGGGTTACCGGAACCCCCCCCCCCCCGGGAGAGTTAATGGGCCACATGGGCCTTAGTGGAAAGAGAGAGGGGCGGCCAGGGTGGGCCACGCGCCCCCTCTCCCTCTGGTCCGAATTGGACTAGGAGGGGGGGCGGCGCCCCCCTCTTTCCTTCCCCCTCTCCCCCTTCCTTTCCCCCTCCTAGTAGGAGTAGGAATGGGGAGTCCTACTCCTACTAGGAGGAGGACTCCTCCTCCTTGGCGCGCCCACAAGGGCCAGCCGGCCTTCCCCTTGCTCCTTTATATACGGGGGCGGGGGGCACCCTAGAGACACACAAGTTGATCTACGGATTGTTCCTTAGCCGTGTGCGGTGCCCCCCTCCACCATATTCCACCTCGGTCATATCGTCGCGGAGTTTAGGCGAAGCCCTGCGTCGGTAGAACATCATCATCGTCACCACGCCGTCGTGCTGACGAAACTCATCAACGACGCTTTGCTGGATTGGAGCCCGGGGAACGTCATCGAGTTGGACGTGTGCTGAACACGGAGGTGCCGTACGTCCGGTGCTTGGATCGGTCGGATCGTGAAGACATACGACTACATCAACCGCATTGTCATAACGCTTCCGCTTAACGGTCTATGAGGGTACGTAGACAACACTCTCCCCTCTCGTTGCTATGCCATCACCATGATCTTGCGTGTGCGTAGGAATTTTTTTGAAATTACTACGTTCCCCAACATAAAGTATGACATGCTAAAGAGTTGATGTTGGACAAGGAAGACAACGTAATGGGTTATGTTTTCTCACATCTTAGTTAAAGTATATTGTCATGGATCATTCAAACATGTTGAGCTGCCTTCCCCCCTCATGCTAGCCAAATTCCTTGCACCAAGTAGAGATACTACTTGTGCTTCCAAACATCCTTAAACCCAGTTTTGCATTGAGAGTCCACCATATCTACCTATGGATTGAGTAAGATCATTCAAGTAAGTTGTCATGTTGCATGCAATAAAAATTGATCTCTAAATATGTATGACTTATTAGTGCGGAGAAAATAAGCTTTATATGATCTTGTGATATGGAAGTAATAAAAGCGACAGACTGCATAATAAAGGTTCATATCACAAGTGGCAATATAAAGTGACGTTCTTTTGCATTAAGATTTCATGCATCCAACCAAAAAGCACATGACAACCTCTGCTTCCCTCTGCAAAGAGCCTATCTTTTACTTTATGTCTTATACCTTATGCAAGAGTCAAGGTGATCTTCACCTTTCCTTTTTATATTTTATCCTTTGGCAAGCACCTCATGTTGGAAAGATCCTGATATATATATATATATATATATATATATATATATATATATATATATATATATATATATCCAATTGGATGTAAGTTAGCATGAACTATTATTGTTGACATTACCCTTGAGGTAAAAGGTTGGGAGGCAACACTATAAGCCCCTATCTTTCTCTGTGTCCGATTAAAACTCCATAACCATAAGTATTGCATGAGTGTTAGAAATTGTGAAAGACTAAATGATAGTTGAGTATGTGGACTTGCTAAAAAGCTCTATTATTGACTCTTTCTAATGTTACGATAAATTGAAATTGCTTCAATGACTGAGATTATAGTTTGTTAGTTCTCAATGAAGTTTCTGAATCATACTTGACATTGTGAATAGATTGTTACTTGAGCATAAGAAGTCATATGACAAAATATGTATATGTTGCTGTTATAAGAATGATCATGATGCCCTCATGTCCGTATTTTATTTTTATCGACACCTCTATCTCTAAACATGTGGACATATTTTTCGATATCGGCTTCCGCTTGGAGACAAGTGAGTTCTAAGCTTGGGAGAGTTGATATGTCCATTTTGCATCATGCTTTTATATCGATATTTATTGCATTATGGGCTGTTATTACACGTTATGTCACAATACTTATGGCTATTCTCTCTTATTTTACAAGGTTTACATAAAGAGGGAGAATGCCGACAGCTGGGATTCTGGGCTGGAAAAGGAGCAAATATTGGAGACCTATTCTGCACAGCTCCAAAAGTCCTGAAACTCCACGAAAGTCATTTTTGGAATTAATAATAAATATTGAGTGGAAGAAGTACCAGAGGGGGCCCACACCCTGGCCACGAGGGTGGGGGCACGCCCTACCCCCTGGGCGCGCCCCCTACCTCGTGGGCCCCCTGGCAGCCCTCCGGTGCCCATCTTATGCTATATGAAGTCCTTTACCCTGGAAAAAATCATAAGAAAGCTTACGAGACGAAACTCCGCCGCCACGAGGCGGAACTAATCTAGGGCTCTGATGGAGCTATTCTGCCGGGGAAACTTCCCCACCGGGAGGGGGAAATCATCACCATCGTCATCACCAACGATCCTTTCATTGGGAGGGGGTCAATCTCCATCAACATCTTCACCAACACCATCTTCTCTCAAACCCTAGTTCATCTCTTGTAACCAATCTTTGTACCAAAACCTCATATTGGTACCTGTGGGTTGCTAGTAGTGTTGATTACTCCTTGTAGTTGATGCTAGTTGGTTCATTTGGTGGAAGATCATATGTTCAGATCCTTAATGCATATTAATACCCCTCTAATTATAAACATGAATATGCTTTGTGAGTAGTTACGTTTGTTCCTGAGGACATGGGTGAAGTCTTACTTTTAGTAGTCATGTGAATTTGGTATTCGTTCGATATTTTGATGAGATGTATGTTGTCTCTCCTCTAGTGGTGTTATGTGAACGTCGACTACATGACACTTCACCATTATTTGGGCCTAGAGGAAGGCATTGGGAAGTAATAAGTAGATGATGGGTTGCTAGAGTGACAGAAGCTTAAACCCTAGTTTATAAGTTGCTTTGTAAGGGGCTGATTTGGATCCATATGTTTCATGCTATGGTTAGGTTTACCTTAATACTTCTTTTGTAGTTGCAGATGCTTGCAATAGGGGTTAATCATAAGTGGGATGCTTATCCAAGAAAGGGCAGTACCCAAGCACCGGTCCACCCACATATCAAATTATCAAAGTAACGAACGCGAATCATATGAGCTTGATGAAAACTAGCTTGACGATAATTCCCATGTGTCCTCGGGAGCGTTTTTCTCATTATAAGAATTTGTCCAGGCTTGTCCTTTGCTACAAAAAGGATTGGGCCACCTTGCTGCACCTTATTTACTTTCATTGCTTGTTACCCGTTACAAATTATCTTATGACAAAACTATTTGTTACCTACAATTTCAGTGCTTGCAAAGAATACCTTACTGAAAACTGCTTGTCATTTCCTTCTGCTCCTCGTTGGGTTCAACACTCTTACTTATCGAAAGGACTACGGTAGATCCCCTACACTTGTGGGTCATCAATGCCGGCGGTGATGAAGTGGTGAAAGCAATCATAGCAGCGGCAGAGCCCGTCGATGAGGAACCGGAGGAAGCCAGAAGGCGCTTGAGCCTCACAATGTCCTGGTCAGTGAGTGACGGGGTCGATGACGACATAGGAGTCCCACTGGAAGAGGACTGCCTCTGATTTCGCTGCTTCTGGCGACAATCATACTCTCGGTGACCTGGCCTGGAGCAGTAGTCACAGAAGGTGTCACGGCATGATCGACCCTTCTCAACATAAGGAGGGCAACCTGCCCCCTTGAAGGTGTGGGCAAGAGCGGTGGAACAATGAGACGAGCAGAGGACACATGAGCTCGGGCAACCAACACTGATGGAATCACAAGCAATCCAGCAGAGCGAGGCGGGTCTCCTCAGCACGAAGCTCGGCAAGCACCTCCGAGATAGGAACACAACCACGAGCAAGCAAGTGAGCACGTCGAGGCTCGAACTCGGAACGAAGACGAGATCAGAACTCATGTACCCTCTGAAACTCCAAATCGGACCGCGTAGTCTGACAACAACAACAAGTTCTGCAAACAACGGTCCGAAGAGAGTCAAGCTGGCGCCAGATGGCAGAGCACTGTGAATAGAACTCATCAACAGAAGAATCACCTTGCTGGAGTGCGTGCTCCTGACGCACCACAGATAGGTAGAGAGCATCACCAGAGGGTTGATAGCGCTGATAGAGATAAGACCACATCGCTGCAACTGTGCCGAGTCTCATGAACTCCGAAGCAAATTGAGGGAGGACACTTGCAGTGAGAACAACAGCAGCTCGAGCATCATCATTGCACCACTGAGTGTAAGCAGACAGATCATCACGGTAGACAGAAAGAGCATCTGAATAAGCTCATACCTGCGGATCATAAGCATCAACCGCAGCATCGTCGAGAGCTTCAACTGCATCCCTGTCTGCCTGGGAAGCATCAGCAGCAAGAACCGGCGGCACCGGTGGGATAGGGGCCACTGGAGCAACATGGCATGGAGGACAGGGAACCTCGCCAGAGAGAACGCCCCACAGAAGAAGCCCGCGCATATGGATGCGCATGAAACCCACAAACTCAACATATTTGGTGCCATCGAAAATCACCGAGCACCGAGGAACAACGACATAGACCGAAGAAGATATACTAAGATCTCTCTCTCTCTCTCTCTCTCTCTCTCTCTCTCTTCGAGGTCAACTACCACAGACGACTCGATTTGGATCGAGCAGAGACCCACTCAGGGCAGAGAAGACGAGCACCATGGCCGGGACAAGCCGGCCGGACCTGGAGGGAGCAGCAGCAGCGGCCGGACCTGGAGGGTGCGGCAACAGCGGCCGAAATGCAGCGACAACAATGGTCGGCCGGGATGGAGCGACGGCGGCCGAATGAGGATGGATCGGCGGCAGCGGCCGGCCTGGGAAGCAGCAACAGCGGCCCAGCGGCCGGCCTGGGAAGCAGCAGCAGCTGAACGAGGCTCCCGCACCTAGAGGAAGCAGCAACAGCGACCAGCTTGAGAAGAGGCAGGAAGCGGGAGCTGCAGATCGGCGCCCAGACCGGGAGGAAACATCCGGCTCGAGAGGAAGTAGAGAGCGGGGGCCGTGGATCCGGACGGAACCGAGCACGGAAGAGGACGAGCAGGGGCAATCGGAGACAAGGAAGACTAGGGACAAAGCCAGCAGCGACGGCGGCTAGAGCGGTGAACACACGGAGTTGCATCGTGCGGGAGAAGCCAACCTAGCATCTGATACTATGTTGGATAATGAGCAACTAGTATCCACTGAGGGCCAAAACCCAATACATATACATGTGTGATAAAGTGCAGAAAACCCCTTATACAGTGGGGATATACAAAAAGGGGACTATACACATCTAACACCTAGGACTTCATCTATATACAACAAGAGTTTGTAAATTACTAGTTGTTCCTCTGATATTGTTGTATGTGAACTACTAATGCTTTAGATGCTCACAATCCACATTTCTGATATTAAATGGAGAAGGCCTTTACATTATCCAGTGCAAAAATGGTTTGTATGTAAGAAGTGAAATTGACATGCCAAATATATGCAGAGAGTTATGTAATCTTATTAAAGTAAACTGCCATGCTTTCTGTTATGTGTGCACAATTTATCTATGGTGATGCACTGCAAGCTTGGAAAAAGTATGACTTGTGTAGCTCTATGAAATGACTAGATATACACCAGATGCAATTTGCAAAAAATTCCTAAGGTCACATGTATTGGCTTTTAACGCCTACTTTTTGTCGTAATCACCTAGCAAGAAATATGATCTATTATACTATGTGTTATTTTCAGGCCAATTTGTAGCCGGATGGCAGTCCTGCAGCGGTGAAGTGATGTAAACCTTGACATGGCCCATGCCTAAATTTCAACCTCAAAGTGGATAATGCAATAAACTATGTAACGTTTAAAATGTGTGAAATCTCCACTGCTTTTCAAGTAGCAGTGTTGCTCTGCTGTAGATTGTATAGGATGGCATGTGCCATCTTCATTTATACATTTGTTTGGCCGAGCTTCTTCTTCAAACCATGCATAGCACCTGAGAAAATTGACAAGTTGTGCTCTTGTATCAGTTGTTGTAACTGGTGCATGATTGCTCATACTTTGGCAAAAAAGATGCAAAAAATTCATGTAATTTAGTCTTCGAACAGTGGGAAAGCTCAAACAGTTATAACTGTAATATTAAGTACGTACGAGAGAAATATATTTTTAAATAACTGTTGTCTGTTGTGAATGATGTTGTTTTGCAACTGAACGAAAGATCTCTGAATACATTTCTTTATATGCTTCCACGCAAGAACATCAAGTGTTTCATACTGGAGCATCACAAGCATGCACATGAAGTGCACAACAATTGCTCCTCTGAACTACAAATAAAGTCGCATACTAATTTGTCGCAAGTGTACATTCTTGCTTACATGGTACTAAAAAAAACTAGAGCCTGAGCCAACCAGATATGATCTGGACTAGTACGAGAGGTGGAATTATGCCATCTCATAGGTACACAGAGAGAGACCCCTGGCTGGGTAAAGGAGAGGGAGGGATAGAGATGACATGGGCGAATTTTTTCTAATCCTAGCATCCATCACCATGGTCCGGTGCATTGGCGGAGCTATGCCTATAGCTGCAGGGGCCATGGCCCCCCCAGCCCATGAACTTTTTCTGAAGAAACTCCATTTTGGGTAGCACAAATTCAGAAAAATATAGTTTTTGGCCCCTCCAGAATATTATATTTCATCATTTGCCCCTTCAACTTTTCCTCGCTAGCTCCGCCACTGGTCCGGTGACCAGTGGAATAGGAGATAAGACATGGGAAAGAAGATATAGGAAAAGGGAGAGAAGACGGGGCAGGACAGAATTGAGCTGCACTTCAAGGATTATTCTGCAAAATGTACCAATAGCTCCCCTTGCACAGCATCCTGTCCCTCTCCTTTTAATCCAAGGGCCCACGTTCCACTGGAGCACCTGGTGCATGAGTCGGTCGGGTGCGCAGGATTTTCGTAACCGAAAAGAAAAAATTGGTCCAGCGAACGCAGAGCGGATACCAACCAGGTGAGCCATCAAAGCCGCTTCTCTTCCCCTAAAACCTAGCCGGCAAATCCCAATCCAGCCCACACGCCTCCCCCCAAACCCTCGTCCCCAAGCTCGCGAACCTCACCGCCGCCCGCACCGCCACCGGAAGCTCCGCGCGACCGTCCACCATGGCTCGTAACGAGGAGAAGGCGCAGTCCATGCTGAACCGCTTCATCACGATGAAGCAGGAGGAGAAGCGCAAGCCCCGCGAGCGCCGGCCGTACCTCGCCTCCGAGTGCCGGGACCTCGCCGACGCCGACCGCTGGCGTGGAGAGATCCTGCGCGAGATCGGCGTCAAGGTCGCCGAGATCCAGAACGAGGGCCTCGGGGAGCACCGCCTCCGAGACCTCAACGACGAGATCAACAAGCTCCTCCGCGAGCGCAGCCACTGGGAGCGCCGCATCCTCGAGCTCGGAGGCCGCGACTACTCTCGCAGCTCCAACGCCGCCCTCATGACCGACCTCGACGGCAACATCGTCGCCATCCCCAACCCCTCCGGCAGGGGCCCAGGCTACCGCTACTTTGGCGCTGCCAAGAAGCTCCCCGGCGTCCGTGAGCTATTTGACAAGCCACCTGAGGTCCGCAAGCGCCGCACCCGCTACGAGATCCACAAGCGCATCAATGCCGGGTACTACGGATACTATGACGACGAGGACGGTGTGCTTGAACCCCTTGAGGCTGCTGCCGAGAAGCGCATGCGGGATGAGGTTGTCACGGAGTGGCACCGTGTGGAGCGTGTGCGGCGGGAGGCCATGAAGAATGTGGTGAGTGGCGAGGTGGCTGCAGCAGGTGGGCGTGGTGGGGAAGCTGCTAGGGAGGTGCTGTTCGAGGAGGTGGAGGAGGAGGTTGAGGAGGAGAGGAGGCTGGAGGAAGAGAGAATGGAAAGAGAGAAGGGGGAAGAGGCTGGGAGGGAGTTTGTCGCACATGTGCCGCTCCCTGATGAGAAGGAGATTGAGCGGATGGTGCTAGAGAAGAAGAAGAAAGAGCTGCTGAGCAAGTACACAAGTGATACCCTGCAAGGCGAGCAGAAGGAGGCTAAGGAGATGCTCAATGTGCAACGCTAGGAGAGATGTATGCTCTTCTTTATCTTGGCTCTAGTAGATTACTTAACTGGTGTAGACTAGGCATGCATCCAAAATACCATACCATAAAGACTGCTCTACTGATTTTTTGTTGCCCTGTAATTTGTGTGTGCCCATTTACTCTTTAGTACCTTCATGCTGTGAATGATTTTATTTTATGAGGCAAAGCCTGTGTCCAGTCTTGCAATATGTGAATTATCGTTTGCATTGTACCATTGATTGTGTGCTTTGTTTGAATTTTGAAAGTTGTGCTCATAGTCATGGTATCAACAGCGAAATACTCTGCTTGAGCCTGAGTTAAATATGCATACGGTAAGGTGTTTTGGCCTTAGGTTCGTATACTGCTCATGCGATTCACTGCCTCTGATTAGTTTTGTTCACAAATCTTATTTGAACCTGATGCTCCAAATAAGCAATCTATATGCTGAAATACTGAGTTTAGGCAATAAATTGATGCGTCAAATTCATATACGTTGACCATATGAGCGCTGAATGGTGCAGTATCTTATTTCATTACTTTGCCGTAGTTCATTTAGTTAACGTCGCTGCAGCTATTTTGTATTTTCTGCTGATGAGTTGGCATACACATTGAGTAAGCATTTTGTGCTTCTTTGAAAACCTTTTAAAATCTACAAGAGTATTGTTTGAGTTGATGATTCATTCGAGTGTCCTTTTTGACCTACCAAGTTAGATACAGAGGGATAATGCCTTATTGGTGCTGACAACAAGGTGCCTTCTTTGGGGTTACAGTTCAACTGTATATCCGTAGTTCTGTACCAATGATGGGTTTTAGTTGGTTATTTGATAGAAAACATCTTGCAAGTAGGAAATCATGCTGGTCGGGTGAGTTAACTGACAAGCAGATACTTAGTTTCTTTTTCAGAAACTAATGTGTCTGCTTTGTTCATTTCCTCATCAAACATTTGGTAAAGCAAGTCAGATTTGGTTACACATTCAAAAAAATATGCTATTTAGTTCAGATTTTTTGCGCTTATGTCTGATTAGTGATTCCGTTTCTAGAATATTCCTTGTCAACTGAAGCACCTCATTCGCTGTGAGGTGTGTTATGTGTAGGCTGGAACGTGGTCTTGTATATTTGGTTCATGTTTATTTAATGATGTGGTTTTATTTTATGAGGCAAAGCTGTGTTCTGTCTTGCAATATGTAAATTATCATTTGCATTGTATTGTATCATTGATTGTGTGCCCATTTACTCTTAGGACCTTCATGCTGCGAATGGTTTAATTTTATGAGGCAAAGCCTGTGTTCTGTCTTGCAATATGCGAATTATCATTTACATTGTATTGTACTCCCTCTGTAAACTAATATAAGAGTGTTTAGATCACTAAAGTAGTTATCTAAACACTCTTATATTATTTTACGGAGGGAGTATCATTGATTGTGTGTTTTGTTTGAATTTTGAAAGTTGTGCTCATAGGCATTGTATCAACAGCGAAATACTCTGCTGGAGCCTGAGTTAAATATGTATATGGTCGGGTGTTTTGGCCTTAGGCGTGTCTACTGCTCATGCAATTCACTGCCGCTGATTAGTTTTGTTCATAAATCTTGTTTGAACCTGATGCTCCAAATAAGCAATTTATATGCTGAAATGTTGAGTTTAGGCAATAAATTGATACATGGAATTCCCATACGTTGACCATATGACTGCTAAATGGTTAACGTATAAATTGATACATGGAGTTCCCATACGTTGACCATATCATTAGTTGCCGTAGCTCATTTAGTTAGCATCGCTGCAGCTATTTTGTATTTTCTGCAGATGATCTGTCATACACATCGAGTGAGCATTTTGTGTTTCTTTGAAAACCTTTTAAAATCTACAAGAGTATTGTTTGAAGTTGATGATTCTTGCGAATGTCCTTTCTACCTACGAAGTTAGATACAGAGGGATAATGCCTTATTGGTGCTGACCACAAGATGCTTTCTTCGGGGTTACAGTTGAACTGTATATCTGTAGTTCTGTACTAATGACGGATTTTAGTTATTTATTTGATATGGGAAACATTTTGCAAGCAGGAAATCATGGTCGGGTGAGTTAACTGAGAAGCAGATATACTTAGTTTCTTTTTCAGCAACTAATGTGTCTGCTTCCTTCATTTCCTCATCAAACATTTGGTATAGCAAGTCAGATTTGGGGATACATGCAAAAAATACTACCTCTACCAAAATATAGGACATTTTTGTAGGCTAAACTAGTCTAAAAAACATCTTTTTAATACTGAAGGAGTATGTGATTCAGTTTAGAATTTTTTGCACTTATGGTGTCTGATTAGTGATTCCATTTCTAGAATATTCGTTGCCAACTGAAGCACCTCATTTGCTGTGGCGACACCTCATTTCATCATATCTTAACCTATTTCCCCGTATTAGGTTGGTCATTGCTGAATCCTTCACGGTATTGAGACGAGTGAAGTGCGAGGAGTAATATGTGCAGTGCTGGACAAGCGTTGACGCAACCCTAGAAGATCTGATGCTAAAAACACTGAAGGGCTTCGCTGCAATCATGTTGACCGATGTGATGTTTATTACCCTAGAATGATTGATGCCAAATGGGTAAACCTGAGATAGTGGTGGTGAACCGTCACTGTGCATGGATGTGCTGTATTCACTGGCACTGTACAAGTACATCCATTGGCTACGCATATATCTAAAAAACTACTAGACCATAATGAAAGCAATTCTGAACGCTCGAAGGATGTTAACCATAGAGATTTTAAGAAGGTCAATGCCCCTTTTATCTGGTTAACATGATCGGTACAAATTTGGCTGAGAATTGCTACCTAAACGAATAGGCAGATACGTAAGGGTGTGTTGGCAGGGGAACAATGTGGAGTGGGATGCCATGGTTGACTGAATCATACGGAAATCTACAATACATCCCTGGGAGAGCTGGCTACAACATTTAACTTCGAACTTTAACCTCACACACAACAAAGAAAGAGAGCGAGTACTCCCTCTGTTCATAAATATAAGATGTTTTGAATATTTCAATATGAACTACATACATTCTGAAATGAGTGAACAAACACACTAGAACGTGTCTATATACATTTGATTTGGAAAAAAGTTACTCTTGCCGACCCATGTTAATTGACGTACACTTAGTACTCCCTCCGTCCCAAAATTCTTGTCTTAGATTTGTCTAGATATACGTCCAAGACAAGAATTTTGGGACGGAGGGAGTATAAAGTTGTACAAAGTGTGCGTCGGTTAACATAGATAGGAAGGAGTAGAGCATTTTATATTTGTGAATGGAGAGAGTAGAATATATGATGGAAGAAATAACGTTCATAAAAAAATAAATCAGTAGCAGATAGAAACATAAACGGGCCAACAAGAACTTGTAGTATCGAACAACCGCATTTGACATTGCCAACTGAGGGAAGTCACTTAAACTAGCCACCTATAAGCCACCAACAGTAAACAGTTATATATCAAAGCTGTTCCTCTCCAAATGCTGCGAGTCCATCAACCGCCGTGCAAGCACAAAAGAGCATGACGAAGTAGTTATATATCCAAACTGTTCCTCTCAAATGCCGCACGTCCATCAACTGCCATGCAACTACAAAAGAGCATGGCGAAGTACAAATTTCCAACATAGTTCTTGTGTGCTGAAAACTATCCATCTACCAGGCTATTAAGTCAAAACTTGTGCTTTTCTGAGATTGTGATCATATCAAAATCCACCTGATTTCTTTTGTAGAATTTCCTCAAATCTGGTTTCTGAGACTGACAACATCTGGTTTAGAATCAACCTCACCCCACAACCAGTCATCCGAGCATACCGAGGTTTTATCCTCTGCTCTAAACTGTACCCAAAGTACTGCGGAAATTTCACGAGTTCATACCTTGGGTACCCCATCGTCAGAAAATATTCATATTTGGGAATCAAATTTTCTTGCAAGCTGAGAGTGTGAATAATCCCAAATCTATTTACCATAATGCCAATTTCCTCGATGCTGAACTCCCTCTCCAGGAAAAACTCTGTGATCGGCTTCAGCTTTGACTCTATGTTCAAACCAAAAGCCTGCGGACATTTCTGGATAAGAGATGCAGCATCTGCGCCGATCGACCGGAAGTAGTCAGCAGTTGGTCTGAGGTTGTCATTGACACTGTAGCTCATGAGATGAGGACATCGTGTGAGAATCTTGCCGATGTTTTCCTTAGAAACTCCTAGTTCAGTAAGGTAGCTCACAGTTATCTCCACCTTCTGCCTGCTATATGTGAGAAATGCAGGGAACCGGCATATCACCTTGCTCCATTGAGCTTTGTTGACACCAATATTCTCCATATAGGCCATCATAGGTTTCAGATTATCTGTCAAGCTGATTCCACATAGCTGAGGCCTCTTCCTGATGATTCCGGGTATGCCTGACCTCGGCACACCAAGCTCAAGCAGTAGCTCCACCAGGGGCTTTATCTTGCGATCCACATTGTAGTACGCAAATGCTGGGAACTTGCGCACGACATTCTTGATCTCCTCATGATCCATGCCGTAGTCCAGTAGGTAGAGCACTAACTCCGGGAGGGCTCCCCCTGAGGTTGGTGTGCTTACTCGAGCAATTGCCTTCTGCTTATTTGAGCTCGTTGGTGTAAGTATCATTGAGTAAGACAAGGACTCCCTTTCCGCGGAAAAAGGATCAGGGAAATTCTCCACCACTTCGACCAAACTATCCCCATGTTCTTTAGAAAGAGCTTCTAGATAGGGAAGGAGAGCATCTCTGATCTCAAGTGTACTCAGCTCCCTTCCTGAAAAATAAATATGTTGTGAAATGTTCAGAACCTATAAGGTACAAAGTTTATAGATAGCAACTTCAAGATGCGAACCTTCAGCATATCGAGATCTGTAAGCACTTTGGAGCTTTGAACTCAGGTGCTCAATGAATCCATCTGATTTGTTGGCGATCCGTGCAGCTACCGCACTTCTCAAACCTTTCTGCCTTAAGAACAGCGATAGCACAGCTTTTGCTTCCTCTCTTTCTGCAGCAAGCAACCTTGAGAGAGCAGTTGTGGAGCTTTGGGCACTGGCCACCAGTAAATCATCAGCATCTGCAACATAGTTGATGTGGACCATAAATATAACTTGCGTATGCGACATACTCCCATGGAGGAGATTTTTTAAGAAGAGATAAACAGATAACCTCACATGATTGTGCATTGCAAATGGGATGTTGTCTGGAAATGAGAGTGTAAAGCCTGTATAAACAGAAGACCGCTATTAGTAATGTTGGAGCCAGTAACTAATGAAATACGATATGGAAATATTAAGTAGATGTTTGGTGGATTATCCTTTCAACGTCTCTGGTTCTTACTTCTGTTAAATCAAAAAGAAGCAGTACAGTGCCCAGTTACCAATGATTGAGCTCCTTCCCAGGTAGTACACGAGTTTACATACAAATCCATGTTTTGAAAAAGTTTACATATATTATAGACGATGCCGCACAATTATCTTTTTCGCATTTACCGAGGCAACTCAAATAGGAGACCAATAAACTGAATCTATTACTAATATTCTTATACAAATCTCGACTAAGATTTGCACCGATCCTCTCAAATTGCAGGGCATCCATCATACCGTATAATCACGAGGAAACCTCGGACAAGCTCCAATCCCTACTCAATTAATACTAAGATACTAGTACAGGCAGTAATGGAACCAATGCCATTAAGAGCGAGCGAGGAAGCGCGCCTACCTGCAGGAGGAGGGGGAGAGGACGAGCCTCCACGGCGGAAGCAGCCGGCCACGGTGTTCGGACGGGGTCAGGTGGAGGCTGAGGCGCGGGGCCGCCTGCAGGCTCGTCATCGCCGCCGGCCGGCCGGGGAGGGGAGCGCCCGCGGAGAGGGGTGGAGGGGGTGAAGGAAGAGTAACAGGAGGTGAGGGGCTGAAGCTGTTTGGGACTTTGGAGCTGGGTTTTATCTTGTTCCACAAACGAACACCCGAAACTGAAATATCTCCAATTTCGTAGACCCCGTTAAATAATGAGATAAATTTAAGGGTGTTTCTAGGAAATGGCTCTCCGAAGCCCCATTGTACATTACGAAAGTGAAAATTTGAAATTACTCCGCCAACAACAACACTATTAATATATTTTTTAGAAACTTCTAGTCTAATCGTCGTATGTCATGACAGTACAAAGAATATCGGAAATAACACAAAATACAATCAGGTTCGTGGACCAGCTAGCGACAACTACAAGTACTGGAGCGAGCCAACGGCACGCCGCACCGCCCCTCCCTCGTTGGAGCCAGACAAAACTTGTTAGTAGAAAGTCGGGGAATCATCGTGCTAAAGCCTCAATAGGTCAGCGCACCAGAACAACAACCATGAGCGATCGAGAAAAGAGTTGGTTGAAATACTCAAACATGTAGACACACGACCGAAGATGAACAAAGACTGGATCCTAATAGATCCATCGAACCGAATCCCGCGAGATTCGACGAAGACACGCCATCACACGTGTTAGGGCATATCTCTCTCTAAGTGGTTTTGGTGTTAGCTGACAATGCGTTTGCGGACTAATCGTGTGCGTTGAGCATTTCAGATATTCACTCATTGGCACGAGACGATTTATTTCCCTCGGAGCTCAAAGTGAAGACGGTGTAGTTCTCTTTAATTTCGGTTTTGGTGGACTTGAGTCGTAGGAGATACCGTACTATCAAGAGGGGATCCGTATCGGAAAGGATAGGGTGGAATCAACACGTACACATCTCTTCTGCACCCACCACTCCTTCCCTCATCCTCGGAGTATCCTTGTTATCGTGGAAGTGGCATAGGGGAGGTGCCAGCGGTAGAACCGTGGCCCAGAGCGGCAGTACCGCTAAAAGCCACATGCGGTAGTACCGCCCAGGGCCACAGGCGGCAGTACGGCTCCGGTGCCGCGCTAGTACCGCCTCGACTCGAGACCTGCGTCTCTCGTGTCGGGTTCAGCGGCAGTAGCAACGGCAGTAGGAGCGGTAGTACCGCTCGTAAGCGGTAGTACCGCACCTACTACCGCTACTAGTGCCGCTCAAAGGCCTTCTCCTCCGTTCCTTCTCCCTTTTCCTTCGCAGGTGTTGTGCGCGGTCCCAGCGGTAGTACCGCTGGGCCAAGCGGCAGTACCGCTCGCTGCAGGCTGAAAGAGGGGTAACGGTTGGATTGTTCCCCTACTATAAAAGGTGGTCTTGTTCCCCAAGAAGACTTACCTCTTCCTCCCCCAGACTCCATTATTGCTCCAAAGCTCATTTTCGCCCGATCTCTCTCCCTAGCCAATCAAACTCGTTGATTTTCTAGGGATTCGTTGAGAAGGCCCCGATCTACACTTCCACCAAGAGAAATTTGATTCCCCCCACTAATCCCTTGTGGATCTTATTACTCTTGGGTGTTTGAGCACCCTAGACGGTTGATGTCACCCCGGAGCCGCATTCCATTGTGGTGAAGCTCCGTGGTTCGTTGGGAGCCTCCAATTCGGTTGTGGAGCGAGCCCAACCTTGTTTGTAAAGGTCCGGTTGCCGCATTCAAGGGCACCACTAGTGGAATCACGACATCTTGCATTGTGTGAGGGCGTGAGAAGAATACGGGGCCCCTAGTGGCTTCTTGGGGAGAATTGTGCCTCCACACCGCTCCAACGGAGTGTAGGATTGAACGTATGTCTAGAGGGGGGGGGGGTGATTAAACTACTTGACCAAATAAAAACTTAAAGTTTTCCCAATTTTAGTTCTTGGCAGATTTTAAGAAATTAGCACAAGTTAAGCAATCTTAACACAATTCAAGCAAGCATGCAAAGAGTATATGAGCAGCGGAAAGTAAAGCATGCAACTTGCAATAATGTAAAGGGATGGGTGTCGGTGTCAAAACCGGCGGATCTCGGGTAGGGGGTCCCGAACTGTGCGTCTAGGCGGATGGTAACAGGAGACAAGGGACACGATGTTTTTACCCAGGTTCGGGCCCTCTCGATGGAGGTAAAACCCTACTCCTGCTTGATTGATATTGATGATATGGGTAGTACAAGAGTGGATCTACCACGAGATCAAGGAGGCTAAAACCTAGAAGCTAGCCTATGGCATGATTGTTGTAATGGTTGTTGTCCTACGGACTAAAACCCTCCAGTTTATATAGACATGAGAGAGGGCTAGGGTTACACAGAGTCGGTTACAATGGTAGGAGATCTACATATCTGTATCGCCAAGCTTGCCTTCCACGCCAAGGAAAGTCCCATCCGGACACGGGACGAAGTCTTCAATCTTGTATCTTCATAGTCTTGGAGTCCGGCCGGCGATGATAGTCCGGCTATCCGGACACCCCCTAGTCTAGGACTCCCTCAGTAGCCCCTGAACCAGGCTTCAATGACGATGAGTCCGGCGCGCATATTGTTCGGCATTGCAAGGCGGGTTCCTCCTCCGAATAATTCATAGAAGATTGTGAACACCAGGATAGTGTCCAGCTCTGCAAAACAATTTCCACATTCCACCGTAGAGAGAATATTATGTACACAAGCTCAATCTGCTGATGTATTTTGTAGCATGACGTCACGCCACTACCAAGCCTTTACTTGAATCTTTTTTATTATACCACCTCAGCGCGTTTAGCGAAGCAGTTTCCTTGGCACGTCTTGTCGAAGCAGAGATCGTGTTCCCCTTATTCCGGGGTTCTCATCAATACGGACGTGGGTAACCCAACCGCGCCATTGATGGTGGCGCTTGGGAGATAAGCGAGTTTTACCAGGCCGGTGGGGACGCATAGTTTTCGTCCGCCCATATATAAGGGGATAAGGATCCACCCTTTTCACCTACGCCTTCTTCCTCCTTTGCTTATCCATCTCCGCACACTCGAGCTCCAGCACCCAAGTCCGCGCATCTCGTCTCGACCTTCTCCGACCATGTCCGGAGCGGGAGGCAAATGGTTGGCCTCCTCCGTTACGGAGGAGCATATCGCAAAACTGCGCAGCGCCGGATACCTTTTCGGCGACATCGCGCACCGGCTGCCCAACATGGGGTAGCTCATCCCCACCCCCAGGCCCCATGAGAGGGTCGTATTCCTTCCCCACTTCCTCCACGAACTGGGCTTCCCGTTGCATCCCTTTGTCCGGGGGCTCATGTACTATTACGGCCTGGATTTCCACGATCTGGCGCCAAACTTCATCCTCAACATCTCGGCGTTTTATCGTCGTGTGCGAGGCCTTCCTCTGCATCCAGCCCCACTTCGGCTTGTGGCTCAAGACCTTCAACGTCAAGCCGAAGGTAGTGAAGGGCATCCAAGCGGAGTGCGGAGGCGCCATGTTGGGCAAGATGCCCAACGTCATCTGGCTCAAAGGGGCATTCGTGGAGTCCATCAAGGGATGGCAATCGGGGTGGTTCTACATCACCGAGCCGCGTGACCCAAAATGGGCTGCGGCCCCCGAGTTCAGATCTGGTATCTCGATGCAGCTCACCTCCTGGAAAGAGAAGGGCTTGCTATGGGGCAGTTCGGAGGAGCTGACAGGACTCCAGTCTTGTCTTCAGACCCTGGTGAACAAGAAGCTTAGGCTTGTCAATGTGATCCAGGTCATGCTCATCCGCCGGATTCTCCCCTGCCAACAATGGGCCTTCAACCTGTGGGAGTTCGATCCGACACAGCACCGGACTCTGAGCGGGCTCTTTGACACGACGTATGAAGCCGTCTGGAGGATGCTGTTCAAGGGCGGAGAAGCCCCCGCGTCCGCGACTAAAGATTGCGGATTCAGCACCAAGCGCCCGGCCGGTGAGGCAAGCTTCGTTATCCTCTATGGGACAGTTGTTTTCTTTCATAGTTTGACTCTATGTGGGATCTAAAACTCCCAATGCCTTTGACAGGACTGGCAGAGGACGTCCGGACAGGTAGACTGCCCGGCTCCCCTTCCCGAAGACCCAGCGGACGCCCGCTTAACGTGGCTGCTGGTCCCGGCACTCTATGTGGTGCCGGAGAAGAAGGCCAAGAAGAAGGCCACGGGAACTCGCAAAAGTTCCCGGCGCCAGGTGATATCGGACTCATCGTCTGATGGCTCTGAGGCGGACTCCTCCCCCGAAGACGAGGAGGAGAAAGAGGACTCTCTCCCAGAGGAAGGAGAGAGGAAGAGGAAGGCTTCCCCAACAGGGGAGGCCGAAGGGTCCAAGAGGGGAAGGACTATTCCCCCGGACAGCTCCGCCAACACCAACGTTGGCAACGAAGAGTGACCCTCAAGGGCCAGGCCTCCGGCAAGATCGTAAGTATCTGGATTCCTGAATGATTTATAATTTCTCTTTTGTGTCACATAGTGTCCTTCTAATGCCGCACACTGCCTGTAGTCCGGCCGATGATGATCTCCCCGCTTCATTGAGCGGGTCGTTGGCTCCGTCGGATGTAGATTCCATCCCGACTGCCTCCACCCCTCGCGACGCTGAGGACGCCGAGGTGGGATCCCGGGAAGGGACCAATCAGGAGGAGGCTCCGGAGGCGCCACAAGGCAGCCTCCCGGACTTTGCGCCGGACTCCACGCCGGAACCCGCAGTGGTTCCGGAGTCCGGCAGGTGGCCCCTTCGCAAGAAGGGCAAGACCGTGATGCCGGCAGCCTCCGTCCAACCGGAGGTGCCGGACAACTTGTTGGAGGCGCTCAAAGGCGCTTCCATCGAGGAAGAACACCGCACTATCATGAGTGCGGTGATTCAGAAGGTTCAGCTCGCCAAGAGCGGGCTGACCGAAGCCTGTAGTAGCCTTCTAATAGGCTTTGAGGTAAGAAGTTAAAAATATGTAATGTAATACCGCATAGACAGTAGCCCCTGATGCTCGGTTCGGTGTTTGGAAAGAAAAACCGGATTGAGGATCTAAAGAAGATATACGCATGAGTGCTAAAAATTGTGTCAATATGGGTTTGCAGGCTGCGCTGCTGACCTCTGCCGCACTGACTGCGGAGGTCGGTGCGTTGAAGCAGGACCTCGAGCGGTCCAAGCAAGAGCTCGGCCTTGCCAAGAAGCGGCTCGAGGACAAAGAAGGTGAGTAATACCATCTTTAAATTTGTACCTTACAGAAAAGGATTTTGGTTGCAATGAAAATAACAAGGATAACGTGGGTACTGCAGGGGCCACGAACAAGGTGGCAACCCTGAAGGAGGCCGTGTCCGCGGCCGAACGCAATGCGGCCGCGGAACGGACGGAGCGAGAGAAGCAGGAGGCGCGGGTGGCGGAGGTGCGGCAAGAGCTCCAGGCTCTCATGGAAAAGCATGAGAGTTTGGAGCGTGACTCGAAGACTCGAGAGTCCGAGCTTGCCTCGGCCCTTGAAAGCGCCAAAGCCGCTAAGGCCGAGGCCCATAAGGCCCTCCAGGAGATTGAGGCGGTGAAGAAAATAGCGGCGGGTAAGGCATTTTTCATGCAAAGCAAGCATGTTAAAGTAAATTACCTGTTACTTACCCGAATTCGGAGCTCTCGAGGGGCGTTTGCAGATCTGCCTCGCAGTGTGTCTGATGCTGCCGCATTCTACTGTGGCGAGGAGGGGAGCTCAACAGAGAAGGTTTTCTGGTCTCAGTACGCTAAGGCCGGACATCCGGTGCCCCCTAGCGACCAGCTGAAGCAGCTGGTCGAACTCCACAAGGTAGCTGAACAGGCCATGAAGGGCCTCATAGTCCGGCTGTGGCCTGGAAAGGCCATGCCTGGGAGCTACTTTGGCCTCGTGCGGCGGCTGGTGGATGCGTTCCCCTGGGTGGAAGTCATCAAGCGCTCCGCCTGTATTGAAGGTGCCCGTCGGGCCCTTGCCCGCGCAAAGGTGCATTGGGGCAGGCTGGATGCGGAGAGGCTTATCACTGACACGCCGCCAGCGGGCAAGGAGTATCGTACGCCCGAGATGTACTATAAGACTGTCCTGAAGGGTGCCCGCAAGATTGCAGATGAGTGCCCCAGAGATGTAATTATTGAGTAAACTCGCAATGTGTTATCCTGTGCGCTGAAAACTTTGTTCATATGCGCTAAGCAACGCTTATTGATTTAAAATATTACCTTATGTGCGGCCGTTTATTAAATCTGAGAGATGGCAAGTCGTCGGCTTCAGCCCCCATGCCATGAGTGCTGGGGTGTTCGGGATAAACTTGAGCACTCTTGTTCCCATTTTTGGGTCCATCTAGGGAGGCGCTCAACACAACGAACAAGGCAACCGGACTTATAATGCTTGAACACTCTCACTTAGCCATAGAATTCTATAATTTTAAATTTCGGCGAAGCCCCTAGTATTTGGAAGACCGAGTTCGGGGCGCTATCCACGCCTTGGCCAGACATTATCCGGTTCTTCGCTCGAAGCAGCATAAGTCTTTAGGGACTCGAAAAGACCTCTCGAACAGCGATCAGTCTCTCGCCTTCTCATGACAGTCAGTTTTAGCTTTCTCCATTGAGGCGCTCGCCCAGCTCAACCGGGGTGCAATCGTAGTGGTTCTCCTAGTGCTACCTTAGCCGACAGAACGGAACGTAAGGTACCAAAACGTGGGAGCCGGGCAAACCCAACTATTGACCCAAGACATGATTCGGAGCCGATTCATATAATGCTATAAGTTCGGGGTGCCGCACTTGTGAAAGTGTTCGGACTTATCACACCATAATGCGGGGAACATAAGCCCCTGGTGTATTCGGCCGTACCAAAATATACGGGAGCAAGATGTCATTAATGAACATATATGTAAAAAAGGTAATGCAATTATAGGCAAAAGGTAATGCATTGTTTATCCAAGGAATTCTGCTATGAGTGCAGAGCAATACAAATAGTGCGGTAAGCAAGGGATTGGACTAATTAAGCATGTCCCCCTCTAGGGGTGGGCTGCGGAATGGTGTATTTAACAAATTTAATGCTCGTAATGAAGACCACCTGAGTGTTCGTCGCAGCCTTTGTCCCTCCCTAGCTGTTGCATCGTGAATTCGGCAGGTTCGCCGCCGGACAGGGCCTCTGGTGAACGGAGTCCTGTGTATAAAAAGAAGGAAAATAAAAATAAAAAGAGCGACACACTTGGGAGCCCCTGGTGTGGTCGAGCCGCACTCTAGGTCTGTTGTGGTCGTGCCCCTCCCCCTATGCCCATGGTATCTCCAGAGCGTAATGATGTACGCGGAGAGCTGGTCTTGCAATCATGCGAGGGCTGGGGTTGGGGCCACATTGCTACGCGTGCTCGGAACGTGCTAGGTGGTCTTGATTGATGTTGCTCCAGGCGCGTTTGGCCGTGTCCGGTCGTTTAACGGCCGGACTCGAAAATTGCCTTAGAAGGCTGCTTTGTACTTTTGCCGCGAGAGCCGCTGTATGTTCCTCCGTTCGGAGGGAGCGTTCCGTATTTCCATTGACCGTGATGACTCCACGAGGGCCTGGCATCTTGAGCTTGAGGTATGCATAATGTGGCACCACGTTGAACTTTGCAAACGCGGTTCGTCCGAGCAGAGCGTGATAGCCGCTGCGGAACGGGACTATGTCGAAGATTAACTCCTCGCTGCGGAAATTATCCGGGGATCCAGAGACCACTTCCAGTGTGACTGAGCCTGTATAATTGGCCTCAACACCTGGTATGACGCCTTTGAAGGTCGTCTTTGTAGGTTTAATCCTTGAGGGGTCTATGCCCATCTTGCGCACTGTATCCTGATAAAGCAGGTTCAGGCTACTGCCGCCGTCCATCAGGACTCTCGTGAGGTGAAATCCATCGACGATTGGGTCTGAAACCAATGCGGCGAATTCGCCATGGCGGATACTGGTCGGATGGTCTCTTCGATCGAAAGTGATCGGGCAAGAGGACCATGGACTGAACTTCGGGGCGACTGGCTCCATCGCATATACGTCCCTCAGTGCACGCTTCTGCTCCCTCTTGGGTATGTGGGTTGCGTATATCATGTTTACCGTCCGCACTTGTGGGGGGAAGCCCTTCTGTCCTCTATTGTTCGGCGGCCGGGTCTCTTCCTCGTCATCGCTGTGCAGCCCCTTGTCATTGTTTTCGGCAATTAACTTGCCTGCCTGCTTGAATACCCAACAATCTCTGTTGGTGTGGTTAGCTGGTTTTTCGGGGGTGCCATGTATCTGGCAAGAGCGGTCGAGTATTCGGTCCAAATTGGACGGACCCGGAGTAGTTCTTTTGAATGGCTTCTTTCGCTGACCGGGTTTAGAGCCTCGGAATCCGGCGTTGACTGCCGTATCCTCATTGTTGTCGCCGTTAACGCGGCGTTTGTTTTTGCTTCGGCGCGACCCGCCATTGTGGTCGTTAGTATGCGGACTGCCAGCATTTTTACTGAGGTTGTTGCTGCGAGCTAGCCATCTATCCTCTCCCGCACAGAAGCGGGTCATTAATGATGTGAGGGCTGCCATGGATTTCGGCTTTTCCTGTCCTAGGTGCCGGGCCAGCCATTCGTCGCGGATGTTATGTTTGAAGGCTGCGAGGGCCTCTGCATCCGGACAGTCGATGATTTGATTTTTCTTTGTTAAGAACCGTGTCCAGAATTGCCTGGCCGATTCGTCTGGCTGCTGAATTATGTGGCTTAGGTCATCAGCATCTGGTGGTCGCACATATGTGCCCTGGATGTTGTCGAGGAATGCGGCTTCCAGGTCCTCCCAACACCCAATTGACTCTGCGGGCAGGCTGTTAAGCCAATGCCGAGCTGGTCCTTTAAGCTTGAGCGGGAGATATTTGATGGCGTGGAGATCGTCGCCGCGGGCCATATGGATATGAAGGAGATAATCTTCGATCCAAACCGCGGGGTCTGTTGTGCCATCGTAGGATTCAATGTTTACGGGTTTAAACCCTTCAGGGATTTGATGATCCATTACTTCGTCAGTGAAGCATAGCGGGTGTGCGGCGCCTCTGTATTGAGCAATATCACGACGTAGCTCAAGGGAGCGTTGTCTGCTGTGTTCGGCCCGGCCGGAGTTGTTGTATCCGGCGCGACGGTATTCGTCGTGGGTCGTGGGGCGCCCACGTGATCCATAGATAGATCTGGATTGTCTTGCCTTGTCCTCCAATATATCCCGCAAGTCCGGCGCGTTCCCCCGTGGCTTCGTACTTTTCGAGCGATGCCGGGGTACGGTCTTGATGGAGGGCCTGGATGCCTCTCTGTCGCGACCACGGGGTGGTCGGTCGGCCGTATTGTGCGCTGGTGATGAAGGTATGTATGCTTCCTCCTCTAATCGGGGGAGCAACTTGCGTTTTGGGTAGCTCTTGGAGGGGCGTTCGAGTTCATACTCTTCGGCCGCGAGGACCTCGGTCCATCTGTCGGCCAGCAGGTCTTGATCAGCTTGAAGCTGCTGCTGCTTTTTCTTTAGGCTATTTGCTGTGGCCATTAGCCTGCGTTTGAAACGCTCTTGTTCGACGGGATCCTCAGGCATGACGAATTCGTCGTCATCGAGGCTTGCCTCGTCTCCGGAGGGAGGTATGTAATTATCATCCTCGACCTCTTCGTCTGCCGCTCTCTCGTGAGGGCTTGCTTCTGCATCCTCCTGCACCGAATCTTGCTGGAGGGGGTTGTCTTCGGCACTTTCTGGGGTGTTATTATCTCCTGTGCCGGAATCTCCATTCTTGCTGTGGCGGGATTTAGAGCGGCGCCGCTGACGTCGGCGCTTGGGCTGTTTCTTTAAGGAATCTGCCTCCGCTGCTTCTTCGCCGTCCCCATATTTTGGGGTGTCCACCATGTATATGTCGTATGACGAGGTGGTCTTCCAGTGCCCTGTAGGCGCTGGTTCTTGATCGTCTCCGGCATCGTCGTCCATACTGTCGATGTCTTCGGAGTCGTAGTCTAGCATGTCGGTTAGATCGTCGACAGTTGCTACGAAGTGGGTGGTGGGTGGGCTTTGAATTTCTTCGTCGTCCACATCCCAACCATCCTGGCCGTAGTCCGGCCAGGGCTCTCCGGATAGCGAGAGATGCTTTAGCGAATTTAGGATGTCGCCAAAGGGTGAGTGCTGAAAGATGTCCGCAGCGGTGAACTCCATGATCGGCGCCCAATCGGATTCGATTGGCAGGGGCGCAGGAGGTTCGGAGTCCGGCAGGGAGTCCGGCACCTCGGAGTCATGAGCTCTATAAGGGACGAGGTCAGTGTTCGGCTCCATCGCCGTGGAAGTTGCAGCTCCCGAGGCGGTGTCCAACCACCCGTCCTCGATCTGCGCGATCGGCTCCGAACTATGGGTCGGAGCGGATTCGTGTGCGGCCTCCAAGGCATTGTCTAGCAGCAGAGTTAGATCATGCCCATCGTGACAGTGTGGCACACTTGTTTGTGGCTTGGATCCATCGAAGATCAAGTCCCCGCGGATATCCGCCGTGAAGTTTAGGCTTCCAAATCTGACCTGATGGCCAGGGGCGTAGCTTTCGATCTGCTCCAGATGGCCAAGTGAATCAGCCCGCAGTGCGAAGCCGCCGAATACGAAGATCTGTCCGGGGAGAAAAGTCTCACCCAGGACTGCGCTGTTGTTGATTGAAGAAGCCATCAAGCCTATCGGTGACGACACAGAGGAACTCTCAATGAAAGCACCAATGTCGGTGTCAAAACCGGCGGATCTCGGGTAGGGGGTCCTGAACTGTGCGTCTAGGCGGATGGTAACAGGAGACAAGGGACACGATGTTTTTACCCAGGTTCGGGCCCTCTCGATGGAGGTAAAACCCTACTCCTGCTTGATTGATATTGATGATATGGGTAGTACAAGAGTGGATCTACCACGAGATCAAGGAGGCTAAACCCTAGAAGCTAGCCTATGGTATGATTGTTGTAATGGTTGTTGTCCTACGGACTAAAACCCTCCGGTTTATATAGACACTAGAGAGGGCTAGGGTTACACAGAGTCGGTTACAATGGTAGGAGATCTACATATCCGTATCGCCAAGCTTGCCTTCCACGCCAAGGAAAGTCCCATCCGGACACGGGACGAAGTCTTCAATCTTGTATCTTCATAGTCTTGGAGTCCGGCCGACGATGATAGTCCGGCTATCCGGACACTCCCTAGTCTAGGTCTCCCTCAATGGGTTTGGAGAGTGCAAACACAATAGGAGACACAGATGTTTTTGTCATGGTACCGATAGGTGGTGCTATCGTACATCCACGT
The DNA here is from genome assembly GCA_963921465.1 of Triticum timopheevii. Lineage (NCBI taxonomy): Eukaryota > Viridiplantae > Streptophyta > Magnoliopsida > Poales > Poaceae > Triticum > Triticum timopheevii. Next base: position 368,154,563 of record OY997272.1, on the reverse strand, counting down.
TGATGGAGACTCCCACGAAGGGTAATGGCTGCGCGAGTCCACGGAGGGCTCCACCCACGAAGGGTCCACAAAGAAGCAACCTTGTCTATCCCACCATGGTCATCACCCACGAAGGACTTGCCTCACTAGGGTAGATGTTCACGAAGTAGGCGATCTCCTTGCCCTTACAAACTCCTTGGTTCACTCCACAATCTTGTCGGAGGCTCCCAAGTGACACCTAACCAATCTAGGAGACACCACTCTTCAAAAGGTAATAGATGGTGTGTTGATGATGAACTCCTTGCTCTTGTGCTTCAAATGATAGTCCCCCCAACACTCAACTCACTCTCATAGGATTGGATTTGGTGGAAAGATGATTTGAGTGGAAAACAACTTGGGGAAGGCTAGAGATCAAGATTCATATGGTTGGATTGGAAATCTTGGTCTCAACACATGAGTAGGTGGCTCTCTCTCAGAAAATGAGTAGTGGAAGTGTAGGCACGATCTAATGGCTTCCCTCACGAATAAGGAGAGGGTGGAGGGGTATATATAGCCTCCACACAAAATCTAACCGTTACACACAATATAGCAAACTCGGTGGGACCGAATTAGAAAAATCGGCCAGACCGATTTAGTACATATGTGACCGCTAGGCAATTTCGGTGGGACCGACATGTCATCTCGGTGGGACCGATATCATTAGGGTTAGGGCATAACGTAATCTCGGTTGGACCGATTACTCAAACTCGGTTGAACCGACTTTGGTAATAAGCTAACAGAGAGTTGGTCAGGCAAACTCGGTGGGACCGATTCGCTCGTCTCGGTGGGACCGAAGCGTTACGAAAAGGAAACAGGGAGTTTGCATTGCAGACTCGGCGGGAACGATCGCTCATTTCGGTTAGTCCGAAACATTACGAAGGGAAACAGAGAGTTTGCAACCCCATCTCGGTGAGACCGAAAAGACTATGGCAGTGGCTATGTCAAATGAACTCGGTGGCGCCGGATGGATCAAATCAGTGGGGCCGAGTTTGACTTTTGGTTTGGGACATATGTGTATATGAGAAAGTGGTTGAGGGCTTTTGGAGCATATCACTAAGCATTTTGAGCAAGCAAGCCATTAAGCAACACCTCATCCCTTTTTAATAGTATTGGCTTTCCTATAGACTCAATGTGATCTTGGATCACTAAAATAGAAAATGTAGAGTCTTGGACTTTAGAGCTTGAGCCAATCTTTTGTCCTTAGCATTTTGAGGGGTCCACATTCCTTATCCATGCCATGCCAATCATTGAACTTCCTGAAATATTTATCTTGAAATGGCATTAGTTCAATGAGCTATATGTTGTTAATCATTACCAAAACCACCAGGGATAGCGGCACTTTCAATCTCCCCCTTTTTGGTAATTGATGACAGCATATAGATCAAAGCTTCGACAAATGATAATAAGATTGAAATACATCATCGCTTTGAGAAGTATGTGACAAACAAGAGCTCCCCCTAAATTTGTGCATTATTTAAAATTTGCTTTGGACTGCAAATGCACAATGTGTTAGGATCATGGGTCACTCTTCCATGTCACATACATCTTGGTGGAGCACTCAAAACGATAGCAATTAAAAACATGCACTCATCACCAAGCAAAGTGAATGGTCATAAATGGATATGAAGGATAATATGATTCAAACACACATTAAAGGTAGCATATGATCAAACACATGATCATCCAAGTATCTCACAAAAGGCATAGAGTATCAAGCAAACACACAATAATGTTCAAGCAAATAAAGTGCAAAGAGAGACAAAAGCAACACTCTCTCTCTCGAAGACTATGATCTATACATATTTCTCCTCCTTTGGCAACAAGTACCAAAAAGTTAAAAAAATGCATAGTGGTATGCGTCTCTCAGGCTTGGTCTTCATGAGGTGGTGTAGAGATGACTCCAAGGACGAAAGCTTCTGTTGATGTAGCTGGAGCTGGTGGCACTGAAGCCGTGGCTGCTGGTGCAGATGTAGTAGCTCTTGTATCTGGAACAGGCGCTACACCCGACCTCTGACTTCTTGGCACTCTAGTGAAAGCATCTGTAGTAGACTTGCCTTTCTTCTCCTCCACTTCCTCCTGAAGTTGCTCAACTACTGACTGAATCTCAGTGACTTTGACATCAAGATCATAGAATTTCTGCTCAATGATCCTCTCCAAGCTCTCCTGGTTTTGAGTCAGGGTGGCCAGGCCCTTCTAGATCCTCAAGGTGGATTGGATCAGATATCCAAGCTGATCGTGCTTGCTCTTCAAGAACACCTGAGATGCCTCTTTAGCACTTGGCATCTTTGCAGCTTTCTCTGCCCTTGCCTTCTCTCTCTTCTCATGTGCTTGCACTGAGGAAGGATCTTCCTCATTCATGACAACAATGTTATCCTCAAAATCTGGCCTGAGGGGTAAATGCTCTTTGTCCAACAGACATGTGCATGTGCCCATCTTGGAGTTGATGAGCACCTGAATTTGTGGAGCATACCCACAAGACCTCTTCTTCAACTTCAGGCACTGGGGCCTTGTTCTTCTCCTCAGCAGGTATGTTCCTTGTACTCCTCTTGGGTGCAGTTTTGGTGGCTAGAGCAATAGCTTTGGGAGTAGATTTGGGCTTAGCAGCAGCCCCTGACTTAATAGCATCTTCCATGAGCTTTTGATCCTTAGGAGCTGGAGCAGCATCCTCTTCCTCTTCATCATCAGATCTCACCATTGTAGACTTTTCAAGTACTTTGGCTGTTGTTTTTCTTGCCCTCTTCTTCTTCTTGTCCTCACCAGCTGCCTCTTCTTCAGATTGAATGGTGAACTTCATAGTTTCACCTATGGCAACTTTCCTTGGCTTGGATGTAGGCACTCTCCTTGCTGGTGCCTTTCTATTCATGCGTGGCTTAGTTGATGCAGCAGTGCCAAACTCTTTCTTCACCACTTTCTTCTTGGAAGTGGCCTCATCCTCAGCTGCAACATAGTCTTCATCCTTTGAATCAGAAGTTCTGTTCTTCCTTGCTCTAGTAGCTGCCTTGGGCAAGTTACTAGGTGTGCTCCTGCTACCCTCATCATAGCTGCTGGAGGGACTAGTGCCCTCACTCAAATGCTCTTGCTGTTCAGACCTGTTCTGGATGTCACTCTGGTCAAACATCTTGCAGGCAAACTATCAGCAGACCATGTGAATAGGTTGTAGATGAGGTAGAGTAGATGAGCATCACAAAGTACAGAGGTTTTGCAAAACAAATTGAGTCAAAAAGCTTAGTTTTGTAGAGAAATGATCTCTGAGCTACGGAATTGACAAACTTGGTGATACCAAAGCAACACTTGGAACCTAAACTAGTGAACTCGGTTGAGCCGAGTCACAGTTTGGTGGCACCGAGATTGCTAGGGTTTCACAGAATCTTGAACTCGGTTACACCGATTTGCAATTTTCGGTCAGGCCGAAAAGAGCCTGTGCAATGGCCTAAGCCAAATCGGTGAGACCAATTTCTACGACTCGGTCGGTCCAAGATGAGTTCTGGGGAGAGCTAACCCTAAAATTTTCGAATCAATCTAGGCCTAAGGAAGATTTAGCTGGATAGATTAATCTCGTTCGTGGCAAGAAAAATGGCATTGTCCTTGTGCTAGGAATCAGAGTTAAAAGGACAACACAAGGGGTCGAACACGTACCCTAGAACGACGAGTGTTCTTTACAACGGCGACGACGGAGTAGAATCCGTCGACGGCGGCAGATTCCAATGGCGGGAGGTCGTTGGCGGCAAGGAGATGATACGGAGACCCGAGGAGGCAGATCAGGACACGCGCGGGCTGAGAGGATTTGAAGTAATTTCCAAAATCTCACCCGCGGGTATTTATATCCCGACCCTGTCGGTGTGACCGAGTGGAACAACTCGGTGGCACTGAGATTGCAGAATCGCAAGTGGTTGCTTCAACTCGATGTGACTGAAGTGTTCAAATCGGTTGCACCGAGATGAAAACCTAGATCAACTTAGTGAACTCGGTTTGAATGAAATGGATGTCTCGGTCAGACCGAAATGCACAAAGAGGTTTTGGAAGTTTAAGTCTATGACGAATTGGGGACTCCGAGTGCTCCTCACATAGAGTGGTTCGAATCCAACTTGATCAAACTTTGTGATGTAGCATGAATAGAGTTTGAGATGAGAAAAGCATAGATAGCTAGAGAAGGTTCTTAGGCATTCTTGTCCATCCACTTGGCAAGAGAGAAATAGAGACCAAACAAACAAAACAACAAGTGGATGTCCTCAAATGAGTAAAATATGCAAACGACATGCTCACACAATAAGATGGCAAATGAAACATGTGACAAAGCATGCACAACCAGTTCTAGCATCTATCAAACAATTGGCGATGACTAGGTCATCTATATATGAGTATATTGACTTAGGAGTCAAATGGGAACATTTGATCATAGGTCATACTCATCGTTTAAGCACAAGTGGGGTTACCACTTTTACATAAAGCATTGTTGTGTTCACACCATTAGAGTTGCTTTAGCTCAATTCTTTAGAGTAATGCTCCCCCTAGATGTGAGATCCCCCCTAAGAGGGATGAACTAACCTTGGGTTTTGTCGATGATGACTTCATGTAGGTGTTGAAGATGTGGATGCTCAATGTTGTTGTAGACCATTTGGAGCAATCCATTGGAGTGAGTTGCGCTTTCAATACCTACACGGGTTAGTCCCACAAGGAACAAACAAGGATATCCATAGACATAGAGTGATGCACACACACAAGATGATGTCCATGAAAGCATTAGGTTACCTTGTCCCTTGTCTTACCAACAAGAGGGTTTGTTACTCCTTGAACTAGTGCAAGATGTGGAAGTTGATTGCACTTGTCCTTGCCAAAATGATGTGAGTGAAGTATATTGGCGGAGTCACCCTCAAGAACTCTCTAGTCCTTCTTCTTTGGGATCCACATAATCTTGATGGGAATCCTTGGGGTTGTAGTGGAACTTGATGAAGTAGAACTTGATATAGTCTTGGGAACCCACTTGACCAAGGCCTTGGGAGCTTCTTCAAATGCATCAATCTCCTCTTGAAGCTTGTCCTTGCCTTTTTGCTTGTGGTCTTGTGGTGGAAGATCATATTGAGCTTGTGTCCCTTGGAAGGAAGTAGGATCATACTTCTCTTGTTGGGGAACAAACTTCGTCTTGGGGTATTGATCTTCTTCCCACTCAACTCCATTGGCATTGAACTTTCGTTCAAAACCAACACCTTGATTCTTCTGGTGCCTTCCTTGCTTGCGTACAATTTCCTCAAATTACTTACTTCTGGCAAGGCTCTTGTAGACACCCTTCTCTATAATTCCCTTCAATAAGCTATTTTCTTGCTCAAGTGTAACTTGGCTAAGAGAATCATTAGTGGAATCAAGAGAACTACTATAAGCAACAACGTTGGATTTAGCATGATTATTGTTACTACTAGAAGAAGAATCTTTCTTACTCTTGTTACTAGACTTGACTTATGGCATGTAAGTAGATAAGTGTAAACGCTTGGCAATGTAAGAAGAACTTTTCTTGTGAAGATCATCATTGATTGCCTTTAAAAACTCATGCTCTTGCTCAAAGTTGAGCTTTTCAAAGCGTAACTTTTCATGAGTCTTTAAAAGTTCTCGATGATCTTCCAAGGTAGTTTCATGAGCTAACTTAAGAGTGTTTAGTTCTTTAGTTAGATGCTCAATCTTCTCCTTATCATTGTCATTCGTTTTATCTTGATTAGCATGATTAATTGACATTTCATCATAATATTCATCACTAGAGTTGTCAACAAGTAAATCATCATCACCTAACAAGTCATCTTCGTCACTATTGAAATCAACATACTCGGGGTGTGATACCTTTGGGCCCTTAGCCATGAAGCATCTTCCAATTCCTTCGTTTGGTGAGTCAAATATGTCGTAGGAGTTGGTTGACACAAGTGCTAGACCGGAAACACCTTCATCATGAGTATATTCGGAGTCGGAGTGATAGCTTCTCTCGGAGTGATGGTCGGAGTCGGAGCCGGATACCCATTCACCAACATGAGCTTGATGCCTTTGCTTTGTGTAGCTCTTTGATGATTTGTCCTTCCTTTCCGAATCCTTGCTTCTCCGGGAGGTTCTTCATTCATAATGTTCATCTCTACTCCTCCTCTCTCTTGGTGGTGATTCTTCTCTTCTACTTCTTCTTTTGGGTGAATCTTCCCTCCTTTCGTAAGGAGTCGTACACTCATTGGAATAGTGTCTGGGTCTTCCACAATTATAGCAATTACGTTCACGACTCAAAGATCTTTTGTCATTGTAGGACCTTGACTTGTGATACGTCTCCAATGTATCTATAATTTTTTATTGTTCCATGCTATTATATTATCTGTTTTGGATGTTTAATGGGATTTATTATACACTTTTATATTATTTTTGGGACTAACCTATTAACCGAAGGCCCAATCCAAATTGCTGTTTTTTACCTATTTTAGTGTTTCACAGAAAAGGAATATCAAACGGAGTCCAAATGGAATGAAACCTTCGGGAGAGTTATTTCTGGAACAAACGCAATCCAGGAGACTTGGAGTGGACGTCAAGAAAGAAACGAGGCGGCCACGAGGCAGGAGGGCATGCCCAGGGGGTAGGCGCGTCCACCACCCACATGGGCCCCTCGTGGCTCCCTTGACCGACTTCTTTCGCCTATATATACTCATATACCCTGAAAACATCCAGGAGCACCATGAAACCCTATTTCCACTGCCGCAACCTTCTGTACCCGTGAGATCCCATCTTGGGGCCTTTTCCGGCGCTCCGCCGGAGAGGGAATCGATCACGGAGGACTTCTACATCAACACCATAGCCTCTCCGATGAAGTGTGAGTAGTTTACCACAGACCTTCAGGTCCATAGTTATTAGCTAGATGGCTTCTTATCTCTCTTTGGATCTCAATACAAAGTTCTCCTCAATCTTCTTGGAGATCTATTCGATATAATTCTTTTTCCGGTGTGTTTGTCGAGATCCGATGAATTGTGGGTTTATGATCAAGATTATCTATGAACAATATTTGAATTTCCTCCGAATTCTTTTATGTATGATTTGTTATCTTTGCAAGTCTCTTAGAATTATTAGTTTGGTTTGGCCAACTAGATTGATCTTTCTTGCAATGGGAGAAGTGCTTAGCTTTGGGTTCAATCTTGCGGTGTCCTTTCCCAATGACAGCAGGGGCAGCAAGGCACGTATTTTGTTGTTGCCATCGCGGATAAAAAGATGGGGTTTATATCATATTGGTTGAGTTTATCCCTCTACATCATGTCATCTTGCCTAATGCGTTACTCTGTTCTTATGAACTTAATACTCTAGATGCATGCTGGATAGCGGTCGATGTGTGGAGTAGTAGTAATAGATGCAGAATCATTTCGATCTACTTGTCGCGGACGTGATGCCTATATAGATGATCATGCCTAGATATTCTCATAATTATGCACTTTTCTATCAATTGCTCGACAATAATTTGTTCACCCACCGTAATACTTATGCTATCTTGAGAGAAGCCACTAGTGAAACCTATGGCCCCCGGGTCTATTTTCCATCATATAAGTTTCTGATCTATTTTATTTTGCAATCTTTACTTTTCAATCTATATCACAAAAATACCAAAACTATTTATCTTATTATCTCTATCAGATCTCACTTTTGCAAGTGGCCGTGAAGGGATTGACAACCCCTTTATCGCGTTGGTTGCAAGGTTCTTATTTGTTTGTGTAGGTACGAGGGATTTGCGTGTAGCCTCCTACTGGATTGATACCTTGGTTCTCAAAAACTGAGGGAAATACTTACGCTACTTTGCTGCATCACCCTTTCCTGTTCAAGGGAAAACCAACGCATGCTCAAGAGGTAGCAAGAAGGATTTCTGGCGCCGTTGCCGGGGAGTCTACGCACAAGTCAAGACATACCAAGTACCCATCACAAACTCTTATCCCTCGCATTACATTATTTGCCATTTGCCTCTCGTTTTCCTCTCCCCCACTTCACCCTTGCCATTTTATTCGCCCTCCTTCCCTTCGATCTTGTGTTACCATGTGCCTTCTATTTGCTTGCTAAAAATCTATTGATATGGATCCACTTAAAGTGTTCTACTTGGATCATCTTCGATCCTTATGCGCTCGTGCTGAAACCCCAACTAGCCTAGTTGATGGGAAATCATTAGATGAGCATGCTCATTTTGTGCATCGTCGTTTGTCTGAAAAGGGGAAGCTCTTATGGTATCAAATAAATAGTTTGCTATGCTATGCTTGGAACCTTTGTGAAATTTATGACTTTACTTGTTGCTCTAAGAACCCTAAAAAACACCTTCCCTACCTATGTGAGTTTAATGATAATGAAATCTTATCTTCATATGCAAAGGGTGTTTATAGTTACTATGATATCGAACAAATTGAAGAATTTGTCATTTTTAAGGGTTCTCATGAAGTTGCTTCTTTGATTGAAAAGTATGATATTACTTTCCACAAATCTGAAAATTCTGACATACTTAATTATTTTGATGAAAACTATGCTCATAATGTCTTTGTCAAAGAATTTATTGAGAGAATGATCGTTGCTTTGGAAGAAAATAATGATATGCATGAATCTATAGATAATTATGTAGCGACCAGACCTCAAACAGTCTGATCTCTGTGCATCAATGTCATCCCTGGATCGGTAATGCTGACACACATAGTACTTGAGGATTTATAACAGAGTAGCAATCACACACTTATTACATCGAATGTCTCCAAAGAAAACTTATTACAATAATATGGCTTAAGGCCATCTAAAATCGATAATAGCGGAAGGCTTGGAAGATAAAGTGAGTCCATCAACTCCAACGGCATCACTGAGTGAAAGACAATGACCTATGGCACCTTATTCGTCGTCTGAAAAATCTGCAACATGAACGTTGCAGCCCGAAACGGGTCAGCACATGGAATATGCTGGCAATGTAACACAAGAGGGTATGAACAGAATAAATGCTATCACTACATGCATATATGGCTGGTGGAAAGCTCTATGGTTACAGTTTTGCATAAAGCCAATTTTTCCCTACAACAAAGGAATAAATTTTATTTAACTATCATGGTGGTTGTTAAACATTGAGAAGGTTCCTCCAACTCAGTCCCATTTAAACATCATCATTAAACCCAATCAAATTATATTAAGGGTGATGAGATCAACATGATAATCCAAGATCTAGATACTCAAAACGTCCATAACCGGGGACACAACTAACCATGATTAGTTTATACACTCTACAGAGGTTTTTACACTTTTCCCCACAAGACTCGAATACATCCATGGTCGGAGATTCGAGACACAGTCTTTCTGAAACAATAACTCTTTACTCTGGGTGGACAGTTACACCTACTTTCCCCTACATCTGCTAGCCCACCACTGAAAGAGGTCTTGCAACTTACTCAACTATTCCAGAGCCCATATTGGCTTGTGGTTGCACATAGAAGTTTCTAGCATGAATAATCTTATGATCCCTTTGAGCCTGGGTGGCGGACCGTAGGATGATCACACGGGTACTCCGGGATATCCTAGGACAACATTGGATTCTCCAGGTGCCCTGACAACCACTGGGTATTCCAGGGTGCCTTCAAGCAATACACCCAGATGTGTATTAAAGTAGCCACCTTAAGTTAACCATTAAGTAACAACACTCACATCTATCATGAATCACTCGATCCAAACCACGTCTACAAGCATAGCATAGAAATATAAGCAATGTAGAAACAACTCCCAAGTGTTTGATAATAAATAGGTATAGGTTCTACCTCATCATCTACTTCCCAAAACCCACATATTAATCAGATCCTAACCATGCAATTGTTTGAGGATTGATCTAATGTAATAAAACTGGATAGTAAAGAGGTATGATCAAAGTGTTACTTGCCTTGCTGATGATCCGTGAAACCTACAGACTCGTAGTAGCACGCTTCGCACTCCGAGTACTCTATCGCAAACAAACAAGCATACAATAAGCACACTACTGGAAGCACGAGTAAAACTCAAAGAAGAGATCTAACCAAAAAGTTCAACTTAAGAACTCCGGTTTGCAAAAAGAATCAAATCAAACGAAACAACGAAACTCAAACTGCGAAAGAAACAAGGTTCATTTACTAATCTGGACTTAAGTCAAATTTTACAGTAGCAAAATCTTGTTCAAGTTGATTAAACAGATAGAGGGCTTCGAGACTAAGATCTAGGCGCTTGAATCGCCTGATTCCGATAAACGAGCGAAAAGATAAACTAAAACGAAAATCAGGGCAGAAATCACGATCAAAAATAATTGCAGAAAAACCCTGGAAAAAGAAAAACTGACGAACAGACTAACAAACGAACGTTCGTTGTTTGCGGCTAACGGGTTAACTCCGTTCGATAAAATGAACGTACAGACAAACATCCGCTATTAAACTAAACCGGAGAAAAATAAAACCGATCTAATCTAAAAAAATGAAACTAGGGTTTAAATAAAAACTGGTCGGTTTTTACCTAAACCGAAAAAAACCGGCGGATCCGGATCGGATCGGCGGCGACTCCGGCAAGGCAAGGCGGGGCGGCGGCGTGCGGCAACGGCGGCGACATGGGCGGCGTCCGGCAACGTAGGTGGTGGCGGCGGCGTGCTGCTGCCGTTGTTGCGGCTGCGGGCGGCGAGGTGGGGGTGGGGTCGAGACGGCGGCGGGGGCGGCATATAAAGGGGAGGGGGGTGCTCGGCTTGGGCAGGGGGGCACCGAGGCGGCGGCGGCCTCTCGGACTCCGGTGGAGTCCGGCTCGGTCACGGCGTCGGCGCGGGGAGGCGGTGACGCGGCCGGGCCGGCTGGGCTTCGACCCAGTTCGGTCCGCGAAGTGTTTTTTAAATAAGATTCTGCCGAAAACAAATCCTAGAGAAATTAAATAAAAATCTAAAAATGCCAAAACAAATTTTCACCGTCTAAATAAAATATTTAGAACAAGATGAACATTTTCTTGGTCTAAAAATGCAATTTTGAAAACGTGCAATTTTTCTAATTCAAATAAAATTGCAACAAAATCCAAATAAAACTATTTATTTGATTTTAATATTTTTCCTCTAATATTTCATTTATTTTGGAGAAGTCATATTATCTCCTCTCATATATTTTTATTTTTTGAAATATTAGGAAAGAAAAATAATTAAAATCAAATGATTCAAAATTTGAGAAAACTCAAATATGAAAATAACGAAATCTCCCAACTCTCTCCGTGGGTCCTTGAGTTGCGTAGAATTTCTAGGATCAACCAAAAATGCAATAAAATATGATATGCAATGATGATCTAATGTATAACATTCCAAATTGGAAATTTGGGATGTTACAAACCTACCCCCTTAAGATGAATCTCGCCCTCGAGATTCGGGTTGGCTAGAAAATAGGTGCAGGTGGTCGTTCCGTAAGTCTTCCTCTCGTTCCCAGGTGGCTTCATCCTCGGTATTGTGGCTCCACTGAACTTTGCAGAACTTGATAACCTTACTATGTGGGACTCGGCTGGCAACTCGAGAATCTTCCCTGGTTTTTCCTCATAGGTCAAATCGCTATCCAATTGAATCGCTTCCAGCGACACTGTATCTCTCAGAGGGATGTCGGCCATCTCTGCGTGGCACTTCTTCAACTGAGAAACGTGGAACACATCGTGAACTCCTGACAACCCTTCGGGCAACTCCAACTTGTAGGCAACTTCTCCCATACGTTCCAAAACTTTGTATGGTCCCACAAAATGTGGTGCTAACTTTCCTTTAACTCCAAATCGCTTAACTCCTCGAAGTGGGGACACGAAGATACACTTTGTCTCCGACTTTGTAAACTGTCTCCTTGCATTTATAATCCGCATAGCTCTTCTGCCTGGACTAGGCTACCTTGAGTCTATCGTGAATCAACTTAACCTTCTCTTCAGACTCTTTAATCAAATCTGGTCCAAACAACTGACGGTCTCCAACTTCATCCCATAACAATGGTGTCATGCACCTCCTTCCATACAAAGCTTCAAAAGGGGCCATCTTCAAACTGGCTTGATAGCTGTTGTTGTAAGAGAACTCTGCATATTGCAAATTGTTGTCCCAACTAGATCCATAATCTAGTGCACAAGCTCTCAACATGTCCTCCAGAATCTGATTGACTCTCTCGGTCTGTCCATCTGTTTGTGGATGAAAGGCTGTACTGAACTCTAGCCTGGTACCCAAAGTTTCATGCAACTGATTCCAGAACTTTGAGGTAAACTGGGTTCCTCTATCTGATACAATGGTCCTCGGAACTCCATGCAGACATACTATCCTGGTCATGTATATCTTTGCCAACTTAGCACTGGTGTAAGTGGTCTTCACTGGGATGAAATGAGCTACCTTTGTCAACCGATCGACTACAACCCATATCGAGTCATAGCCTGAACGAGTCCTGGGCAATCCCGTGATAAAATCCATTCCTAGCTTATCCCACTTCCATTCGGGTATCGGCAATGGCTGTAGCAATCCTGCTGGCTTCTGATGGTCTGCCTTCACTCTTTTTCATACATCATAAACTGCTACATACTCCGCAATATCCTTCTTCATTCTGGTCCACCAGAAACTATCCTTCAAATCCAGATACATCTTGGTATTTCCTGGGTGAATCGAATACGGCGAATCATGTGCCTCCTGTAGAATCAACTTCCTGATCTCCGGATCATTAGGCACATATACGCGGTCCTCAAACCATAAGGTATCGTGCTCATCCTCATGAAATCCTTCAGCCTTTCCTTTGCTCATCCTTTCCTTTATCTCGGCAATCTCCTTGTCCGTCTTCTAAGCTTCCTTGATCTTATCCAGCAAAGTAGACCGAATCTCCAATGCTGCTACATAGCCTCTCGGAACTATCTCCATACATAGCTCATGAAGATCCTCTGCTAACTCCTTGGGTAACTCTCCGGTCATGAGTGTATTGACATGACTCTTGCGGCTCAACGCATCGGCTACTACGTTAGCCTTTCCGGGATGATAGTGCAACCTTATATCATAATCCTTGATGAGCTCCAACCATATCCTATGCCTGAGATTCAACTCCTTCTGCGTGAAGATATACTTCAAACTCTTGTGATCTGTGTACACCTCACAATGGTTCCCGATGAGAAAATGTCTCCATTTCTTCAATGCATGCACTACGGCTGCTAACTCCAAGTCGTGTGTAGCATAATTCAACTCATGGGGTTTAAGCTGTCGTGAGGCATATGAAACAACTCTTCCCTCCCGCATAAGCACTGCTCCAAGTCCTTGACGAGAAGCGTCGTAATACACTTGATAATCCTTGCATTGATCTAGCAGAATCAACATTGGAGCTGTAACCAAGCGTTTCTTCAACTCCTGAAAACTGACCCCACATTCCTCAGTCCATTTGAACTTGGTGTCCTTCTTCAACAACTCTGTCATGGGCTTTGCAATCTTCGAGAAATTCTCAATGAGTCTCCTGTAGTATCCTGCGTGTCCCAGAAAACTCCGGATCTCTCCAACTGACGTGGGTGCTTCCCAGTTTGTCACAGTGACAACCTTGGTGGGGTCTACTTCTATTCCTTCTCCGGATATAACATGTCCGAGGAATGCAACTTCCTTGAGCCAAAACTCACACTTGCTGAACTTGGCATATAATTGATGTTCTCTGAGCTTCCCAAGTACCAAACGCAAATGCTCCTTATGCTCCTCTTCATTCTTCGAGTAAACCAGAATATCATCAATGAACACCACGACAAACTTATCCAAAAACTCCATAAACACCTTGTTCATCATGTTCATGAAATAGGCAGGTGCATTAGTTAGACCAAATGACATAACGGTATACTCATATAGCCCGTACCTTGTGGTAAAAGCTGTCTTAGGTATATCCTGCTCTCGAATCTTCAACTGGTGGTATCCTGATCGTAGATTGATCTTGGAAAATACTTTAGCTCCTTGCAACTGGTCGAACAGATCATTGATCATCGGTAGTGGGTACTTGTTCTTGATTGTCACTTCATTCAATCCACGATAATCAACAACCATCCTCAACGATCCATCCATCTTCTCCACTAGAAGCACTGGTGATCCCCAAGGTGATGAACTTGGGCGAATATAGCCTTTATCCAGTAACTCCTTAATCTGCTTCTTAATTTCCTCCAAATCCTTTGCGGGCATCCTGTACGGTCTCTTAGATATTGGCCCTATGCCTAGCAAAAGCTCAATAAAAAACTCGATGTCTATATCCGGGGTCATGCCTGGCAACTCTTCTGGAAATACATCAGGGAAATCCTTCACCACTGGTACATCCTCCTGTACAACTCCCGATAAGGAATTCACTTGAATCCTCTTCGGCACATGCCGGGATACATACCTAATCCTCCTTCCTTCTGGGGTGGTAAGCATAATCGACCTACTGGCGCAATCGATGTTCCCTCCAACCATCGATAACCAATCCATACCCAAAATCACATCCAAACCTTGCGACTCCAGAATTATCAGGTCTGAGGGGAAAACATGCTTACCTATGGTCAATGGCATCTGAAAACATCCTTGGCTTGCCATATGCTTCACTCCTGGCGAGCTTACCAACATAGGTGTTCTAAGAACTTTGGTGGGCAGTTTATACTTATCCACAAATCCCCTTGATATGTATGAATGCGATGCACCAGTATCAAAAAGAACGATTGCAGTAAATGAATTAACGAAAAACTTACCTATTACTGCATCTGGCTGGGCTTCAAGCTCCTCCACGTTAACATGGTTCACTTGTCCCCTATTGAAAGGGTTGGGCTTCTTCCCAGAGCTTCCATTGCCATTTCCATTCTTTGCTTCAGAACACTCTGTGGCGTAATGTCCATTCTTCCCGCACTTGAAACAAGTAATGTGACTTAGATCCTTCTTAGCGGGCGTGGCTGGGTTGGGACGGTTCTGTCTGTTGCTTCCTCCATTCCCATTCCCATTCCTGGGGCCACTATGGTTATGCGAACTCCCTCCATTGTGATTGTGACCTCCATGGTTATGTTGAAGGGGTCCTCCCGAGTTCGGGGTAAAACGGGGTCTCTGCTGAGCTCTAGAATTGTACTTCCCTTGTCCATACTTCCTCTTGCGCTTGTCAATCTGATCCTGCTTCCCTTCAATCATGAGAGCTCTATCTACCAACTCCTGGTAGTTTTTGAAGTTTGCCACCATCAACTGCATGCTTAGCTCATCATTCAGTCTGTAACGCCCCAGATTCGATGCGCCAGGTGTCCGACAGTTATTCGCCGTTATTGCCATGTCATTTGCTTGCGTGTTGCCTTTTATCATGTCATCATATGTATTTCATTTTGCATACGTGTTCGTCTCATGCTTCCGAGCATTTTCCCTGTTGTCCGTTTTGCAATCCGGCACTCCTATGTCATCCGGCGCCCCCTTTTTGCCTCTTCTCTTGTGCGGGTGTTAAACTTTCTCGGAATGGCCCGAGGTTTGCCAAGCGGCCTTGGTATACCACCGGTAGACCGCCTGTCAAGTTTCGTGCCATTTGGAGGTCGTTTGATACTCCAACGGTTAACCGGGTAACCGCAAAGGCCTCTTTTGTTTGCAGCTCAACACCCCTTCCAAAGTCCCAAAGCCCAGCAAACTCCCCTCCATGCTCTCGGTCGTTCGATCACGATCGCGTGGCCGAAAACCGCTCCTCATTTGGACTCTCCTAGCTCCTTGTACCTATATATATGTGCACCTCTCCTGTAATCCCGGGTCCAAACCCTAGCCTAATCCTCCCCGCCGCCACCGGACACGTCCACGTCGCGCCGGACATGTCCGCTCCACCGCACCGCCCGCCGCAGCGAATCCCGCGCCGCCATGTGGCGACCGCCGCTGCCCCGTGCCGCTGGCCCGCGCGGCCCATCCACGGAACCCGCGCGCCGCCACGCCTCTCCGCCGCTGCCGGCCGAGGCCCCGCCGCCGCTCGCGCCCGCCTCCGCCGTCGTCGGGCGCCTCCGCTCCCGCGTCGGATCGCCGCCGCCTCGCGTCCCCGGCTCCTTGCCGGACCACGCCGCCTTCGCGCCTCCCCGACCCCGCGGCCCCGAGCTCCCCGCCTCGCCGGAGCATGCCGGCGCCGCCCCGCGCGCTCGCCTCTGGCGCCGGCTCGCCGTAGCCGCCGCTCCGCCTCCCCTGCAGCTCCCCGGCGCGCCCCGCTCGTCGCCCCGGCCAGATCCGGCCATGGGAGGGCCGGATCCAGCCTCCTCCGGCCTCTCCCTTGATTCCGGCCGCTCTCCGGCGAGATCCGCGCCGCTTTGAAATCCGTGCAACGAGGTTGACTTTCCCCCTCCGAAATTCCACTAAGTCCCTGTTTTCTGACATAATCATGCCATGTTCATCGCATTGTATCTCTGCATCCATGGCTCCGTTTCGCGCGTGTAATATGTCAAATTGTTCGCCTCGACGAGTACCTCATTTCATCTCATTGCATCATTTTCATTTGAGCTCATCTTGACGCCCAAAATGCTATTGGAAGAGTGCATGTTGCTGTTAATCTGCTGAAACTGTTATAACTTGCTCATTTGTCATTTTTACCATGTTTGATGTGTGCATCCTATGAGGTTGATGTCTACATGTGTTTTGATCTATGCCATGCCATCTTTCCAGTGGTGCCAACCATGTATTTTTTGTGAGTTGTGTGCTGAGTGCATCAAGCTTGTTAAGTAGTGCACTTGCTGTTACTGTTTCGCTAGGCTGAATCTGTTATTTCGTGATGCCATGTAAACTTGATGCTACAAAGAGATCCATGCTTATTTTGAGATACTTCACTAAGGATGTTTTGTTATACATGTCTTTCTCTATACATTCATGCCCTTGTTTGCAATTATAGCTTGCTGTAGATTGTTCATATCTTGCTCCAAAGTTGCTAAATGATGTTTCTGTCAACCTGTTAACATGAAGTTCAGTTTTGGCCATATGCTTTTCTAGTGATCCATGCACCCTATAACCTTGCTCTTGCCATTTATAGCTTCACAAACATGTCTTCTTACTGTTGGTTGCGTTGCCATGCCATTTATTGCTCTGTGGTGAGTGGTTCAAGCTCACCAACATGCCTACTTATTGTTGTTTCTGCCATGTATGAATCTGTAATATAACTTGCCATGTTTACATGGGTGCCATCATATTTTCTGATCCTTTTTGGCTCTTGGTCAGTAAGGGACTCTTGTTCTATGCCTTTAGTAGATTCTTGCCATGCCTTTGTTTGCCATTATAAGTTCCTGTAACATGTTTTTTGATAGCTCTAAACATTGCAATCTGATGTTATTCCTGCCAAGTCTGAAACTGTTATTATTTGCAATCTTACCATGTGTGTTTGAGCATGTTCTAGTCTTTTCTGGAGATAGCTCAGTGTTCATGTTTTGTTGTGCTTTACCTGTACTTCATGCCCATGCCTTTTCTTAATATGTTGGGGTGCTGTAGCATATTGTTTTGATGCTTGCAATATGCCTAGTTGCTGTTTTGGACAGATTGTTGCTATAACTTGTAAAGAGTGTATGTGTTGCACCGTTGCTCCGTTTTGAGTGTGCTCTATATGAAATTTGCTTAGAATTATATGTAGTTCCATATTACCATGTTGCATCCTTGTTTTGGTGTGTTTGCTAGATGTTTGGGTGCATTTTGCATCAATGCCATGCTTAACTTGTTTTGCTCATATCTTCTAGGCCGTAGCTCCAAATCTAAATGAACTTTATATGTAACTTGACTAGAATTTCGTGTAGATCCTCTTGGTGCATCTTAACTTGCTATTTAACAACTTGAACATAAGGTTTATTCAGTTCTGGACCAATTTCGAAATTTGCATATGAGGACTTACCGGAATTGTTATATGTTGTTTCCGGCCTCATTTAAACTTGCTTTGATGTGTTGTTCTTGTTTGCATCATCTCTTTCCATGAGTAGCTTCATGTAGCCTTTGTCATGCATCATGCTTGTTGTGTATCATGTCTTGCCTATGTGTGTTGTGTTTACCATGTTGTGTGCTTCTTCTCGATAGTTCCCGTTTCGTTGCGATCGTGAGGATGCGTTCGTCTCCGCTTGGTTCGTCTTCGTGGCTTCATCTTCTTCATGGACTCGTTCTTCTTCCTAGCGGGATTTCAGGCAAGATGACTGCTACCCTGGATCTCACTACTATCATTGCTATGCTAGTTGCTTCGTTCTATCGCTTTGCTGCGTTACATATCATTTGCTCTTCAAGCCTCCCAAATTGCCATGAACCTCTAACCTTTGACACCCTTACTAGCAAACCATTGTTTGGTTATGTTACCACTTTGCTCAGCCCCTCTTATAGCGTTGCTAGCTGCAGGTGAAGTTGAAGATTTGCTCCATGGTGGACAGGGTTTTGTTGGGATATCACAATATCTCTTATATTATTAATGCATCTATATACTTGGTAAAGGGTGGAAGGCTCGGCCTTATGCCTGGTGTCTTGTTCCACTCTTGACGCCCTAGTTTCTGTCATACCGGTGTTATGTTCCTGGATTTTGCGTTCCTTACGCGGTCGGGTGATTTATGGGACCCCCCTGACAGTTCGCTTTGAATAAAACTCCTCCAGCAAGGCCCAACAATGGTTTTACCATTTGCCTCACCACCACCTACCTTTTCCTTGGGAGTAATTAACCCAAGGGTCATCTTTATTTTAGCCCCCCCGGGCCAATGCTTGTCTAAGTGTTGGTCCGAACCGAGTAGACTGCGGGGCCCCCTCGGGGAAACTCGAGGTCTGGTTTTACTCGTAGGATGTCTCATCCGGTTTTTCCCTGAGAACGAGATATGTGCAGCTCCTATCGGGATTGTCGGCGCATCGGGCAGCTTTGCTGGTCTTGTTTTACCATTGTCGAAATGTCTTGTAAACCGGGATTCCGAGACTGATCGGGTCTTCCTGGGAGAAGGAATATCCTTCGTTGATCGCGAGAGCTTATCATGGGCTAAGTTGGGACACCCCTGCAGGGTATAAACTTTCGAGGGCCGTGCCCGCGGTTATGTGGAAGATGGGAATTTGTTAATGTCCGCTTGTAGATAACTTGACACCAGATTCGAATTAAAATGCATCAACCGCGTGTGTAGCCGTGATGGTCTCTTCTCGGCGGAGTCCGGGAAGTGAACACGGTTTCTGTGTTATGATTGACGTAAGTAGGAGTTCAGGATCACCTCTTGATCATTGCTAGCTTCACGACCGTTCCGTTTGCTCTCTTCTCGCTCTCTTTTGCGTATGTTAGCCACCATATATGCTTAGTCGCTGCTGCAACCTCACCACTTTACCCCTTCCTTACCCTTTAAGCTTTGCTAGTCTTGATACCCATGGTAATGGGATTGCTGAGTCCTCGTGGCTCACAGATTACTACAACAACAGTTGCAGGTACAGGTTTTGCGATGATCATGACGCGAGAGCGATGTTTGCTTGTTTTGGAGTTGTTCTGCTTCTTCTTCGATCAGGGGATAGGTTCCAGGTGGGTAGCCTGGGATAGCAGGGTGGATGTCGTTCGAGTTTCTGTTTGTGTTTCATCCGTAGTCGGATGTTGCTATTTTGTATTGTGATGTTGTATTCATGTGGCATTGTATGCCTTTTGTATGTATCCCCATCTATTTATGTAATGTTGATGTAATGATATCCACCTTGCAAAAGCGTTTCAATATGCGGGTCTATCCTTGGTGGGACCTTCGAGTTCCTTTTGGATAGGGTCGCATATTGGGCGTGACAAGTTGGTATCAGAGCCTCGAACGACCTTAGGAGCCCCCCTTGATTGATCACGTAGTTTGGCCGTTGCTGAGTCTAGAAGAAAACTGATTTCTGAGTCTAGTTATATCAGAGAGTAGGAATTCTTTTTACTCCTCAGCCCCTCCGTCGCTCTGGTGAGGAATCTTGACATAGGTGTTTTGAAATACTCCTCTTCCCCTTCAAATTTTCTTTAGGATCACGCAGTTGGTTTTCGATCGTTGTTCCTCAGTTCTTTGATCCGGTGCATTTCTCGTCAAGTTGACTCGAGCCTCTTCATCGTTGTTAAGTTCAATCCTCAGTTGTTTTCTTTTCCCACCCGCCCTCTCCTTTTTCTCCTCGGAACCGGAGTCCGTAATCGAGTATCCATCCTACTCGTGTGAAGTCTTTGCCTTCTTTCCTCAATGATTCTAACTGGTGTTCTCCCTTCAAGATATTCGTAGGTTCTACCTTCCAAGTTGCCTTTGTTTTCCCGCCCTCCCACCCTTTTGTTCTCGAAGCCTGAGTCTCTTTCGAGCAGCAATTTTCATTCGTGCGGAGCCTCTTCAGTCTTCCCTCAATTATCTCAACCGGTGAATTCTCTTCTCGTTCGTCATTCTTCATCTCTTTTTCTTTCCGGTGTTTTCAATTCAAGTCTTTCGGGTTGATCATATTCTTTTCCTCAGCTCAAGTGTTCTCCTTACTCATTTGCCTCTCATCATTCAATCATTCCGGAGTTCGGAAGACATCTCAGGAGATTCGTCTGTGTTCCAATTAATTCGAGGTTGTCACCTCATTCAAATATTTCAATTGTTCTGGTGCATCATCTATCTGTTCAACATCCCTTTCCAACGGTGTTTTATTTTAGTGGGCCCTAAACCACAGGTTTTTTTCCCAGGATCTTATCTGACTCTTCTAATTCCCCCGGAGTTATTCTCAATTCTTTTCAAGTGTGACGTAAGAATGGATTTCATCAGTCAGATGCCTTTTCCAAGATCGATTTCGAAACATTTTCATGGTTTCCTTAACCTTTTCATTTTTTCATTCTCCCGGAGTATCTCAGTAATTTTGGTGGTGTTTCTCATCGTCATTTGAAGACCGAAGAAGAGTTTTTCCTCTAAATCTTGTCCGTTCTCTCGAAGTTTCGTGGTTCTAGCTTCATGTTATCCTCGCGAATTATCCCCTCTAGCATATTTGTTCTTCTAATTCTTCCCGGTGATTCATTCTCTTTCATCAGACATTTTCGAATTCTTATGGTGGTTCGTTCAAGATTCTTTTCCTTGTTTATCATATTAATTCATTCGTTCTTTCGAATCCTACTGGTGGTTCATGAAGACCTTCTCAAGTTTGCGATATGTCAGCTCTCAATCCTTTTTCAAGAAGAATAAGTTGCATGCCAAATCCGGTTGTCATCAATTTAATGTGATGAAGGATAAGCATACAATAAATCTTATTCTTATTTCATCCAAGTGATTAATCCCTTCCTTCGGAGTTTGTTCTTGATGAATAAATTCTAGTTCCAAGTCTTTTCATCTTTTCTTTTCCGGAGTTCAAATTTCCTCGGTCATTTCGCCGGAACCTCCATCTAAATCATCGCAACGCTCATCTTATTCTTTCATCCTTCAATTTTATCTAGTCATTCTTTTGTTACTGGAGTTCTTCATGGTGGTTCTTCATGATTTAATTCATTCCTCAAGTGTTCATCAAGATTCTTGTTTGAGGAATTCAAGTATCTTTTCTTCTCGCGTGTCGAAGTGTAATTAATTCTCCATATTCTTTTGAAGTGGAGTTTTGCATTTCTTCGTTCCTCTCAGCTAATCAATCTTTTCCGTTTGTGGCCGGTTATCACCTTATGATCTTGAGATGTTATCTATAAGACCACAACAAGCTTATTCTTTCTGTTGTTGATTTTTCTCAACAACTCCGTTCAATCCTTTCTTCTAAGGTTGCTTTCTATTTCATTTGTGGAAGAAGATGTCGTCTTATTCTCCGTTCTTTTCGTTCAACTCTTTCAATTATTCCGGAGGCATTGTGTCATTCCTCTCGGCAAGTGTCATTCCATCCTCTCTAGTTCATGTTCTATTCCTTTCATGTTCAGCCAGAGTGCTGCCTAAATCCTTTCAGTCTTATCCGTTTCTTTTCTCATTCTAACCACTCCGGTTAGAACGAGTGGTTTCATAGTCTATCCGATTCCGCGAGCTTTCGATTCTCGTCATTCTCGTCGCTCCTCTCTCCTTCTCGAGTGCTCTCGATTCTTTGCTTCTTCTCTTGAGTTCTTATTTCACCTAATCCCTTTTCCCTTCCGTCTCGGTCCTAAGATCTCGGGACGAGATCTCTTGTTAGTGGAGGAGTGTTGTAACGCCCCGGATTCGATGCGCCAGGTGTCCGACAGTTATTCACCGTCATTTCCATGTCATTTGCTTGCGTGTTGCATTTTATCATGTCATCATGTGCATTTCATTTTGCATACGTGTTCGTCTCATGCTTCCGAGCATTTTCCCCGTTGTCCGTTTTGCAATCCGGCACTCCTATGTCATCCGGCGCCCCCTTTTTGCCTCTTCTCTTGTGCGGGTGTTAAACTTTCTCGGAATGGCCTGAGGTTTGCCAAGCGGCCTTGGTATACCACCGGTAGACCGCCTGTCAAGTTTCGTGCCATTTGGAGGTTGTTTGATACTCCAACGGTTAACCGGGTAACCGCGAAGGCCTCTTTTGTTTGCAGCCCAACACCCCTTCCAAAGTCCCAAAGCCCAGCAAACTCCCCTCCATGCTCTCGGTCGTTCGATCACGATCGCGTGGCCGAAAACCGCTCCTCATTTGGACTCTCCTAGCTCCCTGTACCTATATATATGTGCACCTCTCCTCTAATCCCGGGTCCAAACCCTAGCCTAATCCTCCCCGCCGCCACCGGACACGTCCACGTCGCGCCGGACATGTCCGCTCCACCGCGCCGCCCGCCGCAGCGAATCCCGCGCCGCCATGTGGCGACCGCCGCCGCCCCGCGCCGCCGGCCCGCGCGGCTCGTCCCCGGCCCCCGCGGCCCGAGCCGGCCCCCGCGCGCCGCCGGCCGCGGCCCCGCCGCCGCTCGCGCCCGCCTCCGCCGTCATCGGGCGCCTCCGCCCCCGCGTCGGATCGCCGCCGCCTCGCGTCCCCGGCTCCTCGCCGGACCACGCCGCCTTCGCGCCTCCCCGACCCCGCGGCCTCGAGCTCCCCGCCTCGCCGGAGCACGCCGGCGCTGCCCTGCGCGCTCGCCTCCGGCGCCGGCTCGCCGTAGCCGCCGCTCCGCCTCCCCTGCAGCTCCCCGGCGCGCCCCGCCCGTCGCCCCGGCCAGATCCGGCCACGGGAGGGCCGGATCCAGCCTCCTCTGGCCTCTCCCTCGACTCCGGCCGCTCTCCGGCGAGTCCCTCCGGCGAGATCCGCGCCGCTTTGAAATCCGTGCAACGAGGTTGACTTTCCCCCTCCAAAATTCCACTAAGTCCCTGTTTTCTGACATAATCATGCCATGTTCATCGCATTGTATCTCTGCATCCGTAGCTCCGTTTCGTGCGTGTAATATGTGGAATTGTTTGTCTCGACGAGTAGCTCATTTCATCTCATTGCATCATTTTCATTTGAGCTCATCTTGATGCCCGAAATGCTGTTGGAAGAGTGCATGTTGCTGTTAATCTGCTGAAACTGTTATAACTTGCTCATTTGTCATTTTTGCCATGTTTGATGTGTGCATCCTATGAGGTTGGTGTCTACATGTGTTTTGATTTATGCCATGCCATATTTCCAGTGGTGCCAACCATGTATTTTTTTGAGTTGTGTGCTGAGTGCATCAAGCTTGTTAAGTAGTGCACTTGCTGTTACTGTTTCGCTAGGCTGAATCTGTTATTTCGTGATGCCATGTAAACTTGATGCTACAAAGAGATCCATGCTTATTTTGAGATACTTCACTAAGGATGTTTTGTTATACATGTCTTTATCTATACATTCATGCCCTTGGTTGCAATTATAGCTTGATGTAGATTGTTCATATCTTGCTCCAAAGTTGCTAAATGATGTTGCTGTCAACCTGTTAACATGAAGTTCAGTTTTGGCCATATGCTTTTCTAGTGATCCATGCACCCTATGACCGTGCTCTTGCCATGTATAGCTTCACAAACATGTCTTCTTACTGTTGGTTGCGTTGCCATGCCATTTATTGCTCTGTGGTGAGTGGTTCAAGCTCACCAACATGCCTATTTATTGTTGTTTCTGCCATGTATGAATCTGTAATATAACTTGCCATGTTTACATGGGCGCCATCATATTTTCTGATCCTTTTTGGCTCTTGGTCAGTAAGGGACTCCTGTTCTATGCCATTAGTAGATTCTTTCCATGCCTTTGTATGCCATTATAAGTTCCTGTAACATGTTGTTTGATAGCTCTAAACATTGCAACCTGATGTTATTCCTGCCAAGTCTGAAACTGTTATTATTTGCAATCTTACCATGTGTGTTTGAGCATGTTCTAGTCTTTTCTGGAGATAGCTTAGTGTTCATGTTTTGTTGTGCTTTACCTGTACTTCATGCCCATGCCTTTTGTTAATATGTTGGGGTGCTGTAGCATATTGTTTTGATGCTTGCAATATGCCTAGTTGCTGTTTTGGACAGATTGTTGCAATAACTTGTATAGTGTATGTGTTGCACCGTTGCTCCGTTTTGAGTGTGCTCTATATGAAATTTGCTTAGAATTGCATGTAGTTCCATATTACCATGTTGCATCCTTGTTTTGGTGTGTTTGCTTGATGTTTGGGTGCATTTTGCATCAATGCCATGCTTAACTTGTTTTGCTCATATCTTCTAGGCCGTAGCTCCAAATCTAAATGAACTTTATATGTAACTTGACTAGAATTTCGTGTAGATCCTCTTGGTGCATCTTAACTTGCTGTTTAACAACTTGAACATAAGGTTTAATCAGTTCTGGACCAATTTCAAAATTTGCATATGAGGACTTACCGGAATTGTTATATGTTGTTTCCGGCCTCATTTAAACTTGCTTTGATGTGTTGTTCTTGTTTGCATCATCTCTTGCCATGAGTAGCTTCATGTAGCCTTTGTCATGCATCATGCTTGTTGTGTATGATGTCTTGCCTATGTGTGGTGTGTTTACCATGTTGTGTGCTTCTTCTCGATAGTTCCCGTTTCGTTGCGATCGTGAGGATGCGTTCGTCTCCGCTTGGTTCGTCTTCGTGGCTTCATCTTCTTCATGGACTCGTTCTTCTTCCTAGCGGGATTTCAGGCAAGATGACTGCTACCCTGGATCTCACTACTATCATTGCTATGCTAGTTGCTTCGTTCTATCGCTTTGCTGCGTTACCTATCATTTGCTCTTCAAGCCTCCCAAATTGCCATGAACCTCTAACCTTTGACACCCTTACTAGCAAACCATTGTTTGGTTATGTTACCGCTTTGCTCAGGCCCTCTTATAGCGTTGCTAGCTGTAGGTGAAGTTGAAGATTTGCTCCATGGTGGACAGGGTTTTGTTGGGATATCACAATATCTCTTATATTATTAATGCATCTATATACTTGGTAAAGGGTGGAAGGCTCGACCTTATGCCTGGTGTTTTGTTCCACTCTTGCCGCCCCAGTTTCCGTCATACCGGTGTTATGTTCCTGGATTTTGCGTTCCTTACACGGTCGGGTGATTTATGGGACCCCCCTGACAGTTCGCTTTGAATAAAACTCCTCCAGCAAGGCCCAACAATGGTTTTACCATTTGCCTCACCACCACCTACCTTTCCCTTGGGAGTAATTAACCCAAGGGTCATCTTTATTTTAGCCCCCCCGGGCCAATGCTTGTCTAAGTGTTGGTCCGAACCGAGTAGACTGCGGGGCCCCCTCGGGGAAACTCGAGGTCTGGTTTTACTCGTAGGATGTCTCATCCGGTTTTGCCCTGAGAACGAGATATGTGCAGCTCCTATCGGGATTGTCAGCGCATCGGGCGGCTTTGCTGGTCTTGTTTTACCATTGTCGAAATGTCTTGTAAACTGGGATTCCGAGGCTGATCGGGTCTTCCTGGGAGAAGGAATATCCTTCGTTGATCGCGAGAGCTTATCATGGGCTAAGTTGGGACACCCCTGCAGGGTATAAACTTTCGAGGGTCGTGCCCGCGGTTATGTGGAAGATGGGAATTTGTTAATGTCCGCTTGTAGATAACTTGACACCAGATCCGAATTAAAATGCATCAACCGCGTGTGTAGCCGTGATGGTCTCTTCTCGGCGGAGTCCGGGAAGTGAACACGGTTTCTGTGTTATGATTGACGTAAGTAGGAGTTCAGGATCACCTCTTGATCATTGCTAGCTTCACGACCGTTCCGTTTGCTCTCTTCTCGCTCTCTTTTGCGTATGTTAGCCACCATATATGCTTAGTCGCTGCTGCAACCTCACCACTTTACCCCTTCCTTACCCTTTAAGCTTTGCTAGTCTTGATACCCATGGTAATGGGATTGCTGAGTCCTCGTGGCTCACAGATTACTACAACAACAGTTGCAGGTACAGGTTTTGCGATGATCATGACGCGAGAGCGATGTTTGCTTGTTTTGGAGTTCTTCTGCTTCTTCTTCGATCAGGGGATAGGTTCCAGGTCGGCAGCCTGGGATAGCAGGGTGGATGTCGTTCGAGTTTCTGTTTGTGTTTCATCCGTAGTCAGATGTTGCTATTTTGTATTGTGATGTTGTATTCATGTGGCATTGTATGCCTTTTGTATGTATCCCCATCTATTTATGTAATGTTGATGTAATGATATCCACCTTGCAAAAGCGTTTCAATATGCGGGTCTATCCTTGGTGGGACCTTTGAGTTCCTTTTGGATAGGGTCGCATATTGGGTGTGACACAGTCCTAGAAACTTCTCCTGCTTAGCTGCATCTGTAGCGACGTCATCTGGGGCATAATGTGCTATCATCCACATACTGGCCCACTGTGCTCCGCAAGTTGCGAAACTCATGCTTCTTCATGGCCATAGCTCCTGCTGAAACATGGGCAGTACGAAAAGCCTGCTGGAACTGGTCCCATGTGACAGTGTTGATAGGGTAAGTGGCTATGAAATTCTCCCACCACGATGTTGCGGGTCCATCAAGCTGATGTGCGGCAAAATGCACTCTCTCCGCATTTGTGCATCCTATAGTGGTCAACTCCCTTCCAATCTTACGGAGCCAATCATCTGCAACAATCGGCTCGGTGCTACTGGAGAACACCGACGAATTCAGCCTTAGAAAACGGGCTAAGTGATCAACAGGTGGTGGTGGTGGTGGTGGGTTGTTGTTGTTATTCCCCTGGTTCTGATTCTGGACTAGTATCTGCATCAATGCATTCTGTTGTTGGATCAACTGAGTGAGCTCCGGTGGGAAAGCAAATCCATTGTCGCGTCTCGGAGGCATCTGATGTGTTTAGAAAAGATGAGAAAACATGATAGAATGAGATCTGGAGGGAAAACACTACCCATATGCACATGAGACAAACACAAACATATCACTTCAATCAATTCAAGCAAGGGCATACATCGGTCTAACTATCGTTACAAAAGTGCTCGAACTATACTATGTACATGGGGGAATACTACTACTAATATGGTGGTCGACTAGAAAAACTGATCGGTGGAAGACTCCATGATATCTGCTCCAGCTTCATCAACATAGTCATTATCGCTATCATCAGGGTCCGAGTCGGTGTCATCGATGATGATGTAGTTCTCTGGGAAGGTGGAATCATCGTCTTCTCCTCCTGGCGCGGGGTCTCCCATGAATATTCCTAGCTGTAACGCCCCGGATTCGATGGGCCAGGTGTCTGCCAGTTATTCACCAAAATTGCCATGTCATTTGCTTGCGTGTTGCATTTTATCATGTCATCTTGTGCATCTCATTTTGCATACGTGTTCGTCTCATGCATCCGAGCTTTTTTCCTGTTGTCCGTTTTGCAATCCGACACTACTATGCCCTCCGGCGTTCCCCTTTTGTCTCCTGTTGTGAGAGGGTGTTAAACATTCTCGGAATGCTCCATGATTTTCCAAGCAGCCTTGGTACACCACCGGTAGACCGCCTGTCAAGTTTCGTGCCATTTGGAGTCCGTTTGATACTCCAACGGTTAACCGGGGAACCGTAAAGGCCTCTTTTGTCTGCAGCCCAACACCCCTCCAAAGTGTCCCAATAACCCATCCAAACCCCCTCCATGCTCTCGGTCGTTCGATCATGATCGTGTGTGCGAAAACCGCACCTTATTTGGAGTCTCCTAGCTCCCTCTACCTATAAATAGGTCCTCCCCGTCCAAATCCGGGTCCAAAACCCTAGAAAATTGCCCCCGCCGCCGCCGGACGAATCCCACCGCCGCCCGCGGCCAACCACAGTGCGACACATGGTGCGTCCGCCGCCCCTGCCCTGCCGGCCCGCCTGGCCTGTCGCCGGCCCCCGCGGCCCATCCGTCCCGCACGCCCCGCCGCCCAGCTCCTCCCGCGCCAGCGACGGCCTCTGCCGCCGCGACCGCTCCAGCCGCTGCGCCATGCCGCCTCGCCATTCGCCGCCCCGCGCCGGTGTCACCGTCGCCCGGTACCGCCTCCACCTCGCCGCCCGCGCGTGCCTCCTCCTCCTCCAGATCCGGCGCCCGAGCACCGGGTCCGCTCCCCCTCGTCCTCCTCCGACCGTCTCCCTCCTCTCCGGTGGTTCTCCGGCAGCTCGTGCCGCCTCCTCGAAGTCCAGACCGAAGAACCCTAGATCTAGAAAGAGGTTGACCTCGTTTTTCTCTAAGTCTGCATTATTTTCTTGCCCTGTTCATTGCATCATAACTCATCATCCGTAGCTCCGTTTCGTGCCTATGTTATATCAAAATGTTCATCATGTGATGCTCTACATTTCATTACATTGTTCCATGCTTGTTTGAGTCCATATTTATGCCCAAATCATCGTTGCAAGAGTTCTATATGATGTTAACCTGCTGAAATTGTTATAACTTGCTGTTTTGTCTTTTTAATTGCATTTTGTGTGTGCATCCTATGAGCTTGATGTATACATGAGTTTTGAGATACATCAAGCCATATTTACAGTGGTGCAATCCATGTATTTTTGTGAGTCCAGTAGTGAGTGCATCAAGCTCGTGAAGTAGGGTACTTGCTGTTACTGTTTTGCTAGGCTGAATCTGCTATATCATGATACTATGTAAACCTGCTTCTACAAGTTATTCTATGCATAATCTGGAGATGTTCACTAAGGATGTTTTGTTATAAATGTCATGCTCTATCCATCCATGCTTTTGGTTGCATTTATAGCCTGCTGTAGCTTGTTGCAATCTTGCTCTCAAATTGCTAAATAATGTTGCTGTCAGCCTGTTAACATTAAGTTCAGTTCTGCCATGAGCTTTGCTAGTGATCCATGCACCCTATGAACTTTATATTGCCATGTTTAGCTCCATAAATGTGTCTTATTACTTTTGGTTACCTTGCATGCCATTTATTGCTCTGTGATGAGTGGTACAAGCTCACCAACATGCCTACTTATCGTTGTTCCTGCCATGTTTGAATCTTTTATATCATTTGCCATGTTTGTATGGATGCTACCATCTTTTCTGTTGATCTTTGGAATACGTTAAGTAAGGGAGTTATGTTCTTTGTCTTTAGTATTAGCTTGCCATGCCTTTGTTTGCCATGTTAATTTCCTGTAACATGTTGTTTGATAGCTCTAAACATTGCAACCTGATGTTATTTCTGCCAAGTCTGTAAACTGTTATTATTTGCAATCTTGCCATGTCCTTTTGAGCATGTTCTAGTGATTTCTGGAGATATCTCAGTGTTTATGTTTTGTCATTATTTACATGTACTTCATGTCCATGCCTTTTGTTTGCACGTTGACATGCTGTAGCATATTGTTTTGATGCTTGCTAGATGCCTAGTTGCTATTTTGGACAGCTTGTCCTTTAAACTTGTATAGAGTGTATGTGTTGAACCGTTGCTCCGTTTTGAGTGTGCTCTATATGAAACTTGCTTGATTTTGCATGTAGTTTTATATTATCATGTTGCATCCTTGTTTTCAGGTGTTTGCTTGATGTTTGGATGCATTTAGCATCAATGCCTTGTTTAACTTGTTTTGCTCATATCTTCTAGGCCGTAGCTCTGAATTAAATGAACTTTATATGTAACTTGACTAGAATTTCGTGTAGATCATCTTGGTGCATCTTAACATGCTGTTTAACAATTTGAACATAAGGTTTATTCAGTTCTGGACCAATTTCTAAATTTGCATATGAGGACTTACCGGAATTGTTATATGTTGTTTCCGGCCTCATTTAAACTTGCTTTGATGTGTTGTTCTTATTTGCATCATCTCTTGCCATGAGTAGCCTCATATAGCTTTGTCAGGCGTCATACTTGGTTGAGCATCATGTCATGTATATGTGTGGTGTGTTTACCATGTTGTGTGCTTCTTCTCGATAGTTCCTGTTTTGTTGCGATCGTGAGGATTCGATCGGCTACGCTTGGTTCGACTTCATCCGTTCGTCTTCTTCATGGACTCGTTCTTCTTCCTAGTGGGATTTCAGGCAAGATGACCGTCACCTTGGATCTCACTACTATCATTGCTATGCTAGTTGCTTCGTTCTATCGCTATGATGCGCTACCCATCACTTGTTCTTCAAGCCTCCCAAATTGCCATGTCAGCCCCTAACCTTTTCACCCTTCCTAGCAAACCGTTGTTTGGCTATGTTACCGCTTTGCTCAGCCCCTCTTATAGCGTTGTTAGTTGCAGGTGAAGTTGAAGATTTCTCCATGGTGGATAGGATTATGGTTGGGATATCACAATATCTCTTATTTAATTAATGCATCTATATACTTGGTAAAGGGTGGAAGGCTCGGCCTTATGCCTGGTGTTTTGTTCCACTCTTGCCGCCCTAGTTTCCGTCATACCGGTGTTATGTTCCTTGATTTTGCATTCCTTATGTGGTTGGGTGATTTATGGGACCCCCTTGACAATTCGCTTTGAATAAAACTCCTCCAGCAAGGCCCAACATTGGTTTTACCATTTGCCTCACCACCACCTATACCTTTCCCTTGGGTCGTCCAACCCGAGGGTCATCTTTATTTTAGCCCCCCCGGGCTAGTGCTTCTCTAAGTGCTGGTCCAAACCGAGCGATGTCCGGCGCCCCCTGGGCAACCAGGGTGTATGCCAACCCGACGTCTGGCTCATCCAGTGTGCCCTGAGAATGAGATACGTGCGACTCCTATCAGGATTTATCGGCACAATGGGCGGCTTTGCTGGTCTTGTTTTACCATTATCGAAATGTCTTGTAAACCGGGATTCCGAGACTGATCGGGTCTTCCTGGGAGAAGGAATATCCTTCGTTGATCGTGAGAGCTTGTGATGGGCTAAGTTGGGACACCCCTGCAGGGTATAAACTTTCGAGAGCCGTGCCCGCGGTTATGTGGCAGATGGGAATTTGTTAATGTCCGGTTGTAGATAACTTGACACTTGACCGAATTAAAACGCATCAACCGCGTGTGTAGCCGTGATGGTCTCTTTTCGGTGGACTCCGGGAAGTGAACACGGTTTTGGGTTATGTTTGACGTAAGTAGGAGTTCAGGATCACCTCTTGATCATTGCTAGCTTCATGACCGTTCCGTTTGCTCTCTTCTCGCTCTTATTTGCGTATGTTAGCCACCATATCATGCTTAGTCGCTGCTGCAACCTCACCACCTATCCTTTCCATACCCATTAAGCTTTGCTAGTCTTGATACCCATGGTAATGGGATTGCCGAGTCCTCATGGCTCACAGATTACTACAACAATAGTTGCAGGTACAGGTTATGCGATGATCATGATGCGAGAGTGATGTTTGCTTGTTTTGGAGTTCTTTTTCTGCTTCTTAGGTTAGGGGATAGGTTCCAGGCCGGCAGCCTGGGCTAGCAGGGTGGATGTCGTTTGAGTTTCTGTTTGTGTTTCGTCCATAGTTGGATGGTGCTCTTATGTAAGATGATGTTGTATTCGTGTGGCATGGTATGCCTTTTGTATGTATCCCCATCTATTATGTAATGTTGATGTAATGATATCCACCTTGCAAAAGCGTATCAATATGCGGTTCTATCTTTGCTGGGACCTTCGAGTCTCTTTAGGATAGTATCGCATATTGGGCGTGACAAGTTGGTATCAGAGCCTCGACCGACCATAGGAGCCCCCTTGATTGATCGTGTAGTTTGGCCGTTGTCGAGTCTAGAAGAAAACCGTTTTCGGAGTCTAGTTATATCGGAGAGTAGGAATTCTTTTTACTCCTCAGCCCCTTCGTCGCTCTGGTGAGGAATCTTGACGTAGGTGTTTTGAATTACTCCTCTTCCATTTCAAACTTTCTTTAGGATCACGCAGTTGGTTTTCCGGTCGTTGGTTCTCAACCCTTTTATCCGGTGCATTTCTCGTCAAGTTGACTCGAGCCTCTTCATCTTTGCCAAGTTCAATCCTTAGTTGTTTTCTTTCCCACCCGCCCACCCTTTTTCATCTCGGAGTCAGAGTCCGTAATCAAGTATCCATCTTACTCGTGTGAAGTCTTTGCTTTCTTTCCTCAATGTTTTCAACCGGTGTTTTCTCTTCAAGATATTCGTCGGTTCCCCCTTCCAAGTTGCCTTTGTTTTTCCCGCCCTCCCACCCTCTTCTTCCCGGAGCCTGAGTCTCTTTCGAGCATCAGTGTCATTCGTGTGGAGCCTCTTCAGTCTTTCATCAATTGTTCCAACCGGTGAATTCTCTTTCGTTTGACATTCTTCATCTCTTTTCCGGTGGACTCAATTCAAGTTTTCCGGTTGATCATATTCTTTTCCTCGGCTCAAGTGTTTTCCCTGCTTGTTCGCCTCTCGCCAGTTTATCCTTCCGAAGTGCTCAAGACATCTCAGGAGATTTGACTATGTTCAAATTATTTCAAGGTTGCCACCTCATAAAAATATGTCAATTGTTCCGGTGCATCATCTATCTCTTCAACAATCCTTT
This sequence comes from Triticum timopheevii, assembly GCA_963921465.1. Taxonomy (NCBI): domain Eukaryota; kingdom Viridiplantae; phylum Streptophyta; class Magnoliopsida; order Poales; family Poaceae; genus Triticum; species Triticum timopheevii. Next base: position 368,121,899 of record OY997272.1, on the reverse strand, counting down.
CTAACGGTGTTTTCTCTTCAGTGGGCCCTAACCCACAGGTCTTTTCCCAGGATCTTACCTGACTCTTCTAATTTCCCGGAGTTATTCTCAAATTCTTATCGGAGTTTGACGTAAGAATGAATTTCATCAGTCAGATGCCTTTTCAAGATCGATTTCAAATCATTTTCATTGTTGGCTCAACCTTTTCGGTTTTTCATTTTCCCGGAGTATCTCAGTCATTTTGGTGGTGTTTTCCGTCGTCATTTGAAGACCGAAGAAGAGTTTTTTTCCTCTAAATCTTGTCTGTTCTCTCGAAGTTTCATGGTTCTAGCTTCATGTTATCCTCTCGAATTATTCCAGTTGTCAGTTATTCCTTTTCTAACCGATCCGGAGTATGTCAGGAGTTGTTTTTCCCGTTTCTTTTCATCGGAGGCCATCATTCCAAAAGAATTCTTCGTCCTCACATTTCAGCTATCGTTATCCAATTATCCCGGTGCTTCGTTTAAGTGTTCTTTAATCAACTCATGATCTCTTTGCGCTTTTGCATCTAAATCCCCTCTAGCATATTTGTTCTTCTAATTCTTCCCGGCGATTCATTCTCTTTCGTCAGTCATTTTTGATTTCTTACGGTGGTTTCTTTAGATTCCTTTACTTTGTTTATCATATCAATTCATTCGTTCCTTCCAAATCCTATAGGTGGTTCAGGAAGATTTTCTCAAGTTTTGCGCTATATCCCCTCCCCCTTAATCCTTTTCAAGAAGAATAAGTAGTATGCAAAATCCACTGCTTGTCATCAATTTAATTTGATGAAGGATAAGCATCTTATTCTTATTTCATCCAAGTGAGTAATGCCTTCCTTCGGAGTTTGTTCTTGATGAATAAATTCTAGTTTCAAGTATTTTCATCTTTTCTTTTCCGGAGCTCCATGCTATTCTCGCTTATCTCGTAGGAACCCCCATCTAAATCACTGCAAGGCTCATCTTATTCTTTCTTCCTTCATTCTATCTCATCACCCTTTTGTCACCAGAGTTCTTCACGGTGGTTCTTCATGACTTAATTCATTCTTCAAGAGTTCATCAAGACTTTGTTGGAGAAATTCAAGTACCTTTTCTTTTCGCGTCTCGAAGTGTAATTAATTATCCGTATTCTTTTGAAGTGGAGTTTTGCATTTCTTCGTTCTTCTTAGCTATCCATTCATTTCTGTTTGTGGCCGGTTATCACCTTATGATCTTGAGATGTTACCTATAAGACCACAACAAGCTTATTCTTTTCGTTGTTGATTTTCTCAACAACTCTATTTAAACCTTCCTTCTAAAGATGCTTTCAATTTCATTCGTGGCACAAGTTGTCATTTTCTTCTCCGTTCTTTTCATTCAACTCTTTCAATTCTTCCGGAGTCATTGTGTCGTTCCTCTCATCAAGTATCATTTCATCTTCTCAAGTTCATGTTCTTTTCTTTCCTTGTTCAGCCGGAGTGCTGCATAAATTCCTTCGTTATTATTCCTTTTCTATCTTGTCTAACCGGAGTGGTTTTAGAGTCTATCTTGTTTCCATGAGCTTTTGATTCTCATCATATTAGCCTTTTCTCTTTCTACCCGAGTGCTCTCGTCTTTGTTCATCTTTTCTCTTGCGTTCTTACTTCACCTCATCCTCTTTCCCCCCGTCTTGTTCCTAAGATCTCGGGACGAGATCTCTTGTTAGTGGAGGAGTGTTGTAACGCCCCGGATTCGGTGCGCCAGGTGTCTACCAGTTATTCGCCAAAATTGCCATGTCATTTGCTTGCGTGTTGCATTTTATCATGTCATCATGTGCATCTCATTTTGCATACGTGTTCGTCTCATGCATCCGAGCTTTTTTCCCGTTGTCCGTTTTGCAATCCGACACTCCTATGCCCTCCGGCGTTCCCCCTTTTGTCTCCTACTGTGAGCGGGTGTTAAACATTCTCGGAATGGTCCGTGATTTGCCAAGCGGCCTTGGTACAACATCGGTAGACCGCCTGTCAAGTTTCATGCCATTTGGAGTCCGTTTGATACTCCAACGGTTAACCGGGGAACCGTAAAGGCCTCTTTTGTGTGCAGCCCAACACCCCTCCAAAGTGGCACAATAACCCATCCAAACCCCCTACATGCTCTCGGTCATTCGATCACGATCGTGTGGGCGAAAACCGCACCTCATTTGGAGTCTCCTATCTCCCTCTACCTATAAATAGGTCCTCCCCGTCCAAATCCGGGTCCAAAACCCTAGAAAATCGCCCCTGCCGCCACCGGACACGTCCGGCCGCCGCCGGACGAATCCCACCACCGCCCGCGGCCAACCACAGTGCGACACGTGGCACGTCCGCCGCCCCCGCGCCGCCGGCCCGCCTGGCCCGTCGCCGGCCCCCGCGGCCCATCCGTCCCGCGCGCCCCGCCGCCCAGCGCCGCCCAGCTCCTCCCGCGCCAGCGACGACCTCCGCCGCTGCACCCCGCCGCCTTGCCGTCCGCCGCCCCGCACCGGCGTCGCCGCCGCCCGGCGCCGCCGCCGCCTCGCCGCCCGCGCGCACCTCCTCCTCCTTCAGATCCGGCACCCGAACACCAGATCCGCTCCCCCTCATCCTCCTCCGACCGTCTCCCTCCTCTCCGGCGGTTCTCCGGCGAGCTCACGCCGCCGCCTCGAAGTCCGGGCCGAAGAACCCTGGATCTGGAAAGCGGTTGACCTCGTTTTTCTCTAAGTCTGCATTATTTTCTTGCCCTGTTCATTGCATCATAACTCATCATCCATAGCTCCGTTTCGTGCCTATGTTATATCAAAATGTTCATCATGTGATGCTCTACACTTAATTACATTGTTCCATGCTTGTTTGAGTCCATATTGATGCCCAAATCATCATTGCAAGAGTGCTATATGATGTTAACCTGCTGAAACTGTTATAACTTACTGTTTTGTCTTTCTCATTGCATTTTGCGTGTGCATCCTATGAGCATGATGTCTACATGAATTTTGAGCTACATCATGCCATCTTTATAGTGGTGCAATCCATTTATTTTTGTGAGTGCTGTAGTGAGTGCATCGAGCTTGTGAAGTAGGGTACTTGTTGTTACTATTTTGCTAGGCTGAATCTGCTATATCATGATGCTATGTAAACCTGCTGCTACAAGTCATTCTATGCTTAATCTGGAGATGTTCACTAAGGATGTTTTGTTATAAATGTCATGCTATATCCATACATGCTTTTAGTTGCATTTATAGCCTGCTGTAGCTTGTTGAAATCTTGCTCTCAAATTGCTAAATTATGTTGCTGTCAGCCTATTAACATTATGTTAAGTTTTGCCATGAGCTTTGCTAGTGATCCGTGCACCCTATGAACTTGCTCTTGCCATGTTTAGCTCCATAAATGTGTATTGTTACTGTTGGTTACCTTGTCATGCCATGTATTTCTCTGTGGTGAGTGGTACAAGCTCACCAATATGCCTACTTATCGTTGTTCCTGCCATGTCTGAACCTGTCGTATCATTTGCCATGTTTGTATGGATGCTACCATCTTTTCTGTTGATCTTTGGAATAAGTTAAGTAATTGAGTTTTGTTCTTTGCCTTTAGTATTAGCTTGCCATGCCTTTGTTTGCCATGTTAAGTTCCTGTAACATGTTGTTTGATAGCTCTAAACATTGCAACCTGATGTTATTTCTGCCAAGTCTGTAAACTGTTATTATTTGCAATCTTGCCATGTCCTTTTGAGCATGTTCTAGTGATTTATGGAGATAGCTCAGAGTTTATGTTTTGTCATGATTTACATGTACTTCATGCCCATGCCTTTTGTTTTCACGTCGAGACACTGTAGCATATTGTTTTGATGCTTGCTAGATGCCTAGTTGCTGTTTTGGACAGCTTGTCCTTTAAACTTGTATAGAGTGTATGTGTTGAACCGTTGCTCCGTTTTGAGTGTGCTCTATATGAAACTTGCTTGACTTTGCATATAGTTTCATATTATCATGTTGCATCCTTGTTTTCAGGTGTTTGCTTTATGTTTGGATGCATTTAGCATCAATGCCTTGTTTAACTTGTTTTGCTCATATCTTCTAGGCCGTAGCTCCGAATTAAATGAACTTTATATGTAACTTGACTAGAATCTCGTGTAGATCATCTTGGTGCATCTTAACTTGCTTTTTAACAACTTGAACATAAGGTTTATTCATTTCTGGACCAATTTCTAAATTTGCATATGAGGACTTACCAGAATTGTTATATGTTGTTTCCGGCCTCATTTAAACTTGCTTTGATGGGTTGTTCTTGTTTGCATCATCTCTTGCCATGAGTAGCCTCATCTAGCTTTGTCATGCATCATACTTGGTTGAGCATCATGTCATGTATATGTGTGGTGTGTTTACCATGTTGTGTGCTTCTTCTCGATAGTTCCTGTTTCGTTGCGATCGTGAGGATTCATTCGGCTACGCTTGGTTCGGCTTCATCCGTTCGTCTTCTTCATGGACTCGTTCTTCTTCCTTGCGGGGTTTCAAGAAAGATGACCGTCACCTTGGATCTCGCTACTATCATTGCTATGCTAGTTGCTTCGTTCTATCGCTATGCTGCGCTACCTATCACTTGTTCTTCAAGCCTCCGAAATTGCCATGTCAGCCCCTAACCTTTTCACCCTTCCTAGCAAACCATTGTTTGGCTATGTTACCGCTTTGCTCAGCTGTAGGACCTTGAGAAGAGGTGTCTAGAGGGGGGGTGATTAGACACTAAGTACCAAAGATGCAATTTTTAAGTTTCCTTAAGTTTAAGTGGAGTTTAGGCACAAGTTTAACATTCACAATACATATCAAGCAAGCATGCAAAGAGTATATGAGTAGCGGAAAGTAAAGCATGCAACTTGCAAGAATGTAAAGGGAAGGGTTTTGGAGGATTCAAACGCAATTGGAGACACGGATGTTTTTGGCGTGGTTCCGATAGGTGGTGCTATCGTACATCCACGTTGATGGAGAGTTCAACCCACGAAGGGTAATGGTTGCGCGAGTCCACGGAGGGCTCCACCCACGAAGGGTCCACGAAGAAGCAACCTTGTCTATCCCACCATGGTCGTCGCTAACGAAGGACTTGCCTCACTAGCGGTAGATCTTCACGAAGTAGGCGATCTCCCTGCCCTTACAAACTCCTTGGTTCAACTCCACAATCTTGTCGGAGGCTCCCAAGTGACACCTAGCCAATCTAGGAGACACCACTCTCCAAGAAGTAACAAATGGTGCGTTGATGATGAACTCCTTGCTCTTGTGCTTCAAATGATAGTCTCCCCAACACTCAACTCTCTCTCATAGGATTTGGATCTGGTGGAAAGAAGATTTGAGTGGAAAGCAACTTGGGGAAGGCTAGAGAACAAGATTCATATGGTAGGAATGGAATATCTTGGTCTCAACACATGAGTAGGTAGTTCTCTCTCAGAAAATGTATGCTGGAAGTGTAGGTTCAGTCTGATGGCTCTCTCCACGAATGAAGAGGAGGTCGATGGGTATATATAGCCTCCACACAAAATCTAACCGTTACACACAATTTACCAAACTCGGTGGGACCGATTCATCAGACTCGGTCAGACCGATTTAGTAAACCTAGTGACCGTTAGGATTTTCGGTGGGACCGAAATGCAACTCAGTAAGACCGACTATGGTTAGGGTTAGGGCATAACGTAATCTCGTTAAGACCGATTACACAAATGCGGTGAGACCGATTTTGGTAATAAGCGTTCCAGAGAGTTGGTCAGGCAAACTCGGTTAGACCGATTACACAAACTCGGTAGGACCGATTTTGGTAATGAGTCATCCAGGAAGTTTACATTGTAATCTCGGTAGTACCGATTGCTCAAACTCGGTGAGACCGATTTTGGTAATGGACATATAGAGAGAGATTACAATCCCATCTCGGTGAGACCGAGATCCCTATCGGTGTGACCGATTTGCCTAGGGTTTGTGGCAGTGGCTATGAAATCTGAACTCGGTGGCGCCGGATAGAAAGAATCAGTGGGGCTGAGTTTGACTTTAGGTTTAGGACTTATGTGTGGGAGTGGGAAAGTAGTTGAGGGTTTAGGAGCATATCACTAAGCACTGTGGAGCAAGAAACTCATTAAGCAACACCTCATCCCTTCTTGATAGTATTGGCTTTTCCTATAGACTCAATGTGATCTTGGATCACTAAAATATAAAATGAAGAGTCTTGATCTTGAAGCTTGAGCCAATCCTTTGTCCATAGCATCTTTAAGGAGTTCCCACATCCTTTAGTCCATGCCACTCCATTGTTGAACTTATCTGAAACATACTAGATAAAAGTGTTAGTCCAACAAGAGATATGTTGACATTAATTACCAAAACCACCTAGGGAGCACTTGTGCTTTCAATCTCCCCCTTTTTGGTAATTGATGACAACATACATCAAAGCTTTAGGTAAGGATATAAAGAATAACAAGTAAAGCTTTGGAAGGACATGTAACAAGCATAGGCTCCCCCTACATGTATGAAATCATGTGAATATGGAATACAAAGGCATGTGAGAGCATAACCATGATAGAGTAGGCAATGTGTTACATGTATCTTGGCCATATGCATTAGAGCAAAGAATATTAAAGAAAATACCTGCATGCTCATGAGTCCTTCTTGCAAACAGTATGTACATCAGCAAGAATTCCTCATACACATGATTGTGATGCATATACTTACCTTGTAGTCTTGAGTTGGCTTAGGATGGAATGAACCTGCGCAAACAAGGTTAGATAACACAGGTACATCTACTAGCTAGAGCGAACAGAAGAAACCACAAGAATACCAAGACTGGGATGACATGTAGAGATTGAGTACTAAGTACCACATTGGATTAGACATGTCCCCAAGAGTAAAGATATGCAATGAATTTGAATGATTTCTTTCCCTTAGATGTCTTGCTCCCCCTGAATCTAGCATGGGATACTGGGAGAAGATAGGGAATGGAAAACCAGAGCTGAAAGATATAAATGATGAACAGAGCTAATGCAAGCTAATGCAAATAAGCACAAAAGATCATATGAACATGTCTCTCCCCTCAAGAAGACATGTGGCATCTCTCCTCTTGAACACCAAGCATCTGGGATCCTTGATAAATACTTTCTACTTAAGTATTCTCTCCCCCTGGAGATCTCTCTCCCCCCCTGAGGATCTCCCCCCCCTGAGGAGGTGATATACTCTTTCTCTGATGTGATCTTTCTCTAAATGATAAGCTTTGATGTGATCTCTCTCTCCCCCTTTGACATCAATTTCCAAGAAGGGTTTTCTGGAATCTGTCGAATGGGTTTGGTCCTTGAGTCACAGCACAAAGCAATGATAAAAATGTGATGCTTGGAGAGGACAAAATTCATTGAGTGGAGCTGGATCAGAAGAAACACAGAATATGTGGCAAACTGTTTTTCCTGTTGTGAAATCGGTGGCACCGAGTGGTATGCTTTTGTTGTACCGAAAGGATTCGGTTGGACCGAAAACAACAAATCGGTGAAACCGAGTTCATCGCAGAGAAAACACTTGTCACCTTAGCTCACTAGACTAGTAACATCTCACAAGGATTTGCAAGGAATTTGCTGAAATATATGCAATGAATTAGATGCAGAAAATGCAGAGCAATCAGAAAGAAATCTAGATGAAGTTTTTTTTTGAAAGGGGAAACAAATATGCATGATACAAATGCAAACACAGAAAACAACACAAGAGAACTTCATCTAGAGATGGTCGGCGACAAAGTCACCTATGTTAGAGTATATTGACTTAGGAGTCAAGTGAGATCACTTGATCATAGGTCATACTCATCGTTTAAGCTCAAAATGGGGTTGCCATTTTTCGTTTAAGCATCTTGATGTATTCTCATCTTGTCGAGTTGCTTTAGCTCATGACTTGGAGTAAAGTTTCTCTAAGACGGAATAACATACCTTGGTTGGTGGTGTTGAACATGTAGTTGAACTTGTGTGGGTTGCTCAAGGTTGATGTAGCTCATCAAGAATTTGGAGCACCACTTGGAATTTGAGTCCATCTACCTACATGGGTTAGATAACATGCAAGATACAAATATATCCAGGACATAAGATTTTCATCATAAGAGAGATATCAAGGATTAGTCATAGGCTCATGTCTTGCATGTATCCAATGGAGTTTCTACTCCAAGTTTGAAGCATCGATGATGTTCAATTCTCCTCTTAACCTGCAAAACACTTTCTCATCAAGAGGTTTAGTGAATATATCCGCTAATTGTTTTTCGGTGCGAACATGCTTAAGATCAATGTCACCCTTAGCAACATGATCTCGAATGAAATGATGACGAACTTCAATATGCTTAGTTCGAGAATGTTGTATGGGATTATGACCAATTTTGATAGCACTTTCATTGTCACAAAGCAATGGAACATGTTTCACATATATCCCATAATCTTTAAGAGTTTGGGTCATCCAAAGTAATTGAGCGCAACATGAACCAGCGGCAATGTATTCCGCTTCGGCGGTGGATAAGGATACCGAGTTTTGTTTCTTGGAGGACCAAGACACAAGAGATCTACCAAGAAATTGACAAGTACCTGAAGTGGACTTTCTATCAACCTTGTCTCCGGCATAGTCCGAGTTGGAGTAGCCAACAAGATCTAAAGAGGCCCTCTTAGGATACTAAATGCCAAAATTTGGTGTATGGATTAAGTATCTCACTATCCTTTTCACGGCCTTAAGATGACATTCTTTAGGAGCAGCTTGATATCGTGCACACATGCACACACTTAACATGATATCGGGACGTGAAGCACATAGATATAACAATGAACCAATCATTGAGCGATAAACCTTTTGATCAACCGGTTCACCATCTTTGGTCAAGTCAAGATGTCCACTAGTAGGCATGGGTGTAGACATACCTTTGCATTCTTGCATATTGAACTTCTTGAATGAGTCTTTGGTGTACTTTGTTTGAGAAACAAAGGTACCTTCCTTAGTTTGCTTGATTTGCAATCCAAGAAAGAATTTGAGTTCACTCATCATAGACATCTCAAACTTCTCCGACATTAGCTTCCCAAACTTTTCACTAAAATGAGGGTTAGTTGAACCAAATATAATATCATCAACATAGATTTGGCACACAAATAGTTCTCCATTAACCCTTTTAGTAAAAAGAGTAGAATCAATTTTCCCAATTTCAAAGCCTTTTTCAATAAGGAACTTGGTCAAGCATTTATACCATGCTCTAGGAGCTTGTTTAAGACCATAAAGAGCTTTGTGAAGTTTGTAAACATGATTGGGTTTATTAGGATTTACAAAGCCGGGAGGTTGTTTAACATAAACTTCCTCCTCAATTTCACCATTTAGAAAAGCACTTTTAATGTCCATTTGGTACAAGGTGATATCATGATGATTAGCATAGGCAAGTAAGATGCGAATGGACTCAAGTCTAGCAACGGGAGCGTAAGTCTCACCATAGTCCATACCTTCGACTTGTGTGTAGCCTTGGCCGACGAGACGTGCTTTGTTACGAACTACTTGTTGTTGGGGAACGTAGTAATTTCAAAAAATTTCCTACGCACACGCAAGATCATGGTGATGGCATAGCAACGAGAGGGGAGAGTGTTCGTCCACGTACCCTCGTAGACCGTAAGCAGAAGCGTTATGACAACGCGGTTGATGTAGTCGTACGTCTTCACGATCCGACCGATCCAAGTACCGAACGTACGGCACCTCCGAGTTCAGCACACGTTCAGCTCGAGGACAATCCCCGGGCTCCGATCCAGCAAAGCTTCGGGGATGAGTTCCGTCAGCACGACGGCGTGGTGACGATGATGATGTTCTACCTGCGCAGGGCTTCGCCTAAACTCTGCAACGATATGACCGAGGTGGAATATGGTGGATGGGGGCACCGCACACGGCTAAGGAACGATCCGTAGATCAACTTGTGTGTCATGGGGTGCCCCCTGCCCCCGTATATAAAGGAGCAAGGGGAGGAGGGCCGGCCAAGGAGGAGGAGGCACGCCCAAGGGGGGCAATCCTACTCCAAGTAGGATTCTCCCCTCTTTCCAAGTCCTACTAGGAGAAGGGAAGGAAGGGGAGGAGAAGGAGAAGGAAGGAGAGGGAGGAAAAGAAGGAAAGGGGGGCCGGCCCCCTAGTCCAATTCGGTTTGGGCTAGGGGGGCCGCGCGCCCTGCCTCCTCTCTTCCACCACTTGGCCCATGAGGCCCATTACTTCTTCCTCGTATTCCCGTAACTCCCCGATACCCCCGAAAATACCCGAATCACTCGGAACCTTTCCGAACTCCGAATATATTCGTCCAATATATCGATCTTTACGTCTCGACCATTTCGGTACATCAAAACTCATAAACTCATAATAAAACTGTCATCAAAACGTTAAGCGTGCGGACCCTACGGGTTCGAGAACTATGTAGACATGACCTAGAACTATTCTCGGTCAATAACCAATAGCGTAACCTGGATGCCCATATTGGCTCCTACATATTCTACGAAGATCTTTATCGGTCAAACCGCATAACAACATACGTTATTCCCTTTGTCATCGGTATGTTACTTGCCCGAGATTCGATCGTCGGTATCCAATACCTAGTTCAATCTCGTTACCGGCAAGTCTCTTTACTCGTTCCGTAATGCATCATTCCGTAACTAACTCATTAGCTACATTGCTTACAAGGCTTATAGTGATGTGCATTACCAAGAGGGCCTAGAGATACCTCTCCGACAATCAGAGTGACAAAACCTAATCTCGAAATACGCCAACCCAACATGTACCTTTGGAGACACCTGTAGTACTCCTTTATCATCACCCAGTTACATTGTGACGTTTGGTAGCACCCAAAGTGTTCCTCCGGTAAATGGGAGTTGCATAATCTCATAGTTATAGGAACATGTATAAGTCATGAAGAAAGCAATAGCAACATACTAAACGATCAAGTGCTAAGCTAACGGAATGGGTCAAGTCAATCACATCATTGTCCTAATGATGTGATCCCGTTAATCAAATGACAACTCATGTCTATGGCTAGGAAACTCAACCATCTTTGATTCACGAGCTAGTCAAGTAGAGGCATACTAGTGACACTATGTTTGTCTATGTATTCACACATGTATTATGTTTCTGGTTAATACAATTCTAGCATGAATAATAAACATTTGTCATGAAATAAGGAAATAAATAATAACTTTATTATTGCCTCTAGAGCATATTTCCTTCACTTGTCCATCTTCATCTTGCTTGTTGCGAAACACCCATTTGGTACCGATGATGTTGTGGTTGTTGTCGGGCTTCTCAACTAATGTCCAAACTTGGTTCCTCTCAAAGTTGTGTAGCTCTTCATGCATATCATTGATCCAATCCGGATCTTCCAATGCTTCTTCAACCTTCATAGGTTCAATGCTAGAGATGAAAGAATAGTTTTCACAAAAGTTAGCTAAACGAGTTTTAGAGCGAGTGATTCTCCCAGTTTGAATATCATTGTAGATTTGCTCGATGGGATGATCTTTAGCAATTCTTGATCGAACTCGTGAAAGCTTTTGCTTGTTTCTTGGTTGAACTTCTTCTTCATCTTGTTCTTCTTCTTGGCTTCTTCATTCTTGGCGTTGTCGTTCTCTTGTCGTGGTGGAGAAGGAGGTTGTTGACGTTCATCTTGATGCACTTCCTCGTTTTCTTCATCTTGGTGCGTCCCACTTGTGGATGCTTCCGTGTCAACTCTTGGTTCACCTTGTCGTGAAGTAGAAGCTTCCACTTGGACGGACGAGGTACTCTCCTTCACCTCCGTTGGACGGACCTTGCCAATAGACAAGTCTTGGATTGCTTCCGAAGGATCTTTGTCTCCTACATCAATTGGCAATTGCTCTACTTGTGAGCCGTTAGATTCATCAAACTTCACATCTACCGTCTCTTCAACCTTTCGGGTGAAATTGTTGTAGACACGGTAAGTGTGAGAGTTTGAGCCATAACCTAGTAGGAAACCTTCATGAGACTTAGGAGCAAATTTAGAACGACAATGCTTATCAAGAATGTAGCACTTTGAGCTGAATACTCGAAAGTATCCAACTTGGGGTTTGTTACCGGTGAGGAGCTCGTATGCCGTCTTGCCGAGTAGCTTGTGAAGATACAAGCGATTTGTTGCATGACAAGCTGTCTCAACCACTTCTGCCCAAAAATGCTTCGGTGTCTTGTACTCATCAAGCATCGTTCTTGCCATTTCGATGAGCGTCCAGTTCTTCCTCTCAACAACTCCGTTTTGTTGAGGTGTGTACGTAGCCGAGAACTCGTGTGAAATCCCTTCTTCGTCAAGAAAGGTGTCCACATTTGCGTTCTTGAACTCCGTTCTGTTGTCACTGCGAACCTTCGTGATCTCCACTTCAAATTGATTTTGGGCCTTCCTAGCGAAGTTTCTGAAGATCTTTTGGACCTGCGATTTGTCATCGAGAAAGAACACCCACGTAAATCTTGAAAAATCATCAACTATAAATAGACCAAAAGAATTTCCACTAAGACTCTTGTAAGAGTTGGGACCAAAAAGATCCATGTGAAGTAGCTCGAGTAGCCTCCTTGTGGTCATGATGTTCTTCACGGGATGCCTTCCTCCAACCTGTTTACCTGCTTGACAAGCACTGCAAAGTCTATCCTTATCAAATATGACATCGTTAACACCAAGGATATGATTCCCTTTAATAAGCTTGTCAAGGTTTCGCATACCAACATGACCTAGTCGTCTATGCCATAACCAACCTTTTGAGGATTTAGCAATGAAGCAAGTTTTAGGTTGAGCCTTTTTAGTGAAATTAACAATATATAGATCACCTCTACGCACACCGGTAAAGACCATTTTATGATTATCTCTACGAAACACTTGGCAATCTACTTCAGTAAATAGGACATTGAAACCGAAATCAGCAAGTCTAGATACTGAAAGTAAGTTGTAGCCAAGAGATTCAATGAGCATGACATTTTGAATGGAGCTATCATGTGATATGGCCACCTTATCGAGGCCAACCACCTTACCCTTTGAGTTGTCACCGAAAGTGAAATACTTTCGAGGACCATCGTTTTCAGCAAGCTCATGAAACATGTCTTTATCTCCGGTCATGTGATCGGTACATCCACTATCAAGAACCCATTCCTTTCCTCCTGACGTATATCCCCGAAGATTTGCCATCAGACCAAAATGTCTCATTGCATCATCAAGATCGAAGTCACTATCATCATCCTCATCATAGTATCCATGTTCAACATCGTCATGTGGTGGATCAAATCCTAGAGAGGGTAATTCGTTAGAGTGAGTTTGACAATGATCTTGCTTATGAATTTTTATAGCTTCGGAAATAATATCACTAATAATTCCAACATCTCCTTTGGCACGCATAAGGTTCGTATGCTCAAATAGACGATCACCAAACATAGGATCACTAGTATTCATCTTACTCAAAGCAATGGACTTATGGAGAATTTCATCAAGATTTTTCAAGGAATAATTTGGAAAGCGTTCCTCAAGAAATTTCCATATAGTGTAGGCACACTTAAGAGTAGGCAAACATCCAATCAAGTTTCTAGGCAATCCTCTAATGATAAGTTCGGCAGTTCTAAGATTCCTAATCATGTCAATTGACTCATCATGGGTAGGATGCATAGGGTCAACATGAGGTGCACAAGGGCTAGCAATGTACTTGTTCAAATGATATTGATTGAAAATTACAAGCATCTCATTTTTTCACTCATGAAAATACTCCCCATCAAGTATAGGCACTCTATGTCTAAGACTCCCCAAAGTAGACTCATCCATCTTCCTCCAATGGTGATTAAACCAAGGCAATGGAGACCAAAGCTCCGATATCACTTGTAGGACCTTGAGAAGAGGTGTCTGGAGGGGGGGGGTGTGATTAGACACTAAGTACCAATGTTGCAATTTTTAAGTTTCCTTAAGTTTAAGTGGAGTTTAGGCACAAGTTTAACATTCACAATACATATCAAGCAAGCATGCAAAGAGTATATGAGCAGCGGAAAGTAAAGCATGCAACTTGCAAGAATGTAAAGGGAAGGGTTTTGGAGGATTCAAACACAATTGGAGACACGGATGTTTTTGGCGTGGTTCCGATAGGTGGTGCTATCGTACATCCACGTTGATGGAGACTCCAACCCACGAAGGGTAACAGTTGCGCGAGTCCATGAAGGGCTCCACCCACGAAGGGTCCACGAAGAAGCAACCTTGTCTATCCCACCATGGCCGTTGCCCACGAAGGACTTGCCTCACTAGCGGTAGATCTTCACGAAGTAGGCGATCTCCCTGCCCTTACAAACTCCTTGGTTCAACTCCACAATCTTGTCGGAGGCTCCCAAGTGACACCTAGCCAATCTAGGAGACACCACTCTCCAAGAAGTAACAAATGGTGCGTTGATGATGAACTCCTTGCTCTTGTGCTTCAAATGATAGTCTCCCCAACACTCAACTCTCTCTCATAGGATTTGGATCTGGTGGAAAGAAGATTTGAGTGGAAAGCAACTTGGGGAAGGCTAGAGATCAAGATTCATATGGTAGGAATGGAATATCTTAGTCTCAACACATGGGTAGGTAGTTCTCTCTCAGAAAATGTATGCTGGAAGTGTAGGTTCAGTCTGATGGCTCTCTCCACGAATGAAGAGGAGGTGGAGGGGTATATATAGCCTCCACACAAATCCTAACTGTTACACACAATTTACCAAACTCGGTGGGACCGATTCATCAGACTTGGTCAGACCGATTTAGTAAACCTAGTGACCGTTAGGATTTTCGGTGGGACCGAAATGCAACTCAGTAAGAACGATTGTGGTTAGGGTTAGGGAATAACGTAATCTCGGTAAGACCGATTACACAAACGCGGTGAGACCGATTTTGGTAATAAGCGTTCCAGAGAGTTGGTCAGGCAAACTCGGTTAGACCGATTACACAAACTCGGTAGGACCGATTTTGGTAATGAGTCAACCAGGAAGTTTACATTGTAATCTCGGTAGTACCGATTGCTCAAACTCGGTGAGACCAATTTTGGTAATGGACATACAGAGAGAGATTACAATCCCATCTCGGTGAGACCGAGATCCCTATCGGTGTGACTGATTTGCCTAGGGTTTGTGGCAGTGGCTATGAAATCTGAACTCGCTGGCGCCGGATAGAAAGAATTAGTGGGGCTGAGTTTGACTTTAGGTTTAGGACTTATGTGTGGGAGTGGGAA
This sequence comes from Triticum timopheevii, assembly GCA_963921465.1. Classification (NCBI taxonomy): domain Eukaryota; kingdom Viridiplantae; phylum Streptophyta; class Magnoliopsida; order Poales; family Poaceae; genus Triticum; species Triticum timopheevii. Next base: position 368,106,726 of record OY997272.1, on the reverse strand, counting down.
AGTAGTTGAGGGTTTAGGAGCATATCACTAAGCACTGTGGAGCAAGAAACTCATTAAGCAACACCTCATCCCTTCTTGATAGTATTGGCTTTTCCTATAGACTCAATGTGATCTTGGATCACTAATAAAATGAAGAGTCTTGAGCTTGAAGCTTGAGCCAATCCTTTGTCCTTAGCATCTTGAAGGAGTTCCCACATCCTTTAGTCCATGCCACTCCATTGTTGAACTTATTTGAAACATACTAGATAAAAGTGTTAGTCCAACAAGAGATATGTTGACATTAATTACCAAAACCACCTAGGGAGCACTTGTGCTTTCATCAGCCCCTCTTATAGCGTTGTTAGTTGCAGGTGAAGTTGAAGATTGCTCCATGGTGGACAGGATTATGGTTGGGATATCACAATATCTCTTATTTAATTAATGCATCTATATACTTGGTAAAGGGTGGAAGGCTCGGCCTTATGCCTGGTGTTTTGTTGCACTCTTACCACCATAGTTTCTGTCATACCGGTGTTATGTTCCTTGATTTTGTGTTCCTTACGCGGTTGGGTGATTTATGGGACCCCCTTGACAGTTCGCTTTGAATAAAACTCCTCCAGCAGGGTATAAACTTTCGAGAGCCGTGCCCGCGGTTATGTGGCAGATGGGAATTTGTTAATGTCCGGTTGTAGATAACTTGACACTTGACCGAATTAAAACTTATCAACCGCGTGTGTAGCCGTGATGGTCTCTTTTCGGCGGAGTCCGAGAAGTGGACACGGTTTTGGGTTATCTTTGACGTAAGTAGGAGTTCAGGATCACCTCTTGATCATTGCTAGCTTCATGACCGTTCCGTTTGCTCTCTTCTCGCTCTTATTTGCGTATGTTAGCCACCATATCATGCTTAGTCGCTGCTGCAATCTCACCACCTATCCTTTCCATACCCATTAAGCTTTGCTAGTCTTGATACCCATGGTAATGGGATTGCTGAGTCCTCGTGGCTCACAGATTACTAGAACAACAGTTGCAGGTATAGGTTATGCGATGATCATGACGCGAGAGTGATGTTTGCTTGTTTTGGAGTTCTTCTTCTGCTTCTTCGATCAGGTTATAGGTTCCAGGTCGGCAGCCTGGGCTAGCAGGGTGGATGTCGTTTGAGTTTCCGTTTGTGTTTCATCCGTAGTCGGATGGTGCTCTTATGTCAGTTGATGTTGTATTCGTGTGGCATGGTATGCCTTTTGTATGTATCCCCATCTATTATGTAATGTTGACGTAATGATATCCACCTTACTGAAGTGTATCAATATGCGGTTCTATCCTTGGTGGGACCTTCGAGTCTCTTTAGGATAGTATCGCATATTGGGCGTGACACTAGCTTCCTTGTCAAATCGTCATTCTTCTCCACGAGTATTGTCATTTCCTCCTCATATCCATCGCGTGTAGACTTGATTTCTCCCTCCAGCTCTGTGATCCTGGTCATTGCCTTCTTCAGATCTATCATGCCTGCGCACATCTGGTTCTCCTGGCAACGAATGTGCTGGTTTAACTCCTGGATGAAAGCTGCAATAGATCTATCCTTCCTGGTGCTGATCATCTCCCATTGCTCATCTCGGCGCCCACAAATCTGGTAGATAGTATCCTTGAGATCCTTGTGGTAAACTTCTCCAATGTGTCCCATGGTGATGTGGGCTGCCATGCTCTTTCCTAGACTCCAGGTTGGTGCGTCAAAGGAAAACTCTATGGGCTCAGTGACTGGCATGAATGTCCTTCCTGGAACTTGAACTCGAATCATCCAATGCTCCTCTTCTGGTAAAGTGCAATGTAGGTCCCGGTGAAGCTTGGTATTCCGATGTTCAGGTATCTAGTGACTTCCTTGAAATGTCGTCCAAAAGGTGTATCTTCATCCGGTTGAGTGAACTTGTTCCTTGCATCCGCCATCCTAAAGAGTTGAAAAGGGACAGGAGTCAGAAATGAGAAGAGAGTAGTGATCTAGGGCTTTAGCATAGTGGTCATGTCCTACAGTCAGCGTGTGCTCTCATACCATCTTGTAGCGACCAAACCTCAAACAGTCTGATCACTGTGCATCAGTGTCATCCCTGGATCGGTAATGCTGACACGCACAGTACTTGAGGATTTATAACAGAGTAGCAATCACACACTTATTACATCGAATGTCTCCAAAGAGAACTTATTACAATAATATGGCTTAAGACCATCTAAAATCGATAACAGCAGAAGGCTTGGAAGATAAAGTGAGTCCATCAACTCCAACGGCATCACCGAGTGAAAGACAACGACCTATGGCACCTTACTCGTCGTCTGAAAAGTCTACAACATGAACGTTGCAGCCCGAAACGGGTCAGCACATGGAATATGCTGGCAATGTAACACAAGAGAGTAATGAACAGAATAAATGCTATCACTACATGCATATATGGCTGGTGGAAAGCTCTATGGTTACAGTTTTGCATAAAGCCAATTTTTCCCTGCAACAAAGGAATAAATTTTATTTAACTATCATGGTGGTTGCTAAATATTGAGAAGGTTCCTCCAACTCAATCCCATTTAAACATCATCATTAAACCCAATCAAATTATATTAAGGGTGAGGATATCAACATGATAATCCAAGAACTAGATACTCAAAATGTCCATAACCGGGGACACGGCTAACCATGATTAGTTTATACACTCTGCAGAGGTTTGCGCACTTTTCCCCACAAGACTCGAATACATCCATGGTCGGAGATTCGAGACACAGTCTTTTTGAAATAATAACTCTTTACTCTGGGTGGACAGTTACACCTACTTTCCCCTACATCTCCTAGCCCACCACTGAAAGAGGTCTTGCAACTTACTCAACTATGCCAGAGCCCATATTGGTTTGTGGCTGCACACGGAAGTTTCTAGCATGAATAATCTTATGATCCCTTTGAGCCTGGGTGACAGACCGTGGGATGATCACACGGGTACTCCGGGATATCCTAGGACAACACTGGATTCTACAGGTGCCCTGACAACCACTGGGTACTCCAGGGTGCCTTCAAGCAATCCACCCAGATTTGTATTAAAGTAGCCACCTTAAGCTAACCATTAAGTAACAACACTCACATCTGTCATGAATCACTCGAGGCGCTTGAATCGCCTGATTCCGATAAACGAGCGAAAAGATAAACTAAAACGAAAATCAGGGCAGAAATCGCGATCGAAAATAATTGCGGAAAAGCCCTGGAAAAAGAAAAACTAACGAATGAACGATCGCTGTCTGCAGCTAACGGGTGAACTCCATTCGTTAAAACGAATGTACGGATGAACGTCCGCTATTAAACTAAACCAAAAAAATTAAAACCGATCTAATCTAAAAAAACAAAACTAGGGTTTAAATAAAAACCGGCCGGTTTTTACCTAAACCAAAAAATACCGGCGGATCCAGATTGGATCGGCGGCGACGTGGGCGGCGTGCGGCGGCGCAGGTGGTGGCGACGGCGGCGTGCTGCTGCGGCTGCGACTACGGGCGGCGAGGTGGGGGTGGGGCCGAGGCGGCGGCATATAAAGGGGAGGGGCTGCTCGGCTTGGGCAGGGGGGCACCGAGGCGGCGGCGGCTTCCCGGACTCCGGCAGAGTCTGGCTCGGTCACAGCGTCGGGCACGGGGAGGCGGTGGCATGGCCGGGCCGGCTGGGCTTCGGCCCAGTTCGGTCCGCGAAGTGTTTTATTTTTAAATAAGATTCCACCGAAAACAAATCCTAGAAAAAATAAATAAAAATCTAAAAATGCCAAAACAAATTTTCACCGTCTAAATAAAATATTTAGAACAAGATGAACATTTTCTTGGCCTAAAAAAATGCAATTTTGAAAACGTGCAATTTTTCTAATTCAAATAAAATTGCAATAAAATCCATATAAAACTATTTATTTGATTTTAATATTTTTCCTCTAATATTTCATTTATTTTGGAGAAGTCATATTATCCCCTCTCATATATTTTTATTTTTCAAAATATTAGGAAAGAAAAATAATTAAAATCAAATGATCCTCTTTTCAAAATTTGAGAAAACTCAAATATGAAAATAACGAAATCCCCCAACTCTCTCCGTGGGTCCTTGAGTTGTGTAGAATTTCTAGGATCATCCAAAAATGCAATAAAATATGATATGCAATGATGATCTAATGTATAACATTCCAAATTGGAAAATTGGGATGTTACAAATTATGATTCTGATGATTTGATTGAAATATCCCTTGATGAACATGATGCTTGCTATTCTTGTGGCCATGATGCCAATATTTATGAAGATGAATTTGCTATAGTTCCTTATGTTAAACATGAGATCGTTGCTATTGCACCCATACTTGATAGTTCCTTCGATGAAAAGCATGATTGCAATGATGTTATTATAAATTCTCTTGATGTCAATTGTGCTAATAATATGCAAAACCCTAAGCTTGGGGATGCTAGTTTTGCTATGTCTACTACTTGTTGCAATGATCATGATTGGGGTGATGTGACAGCCTGATTTTTGGCCCATTGTTTTTCTTTTGTTTTTCCGAGGTTTTTGCCTGAGTTCTCTTTTTCTGTGGCTTTCTGGTTTGGAAATTGAAGAAGATGCCCTCTTCTTTGCTTCCAGAGTAGCTTGTCATATCCAAATCCTTCCCTAGACTCTGTCATTTTCATCCTAGCCCAAATCCCAATATTCTTTTTATTGGGAATATTCCTTTTCTGTTAAAGGAATAACTCAAATTGCCCTAGGTTGTGAAGCAACCTATATTTCCATCACTCCTAAAATTCCCAAATAATTCTCATAAATTGTTTGGGTGATACCTTGATCAAATATGGCAAAAAAAATTCATTGCCATGTTTAAAAATAATCCTCCTATAATTCATTTCCCATTCTGCCCTAAATGGCACATTGTGAAGCAAGTGCCATTTTCCTTTTCCCAATTGACCTCAAACTCCTTGGACATCTTTTCATGTCCATATCATTGCCACATGCCAACCTAATTTGCCTAGTAATTATTTAATTATGATTTTCCAAACTTTCTGCCCAGAAAGAAACTTTGTGAAGGAGGTACAAGCTAGGCATATCCAAATGAGTTGCCATTTTGCATGTTCCTTCATATCATCATATAATAGCCCGCCACCCAAGTTGAGCTCATGTCATGCCTCCATGTGAGCACAGCTTCAATTCTTAGTTTCAAGTCAAAATTTCAGTTTGTGAAGCAAGTATATTTTATCTTGCTCCATTATGGCTATAAATTTTTCTAGACCTTCTAGTATCCATATAACCTCTCTCCACCAAGTTGTGGTTAAATCCCTTTGTCCATTTGCCCTGTGGAATTTTTTCCAAGTTTCTGCTCAGAATAAACTTTCTGAGGCAAGTGCTATTTTGGTTCATCCAAATGGCATGAAACTGCTTGGTCATCTTAATATCTTCAAATAATTGGGCCATAACCATTTTCAGATCAATTGATGCAACTATGTGAGTGCATCATCAGAATTCTCATTTCTGACCAATGGGTCACTTTCTACAGTAACCACCTTCTAAACTCCTCCTCTTAAGCTGATTTCTTGTGATGGTAGTCACCTTAGTGTATGATCATCATCAGACAAAGTTTTTACTGAGTTACCTAGCATGTGTCCCCACTGCACAACACAAACACTTGGCTGCTGGTTTACTTTGGAGCTAAGTGCAAATCTCTTGTGTCTTGCATATTGCGCGCTCTGGCTTCTTCCTGCCCCTGTTCTCGTCGGCTCCCTCCTCGTCTCGACCTCCATTCATGTCCTGGAGCTCCCCCGTGATGCCCTTCATCGCCTTGCGTCGATGGCTCGTCGTCGTTCGCCTTAAATGCGTCGCAAGGGCCATGCCCGTGCCGCGTCCAGCCTCTGTCCACCATTAAAGCTTATCGTGAGCTTGCCCGTGAAGCTCTAGAGCTCTCCCCGAAGCTATATAAGAGACCCCCGACCTCCTCCGTAGCTCACAGCTTCCTCCCCCGCCTCATTTGCCCTCTGGAATCGCCGCATCTCACCGTTGTTCGCCGTCACCCTCCATGGCCGCCTCGGCCTCGGCTTGGGTCCGGCCACCACAGGCCTCCCCACGCCTCTCCTCCACGTCCACCGCACTCCCCTCGTTCCACTCAGCCGCCCCACCCCCTTGCCCCCTCGCTGGAGCAGCCGCATCGCCGAAGAACCCCGTCGCCCGAACCTTCCTGTACTCTCCATGGCGCCGCCCCTTCCCTCCTCCCCGCGCTTCCCCGGCGGCCGTTCTCCCTCTGGATGGGTGCGATTGGCCGCTGCGGTCCCTCCGATGCCCGCAGCCGGGCCGGAGACGGCCGGAGCAGGCCGGCCCCCTCGCCGTCCCTCCCCTGCTCTGCCTCTGTTGCACGCGAGGAACAGGCCGGGCGGGATGAAGAGGACGAGCGCCCGTGCCCCCACCCCCTGTGCCTGGGACCCATGCGCCAGTGGCCCAAGGCCCAAGTCCACGTGGATAAGTGGAGGCATATTTCTCAGTTTACGCCTCTGCCTTATCCACTCAGGGGCCTGTGTGCTAATTTTTTTTCACATATAGGTCCCTCATCTTCATCATCTTATATCTCCGCAACCGTAAGTCCAAATGAGGTGATTCCAAAGCCTATTTCTTCCTCTCGTCGAGCCCTTTCTGTTGGTTTCACTTTCATCATGCTTTGTTGTTCTGAAAATTACCATTTTGCCCTTGGACATAAACAGCCCTTCTGAGAGAGAACTATTTCCGGTAAATCTTTCCGCGGCTTCACCGCACTTCTCCCCAGTGCATTCTTCATCCCCAGGCAAGCCACAATACACACTTGCATGATAGTCATGCAGTAGCCCTGGTTTTCAACCTGAATCTTTATTAAGTGCTTGCTTGTTGAAAAGATGGTTATCGTTGTTCCGGTGATGTTTAGATTTGCATGTTCACTTTTGTGCTATGTTGTCTTGTACTCTGTTATCATGTTCTACCTACTAGTATTTCCTTTCATATGTCTATGCTTGCTAGTAGTACATGTTGATGTTGGTCATGTTCATGCTAGTCAGTATGCCATGCTCAGTGGATATGATTTATTGCTGATATGGTGGATAGTTATGTGATACCCTCATGATTATGTTGATATCATGTTCATGCATTTTATCATGGCTCAGCATATTTGCATTCAAGTTAACCAGATTAAATTGAACTTGAACAACTGTTGGCTGAGTCATGGTGCCGCTGAATCGATGCTAACCAGTGCAACCACGCTTACCTATATGGGAAGGTCCTAACTAGGTCTATTATCGTGCCTCTCGCTGGGGCCTCCAACAAGGGAAGGTTATGGGCGTGCTGTACCCTGGCCCGGTAAGCAGGCATAACCTTGTGTGCCCGTTGTTGAGTTTTTGGATCCGTGTCCCCATGTGGGACGGGCCACGACGGTGGTCGTTGTGTCTTGAGGTAGACACGGGGCCACCCATGACTTACCCCAGTGGGGAGTGAGTCGGAGTGGCCGGGAAAATGTCATGGTAGTAGGACAGTTTTGTCGGAACACCGTTGGTCCACCCGAATGGGAGTGCGAGGCCATGGGTTTCGTAGTGTGGGTACAGTTTGCTAACCTTTGCAGAGTGTATATTAAATCTATCGATAGCCGCGCCCGCAGATAAGGGCCCAGTTCGAAAGTAGGTCACACAGTGAGTCAACAGTAATAAGAATAACTTGATTAATGACAACTGTGGTTGTGATCACCGTAAGGATCACGAGCCAATTATTGGTCGTGGTTGTGATCGCCGTAAGGATCACGGGCCAAATATTGGTCGTGGTTGTGATCACCGTAAGGATCACGGGCCAAGTGTTGGTCATGGTTGTGATCGCCGTAAGGATCACGGGCCAAATATTGGTCATGGTTGTGATCGCCGTAAGGATCACGGTTTGAGACCAAGTGTTGGTCGTGGTTGTGCTCACCGTATAAGGATCACGGTGGTATCGAGGATACCGAGTCGTGGTATATTCGTGATGTTGTGCGAGAGTCGTGGGTAAAAATCAAGCTCCTTGTGGTCATTTAATGATTACTATGGTATCGTTTATACCAAGCTTGATTTGATCCTGAGATGATCGTGTGATGTCCGAGGTTGGTAAGTGATGCATGTGTTGGTTACAAGGTAGCCCGAGTAGAATAAGTGGTGCAGATAGTGTCATTATGTTGCATGCTAGTATCGTCTGATTCTTATGTTCATGTCAGGTTCATGTTGTTCTAGCTGTATCATGTTCGTGTTGATGCCATGTTGCTATGATGATATCATGTTAATTTCTGCTTAACTTGTAATTGCCATGCTGTTGTTTGTCTTGAATGCTTCTGGTTATTGTGAGCTTGCAAGTACATTCAATGTATTGACCTGGCGTGTCATGCCAGTTTGCAGGTCATTCCGGATTTGATTGCTTGTTTGCCGTGGAGTCCTTGTTTGCGAGCTAGGATAAGCATTCCAGCCAGAGTCCCTGCGGAGTGGAGTTCACCACCGTCGTCATTGTTCCACTGCTAGAGTTCTTCCGCTGCATCGTGTTGTTCTGCTGCTTGCATAGAACAACAGTGGCAGGCATAGTGTCGCCGTGCCGATGTAACCCTTGTACCCAAATAGATTGTAATAAAGAGCTAGTTTGTTCTATGCTAAGCAGTGCCGTATTCCAGAAGACTTCTTCTTGATCTCTGGGCTGGAATACGGGGCGTTCCGGTTTTCTCTGAGTCGGGGTGCCACAAGCTTGGTATCAGAGCAGGTCTGGCTGTAGGATGCCCTAGACCGTGTGAACGTTAGAAAGCAGTAGTATAGACCCCAGTTGGTTTGTTGCACTTGATTGCTGCATTTGTTTGTCGCATAGCATGCATATAGATTATTATTTAGTCGCTAACTGTTAATTTTGTGAGTATAGGTGGTGTCGTTTTCGATCCACCGCCTGCACCCTCCTTCTTAGCATGTCTGCTCTTTGGTGTTCGGCGTCATCTCTGTCCCAGCAGAGTGATGCCCCGGTACCCAGTGTTCCAGACACCATTTGCAGGAGTTATGCTTAGGTATCGCGTATATTTTTCTGCCACCCACCCATATTATTTCGGTGATAGACTTGTTTCTATCCCGAATCATGCCATCCATCTCGTCCCCTTGGCAACCCTGGCTGATCTTTGTTATCAGAAAAGGGCAATGCCATTAAACCCAGTTCTCCACCATTATCTTGCCTTGTCATTTCATTCTTTGGACGGGTATGATTCCCTTCGTACGTTTGATGATGAGGTAGTCGTGACTTTTGTGTCTCTCTACTTGATCGTTAAGTCCATCCTCACCTATGTATCCATCCAGATCCAGCCACTGTTCAGCTAGTGCTTGGTGTAGCTTCGGTTACGCCAACTCCTTTCCACACATGGATATAGTTTTCGTGCACACCGCCACAGCATATTAGACCGCAATACCGGAGTTTCCGTGAGATTTGTGTGCTTAGGCGTGCATGCATATTATTGCGTGAGTAGCAGTAAAATGTGATGATTGCTTGATTAAAAATCTTAGTAGTATGCTTGTGTGCTTTTGTTTTAGTCGTTTCTGTTGTTCCTTTCTTTGGGCCTTCGGTGTTACAAAGTTTTCCCCTATTAAAGTTGCTCATCAGCCGACACCGGACCCGAAGAGTCAGCAAGAAATGCATATATTTGGAAATTCAACTAAACAAAATGGAATTATCAGCCGATCGCATTCAGATTGGGGGAATATCTGATCATGTTACTGAGTGTCAAGTCTCCCTCGGCGTGTACTCCTCATAGCAGAAATGATCAAATCAGCAAGAAGATAAATTGTGTGCAAGGTTGACAGAATATTATCCAAGGTATGGCTTAGATACAAGTTTAATTTTTTGTTGAGGATGCTTTTGGAATCCGATGTACCTGGAAGCAAGCAAAAATATGGCATATACTCAAAAAGGAGGATAGCCCTGCAAAACCCTGTTTCATACAAGAAATCAATACCGAAAATATTAAGATGGTTATATATGTGGAAATCGGTCCGCATATCACAATGAGAAGCTTATGGTGTAAGCACTCCAATCTTCCCTCGCAAGATACCCGAGAAGCTTCCAAGGCAAGATTCATCTATCTTCTTCAGTACGATACGTGGATGATTTCCCGTGCAAGGTACCCTGTCTTCTTCAGTAAGCAACCACAAAAGCTTCCGGCATAAGGTACCGAGTCTTTCCCCAGCAAAGTCTTTAAGGGGGTAAGCTTCTGAAGCACGATACCCAGTCTTCTTCGGCAAGCTATCCGATGAAAGTTTCGAGCACAAGCTAGCCAATCTTCCTCAGTAAGACATTGCTACAAGGTAGTACGCTGTGAATTGACAGCATATGGCAGTGAAACCCAAGAATCAGATCCACAACATTTTGGTCAGAAGCAAGAATCAGTCAGAATACATGTCTGTCTCGGGAACCAGATTCTCATATATATGCAATGAGCATACCATCAAGATCTTACAAGTCATTCGGATGAGGATCTGACAACCACGTGAGGATGGTTAATAGAAGAAAGCCAGTATACGCCGCAGTGAGACAAAGGATTATGAGGATTGACGACATCAATGAGCTCCATACAAGTACTTGTGAACTGGAAAATTATCCTGATGATCCCTTGTCCCCTTTTTCTCCAATGACGGCACCACGCCCGTGATCTAAGCTGTTTTAGCTATCCAGGGTGGATGCCGATTTTTATTTCTCTCTTCAACGACTGTCACGAGTCTGAGCTGCTTTTCGACCGTCCCGTACAGCTGTTGAGTTTCTTTTTGTGATAGTAGCACTATAGCTGCTTTTTGGCTATTTTAGGGAGCTGCCACCTTCTTCTTATCGACCCAGTCTCATGCTCTGAGCTGCTTTCCGGCCGTCCTGAGCCATGGTTGAGTTATTTCAGTAATGTCCCAGATCTGAGTTGTAAAGACCGTTCTGGTGGCTACTGATTTATTTGCCGATTTCTTGTAAGGGTTTCGGATGAGAGGTGTTGAACCTGCCATTTAATGGGTTACCCTATCAGAAAAATGAGGATAAACTACAATTGCCAAAAAAATTGCACCGACAGTACCTATGGTCATACGAAGAAGCAATATGGCCCAACTCTTTCAGCCAAAGATCTAGACCAAGAAAACCATAATGAAGGAGCAAGACCAGTGATGCAGGTATGAAAATTGTACACGACCCCCATGGTGCAGATCCCCCGGACAGTCTAAGTCAGTATTGATCACATGGATATGCCTACAGCATGAGTAATCGACATGAGGAATAACAGTCTGGAAGCCTGAGTCCTAACTTATATGAATCATCATGGATAGCCTGTCGTGAACAACATTTTTCCGTCAGAACCACCGTCAGTCAAGTCTGCAGATATTATCAGACAGGACAAACCCTTTATGCTGGCTGTGATAGGAGACAACCAAATATTTGGTACAGATCCGATACTCATGACAGTGGAACAAGTTAAGATGATTCAAAAACTTCTGCGATGAGTCAGAATCTGTTAGGAAACGGTTATGTTTTAACTCACTGTTTGGAACCCAAAGGACCTGCATTTAGTGGAGAAACCCAATGCAATGAGTCAGAGCTTGATTTTTCATCAGAAAAATCTGATCATCATTACATGAAAGGTTGTTAGTGTCGGGTGGCACACCCAGCGGAAATCACTTTTGGATTTGTGAGATGGACATATATTTCAGTCGTGATAATCAAATCACACTCAGCTAGTCAGCAAATCTAAAAATAAATTGGAGCCTATATAAGCATGAGCAAGCCAGGTAAGATCTGTCAGAATGTCATACAGTAAAGCAAACCACCCCAGGGCCAGTCAAATAAAGATTTAGTGGGAACAACAATAAAGGAAAAAGGATACCCGAGTTGGAAACGGTTTCCTTAAGTCAGAATATTCATACTAGTTCCCTGAGCAACCAAATCTCGAGGACGAGATTTCTTTAAGGAGGTAAGGTTTGTGACAGCCTGATTTTTGGCCCATTCTTTTTCTTTTGTTTTTCCGAGGTTTTTGCGTGAGTTCTCTTTTTCCGTGGCTTTGTGGTCTGGAAACTAAAGAAGATGCCCTCTTATTTGCTTCCAGAGTGGCTTGTCATATCCAAATCCTTCCCTAGACCCTGTCATTTTCATCCTAGCCCAAATCCCAATATTCTTTTTATTGGGAATATTCCTTTTCTGTTAAAGGAATAACTTAAATTACCCTAGGTTGTGAAGCAACCTATATTTCCATCACTCCTAAAATTCCCAAATAGTTCTCATAAATTGTTTGGGTCATATCTTGATCAAATATGGCAAAACGTTTCATTGCCATGTTCAAAAATAATCCTCCAATAATTCATTTCCTATTCTGCCCTAAATGGCATATTGTGAAGCAAGTGCCATTTTCCTTTTCCCAATTGACCTAAAACTCCTTGGACATCTTTTCATGTCCATATCATTGCCATATGCCAAAATGCAACCTCATTTGCCTAGTAATTATTTAATTATAATTTTCCAAAGTTTCTGTCCAGAAAGAAACTTTGTGAAGGAGGTACAAGCTAAGCATATCTAAATGAGTTGCCATTTTGCATGATCCTTCATATCATCATATAATAGCCCTCCACCCAAGTTGAGCTCATTTTATGCCTCCATGTGAGCACAACTGCAATTCTTAGTTTCTCGTCAAAATTTTAGTTTGTGAAGCAAGTATATTATATCTTGCTCCATTATGGCTGTAAATTTTTCTAAACCTTCTAGTATCCATATAACCTCCCTCCATCAAGTTGTGGCTAAATCCCTTTGTCCATTTGCCATGTGGAATATTTCCAAGTTTCTGCTTAGAATAAATCTTTGTGAGGCTAGTGCTATTTTGGTTCATCCAAATGGCATGAAACTCGTTTGTCATCTTAATATCTTCAAATCATTGGGCCATAACCATTTTCAGATCAATTGATGCAACTATGTGAGTGCATCATCCAAATTCTCATTTCTGACCAGTGGGTCACTTTCTACAGAAACTACCCTCTAAACTCCTCCTATTAATTTGGTTTCTTGTGATGGTAGTCACCTTAGTGTATGATCATCATCAGACAAGGTTTTTACTGAGTTATCTAGGTTGTGTCCCCACTACACAGCACAAACACTTGGCTGCTGGTTTACTTTGGAGCTAAGTAAAAATCTATTATTTGCCAATAGACCAATTTATTTCCTTATTTAGATTAAGGTCACTAGGGTCAATCCACTAGACACGGTTGGTCCGTCCAAAACGAGCTATTTGCACCAGTGCGCGTGGTGGTCACGCTTGCGTCATGCAGATTGCGCGCTCTGGCTTTTTCCACCCCTGTTCTCGTTGGCTCCCTCCTCTTCTCGACCTCCATTCATGTCCTGGAGCTCCCCCGTAATGCCCTGCATCGCCCTGCGTTGATGGCTCGTCGTCTTTCGCCTTAAATGCGTCGCAAGGGCCATGTCCGTGCCGCGTCCAGCCTCTGTCCACCATTAAAGCTTGTCGTGAGCTTGCCCGTGAAGCTCTAGAGCTCTCCCCCGCGGCTATATAAGAGACCCCCGACCTCCTCCGCAGCTCACATCTCCCTCCCTCGCCTCATTTGCCCTCTGGAATCGCCGCATCTCGCTATTGTTCGCCGTCACCCTCCATGGCCGCCTCGGCCTCGGCTTGGGTCCGGCCACCACAGGCATCCCCACGCCTCTCCTCCACGTCCATCGCACTCCCCTCGTCCCACTCAGCCGCCCCACCCCCTTGCCCCCTTGCTGGAGCGGCCGCATCACCGAAGAACCCCGTCGCCCGAAGCTTCGTGTACTCTCCATGGCGCCGCCCCTCCCCTCCTCCCCGCGCCTCCCGGGCGGCCGTTCTCCCTCTGAATGGGTGCGGTTGGACGCTGCGGTCCCTCCGGTGCCCCCGGTCGGGCCGAAGACAGCCGGAGCAGGCCGGCCGCCTCGCCGTCCCTCCCCTGCTCTGCCTCTGTTGCACGCGAGGAACAGGGCGGGCAGGAGGAAGAGGACGAGCGCCCGTGCCCCTGTTGGAAATATGCCCTAGAGGCAATAATAAAAGTATTATTATATTTCCTTGTTCATGATAATTGTCTTTTATTCATGCTATAACTGTATTATCCGGAAATCGTAATACACGTGTGAATACATAGACCACAATATGTCCCTAGTGAGCCTCTAGTTGACTAGCTCGTTGTGATCAACAGATAGTCATGGTTTCCTGGCTATGGACATTGGATATCGTTGATAACGGGATCACATCATTAGGAGAATGATGTGATGGACAAGACCCAATCCTAAGCATAGCACAAAGATCGTGTAGTTCGTTTGCTAGAGCTTTTCCAATGTCAAGTATCTCTTCCTTAGACCATGAGATCGTGTAACTCCCGGATACCGTAGGAGTGCTTTGGGTGTATCAAACGTCACAACGTAACTGGGTGGCTATAAAGGTGCATTACAGGTATCTCCGAAAGTGTCTGTTGGGTTAGCACGAATCAAGACTGGGATTTGTCACTCCGTGTAAGCGGAGAGGTATCTCTGGGCCCACTCGGTAGGACATCATCATATGCGCAATGTGACCAAGGAGTTGATCACGGGATGATGTGTTACGGAACGAGTAAAGAGACTTGCCGGTAACGAGATTGAACAAGGTATAAGGATACCGACGATCGAATCTCGGGCAAGTACAATACCGCTAGACAAAGGGAATTGTATACGGGATTGATTAAGTCCTTGACATCGTGGTTCATCCGATGAGATCATCGTGGAACATGTGGGAGCCATCATGGGTATCCAGATCCCGCTGTTGGTTATTGACCGGAGAACGTCTCGGTCATGTCTGCATGTCTCCCGAACCCGTAGGGTCTACACACTTAAGGTTCGATGACGCTAGGGTTATAAAGGAAGTTTGTATGTGGTTACCGAATGTTGTTCGGAGTCCCGGATGAGATCCTGGACATCACGAGGAGTTCCGAAATGGTCTGGAGGTAAAGATTTATATATGGGAAGTCCTATTTTGGCCACCGGAAAATGTTTGGGATTTTTCGGTATTGTACCGGGAAGGTTCTAGAAGGTTCCGGAGTGGGGCCCACCTGCATGGGGGTACCCACATGAACGTGGGTAGTGGGGGCAAGGCCCCACACCCCTGGTCAAGGCGCACCAAGATCCCCCCTTAGAAGGAATAAGATCATATACCAAAGGGATAAGATCAAGATCCCTAAAAAGGGGGGATAGCAATCGGTGGGGAAGGAAATGATGGGATTTCTTTCCTCCCACCTTAGCCAACGCCCCAATGGACTTTGAGGGCAAGAAACCAGCCCCCTCCACCCCTATATATAGTGGGGAGGCGCATGGGAGCTTCACCCTTGCCCCTGGCGCAGCCCTCCCTCTCCCAAGTGCTCCTCCTCTCTCGCGGTGCTTGGCGAAGCCCTGCAGGATTGCCACGCTCCTCCACCACCACCACGCCGTTGTGCTGCTGCTGGATGGAGTCTTCCTCAACCTCTCCCTCTCTCCTTGCTGGATCAAGGCGTGGGAGACGTCACCGGGCTGTACGTGTGTTGAACGCGGAGGTGCCGTCCGTTCGGCACTTGATCATCGGTGATTTGAATCACGACGAGTACGACTCCATCAACCCCGTTCACTTGAACGCTTCCGCTTAGTGATCTACAAGGGTATGTAGATGCACTCTCTTTCTACTCGTTGCTGGTCTCTCCATATATAGATCTTGGTGATACGTAGGAAATTTTTTGAATTTCTGCTACGTTCCCCAACAGTGGCATCATGAGCTAGGTCTATTGCGTAGATTCTTTGCACGAGTAGAACACAAAGTAGTTGTGGGCGTTGATGTTGCTCAATATGCTTACCGTTACTAGTCCAATCTTGTTTCGACGGTATTGTGGGATGAAGCGGCCCGGACCAACCTTACACGTACTCTTACGTGAGACAGGTTCCACCGATTGACATGCACTTGGTGCATAAGGTGGCTAGCGAGTGCCAGTCTCTCCCACTTTAGTCGGAACGGATTCGATGAAAAGGGTCCTTATGAAGGGTAAATAGCAATTGGCATATCACGTTGTGGTTTTGCGTAGGTAAGAAACGTTCTTGCTAGAAACCCATAGCAGCCACGTAAAACATGCAACAACAATTAGAGGACGTCTAACTTGTTTTTGCAGGGTATGCTTTGTGATGTGATATGGCCAACAAGAATGTGATGAATGATATGTGTTGTATGAGATTGATCATGTTCTTGTAATAGGATTCACGACTTGCATGTCGATGAGTATGACAACCGGCAGGAGCCATAGGAGTTGTCTTAATTTATTGTATGACCTGCGTGTCATTGAACAACGCCATGTAATTACTTTACTTTATTGCTAATCGGTAGCCATAGTAGTAGAAGTAATAAGTTGGCGAGACGACTTCATGGAGACACGATGATGGAGATCATGATGATGGAGATCATGGTGTCATGCCGGTGACGATGATGATCATGGAGCCCCGAAGATGGAGATCAAAAGGAGCAAAATGATATTGGCCATATCATGTCACTATTTGATTGCATGTGATGTTTATCATGTTTATGCATCTTGTTTACTTAGGACGACGGTAGTAAATAAGATGATCCCTTACAACAATTTCAAGAAGTGTTCTCCCCTAACTGTGCACCGTTGCTACAGTTCGTCGCTTCTAAGCACCACGTGATGATCAGGTGTGATGGATTCTTACGTTCACATACAACGGGTGTAAGACAGATTTACACAGCAATACACTTAGGGTTAACTTGACGAGCCTAGCATGTACAGACATGGCCTCGGAACACGGAGACCGAAAGGTCGAGCATGAGTCGTATAGTAGATACGATCAACATGAAGATGTTCACCGACGTTGGCTAGTGCGTCTCACGTGATGATCGGACACGGCCTAGTTGACTCGGATCATGTGATCACTTAGATGACCAGAGGGATGTCTATCTGAGTGGGAGTTCATAAGATGAACTTAATTATCTTGAACATAGTCAAAAGACCTTTTGCAAATTATGTCGTAGCTCGCGCTTTAGTTCTATTGTTTAGTTATGTTCCTAGAGAAAATATAGTTGAAAGTTGACAGTAGCGATTATGCGGAGAGTAGAAAGCTTATGTCCTTAATGCACCGCTCAGTGTGCTGAACCCCAAACGTTGTTTGTGGATGTTGCGAACATCAGACATACACGTTTTGATAACTACATGATAGTTCAGTTAAACGGTTTAGAGTTGAGGCACCAAAGACGTTTTTCGAAACGTCGCGGAACATATGAGATGTTTCGAGGGCTGAAATTGGGATTTCAGGCTCGTGCCCACGTCAAGAGGTATAAGACCTCCGACGATTTTCTTAGCCTGCAAACTAAGGGAGAAAAGCTCAATCGTTGAGCTTGTGCTCAGATTGTCTGAGTACAACAATCACTTGAATCAAGTGGGAGATGATCTTCCAGATGAGATAGTGATGTTTCTCCAAAGTCATTGCCACCAAGCTGCTAGAGCTTTGTGATGAACTATAACATATCAGGGATAGATATGATGATCCTTGAGGTATTCACGATATTTGACACCGCGAAAGTAGAAATCAAGAAGGAGCATCAATTGTTGATGAAACCACTAGTTTCAAGAAGGGCAAGGGCAAGAAAGGATACTTCATGAAACGGCAAATCAGTTGCTGCTCTAGTGAAGAAACCCAAGGTTGAACCCAAACCCGAGACTAAGTGCTTCTGTAATAAGGGAACAGCCACTGGAGCAGCATTACCCTAGATACTTGGTAGATGAGAAGGCTGGCAAGGTCGATAGAAGTATATTGGATATACATTATGTTAATGTGTACTTTACTAGTACTCCTAGTAGCACCAGGGTATAAGATACCGGTTTGGTTGCTAAGTGTTAGTAACTCGAAATAAAAGCTACGGAATAAACGGAGACTAGCTAAAGGTGAGCTGACGATATGTGTTGGAAGTGTTTCCAATGTTGATATGATCAAGCATCGCACGCTCCCTCTACCATCGAGATTGGTGTTTGCGTTGAGCATAGACATGATTGGATTATGTCTATCGCAATACGGTTATTCATTTAAGGAGAATAATGGTTACTCTGTTTATTTGAATAATACCTTCAATGGTCTTACACCTAAAATGAATAGTTTATTGAATCTCTATCGTAGTGATACACATTTTCATGCCAAAAGATATAAGATAGTAATGATAGTACCACTTACTTGTGGCACTGCCATGTAAGTCATAATGGTATAAAACGCATGAAGAAGCTCCATGTTGATGGATCTTTGGACTCACTCATTTTTGAAAAGTTTGAGACATGCGAACCATGTCTATTGGTGTATATGCATGAAGAAACTCCATGCAAATGGACCGTTGGAACTCACTTGATTTTGAATCACTTGAGACATGCAAATCATACCACATGGGCAAGATGACTGAAAAGCCTCGGTTTCAGTAAGATGGAACAAGATAGCAACTTGTTGGAAGTAACTCATTTTGATGTGTGCAGTCCAATGAGTGCTGAGGCATGAAGTGAATATCGTTATGTTCTTACTTCACGGATGATTCGAGTAGATGTTGAGAATATTTACTTGATGAAACACAAGTCTGAATTATTGAATGGATCAAGTAATTTCAGAGTGAAGTAGAAGATCATTGTGACAAGAGGATAAAATGTCTATGATATGATCATAAAGATGAATATCTGAGTCACGAGTTTTGGCACACAATTAAGACATTGTGGAAATTGTTTTGCAATTAATACCGCCTGGAACACCATAGTGTGATGGTGTGTCCGAACATCATAGTTGCACCCTATTGGATATGGTGGGTACCATGATGTATCTTATCGAATTACCACTATCATTCATGGGTTAGGCATTAGAGACAACCACATTCACTTTAAATAGGGCACCACGTAATTCCGTTGAGATGACACCGTATGAACTATGGTTTAGAGAAACCTAAGTTGTCGTTTCTTAAAGGTTTGGGGCTGCGACGCTTATGTGAAAAGGTTTCAGTTTGATAAGCTCGAACCCAAAGCGGATAAAATGCATCTTCATAGGACACCCAAAACAGTTGGGTATACCTCCTAATCAGATCCGAAAGCAATAAGGATTGTTTCTTGAATCGGATCCTTTCTCGAGGAAAAGTTTCTCTCGAAAAGTTGAGTGGGAGGATGGTGGAGACTTGATGAGGTTATTGAACCATCACTTCAACCAGTGTGTATCAGGGCACAGGAAGTTGTTCCTGTGGCACCTACACCAATTGAAGTGGAAGCTTATGATAGTGATCATGAAGTTTCAGATCAAGTCACTACCGAACCTCGTAGGACAACAAGGACGCGTACTACTTCGGAGTGGTACAGTAATCTTGTCTTGAAGGTCATGTTGCTAGACAACAATGAACCTACGAGCTATGGAGAAGCAATGGTGGGCCCAAATTCCGACAAATGGTTAGAAGCCATGAAATCCGAGATAGGATCCATGTATCAGAACAAAGCATGGACTTTGGTGGACTTGCCCGATGATCGGCAAGCCATTGAGATAAATGGATCTTTAAGAAGAAGACGGACGTGGATGGTAATGTCACCATCTATGAAGCTCGACTTGTGGCGAAGAGTTTTTCACAAGTTCAAGGAGTTGACTGCGATGAGATTTTCTCATCCGTAGCGATGCTTAAGTCCGTCGGATTCATGTTAGCATTAGCTGCATTTATGAAATCTGGCAGATGGATGACAAAACGAGTTTCCTTACCAGTCTTTGTATGGAAAGGTTGTATGTGATACAAATCAGAAAGTTTTTGTCGATCCTAAGGATGCTAAAAGGTATGCTAGCTCCAGCGATCCTTCCATGGACTGGAGTAAGCTTCTCGGAGTTGGAATGTGCGCTTTGATAAGATGATCAAAGATTTTGGGTTTATACAAAGTTTATGAGAAACTTGTATTTCCAAAGAAGTGAGTGGGAGCACTATAGAATTTCTGATGAGTATATGTTGTTGACATATTGATGATCAGAAATGATGTAGAATTTCTAGAAAGCATATAGGGTTATTTGAAAACTGTTTTTCAATGGAAAACCTGGATTAGGCTACTTGAACAATAAGCATCAAGATCTATAAGATAGATCAAAATGCTTAATAGTACTTTCAAATGAGCACGTACCTTGACATGATCTTGAAGGTGTTCAAGATGGATCAGTCAAAGAAGGAATTCTTGCCTGAGATGTAAGGTATGAAGTTAAGACTTAAAATCTTGACCACGGCAGAATAGAGAGAAAGGACGAAGGTCGTCCCCTATGCTTTTATCATAGGCTCTCTACAGTATGCTATGCTGTGTACCGCACCTGTAGTGTGCCTTGCCATGAGTCAGTCAAGGGGTACAAGAGTGATCCAAGAATGGATCACAGGACAGCGGTCAAAGTTATCCTTAGTAACTAGTGGACTAAGGAATTTTCTCGATTATGGAGGTGATAAAGAGTTCGACGTAAAGAGTTATGTCGATGCAAGCTTAACACCTATCCGGATAGCTCTGAGTAGAAATACCAGATACGTATAATGGAGCAACTTTTAGTATAGCTCCAAGTAGAACAGTTATTTGGAATAGCTCCAAATAGAGCGTGGTAGCTACATCTAGGAGATGACATAGAGATTTGTAAAGCACACACGGATCTAAAAGGTTCAGACCCGTTGACTATAACCTCTCTCACAAGCATAACATGATCAAACCCATAACTCATCGAGTGTTAATCACATGGTAAATGTGAACTAGATTATTGACTCTAGTAAACTCTTTGGGTGTAAGTCACATGGGGATGTGACCTTGAGTGTTAATCACATATCGATGTGAACTAGATTATTGACTCTAGTGCAAGTGGGAGACTGTTGGAAATATGCCCTAGAGGCAATAATAAAAGTATTATTATATTTCCTTGTTCATGATAATTGTCTTTTATTCATGCTATAACTATATTATACGGAAATTGTAATACACGTGTGAATACGTAGACCACAATATGTCCCTAGTGAGCCTCTAGTTGACTAGCTCGTTGTGATCAACAGATAGTCATGGTTTCCTGGCTATGGACATTGGACGTCGTTGATAACGGGATCACATCATTAGGAGAATGATGTGATGGACAAGACCCAATCCTAAGCATAGCACAAAGATCGTGTAGTTCGTTTGCTAGAGCTTTTCCAATGTCAAGTATCTCTTCCTTAGACCATGAGATCGTGTAACTCCCGGATACCGTAGGAGTGCTTTGGGTGTATCAAACGTCACAACGTAACTGGGTGGCTATAAAGGTGCATTACAGGTATCTCCGAAAGTGTCTGTTGGGTTAGCACGAATCGAGACTGGGATTTGTCACTCCGTGTAAGCGGAGAGGTATCTCTGGGCCCACTCGGTAGGACATCATCATATGCGCAATGTGACCAAGGAGTTGATCATGGGATGATGTGTTACGGAACGAGTAAAGAGACTTGCCGGTAATGAGATTGAACAAGGTATAAGGATACCGACGATCGAATCTCGGGCAAGTACAATACCGCTAGACAAAGGGAATTGTATATGGGATTGATTAAGTCCTTGACATCGTGGTTCATCCGATGAGATCATCGTGGAACATGTGGGAGCCATCATGGGTATCCAGATCCCGCTGTTGGTTATTGACCGGAGAACGTCTCGGTCATGTCTTCATGTCTCCCGAACCCGTAGGGTCTACACACTTAAGGTTCGATGACGCTAGGGTTATAAAGGAAGTTTGTATGTGGTTAACGAATGTTGTTCGGAGTCCCGGATGAGATCCCGGACATCACGAGGAGTTCCGGAATGGTCCGGAGGTAAAGATTTATATATGGGAAGTCCTATTTTGGCCACCGGAAAATGTTTGGGATTTTTCGGTATTGTACCGGGAAGGTTCTAGAAGGTTCCGGAGTGGGGCCCACCTGCATGGGGGGACCCACATGAACGTGGGTAGTGGGGGCAAGGCCCCACACCCCTGGTCAAGGCGCACCAAGATCCCCCCTTAGAAGGAATAAGATCATATACCAAAGGGATAAGATCAAGATCCCTAAAAAGGGGGGATAGCAATCGGTGGGGAAGGAAATGATGGGATTTCTTTCCTCCCACCTTAACCAACGCCCCAATGGACTTGGAGGGCAAGAAACCAGCCCCCTCCACCCCTATATATAGTGGGGAGGCGCATGGGAGCTTCACCCTTGCCCCTGGCGCAGCCCTCCCTCTCCCAAGTGCTCCTCCTCTCTCGCGGTGCTTGGCGAAGCCCTGCAGGATTTCCACGCTCCTCCACCACCACCACGCCGTTGTGCTTCTGCTGGATGGAGTCTTCCTCAACCTCTCCCTCTCTCCTTGCTGGATCAAGGCGTGGGAGACGTCACCGGGCTGTACGTGTGTTGAACGCGGAGGTGCCGTCCGTTCGGCACTTGATCATCGGTGATTTGAATCACGACGAGTACGACTCCATCAACCCCGTTCACTTGAACGCTTCCGCTTAGCGATCTACAAGGGTATGTAGATGCACTCTCTTTCTACTCGTTGCTGGTCTCTCCATAGATAGATCTTGGTGATACGTAGGAAATTTTTTGAATTTCTGCTACGTTCCCCAACAGCCCCCTCCCCCTGCGCCTGGGACCCACGCGCCAGTGGCACAAGGCCTAGGTCCACGTGGATAAGTGGAGGCGTATTTCTTAGTTTACGCATCTGCCTTATCCACTCAGGGGCCTGTGTGCTGAATTTTTTTCACATATAGGTCCCTGATCTTCATCATCTTATATCTCCGCAACCGTAACTCCAAATGAGGTGATTCCAAAGCCTACTTCTTCGTCTCGTCGATCCCTTTCTGTTGGTGTCACTTTAATTATGTTTTGACATTCTGAAAATGACCATTTGCCCTTGCACATAAACACCCCCTCCGAGAGAGAACTGTTTCCGGCAAATCTTTCCGCGGCTTCACCGCACTTATCCCCGGTGCCTTCTTCGTCCCCGGGCAAGCCACAATACCCACTTGAATGATACTCATGCAATAGCCATGGTTTTCAGCTTGAATATTTATTAACTGTTTGCTTGTTGAAAAGATGGTTATCATTGTTCCGGTGATGTTTAGATTTGCATGTTCACTTTTGTGCTATGTTGTCTTGTACTCTGTTATCATGTTCTACCTGCTAGTATTTCCTTTCATATGTTTATGCTTGCTAGTAGTACATGTTGATATTGGTGATGTCCATGCTAGTCAGTATGCCATGCTCAGTGGATATGATTTATTGTTGATATGGTGGATAGTTATGCGATACCCTCATGATTATGTTGATATCATGTTCATGCATTTTATCATGGCTCAGCATATTTGCATTCAAGTTAACCAGATTAAATTGAACTTGAACAACTATTTCCTAAGTCATGGTGCCGCTGAATCGATGCTGACCAGTGCAACCACGCTTACCGGTATGGGACGGTCCTAACTGGGTCTATTGTCGTGCCTCTCGCCGGTGCCTCCAACGAGGGAAGGTTATGGGTGAGCTATACCCTGGCCCGGTAAGCAGGCATAACCTTGTGTGCTTGTTGTTGAGTTTTTGGATCCACATCCCCGTCTGGGACGGGCCACGACGGTGGTCGTTGTGTCTTGAGGTAGACACGGGGCCACCCATGACTTAGCCCAGTGGGGAGTGAGTCGGAGTGGTCGGGAGAGTGTCATGGAAGTAGGACGATTTTGTCGGAATGCCGTTGGTGCACCCGAATGGGAGTGCGAGGCCATGGGTTCCGTTGTGTGGGTACAGTGTACTAACCTCTGCAGAGTGTATATTAAATCTATCGATAGCCGCGCCCGCGGATAAGGGCCCAGTTCGAAGTAGGTCACATCGTGAGTCAACAGTAATAAGAATAACTTGATTAATGACAACCCGTGGTTGTGATCGCCATAAGGATCACGGGCCAATTATTGGTCGTGGTTGTGATCGCCGTAAGGATCACGGGCCAAATATTGGTCGCGGTTGTGATCGCCGTAAGGATCACAGGCCAAGTTTTGGTCGTGGTTGTGATCGCTGTAAGGATCACGGGCTAAATATTGGTCGTGGTTGTGATCGCCGTAAGGATCACGGTTTGAGACCAAGTTATGGTCGTGGTTGTGATCACCGTAAGGATCACGGTGGTATCGAGGATACCGAGTCGTGGTATATTCATGATGTTGTGCGAGAGTCGTGGGTAAAAATCAAGCTCCTTGTGGTCATTTAATGATTACTACAGTATCGTTTATACCAAGCTTGATTTGATCCTAAGATGATCGTGTGATGTCCGAGGTTGGTAAGTGATGCATGTTTTGGTTACAAGGTAGCCCGAGGAGAATAAGTGGTGCATATAGTGTCATCATGTTGCATGCTAGTATCGTCAGATTGATATGTTCATGTAAGGTTCATGTTGTTCTAGGTGTATCATGTTCATGTTGATGCCATGTTGCTATGATGATATCATGTTAATTTCTACTTAACCTGTAATTGCCATGCTGTTGTTTGTCTTGAATGCTTCTGGTTATTGTGAGCTTGCAAGTACATTCAATGTACTGACCTGGCGTGTCATGCCAGTTTGCAGGTCATTCCAGATTTGATTGCTTGTTTGCCGTGGAGTCCTTGTTTGCGAGCTAGGATAAGCGTTCCAGCCAGAGTCCTTGCGGAGTGGAGTTCACCACCGTCGTCGTTGTTCCACTGCTAGAGTTCTTTCGCTGCATCGTGTTGTTCTGCTACTTGCATAGAACAACAGTGGCAGGCATAGTGTCGCCGTGCCGATGTAACCATTGTACCCAAATAGATTGTAATAAAGAGCTGGTTTGTTCTATGCTATGCAGTGCCGTATTCCAAAAGACTTCATCTTGATCTCTGGGCTAGAATACGGGGCGTACCGGTTTTTTCTGAGCCGGGGTGCCATAGGTGATTCTTCTTATGATCCTTAAATTTTTTAAGCCCCATGATGAATATGAGATTGATAATAATGTTTGCAATAATATTGAATGTGGGTTTGGAAGAGTGTCAACTTTAGATCCCACATATTTGGAGAATGTTCAGTCTTATGAAGTTTTTGATACAAGTGGGTTTGGAGAGGTAATGACTTTAGTTAATGTTAATCCCACTATTTTGGAAGAGTGTCAACTTTGCATACATGTGGATCGTGTTAAGAATATGTTTTGTGATAGCTATATTGTTGAATTTTCTTATGACCCTACATGTAATTATTTATGAGAGAGGAAAATATGGTTGTAGAAATTTTCATGTTACTAAATTACCTCTCGTTATGTTGAGATTGCTAATGTTTCTTTCTTCTTCCTTGCATATGCCAGATCTTGCTTGTCTTGATTTTGTTTTCCTATAAAATGCATATGCATAGGAAGTATTTTAGACTTAGATGTGATTTTCATATGCTACATGATGCTCTCTTTGTGTTTCAATTGCTATCTTTCATGCGAGCATCATTAAAACGACAGCGCTTGTTGGGAGGCAACCCAATTTTATTTTTGTTCTTTGATTTTTGTTCCTGTTTAGTAATAAATAATTCATCTAGCCTCTGGTTAGATGTGGTTTTATGTTTTAATTAGTGTTTGTGCCAAGTAGAACCTTTGGGAAGACTTGGGTGAAGTCTTTATGATCTTGCTGTAAAAAACAGAAACTTTAGCACTCACGAGATTAGCTGCCATTTTTTACTGCAGAGTGATTTTAGGTGATTCTTTTTGAAGATGATTAATAGACAAATTCCTCACTTCCACAAATTTATTTCAGAATTTTTGGGGTTCCAGAAGTATTCGAAGTTACAGATTACTACAGACTGTTCTGTTTTTGACAGATTCTGTTTTTCGCGTGTTGTTTGCTTATTTTGATGAATCTATGGCTAGTATCGGGAGGTATGAACCATAGAGAAGTTGGAATACAGTAGGTTTAACACCAATATAAATAAAGAATGAGTTCATTACAGTACCCTAAAGTGGTGTTTTGTTTTCTTGCACTAACACAGCTCATGAGATCTTTTGTTGAGTTTTGTGTTGTGAAGTTTTCAAGTTTTGGGTAAAGATTTGTTGGATTATGGAATAAGGAGTGTCAAGAGACTAAGCTTGGGGAAGCCCAAGGCAACCCAAGGTAAAGTTTAAGGACAACCAAAAGCCTAAGCTTGGGGATTCCCCGGAAGGCATCCCCTCTTTCATCTTCGTCCATCGGTAACTTTACTTGATGCTATATTTTTATTCACCACATGATATGTGTTTTGCTTGGAGCGTCTTGTATGATTTGAGTCTTTGCTTTTTAGTTTACCACAATCATCCTTGCTTTACACAACTTTTGGGGGAGACACACATGAATCAGAATTTATTAGAGTACTCTATGTGCTTCACTTTTTGAGCTAGATGATTTTGCTCTAGTACTTCCCTTATATCCTTTTAGAGTAGGGCGGTGGTTTTATTTTCTAGAAGTTATTGATCTCTCATGCTTCACTTATATTATTTTTAGAGACTTTTAGAACAGCATGGTAATTTGCTTTGGTTATAAAATTAGTCCTAATATGATGAGCATCCAAGATGGATATAATAAAAACTTTCACATAGAGTGCATTAAATACTATGATAAATTTGTAACTTGATAATTGTTTTGAGATATAAAGGTGGAAATGTTAGATTCATGATAGTTGGGTAATTATGAAATTGAGAAATACTTGTGTTAAAGTTCGCAAGTCCCGTAGCATGCACGCATGGTAAAAGTTGTGTGACAAATTTGAAGCATGGGGTGTTCTTTGATTGCCTTCCTTATGAGTGGAGGTCGGGATCACGCGATGGTTAACTCCTACCAACACTTCCCCTAGGAGCATGCGTATTAGTACTTTGCTTCGAGGGCTAATAAACTTTTGCAATAAGTATATGAGTTCTTTATGACTAATGTGAGTCCATGGATTATACGCACTCTTACCCTTCCGCAATTTGCTAGCCTCTACGGTACCGTGCATTGCCCTTTCTCACCTTGAGAGTTGGTGCAAACTTCGCCGGTGCATCCAAACCCCGTGATACGATACGCTCTATCACACATAAACCTCCTTATATCTTCCTCAAAACAGCCACCATACCTACCTATTATGGCATTTCCATAGCCATTCCGAGATATATTGCCATGCAACTTTCCACCGTTTAGTTTATTATGACACGCTCCATCATTGTCATATTGCTTTTGCGTGATCATGTAGTTGACATCGTATTTTTGGCAAAGCCACCTTTATAATTCTTTCATACATGTCGCTCTTGATTCATTGCATATCCTGGTACACCGCCAGAGGCATTCACATAGAGTCATATTTTGTCCTAAGTATTGAGGATTAATTCTTGAGTTGTAAATAAATAGAAGTGTGATGATTTCCATTATTAGAGCATTGTCCCATGTGAGGAAAGGATGATGGGGACTATGATTCCCCCACAAGTCGGGATGAGACTCTGGACTTTATGAAAAATAAAAGAGGCCAAAGAAGCCCAAATAAAAAAGAGGCCAAAGAAGCCCAAATAAAAAAAATAAGAAAAGGAAAAAAATGAGAGAAAAAGAGAGAAGGGACAATGTTACTATCCGTTTTCCACACTTGTGCTTCATAGTAGCACCATGATCTTCATGATAGAGAGTCTCCTATGTTGTCACTTTCATATACTAGTGGGAATTTTTCATTATAGAAATTGGCTTGTATATTCCAATGATGGGCTTCCTCAAATTGCCCTAGGTCTTCGTGAGCAAGCAAGTTGGATGCACACCCACTTAGTTTCTTTTGATGAGCTTTCATACATTTATAGCTCTAGTGCATCCGTTGTATGGCAATCCCTACTCCTCGCATTGACATCAATTGATGGGCATCTCCATAGCCCGTTGATTAGCCGCGTCAATGTGAGACTTTCTCCTTTTTTGTTTTATCACATAATCCCTATCATCATACTCTACTCCAGCCATAGTGCTATGTCCATGGCTTACGCTCATGTATTGTGTGAGGGTTGAAAAGGCTGAAGCGTGTTAAAAAGTATGAATAGTTGCTTGGCTGAAACCGGGGTTGTGCATGACGGGAGCATTTTGTGTGACGAAAATGAAGCATGGACAAACTATATGATTTTGTAGGGATAAGCTTTCTTTGGCTATGTTATTTTGATAAGACATAAATTTCTTGGTCAGCATGCTTGAAGTATTACTATTTTTATGTCAATACTGAACTTATCTTGAATCTTTTGGATCTGGACATTCATGCCACAATAAAGAAAAATTACATTGAGAAATATGCTAGGTAGCATTCCAGATCAAAAATTCTGTTTTTATCATTTACCTACTCAAGGACGAGTAGGAATTAAGCTTGGGGATGCTTGATACGACTCCAACGTATCTATAATTTTTGATTGTTCCATTCTATTATATTATCTGTTTTGGATGTTTAATGGGCTTTATTATACACTTTTATATTATTTTTTAGGACTAACCTATTAACCGGAGGCCCAATCCAAATTGCTATTTTTTGCCTATTTCAGTGTTTCGCAGAAAAGGAATATCAAATGGAGTCCAAACGGAATGAAACCTTTGGGAGAGTTATTTTTGGAACAAACGCAATCCAGGAGACTTGGAGTGGACGTCAAGAAAGAAACGAGGCGGCGACGAGGGAGGAGGGTGCGCCCCCACCCTCGTGGCCCCCCTGACCGACTTCCTTCGCCTATATATACTCATATACCCTGAAAACATCCAGGAGTAGCACGAAACCCTATTTCCACCACCATAACCTTCTATACCCATGAGATCCCATCTTGGGGCCTATTCCGGCGCTCCGCTAGAGGGGGAGTCGATCACGGAGGGCTTCTACATCAACACCATAGCCTCTCCGATGAAGTGTGAGTAGTTTACCACAGACCTTTGGGTCCATAGTTATTAGCTAGATGGCTTTCTCTCTCTCTTTGGATCTCAATACAAAGTTCTCCTCGATCTTCTTGGAGATCTATTCGATGTAATTCTTTTTGCGGTGTGTTTGTCGAGATTCAATGAATTGTGGGTTTATGATCAAGATTATCTATGAACAATATTTGAATCTCCTCTGAATTCTTTTATGTATGATTTTTTTATCTTTGCAAGTCTCTTCGAATTATTAGTTTGGTTTGGCCATCTAGATTGATCTTTCCTGCAATGGGAGAAGTGCTTAGCTTTGGGTTCAATCTTGCCGTGTCCTTTCCCAGTGACAGCAGGGGTAGCAAGGCACATATTGTATTGTTTCCATCGAGGATAAAAAGATGGTGTTTATATCATATTGCTTGAGTTTATCCCTCTACATCATGTCATCTTGCCTAATGCATTACTCTGTCTTATGAACTTAATACTCTAGATGCATGCTGGATAGCGGTCGATGTGTGGAGTAATAGTAGTAAATGCAGAATCATTTCGATCTACTTGTCGCGGACATGATTCCTATATACATGATCATGCCTAGATATTCTCATAATTATGCACTTCTCTATCAATTGCTCGAAAGTAATTTGTTCACCCACCGTAATACTTATGCTATCTTGAGAGAAGCCACCAGTGAAACCTATGGCCCCCGGGTCTATTTTCCATCATATAAGTTTCCGATCTATTTTATTTTGCAATCTTTACTTTTCAATCTATATCATAAAAATACCAAAAATATTTATCTTATTATCTCTATCATATCTCACTTTTGCAAGTGGCCGTGAAGGGATTGACAACCCCTTTATTGCGTTGGTTGCAAGGTTCTTATTTGTTTGTGTAGATACAAGGGATTTGCGTGTAGCCTCCTACTGGATTGATACCTTGGTTCTCAAAACCTGAGGGAAATACTTATGCTACTTTACTGCATCACCCTTTCCTCTTCAAGGGAAAAACAATGCATGCTCAAGAGGTAGCAACTTGGAACTTCTTTCCTTGGTTCTAGTCTTGTAGAACTTGTTGAAGTTTTTCACCATTAAGCTCAATTCCTCATTGAAGGTTTGTTTCTCACTTGATGATGTAGGAGCATCACATGAGGCTTTGTAAGCACCACTTGACTTGTTGTGAAGATCTTCCTTATCTTTGAGTGACATCTCATGAGCAACAATTCTTCCAATGACTTCCGTTGGCTTGAGATCTTTGTAATTGGGCATCATTTGGATCAATGTGCACACGGTATCATATTTTCCATCCAAGGCTCTTAGGATCTTCTTGATGATGAATTTGTCGGTCATCTCTTCACTTCCTAAGCCGCCAATCTCATTTGTGATGAGAGCAAGCCTATAGTACATTTCAGCGACACCTTCACTATCCTTCATTTTGAACTTGTCAAGTTGACTTTGAAGCACATCCAATTTGGATTCCTTGACGGAGTAGGTACCTTCATGCATATCAATCAAAGTATCCCAAATTTCCTTTGCATTCTCAAGGCGGCTGATTTTGTTGAATTCTTTGGGGCACAATCTGTTGAAGAGGATATCACAAGCTTGAGCATTGTATTGCAGCATCTTCAACTCTTCTGCGGTAGCTTCAAGGTTCGGTTCTCTCCCATTGAAGAATTCACCTTGCAAGCCAATACACACAATAGCCCAAACAATGGGGTTATGTCCAAGAATATGCATTTTCGTCTTATGCTTCCAGCTAGCAAAATTAGTACCATCAAAGTAAGGACCTCTATGGTGGTAATTTCCCTCGCTAGACGCCATACTCTCCTAGGTTGTGAAACCAAGGCTATGATCACCAAAAGCAATGGAAATCAAGGAAAATGGAGACCAAAGCTCTTATACCAATTGTAGGATCGAAATTATGTCTAGAAGGGGGGGGGGTGATTAGACTACTTTACCAAATAAAAACTTAACCTTTTCCCAATTTTAGTTCTTGGCAGATTTTAAGAAATTAGCACAAGTCAAGCAATCTTAACACAATTCAAGCAAGCATGCAAAGAGTATATGAGCAGCAGAAAGTAAAGCATGCAACTTGCAAGAATGTAAAGGGATGGGTTTGGAGAGTGCAAACACAATAGGAGACACAAATATTTTTGTCATGGTTACGATAGGTGGTGCTATCGTACATCCATGTTGATGAAGACTTAAACCCACAAAGGGTAACGACTGCGCAAGTCCATGGAGGGCTCCACCCACAAAGAAGCAACCTTGTCTATCCCACCATGGCCATCGCCCATGAAGGACTTGCCTCACTAGGGTAGATCTTCATGAAGTAGGCGATCTCCTTGCCCTTGCAAATTCCTTGTTTCATTCCGTAATCTTGTCGGAGGCTCCCAAGTGACACCTAACCAATCTAGGAGACACCACTCTCCAAAAGGTAATAGATGGTGTGTTGATGATAAACTCCTTGCTCTTGTGCTTCAAATGATAGTCTCCCCAACACTCAACTCACTCTCATAGGATTGGATTTGGTGGAAAGATGATTTGAGTGGAAAGCAACTTGGGGAAGGCCAGAGATCAAGATTCGTATGGTTGGATTGGAATATCTTGGTCTCAACACATGATTAGGTGGCTCTGTCTCAGAAAATGAGTAGTGGAAGTGTAGGCACGATCTGATGGCTTCTCACGAATGAGGAGAGTGTGGAAGGGTATATATAGCCTCCACACAAAATCTAACCGTTACACACAATATACCAAACTTGGTGGGACCGAATCAGAAAACTTGGTCAGACCGATTCAGTACATATGTGACCATTAGGCAATTTTGGTGGGACTGACATGTCATCTTGGTGGGACCAATATCATTGGGGTTAGGGCATAACGTAATCTCTGTTGGACCGATTACTCAAACTCGGTTGGACCGACTTTGGTAATAAGCTAACAGAGAGTTGGTCAGGCAAACTCGGTGGGACCGATTCGCTCGTCTCAGTGGGACCGAAGCATTACGAAAAGGGAACAGGGAGTTTGCATTGCAGACTCGGTGGGACCGATCACTCATTTCGGTTAGACCGAAACGTTACTAAGGGAAAAAGAGAGTTTGGAACCCAATCTCGGTGAGACCGAGATCCCTATCAGTGAGACCGAAAAGACTAGGGTTTCTGGCAGTGGCTATGTCAAATGAACTCGGTGACGCCGGATGGATCAAATTGGTGGGGCCGAGTTTGACTTTTGGTTTGGGACATATGTGGATATGAGAAAGTGGTTGAGGGCTTTTGAAGCATATCACTAAGCATTTTGAGCAAGCAAGCCATTAAGCAACACCTCATCCCCTTTTAATAGTATTGGCTTTCCTATAGACTCAATGTGATCTTGGATCACTAAAATAGAAAATGTAGAGTCTTGGACTTTAGAGCTTGAGCCAATCTTTTGTCCTTAGCATTTTTGAGGGGTCCACATTCATTATCCATGCCATGCCAATCATTGAACTTTCCTGAAATATTTATCTTGAAATGGCATTAGTTTAATGAGCTATATGTTGTTAATCATTACCAAAACCACCCAGGGATAGTTGCACTTTCACGGGGACGTAGTTCCCCTCAAAGGGAAGGAACTTTGGTAACACATCCTCGTCTCAACCGGCTCCACTTGTGGTTATCTCTTACCTTTACTTTGTGCAAGCTATTGTTGTGTTGTATCCTTTGCTTGCACTTGTTGTTGTTGTTAGCATCATATAGGTTGCTCACCTAGTTTCACATCTAGACAACCTATGTTGCTAACCCTAATTTGTTAAGAAAAGTTAAAGTTTGGTAGTTGCCTATTCACCGCCCCCTCTAGTCAACCATATCGATCCTTTCAATTGGTATCAGAGCCTCGTCTCTTTATTAAGGGTTTCACCACCCAAAGAGTATGGTTGACACCAAGGAGGAAGTGCCTGAGGCCGTGGAGTTGACTTCAGTCACACAAGATGACTTAAATGAAGCTATGGCTTCACTTAAGACATCTATGATGACCGAAGTCAAGTCTATGCTTAAAGAATTGCTTGACGGGATGAAATCCACTCCCGACCCCTTGCTGGTGGTTAATCCCACGGCATCGGAGTCGGAGGCCAATTCAACCAAGGAAGCGGCTAAAGGTACTCATGTTCCTTCCCCTCATGACAAGAATGGGATGGGAACCTTTGCCTCGGTTTCCCCTCCCCCGGTCTATGGAGGACTGGTCCCTACACCTTGCATTAATAATCATGGTCCTCCTCCCAAGCTTGTTGAGGGAGTCCTAGATTAAGGGGTCCTCGGACAGCCGGACTATATGCATATGTTGGACTGTTGGGCTATGAAGGTACAAGATAGAAGACTTCGTCCCTTGTCAGGATGGGACTCTCCTTTGCGTGGAAGGCAAGCTTGGCGGTTCGGATATGAAGATTCCTTCCTCTGTAACTGACTCTGTGTAACCCTAGCCCCCTCCGGTGTCTATATAAACCGGAGGGTTTAGTCCTTAGGACAACAACAATCATAATCATAGGCTAGCTTCTACGGTTTAGCCTCTACGATCTCGTGGTAGATCAACTCTTGTAATACTCATATCATCAAGATCAATCAAGCAGGAAGTAGGGTATTACCTCCATCGAGAGGCCCCGAACCTGGGTAAACATTGTGTCCTCCGACTCCTGTTACCATTAACCTTAGACGCATAGTTCAGGACCCCCTACCCGAGATCCGCCGGTTTTGACACTGACATTGGTGCTTTCATTGAGAGTTCCACTGTGACGTCGAAAATAGGGTTGATGGCTCGCCTTGTTATCAAGGACATCATCACCTTCGGGGGAGCCCTAGCCTCAGGCCAAACCCTCCGGCTGGGTGGCTTCGTTATGATCGCCCCTTCGGCCCTCAAGCCGACAATGACTTCTCGGGTCATAAAAAATCGTCTCCACATCAGCTCGGAATACGCCGAACAGATGGATCCAACGGAGTTATTGTCTTTAAACGAGCTCCTGGATCGCATCACCACTTTGGGAGTCGCTTTGGACTATGATCGGATTGGGCTTAAACCTGATCAGAGAGAGATTGAATCTCCACCGATCACCCATCAGATAGCAGTGGAGGAGCAATGCAACAACTCTTCTCCTATATTGAGGACGAAATATGTCCGGATTTCCGAGCTCACCGAGCCGAAAACCTGCCCACGGGAAGACATGCCCCGAACTCCGAACTTAGAATCGGTCTGTGTGCCAGAAAAATTGGTTTACATCCCAGAGTCCGAACTATTAAGCTCGGAAACTCCTCAAGCTCTGGGTCACAAATAGGATATGGACTCGAACTTAAATCCACCCACCCACCCAGACTCAAGTGATCTTTCCCGCATCAGACAATAGTCCCAAGAGACGGTACATCACTTTCGGGCCAGATTCCTCATTGTCAAGGACAAGGTCAAAGACTATTGCGATGAAGACGCAATCTCATTATTCTGCAAAAATTGCACAGACAAGGGACTCCTTAACGCCATAAATCGCCGTCACATATCACGCTTCGATGACTTGGTGATCATAGTACAGAAGTATCGCTCGATGGAAAGCGCCTGGAAAACTCAGGCAGCCCTTTTGGGATCCACTGGCTCTCGCTAAACCACTCATCCGAGCAAAAAGGGTGTACCCTTGTAGGTCGCCCGATCCAATCACGAAGAAATCAAAGCCCACTGCAGGGCGCGCAACTGTTTTGGAGGGGTGGCTCCATAGGCCATGCAAAGTACACACCACACCGGATACCATACCAACACACAACCTTAGAGCATGTTGGATACTTCAGCAGGTGGCCAAGAGCGGCCAGGATCTACTCATAAAAAACACCGCAGAGCAACATCCCACAGAACACAACACTACAGTATTAACAGTCTTCGAGACTTTCGCCTCAGGTAACAGGCGCAAGAGAGCGTTCCACGGCCTCGCCGAAGTCTCCCAAGTCACAACAATAAACCCCTGGAATGACACAGCCATAACTTTCAGTGCTAGCGATGAACCACAATTCAAAATAGTCCGGGCAGCAGCCGCTTTGATCCTCAGTCCAATTGTGGACGGCTTCCGGCTTACCAAAGTGCTCATGGACGGCGGTAGCGGACTAAACCTCATTTACGAGGAAACTCTCAACAAAATGGAAATAGACAGGAGCCGCATCGAGCAAAGCAGCACAACCTTCAGAGGAATTATTCCCAGCCGGGAGGCACGATGTGCGGGAAAAATCACACTCGATGTGGTATTCGGCACGCCGGAGAATTATCGGTCCGAAGAGATAACCTTTTAGGTGACCCCTTTCACTAGTGGATTTCACGCCTTGTTAGGGCGGGATGCATTTGCAAGCTTCCAAGCCATACCCCATTACGGGTACATGAAGCTCAAGATGCTTGGGTCCAATGGAATTATCACTCTTGCCAGTGATCCGGACACAACACTCCACGCCGAAAACAAAACAGCCGCCTTGGCCCTCGAAGCATTGTCTGAAGTCCTCGCGGCCGAAGAATTAACTGCATTACACTCCACAGCGGATAGGGACGACGTGATACTCAATAAGCGATCCAAGTCCACCTCCTTCAAACCAGCAGACAAAATAGTCAAATTCCAAGTCCACCCAACGGACTCCTCAAAGAGAGCATCCATCGGGGCACAACTGGACTCCACAATCAACGCTGCACTGCGAGCATTTCTACGCGAGAATTGGGATATCTTCGCCTGGCACCCTTCTGATATGCCGGGGATCCCACGCAGGCTGGCCGAACATAGCCTTAACATACTGAAGGGATACAAGCTGGTCAAGCAAACACTACGATGCTTTTCAGAACCCAAACGACAAGCTATGGGAGAAGAACTAGCCAAGTTACTCGAGGACGGATTCATAAGAGAAATAAAACACCCGGATTGGCTAGCAAACCTGGTGATGGTACCAAAGAAGGATAAATCCTGGCGCCTATGTGTCGATTTCAAAGACCTCAACAAGGCTTGCCCTAAGGATCCCTTCCCTCTCCCGCACATCGATCAGATTATCGATGCTACCGTGGGACACAACTCATTGTGTTTCCTCGACGCATACTCCGGATACCATCAAATCAAGATGGCGGAGTCCGATCAAGCCGCAACGACATTTATCACCCCATACGGGCCTTTCTACTTCAACACTATGCCTTTCGGGCTCAAAAACGCTAGTGCCACCTACCAACGCATGATTCAAACATGCCCAGAGAAACAAATCGGCAAAATAGTTGAAGCATATGTCGACGACATAGTCATCAAGACCAGACATGCCGAGTCTTTAATAGACGATCTAAGGCTCACGTTCGATAACCTCCGAACATATGACATTAAGCTCAATCCGGAAAAATGTGTTTTCGGCGTTCCCGCCGGAAAGTTGTTGGGCTTCATCGTTTCCAATAGAGGAATTGAAGCAAACCCAGCTAAAATCTGAGCTTTGTCACAGTTGGCTACCCCAACAGATCTCAAACAAATCCAGAAACTAACTGGATGCCTGGTAGCTTTAGGTCGCTTCATCTCCAAATTGGGAGAAAAGGCATTGCCACTTTATCGCCTTCTTCGACGAACCGAAAACTTCGAGTGGACGGACACGGCGACGACCGGACTAGAGGAAATAAAGGCCCTTTTAGCAAGCAACCCAATCCTGGCCGCACCGAACGTTGGCGAACCCATGTTGTTATACATAGCCGCAACACACCAAGTTGTTAGTGCGGTGCTCGTCGTCGAACGAGAGGAGGGCGGACACAAATTTCTGGTTCAGAAGCCGGTATACTACGTATCTACTGCCCTCACACCATGCAAATCCCGGTACCCACATTACCAAAAGATAGCATACACGGTATTCATGGCATCCCGGAAACTACGACACTACTTTCAAGAGTGTTCAATCATGGTGGCCTCCGAAGTACCACTTAATGACATAATAAACAACCGCGATGCCATGGGCCGTATTGCCAAGTGGGCCATAGAGCTCCTCCCATTCGACATCACATATAAACCACGACAAGCCATTAAATCCCAAGTACTGGCGGACTTCGTCGCCGAATGGACAGAGGCCGAACTCCCTAAAGGGTATGACACATACTCCAACTTGATCATGCACCTCGAAGGCTCTAAAATGCTAGCAGGTCTGGGAGCAGGCGTCGTCCTCACATCCCCCACTGGAGATACAGTCCAATACATACTCCAAATATTATACACAGACTCCAACAATGCAGCCGAATACGAGGCTCTGTTGCATGGTCTTCGGATGGCCGTCTCCATGGGCATTCAGTGCCTAGAAGTGCGTGGGGATTCAAACCTCGCAATTTCTCAAATAAATGGAGACTTTATGCCAAAGATCCGAAAATGGCAGCATATCGTAATGCCGTCCTAAAGATGTCAGCTCGGTACGAGGGGCTCAAATTTCATCATGTGGTTCGAGAAAACAATCAAGCGGCGGATGTCCTCGCCCGCATCAGCGCTAAGCGCGACCCCATCCCACCTAGTATCTTTCTGGAAAGGCTTTTCAAGCCATCTGTGGTGTGGCAAGGGGAGACCAGCAACATCAGTCCAGATCCGACCACAACCCCAAAATCCGAACACACAGGCATAATTGGGGGCTCTGCCACCGAAATAACACCTTCGGCCCATCTCATCATGGCTGTTATTGCCCTATGGATTGAACCCTTCTTGGCCCACCTTAACAGGCACGAACTCCCCGAGGATCAAAATGAGGCACGCTGCATTGTGCGGCGCTCTAAAGCCTACAAAGTCCATGAGGGAGAGCTTTATAAGAAAAGCGCTACGGTGGTACTTCAAAGATGTATCTCAGAGGAGGAAGGGCGGCAGCTCTTGGCTGAAATTCATGCCGGCCTCGGCGGTCACCACGCCACAGCTCGGGCTCTTGTAAGCAAGGCCTTCCGTACAGGTTTCTATGGCTGATGGCCCGAGCAGACGCACAAGACCTTGTCCAACATTGCGTCGGATGCTAGCTTTTCGCCAACCAAAGCCATATGCCACCTGTTGGTGTCAAACCAGCGGATCTCGGGTAGGGTGTCCCGAACTGTGCGTCTAAGGCTAATGGTAACAGGAGGCAGGGGACACAATGTTTACCCAGGTTCGGGCCCTCTCGATGGAGGTAATACCCTACTTCCTGCTTGATTGATCTTGATGATATGAGTATTACAAGAGTTGATCTACCACGAGATCGTAGAGGCTAAACCCTAGAAGCTAGCCTATGATTATGATTGTTCTTGTCCTACAGACTAAGCCCTCTGGTTTATATAGACACTGGAGGGGGCTAGGGTTACACAGAGTCGGTTACAGAGAAGGAGATCTACATATGCCAATCGCCAAGCTTGCCTTCCATGCAAAGGAGAGTCCCACCCGGACACGGAACGAAGTCTTCAATCTTGTATCTTCATAGTCCAACAGTCCGGCACAAGTACATAGTCCGGCTGTCCGAGGACCCCCAAATCCAGGACTCCCTCAGTAGCCCCTGAACCAGGCTTCAATGACGATGAGTCCGGCGCGCAGATTGTCTTCGGCATTGCAGGGCGGGTTCCTCCTCTGAATACTCCAAGGTAGGTTTTGAACACATGAATCATGTCCACCTCTGCAAAACAATTTCCACATACCACCATAGAGAGCACAATTTTCCACAAATCTAATCTGTTGACAAATTTTCCATAGCATGACATCACGCCGCAGCCCTATCATTATACGAACCGTTTCTCCCAGCCTGCTACTACATGTATTGCGAGGCGGTTTTATTGGAACGTCTTGTCGAAACAGAGATCGTGTCCCCCTTATCACAGGATTCTCATCAATACGGGTGTGGGTAACCCAATCATGCCGTTAGTATGACTCCACAGTTTTAGGTAAGTTCCAAACGGCCACACGGAGGACGCTTGATATTCACCCTCTTTATAAAGAGGTCCAGACCCATTGTCGGTGTCAAAACCGGCGGATCTCGGGTAGGGGGTCCCGAACTATGCGTCTAGGAGGATGGTAACAGGAGACGAGGGACATGATGTTTTACCCAGGTTCGGGCCCTCTCGATGGAGGTAAAACCCTACGTCCTGCTTGATTAATATTGATGATATGGGTAGTACAAGAGTGGATCTACCACGAGATCAAGGAGGCTAAACCCTAAAGCTAGCCTATGGTATGATTGTTGTAATGTATGTTGTGTCCTATGGACTAAAGCCCTCCGGTTTATATAGACACCGGAGGAGGCTAGGGTTACACAGAGTCGGTTACAATGGTAGGAGATCTACATATCCGTATCGCCAAGCTTGCCTTCCACGCCAAGGAAAGTCCCATCCGGACACGGGACGAGTCTTCAATCTTGTATCTTCGTAGTCTTGGAGTCCGGCGGACGATGATAGTCCGGCTGTCCGGACACCCCCTAGTCCAGGACTCCCTCAGTAGCCCCTGAACCAGGCTTCAATGACGATAAGTCCGGCGCGCATAATGTTCGGCATTGCAAGGCGGGTTCCTCCCTTGAATAATCCAGAGAAGATCATGAACACCAGGATAGTGTCCGGCTCTGCAAAATAGATTCCACATTCCACCGTAGAGAGAATAAAATGCACACAAGTGCAATCTGCTGACGTATTATGCGGCATGGCATCACACCGCTACCAAGCCTTTACTTGAATCGTTTTTTTTACCATACCACCTCAGCACGTTTAGCGAAGCGGTTTCCTTGGCACGTCTTGTCGAGGCAGAGATCGTGTTCCCCTTATTCCGGGATTCTCATCAATACGGACGTGGGTAACCCAACCGCGCCATTGATGGTGGCGCTTGGGAGATAAGCGAGTTTTACCAGGCCGGTGGGGGACACATAGTTTCCGTACGCCTATATATAAGGGATAAGGATTTACCTTCTCACCTACGCCTTCTTCCTCCTTTGCTTATCCATCTCCGTGCACTCAAGCTTCAATGCCCAAGCTCGCGCATCTCGCCTCGACCTTCTCCGAATATGTCCGGAGCGGGAGGCAAATGGCTGGCCTCCACCGTTAAGGAGGAACACATCACCAAGCTGCGCAGCGCCGGATACCTCTCCGGTGATATCGCGCATCGGCTGCCCGACGAGGGGCAGCTCATCCCTACCCCTGGGCCCCATGAGAGGGTCGTCTTCCTTCCCCACTTCCTCCGCGGACTGGGCTTTCCACTCCACCCATTCGTCCAGGGGCCCATGTTTTACTACGGCATGGATTTCCACGATCTGGCGCCGAACTTCATCCTCAACATCTCGGCGTTTATCGTCGTGTGCGAGGCCTTCCTCTGCATCCGGCCCCACTTCGGCCTGTGGCTCAAGACCTTCAACGTCAAGCCGAAGGTTGTGAAGGGCACGCAAGCGGAATGTGGAGGCGCCATGTTGGGTAAGTTGCCCAACGTCCTTTGGCTCGAAGGGGCCTTCGTGGACTCCGTCAAGGGGTGGCAGTCGGGGTGGTTCTACATCACCGAGCCGCGCGAGCCCACATGGGCGGCGACCCCCGAGTTTAGATCTGGCATCCCCACGTAGCTCACCTCCTGGAAAGAGAAGGGCTTGCTGTGGGGCAATCCGAAGGAGCTGACGGGACTCCGAGCCTGCATCCAGAAGCTGGTGAGCAATAAGCTCAGGCTCGTCGACGTGGTCCAAGTCATGCTCATCCGCCAGATCCTCCCATGCCAAGAACGGGCATTCAATCTGTGGGAGTTCAATCCGGAACAGCACCAGGCGCTAAGCGGGCTCTTCGATACGACATATGAAGGCGCCTGGAGGGTGCTGTTTAAGGGCGCCGAAGCCCCCGCATCCGCGACGGAAGATCGCGGATTTCGCTCGCAGCATCCGGCTGATGAGGTAAGTGATTCAACCCCTTTACGGGACACTTGTGGTAATCAAATTGATTCTAAGAGGGTTTCAATTTCTCTCTTTTCCTTTGACAGGAATGGATGGAGAAGGCCGAGCAGCTCATCAGCCCGGCTCCCCTGCCAGAAGACCCGGTGAACGCCCGTCTAGCAGGGTTGCTGGTTCCGGCACCGCACGTGGTGCCGGAGAAGAAGGCCAAGAAGGTGGCCGCGGGGACTCGAAAGAGTTCCCGTAATCAGGCGTCCGACGACGAGGCGGACTCCTCCCCCGAATACGAGGAGGAGGAAGAGGACTCTCTCCCGGAGGAGGGAGAGAAGAAGAGGAAGGCTTCCCTGATAGGGGAGGCCGAAGGGTCCAAGAGGGGGAGAACTATTCCCTCGGACAGTTCCGCCAACACCATCGTTGGCGAGGAGGAGTGGCCTTTAAGGGCCAGGCATCCGGCAAGATCGTAAGTATCCGGATCCCTGATATGCAATTTCTTTCATGTCGCGTAGTGTCCTTCTAATGCCGCATTCTGTCCGTAGTCCGGCCGATGATGATCTCCCCGCTTCATCGAGCGGGTCGTTGGCCCCGTCGGATGTGGATTCACTTTTGACTGCCTCTACTCCCCGCGCCAACGAGGACGCCGAGGTGGGATCCCAGAGAGGGACCCATCAGGAGGAGGCTCCGGAGGCGCCGTCAGGCAGCCTCCCGGACTTTGCGCCGGACTCTACATCGGAACCCGCAGTGGTTCTGGAGTCCGGCAGGCGGCCCCTTCGAAGGAAGGGCAAGACCGTGACGCCGGCGACCTCCGTCCAACCGGAGGCGCCGGATAACCTGTTGGAGGCGCTTAAAGGCACTTCCATCGAGGAAGAACACCGCACTATCATGAGTGCGATGATTCAGAAGGTTCAGCTCGCCAAGAGCGGGCTGACCGAAGCCTGCAGCAGCCTTCCAACAGGCTTTGAGGTAAGAAGTTAAGATTATGTAATGTAATACCGCATAGACAGTAGCCCCTGATGCTCAGTTGGGTGTTCGAAAAGAAAAGCCGGACTGAGGATCTAACAAGATATACGCAGGGTTGCTTAAAATATG
Source organism: Triticum timopheevii (assembly GCA_963921465.1). Classification (NCBI taxonomy): domain Eukaryota; kingdom Viridiplantae; phylum Streptophyta; class Magnoliopsida; order Poales; family Poaceae; genus Triticum; species Triticum timopheevii. Next base: position 368,064,939 of record OY997272.1, on the reverse strand, counting down.
TCAATATGGGTTTGCAGGCTGCACTGCTGACCTCTGCCGCACTGACTGCGGAGGTCAGTGTGCTGAAGCAGGATCTCGAGCGGTCCGAGCAAGAGCTCGGCCATGCCAAGAAGCAGCTCGAGGACAAAGAAGGTGAGTAACACCACTTTGAATAGTTACCTTACAGAAAAGGATTTTGGTTGCAATAAAATTAATAAGGATAATATGGGTATTGCAGGGGCCACGAACAAGGTGGCAGCCCTGAAGGAGGCTATGTCCGCGGCCGAACGTAGTGCGGCCGCGGAGCGGGCAGAGCGAGAAAAGCAGGAGGCACGGGTGGCGGAAGTACGGCAAGAGCTCCAGGCTCTCATGGAGAAGCATGAGAGTTTGGAGCGTGACTCCAAGACTCGAGAGTCCGAGCTTGCCTCGGCTCTCGAAAGTGCCAAGTCCGCCAAGGCCGAGGCCCATAAGGCCCTTCAGGAGGTTGAAGATGTAAAGAAGATAGCGGCGGGTAAGGCATTTTTCATGCAAAGCAGGCATGTTAATGTAAACTACCTGACACTTACCCATATTCGGAGCTCTCCAAGGGCGTTTGTAGATCTGCCGCGTAGTGTGTCCGATGCCGCCGCATTCTATCGTGGCGAGGATTGAGCTCGACGGAGAAGGTCTTCTGGTCTCAGTACGCTGAGGCCGGCCATCCGGTGCCCCCAAGCGACCAGCTGAAGCAGCTGGTCGAACTCCACAAGGTAGCTGAGGAGGCCATGAAGGGCCTTATAGTCCGGCTATGGCCTGGACAGGCCATGCCTGGGAGCTACTTCAGCCTCGTGCGGTGGCTGGTGGATGCGTGCCCCTGGGTGGAGGTCGTCAAGCGATCCGCCTGTATTGAAGGTGCTCGTCGGGCCCTTGCCCGCACAAAGGTGCATTGGGGCAGGTTGGATGCGGAGAAGCTTCTCACGGACCCACCGCCACCGGGCAAGGAGTATCGCGCGCCCGAAATGTATTATAAAACTGTCCTGAAGGGATCCCGCGATATTGCGGATGAGTGCCCCAGAAATGTAATCTTTGAGTAAACTCGCTATGTATTATCCTGTGCGCTGAAAACTTCGTTCATATGCACCTTGAGCAACGCTTGTTTTAATTTAAAATATTACCTTCTATGCGGCCGTTTATAAAATCTGAGAGATGGCAAGTCGTTGGCTTCAGCCCCCGAGCCACGAGTGCTGGGGTGTTCGGGATAAACTTGAGCACTCTTGTTCCCATTTTTGGGTCCATCTAGGGAGGCACTCAACACAACGAACAAGGCAACCAGACTTATAATGCTTGAACACTCTCACTTAGCCATAGAATTCTATAATTTTAAATTTCGGCGAAGCCCCTGGTATTCGGAAGGCCGAATCCGGGGCGCTATCCCCGCCTTCGTCGGACATTGTCCGGAACTTCGCTCGAAGTGGCGTGAGTCTTTAAGGACCCGAAAAAACCTCTCGAACAGCGACCAGTCTCTCGCCTTATCATGCCGGTCAGTTTTAGCTTTCTCCACTGAGGCGCTTGCCCGGCTCAACCGGGGCACAATCGCAGTGGTTCTCCCAGTGCCACCTTAGCCGACAGAACGGAACATAAGGCACCAAAACGTGGGAGCCGGGCAAACCCAACTATTGACCCAAGACATGATTCGGAGCCGATTCATATAATGCTACAAGTTTGGGGTGCCGCACTTATGAAAATGTTCGGACTTATCACATCATAGTGTGGGGAACATAAGCCCCTGGTGTATTAGGCCATACCAAAATATACGGGTGCAAGATGTCATGTAATGAACATATATATAAAAGGTAATGTAATTGCAGTCAAAAAGGTGCTGCATTATTATTTTTAAAGAAAGTCTGCTATGAGTGCGGACCGATACAAATAGTGCAGTAAGCAAGGGATTTGGACTAATTAAACATGTCCCCCTCCAGGGGTGAGCTGCGGACTTGGTGTATATAATCGAATTTAATGCTCGTAATTGAGACCACCTGAGTGTTCGTCGCAGCCTTCTTTCTTCCCTAGTTGTTGCATCATGAGTTCGGCAGGTTCACCGCCGGACAGGGCCTCTGGTTAACGGAGTCTTGTGTACACAAAGAAGGAAAATAATAAAAAAAGGGGGGCACACTTGCGAGCCCTTGGTGTGGTCGAGCCGCACTCTGGGTCCATTGCGATCGTGCCCCTTCCCCTACGCCCATGGTATCTCCAAGGCGTGATGATGTACGCGGAGAGTTGTTATTGCAATCATGCGCGGGCGGGGGTTGGGGCCGCATTGCTACGCGTGCTCTGATCGCGCCAGGTGATCTTGGTTGGTATTGCTTCGGGCGCGTTTTGCTGTATCCGGCCGTTTAACGGCCGGACTCGAGAATTTCCTTAAAAGGCTGCTCTGTACTTCTACCGCGAGAGCCGCTGTATGTTCCTCCGTTCAGAGGGAGCGTTCCGTATTCCCGTTGACCGTGATGACTCCACGAGGGCCTGACATCATGAGCTTGAGGTATGCATAATGCGGCACCGCGTTGAATTTTGCAAACGCGGTTCGTCCGAGCAGAGCGTGATAGCCGCTGCGAAACGGGACTATGTCAAAGATTAACTCCTCGCTCCGGAAATTGTCCGGGGATCCGAAGACCACTTCCAGTGTGACTGAGCCTGTACAGTTGGCATCCACACCTGGTATGACACCTTTAAAGGTTGTCTTTGTAGGTTTAATCCTTGAGGGGTCTATGCCCATCTTGCGCACTGTATCCTGATAAAGCAGGTTCAGGCTACTACCGCCGTCCATCAGGACTCTCGTGAGATGAAATCCATCGACGATTGGTTCTAAAACCAATGCGGCGAATCCGCCATGGCGTATGCTGGTCGGATGGTCTCTTCGATCGAAAGTGATCGGACAAGAGGACCATGGATTGAACTTCAGGGCGACTGGCTCCATCGCATAGACGTCCCTTGGTGCGCGCTTCCTCTCCCTCTTGGGTATATGGGTTGCGTAAATCATGTTCACTGTCCGCACTTGTGGGGGAAAACCCTTCTGTCCTCTATTGTTCGGCGGTCGGGTCTCTTCCTCGTCGTCGCTGTTTAGCCCCTTGTCATTGTTTTTGGCAATTAACTTACCTGCCTGCTTGAACACCCAGCAATCTCTATTAGTGTGATTAGTTGGCTTTTCAGGGGTGCCATGTATCTAGCATAAGCGGTCGAGTATTTGGTCCAAATTGGACAGACCCGGAGTGGTTCTTTTGAATGGCTTCTTCCGCTGACCGGGTTTAGAGCCTCGGAATCCGGCGTTGACTGCCGTATCCTCCTTATCGTCGCCGTTGATGCGGCATTTATTTTTGTTTCGGCGTGACCTGCCATTGTTGTCCTTAGTATCCGAACTGCCAGAATTTTTACGGAGATTGTTGCTGCGAGCTAGCCAGCTATCCTCTCCCGCGCAGAAGCGGGTCATTAATGATGTGAGGGCTGCCATGGATTTCGGCTTTTCCTATCCCAGGTGCCGGGCTAGCCATTCGTCGCGGATGTTATGTTTGAAGGCTGCAAGGGCCTCTGCATCCGGACAGTCGACGATTTGGTTTTTCTTTGTCAAGAACCGTGTCCAGAATTGTCTGGCCGATTCGTCTGGCTACTGAATGATGTGGCTTAGGTCATCGGCGTCTGGTGGTCGCACATACGTGCCTTGGAAGTTGTCGAGGAATGCGGCTTCCAGGTCTTCCCAACACCCAATTGACTCTGCGGGCAAGCTGTTGAGCCAATGCCGAGCTGGTCCCTTAAGCTTGAGTGGGAGATACTTGATGGCGTGGAGATCGTCGCCACGGGCCATATGGATGTGGAGAAGATAATCTTCGATCCAAACCGCGGGGTCTGTTGTGCCATTGTAGGATTCAATGTTTACGGGTTTAAACCCTTCAGGGATTTGATGATCCATTACTTCGTCAGTGAAGCATAGCGGGTGTGCGGCGCCTCTGTATTGAGCAATATCACGATGCAGCTCGAGAGAGCGTTGTCTGCTGTGTTCGGCCTGGCCGGGGTTATTGTATCCGGGGCGACGGTATTCGTCGTGGGTCGTGGGGCGCCCACGTGATCCGTAGATGGATCTGGATTGCCTTGCTTTGTCCTCCAATATATCTTGCAAGTACGGCACGTTCCCTCTAGGCTTCGTACTTTTGGAGCGATGCTGGGGGACGGTCTTGGTTGGGGGCCTGGATGCCTCTCTGTCACAACCACGGGGTGGTCGATCAGCCGTATCGTGCGCTGGTGATGGAGGTATGTATGCTTCCTCCTCTAATCGGGGGAGCAGCTTGCATCTTGGGTAGCTTTTGGAGGGGCGTTCGAGTTTATACTCTTCGGCCGCGAGGACCTCGGTCCATTGGTCGGCCAGCAGGTCCTGATCAGCTTGAAGCTGCTGCTGCTTTTTCTTTAGGCTATTTGCCGTGGCGATAAGCCTGCGTTTAAAACGCTCTTGTTCGACGGGATCCTCGGGCACGACGAATTCGTCGTCGTTGGGGCTTGCCTCGTCTTCGGAGGGAGGCATATAGTTATAATCCTCAACCTCTTCGTCTGCCGCCCTCTCGTGAGGGCTTGCTTCTGCATCCTCCTGCGCCGAGTCCTGCTGGAGGGGGTTGCCTTCGGCACTTTCTGGGGTATTATTATCTCCTGTGCCGGAATCTCCATTATTGCTGTGGCGGGATTTAGAGCGGCGCCGCTGACGCTGGCGCTTGGGCTGTTTCTTTAAAGAATCTGCCTCCGCTGTTTCTTCTCCGTCCCCGTCTTTTGGGGTGTCCACCATGTATATGTCGTATGACGAGGTGGTCTTCCAGTGCCCTGTAGGCGCTGGTTCCTGTTCGTCTCCGGCATCGTCATCCATAGCATCGATGTCTTCGGAGTCGTAGTCTAGCATGTCGGTTAGATCGTCGACAGTGGCTACAAAGTGGGTGTTGGGTGGGCTCTGAATTTCTTCGTCGTCCGTATCCCAACCATCCTGGCCATAGTCCGGCCAGGGCTCTCCCGATAACGAGAGATGCTTTAGCGAATTGAGGATGTCGCCAAAGGGCGAGTATTGGAAGATGTCCGCGGCGGTGAATTCCATAACCGGCGCCCAATCCGATTCGATTGGTAGGGGCGTGGGAGGTCCGGAGTCCGGCAAGGAGTCCGGCACCTCGGAATCACGAGTTTCGCGAGGGACAAGATTAGCATTCGGCTCCATCACCGTGGAAGTTGAAGCCCCCGAGGTGGTGTCCACCCACCGATCCTCGATCTGGGCGATCGGCTCCGGACTAAGGGCCGAAGCGGATTCGTGTGCGGCCACCAAGGCACTGTTTGGCGGCAGAGCTAGATCATGCCCATCGTAACAGTGCGGCGCGCTTGGCTGTGGCTCGAGCCCGTCGAAGATCAAGTCTCCGCGGACGTCGGCCGTGAAGTTTAGACTTCCGAATCTGACCTGACGGCCAGGGGCATAGCTTTCGATCTGCTCCAGATGGCCAAGCGAATTAGCCCGCAGTGCGAAGCCGCCGAATACGAAGATCTGTCCGGGGAGAAAATTCTCACCCTGGACAGCGTTGTTGGTTGAAGATGCCATCGAGCCAATCGGTGACGACACAGAGGAACTCTCAATGAAAGCACCAATGTCGGTGTCAAAACCGGCGGATCTCGGGTAGGGGGTCCCGAACTATGCGTCTAGGCGGATGGTAACAGGAGACGAGGGACACGATGTTTTACCCAGGTTCGGGCCCTCTCGATGGAGGTAAAACCCTACGTCCTACTTGATTAATATTGATGATATGGGTAGTACAAGAGTGGATCTACCACGAGATCAAGGAGGCTAAACCCTAAAGCTAGCCTATGGTATGATTGTTGTAATGTATGTTGTGTCCTACGGACTAAAGCCCTCCGGTTTATATAGACACCGGAGGAGGCTAGGGTTACACAGAGTCGGTTACAATGGTAGGAGATCTATATATCCGTATCGCCAAGCTTGCCTTCCACGCCAAGGAAAGTCCCATCCGGACACGGGACGGTGTCTTCAATCTTGTATCTTCGTAGTCTTGGAGTCCGGCGGACGATGATAGTCCGGCTGTCCGGACACCCCCTAGTCCAGGACTCCCTCATCCATCCTTTTCTTTCAACGCCCAATCCTTCCCTTCCCCTACCTCGAGTTCCAACACCCAAGGTTCAGGCTAAGTGCTTCGGACCTTCAATCATGTTCGGATCCAACCTTCAAGGCCGGTGGATGGCCTCTTCTGTCACAGATGAGGACATCAAGAAGCTTAGGGAGGCTAGGTATCTGACCGCCGAAATCCCCCACAGGTTATCCCCACTCCCGAACCCAACGAGAGTGTTGTATTCGTTTCCCACTTCCTTCGAGGGCTAGGATTTAGTCTTGATCCCTTTGTAAGAGGGCTCATGTTCTATTATGGGCTAGATTTCCATGATCTAGCTCCAGATTCCATCCTTCACATCTCATCGTTTATCGTCGTGTGTGAGGCCTTCCTCCGCATTACCTCACACTTCGGTTTATGGCTCAAGACCTTCAATGTGAAGCCCAAGATGATCGACAGGCGACACGCGGAGTGCGTAGGCACTATAATAAGCAAAGATGCCGACTCCCTATGGCCAAAGGGCTTCTTCCCGGAGGTGTCAGACTTATGGCAACGGGAGTGGTTCTACATCACAGCACCAGATACGTCTCCAACGTATCTACTTTTCCAAACACTTTTGCCCTTGTTTTGGACTCTAACTTGCATGATTTGAATGAAACTAACCCGGACTAACGCTATTTTCAGCAGAACTGCCATGATGTTGTTTTATGTGTAGAAAACAAAAGTTCTCAGAATGTCCTAAAAATCCCCAGAGGCACTTTTTGGAAACTATAAAAAATACTGGCGAAAGAATCAAGACCAGGGGGCCCACACCCTGTCCACGAGGGTGGGGGGCGCGCCCCCTCCCCCTGGGCGCGCCCACCTGTCTTGTGGGCCCCCTGGACCTCCACCGACCTCAACTCCAACTCCATATATTCACGTTCGGGGAGAAAAAAAATCAAAGAGAAAGTTTCATCATGTTTTACGATACGGAGCCGCCGCCAAGCCCTAATCTCTCTCGGGAGGGCTGATCTGGAGTCCGTTCGGGGCTCCAGAGAGGGGGATCCGTCGCCGTCATCATCATCAACCATCCTCCATCACCAATTTCATGATGCTCACCGCCGTGCGTGAGTAATTCCATCGCAGGCTTGCTAGACGGTGATGGGTTGGATGAGATTTACCATGTAATCAAGTTAGTTTTGTTAGGGTTTGATCCCTAGTATCCACTATGTTCTGAGGTTGATGTTGCTATGACTTTGCTATGCTTAATGCTTGTCACTAGGGCCCGAGTGCCATGATTTCAGATCTGAACCTATTATGTTTTCATGAATATATGTGTGTTCTTGATCCTATCTTGCAAGTCTATAGTCACATATTATGTGTTATGATCCGACAACCCCGAAGTGACAATAATCAGGATACTTCTCGGTGATGACCGTAGTTTGAGGAGTTCATGTATTCACTATGTGCTAATGCTTTGTTCCGGTTCTGTATTAAAAGGAGGCCTTAATATCCCTTAGATTCCGCTAGGACCCCGCTGCCACGGGAGGGTAGGACAAAAGATGTCATGCAAGTTCTTTTCCATAAGCACGTATGACTATTTATGGAATACATGCCTACATTACGTTGATGAATTGGAGCTAGTTCTGTGTCACCCTATGTTATAGCTATTACATGAGGAATCGCATCTGACATAATTATCCATCACTGATCCATTGCCTACGAGCTTTTCACATATTGTTCTTCTCTTATTTACTTTTCCGTTGCTATTGTTACAATCACTACAAAACCCAAAAACATTACTTTTGCTACCGTTACCTTTATTATCATACTACTTTGCTACTAAATACTTTGCTACAGATACTAAGTTATCCAGGTGTGGTTGAATTGACAACTCAACTGCTAATACTCAAGAATATTCTTTGGCTCCCCTTGTGTCGAATCAATAAATTTGGGTTGAATACTTTACCCTCGAAAGCTGTTGCGATCCCCTACACTTGTGGGTTATCAAGACTAATTTCTGGCGCAGTTGCCGGGGAGCATCGCTCTATTCTATGAGTCACTTGGGATTTATATCTGTTGATCACTATGAAGAACTTGAAAGACGACAGAACTACGGTTTTTCCCTCAACCACGAGGGGAGGTAAGGAACTGCCATCTAGCTCTGCACTAGATTCTCCTTCTGTTTTGAGTAATCTTGCGACACCTAAACCTGCTACTGCTATGAATTGTGATATGTCGCATGTTATTGATGATGCCACTTCTGCTTTGCATGATACTTATGATGAAACTACTTCTGTGCATGATACTACTTTGCCATTAGGTGAATTTCTTGATGAACAACTTGCTAGAGTTAGGGGGAATGAAATTATTGAAGATGCTATTATTGATGATAGTGATGATGAAAATTCTCCCAGTGATTATGAATTACCGGTTGTTCCTGAGGATTATGTTATGAATGAAGAAGCTGCTAGAGCTATCTTTGCTTGCAATGATAGATATGATCTTAAGAAATTATTAGCTAAATGGAAGCAGCAGTGTGTTAATGCTAGAATGAAACCTGACCCTGCTTTTGCTACTTCACCTATCTGTGTTACTGATAATTATTATGAATTCTCTGTTGATCTTGAAATTATTACTTTAGTTGAATCTGATCCTTTTTATGGCCTTGAATCTGAAACTGTTGTGGCACATCTTACCAAGTTGAATGATATAGCTACCCTGTTTACTCATGATGATAAATCGCGCTATTATTATATCCTTAAGATATTTCCATTCTCGTTAAAGGGTGATGCTAAGACTTGGTACAATTCTCTTGCTCTTGGTTGTGTGCGTAGTCCCTAGGATATGATTTATTACTTCTCTGCTAAATATTTCCCTGCTCATAAGAAACAAGCTGCCTTGCGGGAAATATATAATTTTGTGCAAATCAAAGAAGAGAGTCTCCCACAAGCTTGGGGGAGGCTTCTCCGATTACTTAATGCTTTGCCTGATCATCCTCTTAAGAAAAATGAAATACTTGACATCTTTTATAATGGACTAACCGATGCTTCCAAGGACTACTTGGATAGTTGTGCTGGTTGTGTTTTCAGGGAAAGAACAGTCGACGAAGCTGAATTACTATTGAATAATATGTTGACTAATGAAAATAATTGGACTCTTCCTGAGCCAATTCCAGAGGAAATTCCTGAACCAATTAAGCCAACTCCTGAGCCTATTCCTAAACCCACTCCGAAGAAGAGAGGTGTTTTATTTCTCAGTCCTGAAGATATGCAAGAGGCAAAGAAATCAATGAAAGAAAAAGGTATTAAAGCTGAAGATGTTAAGAATTTACCTCCTATTGAAGAAATACATGGTCTTAATATAGCGCATGTTGAAGAACCACATTGTCTTGATAACCCGACACAGGTAGTAAAGGTAAATTCTCTCTATAGATATGATAAAGTTGAAATCCCCTCTACTAAATTTCATAGCCCATGCTTGGATGAATTTGATGACTTTATGGCTAGACAAGAAACTTTTAATGCTTATGTTGGTAGAGAGTTAAAGAATAATGCTTTCAAGGTAGGACGTGTGAGCGATAATATGGCTAGAGTTAAAGGTGAACTCAAACTCATTAGCAAATATACTTCTATGGTTGCTACTCAAGCTGAGCAAGTACTTAAAGCTCAAAATGATTTGCTTGATGAATTAAATAATAAAAAAGACTTTGGTGTTAGAGTGGCTACTAGAACTGGTAGAATGACTCAGGAACCTTTGTATCCTGAAGGCCACCCTAAGAGAATCGAGCAAGATTCTCAGAGAAATAATTTAGAGGCACCTAGTTCTTCTAAAAAGAAGAAAAAGAAAAACGATAGGACTTTGCATGCTTCTAGTGAACCAGTTGTAGACACACCTGAGAATCCCAATGATATTTCTATCTCTGATGCTGAAACACAACCAGGTGATGAACATGAACCTAGTGATAATGTTAATGATAATGTTCATGTTGATGCTCAACCTAGCAAAAACAATGATGTAGAGACTGAACCTGCTGTTGATCTTGATAACCCACAATCAAAGAATCAACATTATGATAAGAGAGATTTTGTTGCTAGGAAGCACGGTAGAGAAAGAGAACCATGGGTTCAGAAACCCATGCCCTTTCCTCCTAAACCATCCAAGACAAAGGATGATGAGGATTTTGAGCGCTTTGCTGAAATGATTAGACCTATTTTCTTACGTATGCGCTTAACTGATATGCTCAAAGTAAATCCTTATGCTAAGTATATGAAGGATATCATCACAAATAAAAGAAAGATACCAGAAGCTGAAATTTCCACCATGCTTGCTAATTATACTTTTAAGGGTGGAATACCAAAGAAACTTGGAGATCCCGGGGTACCAACCATACCATGCTCCATTAAAAGAAATTATGTTAGAACTGCTTTATGTGATCTTGGAGCCGGTGTTAGTGTTATGCCTCTCTCTTTATATCATAGACTTGAATTGAATAAGTTGACACTTACTGAAATATCTTTGCAAATGGCTGATAAATCAACTGCTATACCTGTCGGTATTTGTGAGGATGTTCCTGTTGTGGTTGCAAATGTCACTATCTTAACGGACTTTGTCATTCTTGATATTCCTGAGGACTATAGTATGTCGATTATCCTTGGTAGACCTTTTTTGAATACTGCAGGGGCTGTTATTGATTGCAACAAAGGCAATGTCACTTTTCATGTTAATGGTAATGAGCATACGTTACACTTTCCGAGGAAACAATCTCAAGTTCATAGCATCAATTCTATTGGAAAAGTTCCAACTATCATTATTGGAGGTTTTGAATTTCCTCTCCCTACTGTCAACAAAAAGTATGATATTCTTATTGTTGGGGATTTTCATATCCCCGTTGAGGTAACTTAGTGTTATTCAAAATTTCTCCGGTTCCGTGTGTTGGGGAACGTAGTAATTTCAAAAAATTTCCTATGCACACGCAAGATCATGGTGATGACATAGCAACGAGAGGGGAGAGTGTTGTCCACGTACCCTCGTAGACCGTAAGCGGAAGCGTTATGACAACGCGATTAATGTAGTCGTACGTCTTCACGATCCGACCGATCCAAGTACCGAACGTACGGCACCTCCGAGTTCAGCACACGTTCAGCTCGATGACGATCCCCGGACTCCAATCCAGCAAAGTGTCGGGGATGAGTTTCGTCAGCACGACGGCGTGGTGACAATGATGATGTTCTACCGACGCAGGGCTTCACCTAAGCACCGCAACGATATGACCGAGGTGGAATATGGTGGAGGCGGGCACCGCACACGGCTAAGGAACGATCATGAAGATCAACTTGTGTGTTATGGGGTGTCCCCCTGCCCCCGTAAATAAAGGAGCAAGGGGGAGGGGGCGGCCGGCCTAGGAGGAGGCGTACCAAGGGGAGTCCTACTCCCGGTGGGAGTAGGACTCCCTCCTTCCTTGTTGGAGTAGGAGAAGGGGAAAGAGGGGGAGAGGAAGAAGGAAAAGGGGGCTGCGCCCCTTGTACAATTCGGACCAGAGGGGGGGCGCAGGCCTCCTTACTTTTGGCCTCTCTCCTCTATTCCCGTATGGCCCAATAAGGCCCATATACTCCCCGGTGAATTCCCGTAACTCTTCGGTACTCCAAAGAATACCCGAATCACTCGGAACCTCTCCGAATTCTGAATATAGTCGTCCAATATATCGATCTTTACGTCTCGACCATTTCGTGACTCCTCGTCATGTCCCTGATCTCTTCCGGGACTCCAAACTCCTTCGGTACATCAAAACTCATAAACTCATAATATAACTGTCATCGAAACCTTAAGCGTGCGGACCCTACGGGTTCGAGAACTATGTAGACATGACCTAGAACTATTCTCGGTCAATAACCAATAGCGGAACCTGGATGCTCATATTGGCTCCTACATATTCTACGAAGATCTTTATCGGTCAAACCGCATAACAACATACGTTGTTCCCTTTGTCATCGGTATGTTACTTGCCCGAGATTCGATCGTCGGTATCCAATACCTAGTTCAATCTCGTTACCGGCAAGTCTCTTTACTCGTTACGTAATGCATCATCCCGCAACTAACTCATTAGTCACATTGCTTGCAAGGTTTATAGTGATGTGCATTACCGAGAGGGCCCAGAGATACCTCTCCGACAATCGGACTGACAAATCCTAATCTCGAAATACGCCAACCCAACATGTACCTTCGGAGACACCTGTAGAGCTCCTTTATAATCACCCAGTTACGTTGTGATGTTTGGTAGCACACAAAGTGTTCCTTCGGTAAACGGGAGTTGCATAATCTCATAGTCATAGGAACATGTATAAGTCATGAAGAAAGCAATAGCAACATACTAAACGATCAAATGCTAAGCTAACGGAATGGGTCAAGTCAATCACATCATTCTCCTAATGATGTGATCCCGTTAATCAAATGACAACTCATGTCTATGGCTAGGAAACTTAACCATCCTTGATTCAACGAGCTAGTCAAGTAGAGGCATACTAATGACACTATGTTTGTCTATGTATTCACACATGTATTATGTTTCCAGTTAATACAATTCTAGCATGAATAATAAACATTTATCATGAAATAAGGAAATAAATAATAACTTTATTATTTCCTCTAGGGCATATTTCCTTCAGTCTCCCACTTGCACTAGAGTCAATAATCTAGTTCACATCACCATGTGATTTAACACCAATATTCATATCTGTATATCATTAACACCCATAGTTCACATCGTCATGTGACCAACACCCAAAGGGTTTACTAGAGTCAGTAATCTAGTTCACATCGCTTATGTGATTAACACCCAAAGAGTACTAAGGTGTGATCATGTTTTGCTCGTGAGAGAAGCTTAGTCAACGGGTCTGTCACATTCAGAGCCGTATGTATTTTGCAAATATTCTATGTCTACAATGCTCTGTATGGAGCTACTCTAGCTAATTGCTCCCACTTTCAATATGTATCCAGATTGAGACTTAGAGTCATCTGGATCGGTGTAAAAGCTTGCACCGATGTAACTCTTTACGACGGGCTCTTTTATCACCTCCATAATCGAGAAATATTTCCTTAGTCCTCACTAAGGATATTCTTGACCAATGTCCAGTGATCTACTCCTAGATCACTATTGTACTCCCTTGCCAAATTCAGAGCAAGGTATACAATAGGTCTGGTACATATCATAGCATACTTTATAGAACCTATGACTGAGGCATAGGGAATGACTTTCATTCTTTTTTCTATTTTCTGCCGTGGTCGGGCTTTGAGTCTTACTCAATTTCATACCTTGTAACACAGGCAAGAACTCTTTCTTGGACTGTTCCATTTTGAACTACTTCAAAATCTTTGTCAAGGTATGTACTTATTGAAAAAACTTATCAAGCGTCTCGATCTATCTCTATAGATCTTGATGCTCAATATGTAAGCAGCTTCACCGAGGTCTTTCTTTGAAAAACTCCTGTCAAACACTCCTTTATGCTTTGCAGAACAATTCTACATTATTTCCGATCAACAATATGTCATTCACATATACTTATCAGAAATGCTGTAGTGCTCCCACTCACTTTCTTGTAAATACAGGCCTTTCCAAAAGTCTGTATAAAACCATATGCTTTGCGCAACTCATCAAAATGTATATTCCAACTCCGAGATGCTTGCACCAGTCCATTGATGGATTGCTGGAGCTTGCACACTTTGTTAGCATCTTTAGGATTGACAAAACCTTCTGGTTGCATCATATACAACTCTTCTTCAATAAATCCATTAAGGAATGCAGTTTTTACATCCATTTGCCAGATTTCATAAAATGTGGCAATTGCTAACATGATTCGAACAGACTTAAGCATCGATACGAGTGAGAAAATCTCATTGTATTCAACATCTTGAACTTGTCTAAAAACTTTTTTGCGACAAGTCGAGCTTTGTAGACAGTAACACTACTATCAACGTTCGTCTTCCTCTTGAAGATCCATTTATTTCTTATGGTTTGCCGATCATCGGGCAAGTCCACCAAAGTCCACACTTTGTTCTCATACATGGATCCTATCTCAGATTTCATGGCCTCCAGCCATTTTGCGGAATTTGGGCTCATCACCGCTTCCTCATAGTTCGTAGGTTTATCATGGTCTAGTAACATGACTTTCAGAACAGGATTACCGTACCACTCTGGTGCGGACCGTACTCTGGAAGACCTACGAGGTTCTGTAGTAACTTGATCTAAAGTTTCATGATCATCATCATTAGCTTCCTCACTAATTGCTGTAGGAATCACTGGAACTGATTTCAGTGATGAACTATTTTCCAATTCGGGAGAAGGTACAGTTACCTCATCAAGTTCTACTTTCCTCCCACTCACTTCTTTCGAGAGAAACTCCTTCTCTAGAAAGGATCCATTTTTAGCAACGAATATCTTGCCTTCGGATCTGTGATAGAAGGTGTACCCAACAGTTTCCTTTGGGTATTCTATGAAGACACACTTCTCTAATTTGGGTTTGAGCTTATCAGGATGAAACTTTTTCACACAAGCATCGCAGCCCCAAACTTTAAGAAACGACAGCTTAGGTTTTCTGCTAAACCATAGTTCATACGGTGTCATCTCAACGGATTTAGATGGTGCCCTACTAAACGTGAATGTAGCTGTCTCTAATGCATAACCCTAAAACAATAGTGGTAAATCGATAAGAGACATCATAGATCGCACCATATCTAGTAAAGTACGATTACGACGTTCGGACACACCATTCCATTGTGGTGTTCCAGGTGGTGTGAGTTGTGAAACTATTTCACATTGTTTCAGATGAAGACCAAACTCGTAACTCAAACATTCGTCTCCACGATCAGATCGTAGAAACTTTATTTTTTCTTGTTATGATGATTTTCCACTTCACTCTGAAATTCTTTGAACTTTTCAAATGTTTCAGACTTATGTTTCATCAAGTAGATATACCCATATCTGCTCAAATCATCTATGAAGGTCAGAAAATAACAATACACGCTGCGAGCCTTAACACTCATCGGATCGCATACATCGATATGTATTATTTCCAATAAGTCAGTAGCTCGTTCCATTGTTCCGGAGAACGTAGTTTTAGTCATCTTGCCCAAAAAGCACGGTTCGCAAGCATCAAATGATTCATAACCAAGTGATTTCGAAAATCCATCTTTATAGAGTTTCTTCATGCGCTTTACACCGATATGACCCAAACGGCAGTGCCACAAACAAGTTGCACTATCATTATTAACTTTGCATCTTTTGGCATCAATATTATGAATATGTGTATCACTACGATCGAGATCCAATAAACTATTTTCATTGGGTGTATGACCATCGAAGGTTTTATTCATCTAAACAGAACAATAATTATTCTCTGACTTTAAATGAATAACAGTTTTGCAATAAACATGATCAAATCATATTCATGCTCAACGCAAACGCCAAATAACATTTATTTAGGTTCAACACTTATCTAGAAAGTATAGGGAGTGTGCGATGATGATCATATCAATCTTGGAACCACTTCCAACACACATCGTCACTTCACCCTCAACTAGTTTCTGTTTATTCTGTAACTCCTGTTTCGAGTTACTAATCTTTAGCAACCGAACAAGTATAAAATACTCAGGGGCTACTATAAACACTAGTAAGGTATACATCAATAACATGTATATCAAATATACCCTTGTTTACTCTGCCATCCTTCTTATCCACCAAATATTTAGGGTATTTCCGTTTCCAGTGACCATTTCCTTTGCAGTGTAAGCACTCAGTTTCAGGTTTTGGTTCAGCTTTGGGCTTCTTCGTGGGAGTGACAACTTGCTTGTCATTCTACTTGAAGTTCCCTTTCTTTCCCTTTGCCCTTTTCTTGAAAGTAGTGGTCTTGTCAATCATCAACACTTGATGCTCTTTCTTGATTTCTACCTTCGTCGATTTCAACATCACGAAGAGCTCGGGAATCATTTTCGTCATCCCTTGCATACTATAGTTCATCACGAAGTTCTAGTAACTTTAGTGATGGTGGCTAGAGAATTCTGTCAATCACTATCTTATCTGGAAGATTAACTCCCACTTGATTCAAGCGATTGAAGTACCCAGACAATCTGAGCACATGCTCACTAGTTGAGAGATTCTCCTCCATCTTTTAGCTATAGAACTTGTTGGAGACTTCATATCTCTCAACTCGGGTATTTGCTTGAAATATTAACTTCAATTCCTGGAATATCTCATATGGTCCATGACGTTCAAAACATCTTTGAAGTCCCGATTCTAAGCCGTTAAGCATGGTGCACTAAACTATCAAGTAGTCATCATATTGAGCTAGCCAAACGTTCATAACGTCTGCATCTGCTCCTGCAATAGGTCCGTCACCTAGCGGTGCATTAAGGACATAATTCTTCTGTGCAGCAATGAGGATAAACCTCAGATCACGGATCCAATCCGCATCTTTGCTACTAACATCTTTCAACACAGTTTTCTCTAGGAACATATCAAAATAAATATATGAAAGCAACAACGCGAGCTATTGATCTACAACATAATTTGCAAAATACTACCAGGACTAAGTTCATGATAAATTTAAGTTCAATTAATCATATTACTTAAGAACTCCCACTTAGATAGACATCCCTCTAATCTTCTAAGTGATCACGTGATCCAAATCAACTAAACCATGTCCGATCATCACGTGAGATGGAGTAGTTTCAATGGTGAACATCACTATGTTGATCATATCTACTATATGATTCACGCTCGACCTTTCGGTCTCCGTGTTCCGAGGCCATATCTGTTATATGCTAGGCTCGTCAAGTTTAACCTGAGTATTCCGCGTGTGCAACTGTTTTGCACCCGTTGTATTTGAACGTAGAGCCTATCACACCCGATCATCACATGGTGTCTCAGCACGAAGAACTTTCGCAATGGTGCATACTCAGGGAGAACACTTCTTGATAATTAGTGAGAGATCATCTTAAAATGCTACCGTCAAACAAAACAGAATAAGATGTATAACAGATAAACATCATATGCAATCAAAATATGTGACATGATATGGCCATGATCATCTTGCGCCTTTGATCTCCATCTGCAAAGTACTATCATGATCTTTATCGTCACCGGCATGACACCATGATCTTCATCATCTTGATCTATATCAATGTGTCGTCACATGGTCGTCTCGCCAACTATTGCTCTTGCAACTATTGCTATCGCATAGCGATAAAGTAAAGCAATTATTTGGCACTTGCATCTTTATGCAACAAAGAGACAACCATAGGGTGTCTGCCGGTTGCCGATAACTTCAACAAAACATGATCATCTCATACAACAACTTATATCTCATCACGTCTTGACCATATCACATCACAACATGCCCTGCAAAAACAAGTTAGATGTCCTCTACTTTGTTGTTGCAAATTTTACGTGGCTGCTACGAGCTTAGCAAGAACCGTTCTTACCTACGCATCAAAACCACAACGATAGTTTGTCAAGTTGGTGCTATTTTAACCTTCGCAAGGACCGGGCGTAGCCACACTTGGTTCAACTAAAGTTGGAGAAACAGACACCCGCTAGTCACCTGTGTGCAAAGCACGGCGGTAAAACCAGTCTCGCGTAAGCGTACGCGTAATGTCGGTCCGGGCCGCTTCATCCAACAATACCGCTGAACCAAAGTATGACATGCTGGTAAGCAGTATGACTTGTATCGCCCACAACTCACTTGTGTTGTACTCGTGCATATAACACCAACGCATAAAACCTAGGCTCGGATGCCACTGTTGGGGAACGTAGTAATGTAACGCCCCGGATTCGATGCGTCAGGTGTCCGCCAGTTATTTGCCGTCGTTGCCATGTCATTGGCTTGCGTGTTGCACTTTTCCATGTCATCATATGCATTTCATATCATGTCATCATGTGCATCACATTTTGCATACGTGTTCGTCTCATGCATCCGAGCATTTTCCCCGTTGTCCGTTTTGCAATCCGGCGCTCCTATGTCATCCGGCGTCCCCTTTTGCCTCTTCTCTTGTGCGGGTGTTAAACGTTCTCGGAATGGACCGAGCCTTGCCAAGTGGCCTTGGTATACCACCGGTAGACCGTCTGTCAAGTTTCGTGCCATTTGGATGTCGTTTGATACTCTAATGGTTAACCGGGTAGCTGCAAAGCCCTCTTTTGTTGCAGCCCAACACCCCTTCCAAAGTGGCCCAAAACCCATCCAACTCCCCTCCATGCTCTCGGTCGTTCGATCACGATCGCGTGGCCGAAAACCGCTCCTCATTTGGAGTCTCCTAGCTCCCTCTACCTATATATATGTGCTCTCCCCGAAAATCCCGCAGATCAAACCCTAGCCCCGCTCCCCTCGCGCGCCGGACATGTCCAACCCCGCCGGACATGTTCGCCGGACACCTCACCCCGGCGAATCGAGGCCCGCCACGTCATCGCTGCCGCGCCCGCAGCCAACCACCGCGCGCCGCGTGGCCCGTTGCCGTCCCGCTGCGTCGCGGCCCGCCAGGGCCCATCCGGGGCCCACGGGGCCCGGATCCGCCGCCGCCACCGCCCGGGGTCTCCCGCGCCCGCGACTGGCCGGCACTCGCCCGCCGCCGCCGCCGACGACCGGCCGGTGCTCGCCTCCGCCTCCGCCCGGCCGGCGCCCGCCTCCACCGCTCGGCCTCCCCGCCATCGCCAGCGCCTCCCCTCGCCGGACCACGCCTGCCCCAGCCGCCGCGCCTCGACTCCCGCGCCCGGTCTCCGCCGCCTGCCGCCGGCAAGCGCCCCGTGCCGGCCGCCGCCCCCTCGCCGGCGCTTGCCCCGCGCCCCGCGCCGCCTCTCCGCGCCTGCCTCCGCGCCGCGCCTCTCCGCCTTCGCCTCCTCACCGCGCCCCTCCGATCCGGTCTCGCCGCCCCTCGTCGACCGTGCCTCGCCGGAGAGCTCGCTGGAGCTCTCCTCCGGCCAGATCCGCCCCGGGCTGGACCAGATCCACCAACGCAGCGAACCAAACGGGCCGCAGCACCGCTTCGTCCCGCGGGATCCCCTCGTCCACTTTTCCACCGAGGTCTATTTTCGCAAAGTCCCCGTTTTCTAATATTATCATGCCATGTTCATCGCATTGTATCTCTGCATCCGTAGCTTCGTTTCGTGCGTATAATATGTCAAATTGTTCGACTCGATGAGTACTTCATTTCATTCCAGTGCGTCATTTTCATTTGAGCCCATCTTGATGCCCGAAATGCTGTTGGAAGAGTGCATGTTGATGTTAACCTGCTGAAACTATTATAACTTGCTCATTTGTCATTTTTTCCATGATTGATGTGTGCATCCTATGAGGTTGATGTCTACATGTGTTTTGATCTATGCCATGCCATCTTTCCAGTGGTGCCATCCATGTATTTTTGTGATTTGTGTAGTGAGTGCAACAAGCTTGTTAAGTAGGGCACTTGCTGTTACTGTTTTGCTAGACGGATTCTGTTATATTTTGTTGCTATGTTAACATGCTTCTACTAGTCATTTCGTGCATTATTTTGGAGATGTTCACTAGGGATGTTTTGTTATACATGTCTTGCTCTATCCATTCATGCCCTTGGTTGCAATTATAGCCTGCTGTAGCTTGTTGTAATCTTGCTCCAAAGTTGCTTGATAATGTTGCTGTCAACTTGTTAACATGAAGTTCAGTTTTGGCCATATGCTTTTCTAGTGATCCATGCACCCTATGATCTTGATCTTGCCATGCTTAGCTTCATAAACATGTATTCTTACTGTTGGTTGCCTTTTCATGCCATGTATTGCTCTGTGGTGAGTGGTTCAAGCTCACCAACATGCCTACTTATTGTTGTTTCTGCCATGTATGAATCTGTAATATAACTTGGCATGTTTACATGGGTGCCATCATATGTTCTGATCCTTTTTGGCTCATGGTCAGTAAGGGACTTTTGATCTATGCATTTAGTAGTATCATGCCATGCATTTGTTTGCCATGATATGTTCCTCTAACATGTTGTTTCACAGCTCTAAACATTGCAACCTGATGTTATTTCTGCAAAGTCTGAAACTGTTATTATTTGCAATCTTTCCATGTCCTTTTTGAGCATGTTCTAGTCTTTTCTGGAGATAGCTCAGTGTTCATGTTTTGTTATGCTTTACCAGTACTTCATGCCCATGCCTTTTGTTATTATGTTGGGATGCTGTAGCATATTGTTTTGATGCTTGCAATATGCCTAGTTGCTGTTTTGGACAGATTGTTGCTATGACTTGTATAGAGTGTATGTGTTGCACCGTTGCTCCGTTTTGAGTGTGATCTATATGAAATTTGCTTGTTTTTGCATGTAGCTTCATATTATCATGTTGCATCCATGTTTTGAGGTGTTTGCTTGATGTTTGTATGCATTTTGCATCAATGCCATGTTTAACTTGTCTTGCTCATATCTTCTAGGCCGTAGCTCCGAATCTAATGAACTTTATATGTAACTTGACTAGAATTTCATGTAGATCCTCTTGGTGCTCTTTAACTTGCTGTTTAACAACTTGAACATAAGGTTTATTCAGTTCTGGACCAATTTTGAAATTTGCATACGAGGACTTACCGGAAGTGTTATATGTTGTTTTCGGCCTCATTTAAACTTGCCTTGATGTATTGTTCTTGTTTGCATCATCTCTTGCCATGAGTAGCTTCATGTAGACTTTGTCATGCATCATGCTTGTTGTGCATCATGTCTTGTCATGTGTGGTGTGTTTACCATGTTGTGTGCTTCTTCTCGATAGTTCCCATTTCGTTGCGATCATGAGGATGCGTTCGTCTACGTGTGGTTCATCTTCGTGGCTTCATCTTCTTCATGGACTCGTTCTTCTTCCTTGCGGGATTTCAGGCAAGATGACCGCTACCCTGGATCTCACTACTATCATTGCTATGCTAGTTGCTTCGTTCTATCGCTATGCTGCGTTACCTATCATTTGTTCTTCAAGCCTCCCAAATTGCCATGAACCCCTAACCTTTGACACCCATCCTAGCAAACCATTGCTTGGCTATGTTACCGCTTTGCTCAGCCCCTCTTATCGCGTTGTTAGTTGCAGGTGAAGTTGAAGATTGCTACATGGTGGACAGGATTTTGGTTGGGATATCACAATATCTCTTATATTATTAATGCATCTATATATTTGGTAAAGGGTGGAAGGCTCGGCCTTATGCCTGGTGTTTTGTTCCACTCTTGCCGCCCTAGTTTCCATCATACCGGTATTATGTTCCCGGATTTTGCGTTCCTTACGCGGTCGGGTGATTTATGGGACCCCCCTGACAGTTCGCTTTGAATAAAACTCCTCCAGCAAGGCCCAACCTTGGTTTTACCATTTGCCTCACCACCACCTACCTTTCCCTTGGGAGTAATTAACCCAAGGGTCATCTTTATTTTAGCCCCCCACGGGCCAGTGCTTGTCTAAGTGTTGGTCCGAACTGAGCAGCCTGCGGGGCCACCTCGGGGAAACTCAAAGTCTGGTTTTACTCGTAGCTTGACTTATCCGGTGTTGCCCTGAGAATGAGATATGTGCAGCTCCTATCGGGATGTCGGTGCATCGGGCGGCTTTTCTGGTCTTGTTTTACCATTGTCGAAATGTCTTGTAAACCGGGATTCCGAGACTGATTGGGTCTTCCTGGGAGAAGGAATATCCTTCGTTGATCGCGAGAGCTTATCATGGGCTAAGTTGGGACACCCGTGTAGGGTATAAACTTTCGAGAGCCGTGCCCGCGGTTATGTGGTAGATGGGAATTTGTTAATGTCCGGTTGTAGATAACTTGACACCAGATCCGAATTAAAACGCATCAACCATGTGTGTAGCCGTGATGGTCTCTTCTCGGCGGAGTCCGGGAAGTGAACACGGTTTCTGTGTTATGTTTGACGTAAGTAGGTGTTCAGGATCACCTCTTGATCATTGCTAGCTTCACGACCGTTCCTTTGTTTCTCTTCTCGCTCTCATTTGCGTATGTTAGCCACCATATCATGCTTAGTCGCTGCTGCAACCTCACCACTTTACCCCTTCCTTTCCCATTAAGCTTTGCTAGTCTTGATACCCATGGTAATGGGATTCCTGAGTCCTCGTGGCTCACAGATTACTACAACAACAGTTGCAGGTACAGGTTATGCGATGATCTTGACGTGAGAGCGATGCTTGCTTGTTTTGGAGTTCTTCTTCTGCTTCTTCTTTGATCAGGGGATAGGTTCCAGGTCGGCAGCCTGGGCTAGCAGGGTGGATGTCGTTTGAGCTTCTGTTTGTGTTTCATCCGTAGACGGATGATGCTCTTATGTATGATGTGATGTTGTATTCATGTGGCATTGTATGCCTCTTGGATGTATCCCCTCTATTATGTAATGTTGATGTAATGATATCCACCTTGCAAAAGCGTTCCAATATGCGGGTCTATCCTTGGTGGGACCTTCGAGTTCCTTTTGGATAGGGTCGCATATTGGGCGTGACAAGTAATTTCAAAAAATTTCCTACGCACACGAAAGATCATGGTGATGACATAGCAACGAGAGGGGAGAGTGTTGTCCACGTACCCTCGTAGACCGTAAGCGGAAGCGTTATGACAACGCAGTTGATGTAGTCGTACGTCTTCACGATCTGACCGATCCAAGTACCGAGCGTACGGCACCTCCGAGTTTAGCACACGTTCAGCTCGATGACGATCCCCGGACTCCGATCCAGCAAAGTGTCGGGGATGAGTTCCTTCAGCACGACGGCATGGTGACGATGATGATGTTCTACCGACGCAGGGCTTCACCTAAGCATCACAACGATATGACCGAGGTGGAATATGGTGGAGGGGGGCACCGCACATAGCTAAGGAACAATCACGAAGATCAACTTGTGTGTTATGGTGTGCCCCCTGCCCCCGTATATAAAGGAGCAAGGGGGAGGGGGCGGCCGGCCTAGGAGGAGGCGCACCAAGGGGAGTCCTACTTCCACCGGGAGTAGGACTCCCTCCTTCCTTGTTGGAGTAGGAGAAGGGGAAACAGGGGGAGAGGAAGAAGGAAAAGGGGGCTGCGCCCCTTGTCCAATTCGGACCAGAGGGGGGGCGCAGGCCTCCTTCCTTTTGGCCTCTCTCCTCTATTCCCGTATGGCCCAATAAGGCCATATACTCCCCGGCGAATTCCCGTAACTCTCCGGTACTCCGAAAAATACCCGAATCACTCGGAACCTTTCCGAACTCCGAATATAGTCATCCAATATATCGATCTTTACGTCTCGACCATTTCGAGACTCCTCATCATGTCCCTGATCTCTTCCGGGACTCCAAACTCCTTCGGTACATCAAAACTCATAAACTCATAATATAACTGTCATCGAAACCTTAAGCGTGCGGACCCTACGGGTTCGAGAACTATGTAGACATGACCTAGAACTATTCTAGTTCAATAACCAATAGCGGAACCTGGATGCTCATATTGGCTCCTACATATTCTACGAAGATCTTTATTGGTCAAACCGCATAACAACATACGTTGTTCCCTTTGTCATCGGTATGCTACTTGCCCGAGATTCGATCGTCGGTATCCAATACCTAGTTCAATCTCGTTACCAGCAAGTCTCTTTACTCGTTACATAATGCATCATCCCGCAACTAACTCATTAGTCACATTGCTTGCAAGGCTTATAGTGATGTGCATTACCGAGAGGGCCCAGAGATACCTCTCCGACAATCGGAGTGAAAAATCCTAATCTCAAAATACGCCAACCCAACATGTACCTTTGGAGAAACCTGTATAGCTCCTTTATAATCACCCAGTTAAGTTGTGATGTTTGGTAGCACACAAAGTGTTCCTCCGGTAAACGGGAGTTGCATAATCTCATAGTCATAGGAACATGTATAAGTCATGAAGAAAGCAATAGCAACATACTAAACGATCAAATGCTAAGCTAACGGAATGGGTCAAGTCAATCACATCATTCTCCTAATGATGTGATCCCGTTAATCAAATGACAACTCATGTCTATGGCTTGGAAACTTAACCATCCTTGATTCAACGAGCTAGTCAAGTAGAGGCATACTAGTGACTATGTTTGTCTATGTATTCACACATGTATTATGTTTCCGGTTAATACAATTCTAGCATGAATAATAAACATTTATCGTGAAATAAGGAAATAAATAATAACTTTATTATTTCCTCTAGGGCATATTTCCTTCACCGTGTTATTCGGAATGAGTTTGTTAACAAGACTTGATCAACCTTGTTAGCGGATTCATTTTGATGATCACGAGATGGATGAAACTAGAAGGCACAACCTTCTGTACCCTCTTTTTACTTTCTGTTATTTAGAATAAATAAATCAAAAATAGTATTATCTGTCTGTTTTCTGAATTTTCCGTGCATTAAAAAATATCCCGAAAATAAAAGTGCTCCAAATGCCCTGCAAATTTAGTATGATTTTTTATGGAATATTTGAGGATTTTAGGCACTGAAATCACTGCAGGAGGGGCAACCATTAGGCCACAAGAGTGGAGGGCGCGCCCACCCCACCTGGGCGCGCCCCCTGTCTCGTGGGCCCCTGGTGGCCTCCCTCCACTTATGCCAGCACCCACACTCTCCATCTTCTACCCAAAAAAATCCCCATCCAGCTCAAGCACGAGTTCTAGCTCACTTTGCTGCGATTTTCGATCTCCTTGCTCAAAGCTCCATTCACAAAACTGCTTTGGGAGATTGTTGCTTGGTATGTGACTCCTCCATTGGTCCAATTAGCTTTTGTTCTAGTTCTTTATTCATTGCAAATTTTTTCTGCATAGATGACCATGTTCTGGAGCTTGCATGTTGAGTTTATGAGGTCCCAAGCAATTCTAATGCATGATATAGGCTCTAGGCACTTGTAGGAGTAGTTGCTACCAATCTTGTTTAGTTTTATTCACTTTTATTTTTAAATTACTAAAATTTCGGAAATTTTCAGAAAATGTTAAGGAAACTTTTGAGGGTCTCTTCTAGCCAAGGCTCTCAGGAAAAACAAGCTAAAGAGAAGGAAAAAGCCAAGTATAATCTTCCTCGCTTAGCGGAAGTACGGCCGTGTGAATGGCCATGCGATGATTTCTTGAAAGAAGCTGGAATTCATGAAGATTTTTATTCTTTGATCAAGAATGCAGGCCTCACCGGTTTCCTCCATGACCGGATTGATCTGTATCTCTTACTCACCAATACTTTCGTGCAAATTTTTTATTATTATCCTAAGAAGTCACCGCCTTCAGTATCATTTCATTTATATGATGAATTCAGAGAAATGTCTTTACTTAATTTTTGCGCGGTGTGTAGGATACCTTATGAGGGAGAATCTGAGGAACCCCATCGTAAAGATGTGGATGGCTTTGTTAACACGATCGCTGTAGAGGAGCCAAAGAAGGGTTCCGAGGCGAAAATCCCTAGCATACACTTTCCTGTTTTATGCTACTTTGTCATATTTGCTAGTAGATGCTTGATTGGTTGTGGAAATAGTGGAAACATTAGTGTTCCTGATATTATCATTCTCCAACATGCCTTGCTTGGAGATAATAGTTTTAGTATGGGTGCCGTCATTGCTAAACGGCTAGGCCTGAATCGTACAAAAGGCCCCATATTTGGAGGTATCTATGCTTCACGTCTTTCTAGACATTTTCAGATACCTATTAGGCACCATGAGAAAGAGGAGACAAAATTGCCTCCTCACATTTTAGATTACAAGAGCATGGTAGCCCACACGTTTATTGTTGACAATGAAGAGAAGATGCTCTTGTATAACTTTAGAGTTAATAAGAAACACAATGAGACTATTATTTTGCCTGCGCCTCTGTTGTTTGATTTGCTTGCAGATAATTTTCTTATCACACCAGAGGCGGTGTATGCTCATTGAGCCCAAGCATCCACTCCAGAGCCTGAACCTGAGCCGGAACCTGCACTGGACCCTTATCGTGCATCATCTTTCCAGTGGGATCCAGAGATGACTAGCCAGTGGTATCCTAATTACACCTCCTAGTACACCGGGGAGAGTAGCAGCGGTCCTTGGTATTAGACCAACTTAGACCAAAAGCCTAAGCTTGGGGGAGTACGCATTTCTCACCGACTTTACATTCATGTTCACACACTAGTCGTCGGTGCTCATACTCCTTCATTGTATTATCCATGCTAGTTTAATTTTATTTTTCTAGCTTTCTTCTTGTGTGTTTGATAAACCTTGAGAAAAACCAAAAAAATTAGTTAGTTCAATTTCCATGCTTGTAGTAGAAATTAAAATGAAAACCCAAAAAGATTTCTTGTTCTTCTTTTACTTGTTGGGAGCTTTCCCGTGTAAATAGTTTTATTTTCTTTTCTTTTCTTTGGGGGTCGAGTAGACCATATTGAAAATGTTTAGTGGCTCTCATATGCATGATTGTTTATTTAATTTAGAGCCCATATTACTCTGTCTTCTCTCTTGAGTTGAATGCTTGCAGATTCCAACTTAGTCCAATGCACGTGCACTATTATTATTATATACATCGTTCGGTCGTGCAAGTGAAAGGCAGTAATGACGATATATGATGGACTTATTGAGATGAGAAAGCTGGTATGAACTCAACCTCTCTTGTTTTTGTAAATATGATGAGTTCATCGTTTTTGATTCAGCTTATTATGAAGTAAACATATTTGCAATGACATTTAGAGATTATAGTTGCTTGTGCCATGCTTGATTAGCTATGAGTTATAATGGTTTACCTTGCGTGCCAACATGCTATTAGAATGATTACGATGTGGTATGATGGGATGGTATCCTCCTTTGAATGAATCGAGTGACTCGACTTGGCACATGTTCACGCATGTAGTTGAAACAAATCAACATAGCCTTCATGATATTTATGTTCATGGTAGATTATATCCTACTCATGCTTGTACTTGGTGTAAATTAATTTTAATGCATGTTTATGACTGTTGTCGCTCTCTTAGTTGGTCGCTTCCCAGTCTTTTGCTAGCCTTCACCTGTACTAAGCGGGAATACTACTTGTGCATCCAAACTCCATAAACCCCAAAGTTGTTCCATATGAGTCCACCATACTTTCCTATATGCGGTATTTACCTGCCGTTCCAAGTAAATTTGTATGTGCCAAACTCCAAACCTTCAAATGAAATTCTGTTTTGTATGCTCGAGCAGCTCATGTTTCAACTAGGGCTTCCTATATCTTCCATTCTAGGTGGGTTATTCTCAAGAGGAGTGGACTCTGCTCCTCATTCACGAGAAAGGGCCGGTAACCGGGATGCCCAGTCCCATGATCCAAAAAGATCAAAGAAAATCAAAATAATTAAACAAAATTCCCCCAGGGCTGTTGTTAGTTGGAGGCACTCGTTGTTTCGAGCAAGCCATGGATTGATGCTTGTTGGTGGTTGGGGGAGTATAAACCTTTACCATTCTATTTGGGAACTGCCTATAATGCATGTAGTATGGAAGATACAGCCATCTCATAGTTGTTGCGTTGACAGCAAAAGTATGCCGCTCAAAATGTTATTCAATCCCTATTTTAAAATCGAGCTCTGGCACCTCTACAAATCCCTGCTTCCCTCTGCGAAGGGCCTATCGATTTACTTTTATGTTGAGTCATCATCCTTCTTATTAAAAAGCACCCGCTGGAGAGCACACAGTCATTTGCATTCATTACTATTGGTTTATATTGGGTATGACTTGACTGGATCTCTTTTACCATGAATTACAATGTTTAGTCAGTCCTTGATCTTTAAAGGTGCTCTACATTTATGTTTTGCGGTCTTAGAAAGGGCTGGCGAGATACCATTTTTTTTATATCATGTTATGATTGTTTTGAGAAAGTGTTGTCATTCGAGTTCTATTATTATGGCTCGCTAGCTGATTATGCTATTGATATGAGTAATTGTGAGACCTGGGTTTTATTGTGAGTATGGCTAGTTCATAATATTTGCTGAAACCTGAATGATGGCTTTGCATGTTTACAACAACAAGAGCAAACAGAGTTTGTAAAAGTTTTTCTTTATCACTTTCAGTTTATCAACTTAATTGCTTGAGGACAGGCAAAGGTTTAAGCTTGGGGGAGTTGATACGTCTCCAATGTATCTACTTTTCCAAACACTTTTGCCCTTGTTTTGGACTCTAACTTGCATGATTTGAATGAAACTAACCCGGACTAACGCTGTTTTCAGTAGAACTGCCATGATGTTGTTTTATGTGTAGAAAACAAAAGTTCTCGGAATGTCCTGAAAATCCACGGAGGCACTTTTTGGAAAATATAAAAAATACTGGCAAAAGAATCAAGACCAGGGGGCCCACACCCTGTCCACGAGGGTGGAGGGCGCGCCCCCTCCCCCTGGGCGTGCCCCCTGTCTCGTGGGCCCCCTGGACCTCCACCGACCTCAACTCCAACTCCATATATTCACGTTCGGGGAGAAAAAAAATCAGAGAGAAAGTTTCATCGCATTTTACGACACGAAGCCGCCGCCAAGCCCTAATCTCTCTCGGGAGGGCTGATCTGGAGTCCGTGCGGGGCTTTGGAGAGGGGGATCCGTCGCCGTCGTCATCATCAACCATCCTCCATCACCAATTTCATGATGCTCACCGCCGTGCATGAGTAATTCCATCGTAGGCTTGCAGGACGGTGATGGGTTGGATGAGATTTACAATGTAATCAAGTTAGTTTTGTTAGGGTTTGATCCCTAGTATCCACTATGTTCTAAGATTGATGTTGCTATGACTTTGCTATGCTTAATGCTTGTCACTAGGGCCCGAGTGCCATGATTTCAGATCTGAACCTATTATGTTTAAATGAATATATGTGTGTTATTGATCCTATCTTGCAAATCTATCGTCACCTATTATGTGTTATGATCCGACAACCCCGAAGTGACAATAATCGGGATACTTCTCGGTGATGACCATAGTTTGAGGAGTTCATGTATTCACTATGTGCTAATGCTTTGTTCCGGTTCTCTATTAAAAGGAGGCCTTAATATCCCTTAGTTTCTGCTAGGACCCCGCTGCCACGGGAGGGTAGGACAAAAGATGTCATGCAAGTTCTTTTCCATAAGCACGTATGACTATTTACGGAATACATGCCTACATTACGTTGATGAATTGGAGCTAGTTCTGTGTCACCCTATGTTATAGCTATTACATGAGGAACCGCATCCGACATAATTATCCATCACTGATCCATTGCCTACGAGCTTTTCACATATTGTTCTTCGCTTATTTACTTTTCCGTTGCTATTGTTACAATCACTACAAAACCCAAAAACATTACTTTTGCTACTGTTACCTTTATTATCATATTACTTTGCTACTAAATACTTTGCTGCAGATACTAAGTTATCCAGGTGTGGTTGAATTGACAACCCAACTGCTAATACTCAAGAATATTCTTTGGCTCCCCTTGTGTCGAATCAATAAATTTGGGTTGAATACTTTACTCTCGAAAGCTGTTGCGATCCCCTACACTTTTGGGTTATCAGCACCCCGAGGTACAAAGCGGGCGGCCGCCCTAGCCTTCCGCTCGGGCCCTCCGCCCCAACTGGCGTCATGGGTCAACAAAGGGCTGGACTGGGGGGCCAGTTAATGACGTGCTGACATTGCAAAGCGGCATCCGAGATCTCCTTGACAGGGATGTCAGTCTCGTCAAAGTAATTCAGGTAATGCTAGTTCGTCGGGTCCTGCCATGCCAACATAGATCTCTCTGTACGTGGGAGTTCAACCCGGAAGGACTGTGAACTATTCAGCACTTCTTCGGCGTGACGCTCGAAGGGATGTATCGATTATTCTTCGGATCACGAATAAAGTGTCCGGACACCATCGAGGATGCAGGCCTGAACTGCAACCGCCCAGATACCCAAGTAAGTAACTCCGCAACCGAACATGCTGTTATTATATTTGTCAAAACATCATGCTGAAAAATTGCCTTCGGCCAGGACTGGATAAGAAAGGCGGAGAGGATCAGGTGTTCGGCCCCTCTTCCCGAAGGATCGCCGGATCCTGTACTAACCAGGATGCTGGCTCACGCACCCTATCAAGTGCCATCAGGAGAGGACGAGGGGAGGAATAGAGAAGCCGAAAGCGGGCTTCATAAGTTACACATCCAAACCGGGGGAATTAGTGCCTTCGCGAAGGAGGATGATCGGGGAGGTGAATCTAGAATCCCCTTTCCCCACGGGAAGAAAAGGGCCGCCCCTGAAGACTTGGAACCGGAGGTTTCCAAATGAGGGAAGAAACCCTCACTAGGGGGCCCTGCCCCTGAGGGCATCCTTACCGCACAGCGCCCACAAGGGGGCCAGTCGTCAGCCGAGCTATAAGTAAACAAAGGCACATTAGTAAATATGCCCTGCTTTTTCCTGAGAATAATAACCGAGACATATGTTTTACAGTCCGGCTCATAGCCCGTCTCAACAAAGTTCGTCCTAGGGGATCATCTTCCGGAGATGATGGAGAGTGAAACGCCTCCTCCTGCCTCCCCGCCTCATGAGACGGACAACCCTGAGGTGTCGTCACAGAGGATTTCTTCTGATCCGCGAAGGCCAGAAGGTAACTCTTCGGCCGCCCAAAGTCCGGGGTTCTCAGCTCCTAAGGAGACTGTCGGATTTCGGGTTCCGGCAGACCCTTGAGGTTCGAACTGCGGGGTGCGCACGAAGATCTTTCCCCTACCAGCTCGCGTCTCGAGGCCTCGTAAGGAATCTAGGCTAGAAAGAAGAACACACAAGGGACATGAGATTTATACTGGTTTAGGCCACCATTGTGGTGTAATACCCTACTCCAGTGTGTGGTGTGGTGGATTGCCTCAGGGGCTGATGATGAACAATACAAAGCGAGAACAGCCTCGTGAGGGGCTGTTCTTGAGCTGGTGCGATGAACTGCTTGGGTGAGTTCAGTCGCCTCTCTCTAGTCTATGCACAATCTGGACCCCCCCCCCTCTCTACGGTGGCTAGTCCTATTTATAGAGGGAGGCCCTGGGCCTCTTCCCAAATAATGAGCGGGAAGGGCGCCAACAATTGGCCATTTTGAAGGGGAACATCTAGTACACTTATCCTGACTAAAGTTGGTCTTCGACTGCCAAAGACTCTGGCGGTGACACCGTCCTGGGCTCCACGATAACTTCCATCCTGCCGCTCTGCTGGTCTTGGTCTTGTTGCACCGAAACGGTAACCTTTGCCTGATGCCTTGGCCTGTGCTTGCCCCCTTTGCACCGAAGGGGAAACAAGGACACTGCGCAGGCCGGAACCCGCCTGGCCTCGATCGTCATGGCCTACGTCACGGGCTCCTCACGAGGTGCCCTGCCTTGATCTCTCCGCCTCCTCGCGAGCCTGCCTGATGAGGCCGCTCCTGAGGAAGCTTCCTGTCATCCGCCCCGCGAGGCTTGGCCCCTCGTGAGGGTCTTGAGCTTGAGCTGTTGAAGCTGGGCTGCATTGGGCCCCCACTTGAGACACGCCGCAGGCCGCAGGCAGGCAAGTCTGGGGACCCCCGTTCCCAGAACGCCGACAGTAGCCCCCGGGCCCAAGGCGCGCCCGGACTTGGCTTAACAGAGAAGCGAAGGGGCAAGTGCGATGAGCCGCGGGCCCCAATAGCCTGCGGCCTTGGGCGCCACGTGGCGGTTGATTGGACGTGGGCGTCTCCGCTTCCCCATGATGCCTCGGCAACCGCACGACTTGACAAGTCCCTGCATGCAAAAATGGGTCATGATTACCTGCGATCGTGGTGGCCGATGGTTGGCCTTCTCCGGCTATAAGTACGGAACGGCGTGAGCCCTTTCAGTCCATTCCTTCCTGCTACTCCTTTCTCTCCATCCCGGCTACTCACCATCCCCATGGCACCGCCGAAGAGGTTCACGGCCGTGGAGAAGGGAAAGGCCTGTCGGGAAGGGCCTGACTCTCCCCCGACCAAGCGCGACCGGGGCCGCCCTCGCAAGCATCCTGCGGCCCCCATAGTGGCTTCCCGCGGTCGTGGAGGCGGTCCCCTGCGCGGCGATGAGCGCCCGGTCGCCGATGGGAGGCACGCCGTGGCTGCGCGACCCCCTAGGCCGCGCTTTCGCTCGGCGGAGGTGCTGCCGGAGTTCGTCGTGTGGTCGGCAGACCCGACCGACACCTGGCTCCAGCTTCCCCGCTTCTTTGTAGGTGAACTTCCGGCCAGTGCTCCGGGCGGCCTCTGGCTTCAGGCGGACGGTTGCTGCAGTAGGGCCTCATGGGCTTCGTTGGAGGTCTCCATCGCTGGGAATGCGGCCCTGACCCGCGGCTGGCAAATGTTTGCCCGTGCGCGTGGCCTGAGCCAGTGGTGCACCCTACACTTCAAGTTCGACGGTGATGCCACCCTCTACGTGAGGGTGTTCGGGGAAGACGGTCGCCATGCTGGGTGCTGCCCCGAAGACGACGATCATGGCCGTGTACCCAGCTCCGACGCTGATCGGGATGAAGATGGCGGCAGGCGCGTGGTCAGCGGCGCTCGGGGCTCGCCAAACTTCCGCGATTCTCCTTCAGACAGCAGCTCCTCCAGCGATGGTCGCGACCAGCCCCCGCGCCGCCGCGCCCGCCTGGGGGAAGGTAGCGAGTCAGTCCGCCGTTGCGCCTCGATGAAGCGCGAGGAGGAATCTTACTGAGCTCCGGAGGCTGTTCGAGCCCTCGCCGCGAGTTGGTGCCAAGCAAGTCGTGCCTATTTTGTTTTTCTTCCTTCCCTGTGCAAAAAGAAAGTAGTATCGGGCCCCGTGGGGGCGTGTTGAACTGTTGCTCTTAATTACCATACTGTTTCCGCTATTTCTGTGCTATGTTCCCGTGCCACGTGCTCGTGTGCAGGAATTACTAAGCTCGGGGAGGCTTGTCGTGGTCTTCGCCTCCCGAGGCCGAGGCCTCTCCGTGCGCTTCATGTCCTACAAGGATTAGTCAGGAGGGGTAGTTTCAGGTCTCGGTTGTAGGGGCGACCGACCCCGGTCCGGT
The DNA here is from genome assembly GCA_963921465.1 of Triticum timopheevii. Lineage (NCBI taxonomy): Eukaryota > Viridiplantae > Streptophyta > Magnoliopsida > Poales > Poaceae > Triticum > Triticum timopheevii. Next base: position 368,031,949 of record OY997272.1, on the reverse strand, counting down.
GCTTGCGTCGCGACGCCCATGGGGCATGGACTGGGAGGGGTGCTCCCATAGCGGACTCGGATAGGAAAGCTTCAAATGACCTAGGCAGAAAACTCTCATGAGGGTGCCTGCGTGACTCCCTCACGAGACTTGCACGAGAGAAAACGACGCAAGTGAGTGAAAAAGGCAAAGAGTCACAATCTAGAGACGACGACAGCTCCAATAAAACTTCAAATGGGAACGAACAAGCCAACTGCAGAAAGCAAATGAAAAAGCTGCGTCCGGCACCTAATCTAGTCTTCGACGTCTTCTCACCAGAGCTAAGTGCTGCCACTTGGTGTGGGCGAGAGCCCCCGAGGCCCGAGGGTGGCACTCCGGGGACTCCGGGGCGTGTACAGCCCCACTCATTATTACGTGAGAATGTCACGGGCGGCGAGCTTCACAGGCATTCACCTTCTTCATAGGCACCGGGCCTTTTCCAAAAAGTGGCAGCTTCACAGGCATTGGCCTTCTTCACAGGCACCGGGCCTTTTCCAAAATGCGGCAGCTTCACAGGCATTGGCCTTCTTCACAGGCACCGGGCCTTTTCCACAATGTGGCAGCTTCACAGGCATTGGCCTTCTTCACAGGCACCGGGCCTTTTTCAAAATGCGGCAACTTCACAGGCATTGGCCTTCTTCACAAGCATCAGGCCTTTTCCAAAATGCGGCAGCTTCACAGGCATTGGCCTTCTTCACAGGCACTGGGCCTTTTCCAAAATGAGGCAGCTTCACAGGCATTGGCCTTATTCACAGGCACCGGGCCTTTTCCATAGGCACTGGGCCTCGCTCAGGGGTAGAACCTTCGGATATGTTGAATGTTCCACGTGTTCTGGATGGGTACCCCCTCCTGGGTATCCAAGCGCGCGGAGCCGGGCCTGGAAACATGAACAACCTTGAATGGGCCCTCCCACATGGGAGAGAGCTTGTGCAACCCCTCCCTGGAGAGGACCCTTCTGAGCACGAGGTCCCCTACCTCAAGAGTTCTAGGGCGAATGTTGCGGCAGTGGTATCGCCGCAGCGCCTGTTGATACCTTGCCTCCCGCAGCGCGGCCTCTCGACGACGTTCCTCCCCCAGCACGAGATCCGTCCCCCGCATGGCGTCCTGCTGCGTCTCGTCAAACGCCAGGACCCATGCGGAACAACGCCTGACCTCGTGAGGGAGGATGGCCTCAGCTCCGTAGACGAGGAAGAACGGGGTTTCGCCAGTCGACTTGGTCGCGGTCGTGCGGATGGACCACAGCACGGACTGGGGCTCGTCGTACCAGCCCCTGCCATAGGCCTCCAGCCTCTTCTTGAAGGTCCTGGTTTTGAGGCCCCTCAGGACCTCCGCGTTGGCTCGCTCTGCCTGGCCGTTGCTTCGAGGGTGTGCTACCGAAGCGTAGCATATCTGCGTTCCAAGGTTAGCACAGTACATTTTGAAGAGATTACTGGTAAATTGCGAACCGTTGTCGGTGATGATGCGGTTAGGCACCCCAAATCGGCTCACGAGGCCCTTGATGAACTTGACTGCGGAGCCCGCTGGGATGGTGTGGACAACTTCCACCTCAGCCCACTTGGTGAACTTGTCCACGGCGACGTAGAGGTAGCGATAGCCCCCTGGCGCCCGAGGGAACGGGCCCAGAATGTCCAGCCCCCAAACCGCGAACGGCCATGAGAGGGGTATAGTCTGCAGACCTCCCGCCGGCTGGTGGATCTGCTTGGCGTGGAATTGGCAGGCCTCACAAGCCTTCACCAGCTCAACGGCGTCGCTGAGTGCTGTGGGCCAGTAGAATCCGCTGCAAAACGCCTTGCCAACAAGGGTTCGTGATGATGAATGGTGACCATAGTCTCCACCGTGTATGTCTGCCAACAGCTCCTTCCCTTGCTCTCTGGAAATGCAACGTAAGGACACGTCATTTAGTCGCCTCCAGTAGAGCTCTCCGTCCTTGATGCAGTAGGCCGTGGCCTGCCGCACCACACGCTCCGCGTCCTCCTCCTTCTCCGGAAGGGTCCCTTGCATCAAGTAGTCCTTGAACTCTACGATCCAACATCCTTCCTGAGGTTCCAGCGCCAGGAGCAGGCATGCCCCTGAGGCCGGGCCGCAGGCAGGGGCTCCCGAGGCAGGCGGCTGAGGGAGCTCCTCCCTAGGTTGCGCCGTGCTTGATAGCGATGGTGCCACCGAGGGTTTGAAAAGTTGCTCCTCGAAGATGCCAGGCTCCTGAGGAAGCCGCCTGGATGCCCTCTTGGCGATGTCATCAGACTCTTGATTGGTGCCGCGAGGCACATGCTGCAACTCCAGCCCCCAGAACTGTTTCTCCATCCTGCGAACCTCCGCGAGGTAGGCTTCCATGTGCTCGTCCTTCTTCTCGTATATTTTGTTGGAGAAGTTGACGAGGAGTTGCGAATCGCCCTTGATGATGAGGCGCTTTACCCCCAAGGCGACTGCGGCTTTCAAGCCTGCTATCAGGCCTTAGTATTCTGCTATGTTGTTGGAGACCTTTTCTCCGTGCTGGAAATAGAGTTGCACGGCGTAGTAGAGCTTGTCCTGAGTAGGAGATACGAGCACTGCGCCAACCCCCATGCCGTGTCGGGAGAATGCCCCATCGAAGTACATGACCCAGCCGTCCGGTGTCTCGCTTCCCGGGGAAAGTGATCGGTCCTTGCCTGCCTTGAGGCCCGGTGCCTCTGCCCACTCTGCCATGAAATCTGCAAGTGCGGCTCCCTTGATGACTCTGGTCGTGCTGAACTCTAACTGAAACACTTGCAATTCGATGTTCCATTCAGCGACTCTTCCAGCTGAGTTGGGGCTCCTGAGTACCCTTTCCAAGGGGTATGCTGAGACGACCTTGATGGGATGGCCTTGGAAGTAGTCCCGCAGCTTGCGTGAGGCTTCCAATAGCGCGAGGAGGAGTTTTTGAGGCATGGGGTACCGCGCCCTTGCGTCCCGTAGCACCGTGCTGACGAAGTACACGGGGTGCTCGACGAGGTTGAGGGTGCTGGCGCAGGTTGCATCCTCCGGAGGTTGAGGCGCCTCCTGAGACGATGGAGCCCCCAGCGCTTGGTCGCTTGGAGAGGCCTCCTCTACTCCAAGTGCGTTCCCCTGCTGCGGCTGATCTTTTTCGGCCGCGGTCGCGGTCTTCGTGAGGCTTTCTTGGCTTTGCTTTGCTTCGGCCTGGACGGTCGCTGCTGCCTTGGTCTGACACTCTTCTCTAACCGCCACCAGGGCTGCGCTGGCAGAGTAGGGGGTGGCCGCAAGGTAGAGCACCAGGGGCTCCCGAGGGCACGGAGTTACCATCACCGGAGGGCTGGTAAGGTACCTCTTGAGATCTTGGAATTCCTTGTCAGCCTCTTCAGTCCATTCGAAGGGGCCCTTCTTCTTCATCAGCTTGAAGAAGGGGAGTGCTCGTTTCCCCATCTTGGAGATGAAACGTCCTTGCGCGATTACACGCCCGGTAAGCTTCTGCATTTCTCTGAGGGTCTTCGGCGGGCTCATGTCTTCGACTGCTTTAACCTTCTCTGGGTTGGCCTCGATGCCCCTGTGGGACACGAGGAAACCCAGGAGCTTGCCCGAGGGGACTCCAAACACGCACTTCTCCGGGTTGAGCCGCAGGTCCACTTCATTGAGGCTCGCGAAGGTTTCTTCCAAGTCCTGTATCAGGGTTTTTGCCTCCCGAGACTTCACCACAAAGTCATCGACGTAAGCTTCAGCGTTCCTCCCGAGTTGCCGGCCCAAGGCGATGTGCATCAGCCGCTGAAAGGTCACGCCTGCGTTGCATAACCCAAATGGCATGCATGTATAGCAGTACACTCCACACGGGGTCAAGAAAGCCGTTTTTCCACGTCTTCTACCGCCATCTTGATCTAGTGGTAGCCCGAGAAGGCATCCAGGAAGCACAACAGGTCACACTCAGCAGTGGAGTCAACGATTTGGTCGATGCATGGAGCGAAAATGGATCCTGCGGGCAGGCTTTGTTGAGGTTGGTGAAGTCAACATACATGCGTTCCTTTCCTCCCTTTTTCGGCACGACGACCGGGTTAGCCAACCAATCTGGGTAGCGGACCTCGCGAATAACCCCTGCTGCCTCTAGCTTGCGGGTCTCTTGGACGATGAAAGCTTGTTTCTCAGTGGACTGCCGCCTCGCCTTCTGCTTCACGGGGCGCACGTTGGGGCACACGTTGAGGTGATGCTCAATCACACCCCTCGGGACCTGTCATGGATTTGTCACGGCAGATGTCCTTAGTGTCAGGACTTAGTCGCGAGGCCAACGCATCTATGTGGTAGCTTGAGAGGGGTTGAGTGGACGAGAGACGCAGGGCGGATCAACATGCAAGACAAGGGTTTAGACAGCTTTGGGCCCCGGGAAACATCATCCGGTAAAAACCCTACATGCTGTTTGAGGCTAGATCTCATTATCATCACGAGGGAGTCGCCGTAAACCGGCTCTCCTCTAGTTGTGTCTAGCCCTAAGATTGTTTCTCTTGCTTGTAGCCTGTAACTTCTAACTTCTCCCTCTTTGGGGAGCCCTGCCCCTCCTTATATATGTTGAAGGGGCGGTTTACATGTGGAGTCCTATTAGGATTAGGACTAGTCTATCTCTAATACAAGCCGGATACAAGTCCTAGTCTTAACTCCTTGTAAGGTAAATATTCCTTTCCTCTTAAACTGGCCCACAATGGTCGAACCGACCTTCATGAACCGCCAGACAGGCCACCGGGTCTTGTCGCTCCTCTGGCCCGTCCGCCGGATTACCAATGAGCTGTAAACCGTCTGGTCTGTGCAGGTTGCCGGTGAATCGCCAAGTCCAGCCGGTTTATCCTTCCGGCCGGTTTATACCGCGAGGCATATCCCCGACATCAGCCCCCAAGTTTAGCTTGGATTTTTCCATGGTAAACTTATGCTGCAAATAAACACCAGAACAAATTTGACAGGTTGTGCTCCGGGTTAAGAATTCTTGTAAACCGGCACTGATCATCCTTAAGTCCTTGTCATTTCCTCCTTGTAGAAAATCCGGGTCGATAACCAACTTCATACTCAAATTGCTGATGGTGGTTTCTTATAGAAAAAAATATTGTGAAGAATAATCCACTTGAATCGGCTTCCAAAGCGCCGGTTTAAGAATGTAGAATTTTGCCAGTTTATGATTACCACCATTACCAGGTTATAAAAAACTGAATACTCCATATTATGTAGCCCCCAAGTGCCGGGTTGTCATGCTTGCAGCGACCTGGGACTTGTAATTTCCTTATGCTCATAAAAACTTCAACCAGTGTAGCCCCCAAGGGCCGGTTCAGTAAGATAATATTGAGCTCGGACTTGATATATACTTCAATGAAAATAACATCATATGATGTAACCCCCATCATGGGGCTTGAATCCACGTCCATAAGGTTAAGAGCCTTGTGCTTTACCAACTGAGCAGTGGACCCTTCAATATAATGAAAATTTGTGTACCTTGAATTGTTGATATGAGCAATTTGTAGCCCCCAAGGGCCAGCTCATTATAATGTGATGAGCCGGGTCTTCAATAATATGAGCAAAAAATGACTTTGCATTAGCCCCCAAGTGTCATGGTGCATGCTTGCAGCGACATGAGACTTGTGTATTTGATGTAATCTCAACTTAAATAATGTAGCCCCCAAGTGCCGGGTTGTAAGCTAGCAGCAACTCGGGACTATTCCTTCAATTGTAGAATAAATCATATTCATTGATAATATGATAGCCATTGCGCTAAAGCGACTTTCAAAACCTCAATAATATCGGTTATTAATAACCATAATAAAATCCAGCCATGTTGGCTATTCAAGATAATATAATCCGGTATGAAAACCTTATTCATTCAATATCATAATGAAAATTCAGCCAAGTGTGGCTATTTGAATAATATAACCCAATGATTTATAAGCGCATGATTCCAATGGCGTAATCCGAATATATACTGGCGACTTATAGTCCAAAGCCAGGCCGGTTTAATAAACACCGGTGATTTAGAATCATGCTTTATTCAACCTGTTTCTGCATACAACAAGTTTAAAGTGTCCTGGCGGTTTACCGCCGGACGGGTCATAATGCCCAACAGGTAACCTAGATTTATAACCAAGGCTGCACTTAAGGATAACCAAATATGAAATATATCATACCTGTGACATTGAATCACATCGTCGGTTTACCAACTTTTTGTAGTAAGGGTGATAATCCCAATCTTGAGTACTGATAACTCCTTCCATATTGTGCTGGTTTATGATAAAACCGTACCGGGTTGTGATAGACACCGGATTATCCATATATAATACTGGCGACTCGTAGTCAAACCAGACCGGGCGGATAGTCTCCGGATTATGATTTGATCATGTACTGACAACTTGTAATTGAAAGTCAAGCCGGGTTGATAAACACCGGTTTACTCCATAATAGGATGGTAACAGAAAATCAAACCGGGCAGATAGTCTTCGGATTAAAGGGGAATCAAATCCATCGGCTGAACCGGAAAAAAGGTGTTTGTTGACATAAAAGAAATCCAACAAAAACAAAGAACAAACAAACCATGAAAATAACATGGAAGCAAAGGCAATGATAAAAACCGTTTGCAAAAATATGCTATATTGAGCTGATCAGATGGTGTTACCATGGTCGGACAGGACCAAGGCCCCCAATAGGAGTGACAATGATTCAAGTCAGCCAGGTCCCCAAATGATTCGTGGCATATATGCCAGATCAAGAGGCGTGGCAATGGTTCGGGTTCGACCATGCCCCCAAGTGATTTTGTGGCCTTAGGCCGACCAAGAGGCGTGACTGGTTCAGACTTGACCATGTCCCAAAATGATCTGGTGGCTGTCGCCTATCAAAGGGTGTCGCGTTGGTTCGGACACGACCAAGGCCCCCAGTGATATATAAAAAGCAAATGTCAAGGGGTAAACCGGAGGCCGCTTTAAACAGAGCCACTCCATGTAACCACGCATGATAAGAAAGACAGAGACCCTGCTTTATGAAGTAGAAGCCCCCATGTGATCAATAATATGTCAGGCCAATAAAGGCTGGATACCCATGTTTGAACCGTGCATCATGGCAGCAGGTCCTCTTCGGCAATTTTTAACTTTTTGCAAGAGATAAATTCTTCTTGAACCGGGATCTTGAACCGGATATTGAGAGCTTCAGTGAGACTGGCTTCCCTTGAGCCGGATTTTAAACCGAAAACTTTTCTGATGACCCGAAACTTCTTCATTGAGCCAGGATTTTGTAATTGTCATATACTTTCTAAGCCGGAAATTTTCTGACAGCCTTCAAATAACAGTAGCCTCCGGGACCGGGTTAGCTTTCCCTCCATTGTCCTGGGGTTTTTAAATTTCCTGAAACTGGCAAGACTTGTTGTGTCATGTCATCGTAGCCCCCGAGTCTCAAGGTGACTCGAAGAGTTGGCTTGAGATTCTCCATATTTGACTGTCATATAAACCGGCATAACTTGTATATCATTGGTGTTGATAGCATGATGTGAATCCACAGAAGGTTGAGGTGACTGCGGTGGGTTATAAATGATCACGTATGAGCCGTGTCAGCAACTCGGCCAATGGTTCCTTCCAACTGATGATTTAAGTTAACTAAACTGTAGTGGCGGCGATTTGTGTGCCTTCCCGTTGAGCCATCCAGTACAGATGGCGGCCGATGATAATTTGCCTCCAATTTGAAAGAAAACCGGTCTACCCAAGCTGTGACTTGCTCATGCAGACATGTGCGGCCTGGTATGTTGATGTAGACCAGGCCGCGAGAGACGGATGGCAAGGACGACCGCAGCATCAGAAGCGGCTTAGACAGATGAACCGGACACGGCGTTGTAAGCCGGCGCGGACGGGAGAGTATGTGAACTTGTGTTTTAGTAACGAACAAAGTCCATTTTTTCACAAATTCTGGCTTGATAGCCCCCGAGGCTTGAGGCGACTCAAGGAGTCGTCTTCAAGCTCTTTGTTCCTGAAATAAAACACATGAATGCATTATACCGTTCATGATATATACAACAAAATTAAATAATAATTTTGATGACTTTGTCAACTTGTGTTCAAGTTGTTAATCGTTTGACTCGACTAAGTAGGCTCACGCGTGGACTTTTTTTGTGGAATATGATATGTTCAAGGTCAACAAAGTCCATGATAAGCATCAAAGTCGATTGACAATACCATACCCACTACTTGGTCGGTTACGAGTTGCATCTGACTTAGCAAAGAACGATCATAAAATTATTTCGCTGATATGTAGGGCACCCATGTTTGAACTGTGCATCGTGGCAAATAGTCCTCTTTGGTAACCTTACGACTCAACTTTATGAGAAGAAATGATAGCCCCCTAGATTAACTCAAAGGTTCCGAATATATTTAATTGGCTGGAAAAAATGAAACTTAAATATAAAAGTGACTTAGCTTGTTTTTATGATGTGGCATAAGCCAGCAAAGTCGGAGATGGTCCGGCAGGAGTCGTAAGCAGGTAACCTGACTGACGGCTCGAGACAGCGGCGAGAGCCGGCATTTTGAAAACTTCGTAGCGTGAGATTGCTGAACCGCAGGTGTTGTAAGCCGGTGCGGACGAATGTCGGCCGCGGGTGTTGTAAACCGGACCACCGGCGGTTTACGCGCGTCCATTAAGCAGTGTGGAATGGTCAAAAGCCAGTATATAATGACGCCGGTGCACGCTCCATATGCATGGTGTAACACCAATGTTGTGGCAAATAATTGTCCTGCATATAGAAATATGCAAAACCAACGTAATTGTTCTTTTTATAAAAACAATATATGTCAAAAAATAGATTTAGATGGATATCACCTGATTAATTTGGGCCGGAAATAACCCGCCATGAAGTTGATGATAACTGTATGAAGCTGAAATCAATCACGGGTGAACCGGCCACAGCGTGGTAAACCAGTGCGGACGGGCGAGTCGGCCGTGATGTTTGTAAGCCGGCGCAGACGGGCGAGTTGGCCATACAAGCAAACGGATGAATCGACCGCGGCGTCGTAAACCGGCGTGGATGAGAGAATCGGCCGCGTCATTGAAATCGGTGCAGCCTCAAGAATACGACGCCACTTTTACACCAGTGCGAGCGTCCTGTCCATGGTACAACGCCACTTTTGTGGTGGACTTTGTCCTGATTCGTTTGAACAACAGATGATCCGTACGTGAACACTGATTAGCTTCTATCTGATCTGATGTGGCTTTTGCCCCACGTAGCCTTATCTTAACTTTCCTTTCCCTTTTTAACACTATTTGCCTCGGGACTTGATTTTACTTTCAGCTAGTCACATGACCGACTACTAGTTGAAGTAGTACATAATGACTCCTTGGATCTGACTTGAGCCTACAAACCACAGAATAAACAGGAGCTGCTATTGTTGTCTACCTTGGGACTTGGAATCTTCTGAGTTGACACGGAGCAGCAGCAGTAACTTTGTTTGATAGATTATACCCCGCCACCCGGAAGTGGCAGCAGTAGCCATAAAACTTAAATCGCCTCGGCTCCTGTGTGTAAACCGATTCAGCCTTGAACTTGTATTGCTCAAAGGATAGGTCACACGGTGGCAGCCCGGCGGATGTATCTTGGCAGTTTGCTTCCATGTCCGGGTCGTGGTTGGTTTCGATGAGATGTAGCCGCTACAGACCGATCTTGATGTATCTTGTCCTTAGCTTATTTGGAAACAGGAAAAAGTGTGACGCCGGACGGAACGCTTTGGGGCTCGATCCGCCGTGAGCTGGTATATTATATGATAGTAGCCATCAAATCTGATTGTTGAATCGGCTCAGCCAGAGAGTTGCAGCGGCCATGTGATGTCTTCACCGAAGTTGTCCCGTGCCAGATTACCCTGTACACTTCTGTGTTGGTGCTTTTTCATCTAACAAATCGCGAGCTTCTTGAACCCTAAGAAGATCCCTCCAAGAACTTATCACCACCGTGCGCAGGCCCCACGGTGGGCGCCAACTGTCGTGGATTTGTCACGGCAGATGTCCTTAGTGTCAGGACTTAGTCGCGAGGCCAACGCATCTATGTGGTAGCTTGAGAGGGGTTGAGTGGACGAGAGACGCAGGGCGGATCAACACGCAAGACAAGGGTTTAGGCAGCTTCGGGCCCCGGGAAACATCATCCGGTAAAAACCCTACATGCTGTTTGAGGCTAGATCTCATTATCATCACGAGGGAGTCGCCGTAAACCGGCTCTCCTCTAGTTGTGTCTAGCCCTAAGATTGTTTCTCTTGCTTGTAGCCTGTAACTTCTAACTTCTCCCTCTTTGGGGAGCCCTGCCCCTCCTTATATATGTTGAAGGGGCGGTTTACATGTGGAGTCCTATTAGGATTAGGACTAGTCTATCTCTAATACAAGCCGGATACAAGTCCTAGTCTTAACTCCTTGTAAGGCAAATATTCCTTTCCTCTTAAACCGGCCCACAATGGTCGAACCGGCCTTCATGAACCGCCAGACAGGCCACCGGGTCTTGTCGCTCCTCTGGCCCGTCCGCCGGATTACCAATGAGCTGTAAACCGTCTGGTCTGTGCAGGTTGCCGATGAATCGCCAAGTCCGGCCGGTTTATCCTTCCGGCCGGTTTATACCGCGGGGCATATCCCCGACAGGACCCCCGCTAGCTGATCAGGTTCCCATGCGAACACCTTCTTGTTTGCGTGCAGGAACTTCACCAAGGCCTCCTCCTGCTCGGGTTCGAGGTTGGCACCTATGGTGAAGGTGGCGTCAATGGATCCATCCTCGTCGACCGGTACCTGCTTGGTTTCCGCCTTGTCTTGGGTGAATAGCTGCTTCTTCTTAGCCGGCGCAGCCCCCTTGGGCTCGAGGGCGTCAGTGCTGGCGGGCTGCGCCACCGCGGCCGCCTTGAAAGCAAGCTTGAGCGCCTGCAGTGCATCCCTAGTGTCTCCTGACACGGTAAGGACGCCGCACGGGTTGATACAAACTCAGAAAAATGCAAATAAGTTATGAGGATGTTCAGAAAACATCACCTACATTTGCATGTAATTTTTATTCATGAAAAAAATATTGTTTATACCTATTTATTTTTAATAATGTTAATAACATTAATTACCTCGGGTAGTTTAAATGATGCTTTTGTCCTGAATGCAAATGATATGCCCATAAAGGTAATGTTTATCTGAACATTTTGATATCTTATTTGCATTTTTCTGAGTTCGTATGAATTAGTTATGAATTTTCAAAGTTTTGGTCAAACGGTCAAAGGGCATTTGAGGGACCTCGATGGAAAAAGTAAGGGCAAAACTGAGAAAGCTCGAAAAGTAAGGGCAAAACCCGTGGGTAGGAACCAACTAGGGATAAAAATGCAATTGTCCCTTGTAAATAGGGTCGAGCCGAACTGTGGGCCTTTTTACATGTAGGCAACCCCTAGCACCACCTATGGGGGTATATCCATCGTCCCAAGCTCAGGTTTACCTGGGCTGCTACAACAGGTGGTGCGCCGGACACGTATAACCGTGTTTGTGGTCTTGACGACCGATCATTTATTCTGGTTGGAGAGGCCGTTCAGTGGTTCGGCTACTAGAGTCGCCACATATTCTTCCGCACATAAGGAACGCTCTGTATTTTCGCTAATTGTGGTGACGCCGCATGGACCAAGCATCTTAACTTTAAGATAAGCGTAATGCGGAACTGCATTGAAACGAGGGAAGGCCGTTCTTCCGAGTAGTGCATGGTAGCCGCTTCGGAATGGAGAGATGTCAAAGATTAGTTCTTCGCTTCGGAAGTTGTCGGGCGAACTGAATACAACCTCTAGTATCAGAGAGCCCGTGCAGCGGGCCTCTACGCCTGGTATTACTCCTTTAAAGGTAGTATTGCTTTGGCTGATTCTTGACGGGTCTATCCCCATTTTGCGGACAGTGTCCTGACATATCAGATTAAGACTACTGCCGCTGTCCATAAGGACTCGGGTGAGATGGTATCTGTCGATTATTGGGTTGAGCACCAAGGCAGCCGAACCTTCATGCCGGATACTAGTCGGATGATCCCTGCGATCGAAAGTGATCTGGCAGGCTGACCATGGGTTAAATTTGGGGGCGATGGGCTCTACAGCGTATACGTCTCGGAGTGCGCGTTTGCGCCTCCTCTTTGGTATGTGAGTTGCGTAAATCATGTTCACTGTTTTGACATCTGGTGGAAATTTTTTCTATCCCCTAGTGTTTGGCTGGCGCGGTTCGTCCTCGTCTTCACTTGGTGTCTCCCTCCCTTTGTGTTTGACATTTAGCTTGCCGGCCTGCTTGAAGACCCAGCATTCTCTGCTGGTGTGATTTGCAGGTTTCTCGGGGGTGCCATGAATCTGACATAATCTATCTAGAATTTTGTTTAGGCTAGACGGTCCATCTCTGCTGCCTTTAAATGGCTTTTTCCGTTGACCGGGTCGAGAGCCCCTGAATCCGGCGTTTACCACCATGTTGTCTAGGCTGTCTTCATTGTTTCGACAGTTGTTTTATTGCATCGCGGCTTCCCATTGCCGTCCCTGATTTTGGATTTGCCTGGGTCGCTGGTGCCGTTGCGGGCCAACCAACTGTCCTCGCCTACGCAAAAGCGGGTCATAAGGCTTGTTAGGTCTGCCATTGTCCTCGGCTTTTCCTGGCCGAGGTGTCTGGCGAGCCATTCTTCCCGGAAACTGTGCTTGAAAGCCGCTAGGGCTTCGGCATCCGGGCAGTCGACGATTTGATTCTTCTTGGTGAGAAATCTGTTCCAAAGCTTACGGGGTGACTCCCCGGGTTGTTGAATTATGTGACTTAAATCGTCTGCATCCGGAGGTCGGACATAGGTCCCTTGAAAATTAGCCCTGAAAGCATCCTCAAGTTCCTCCCAACTTCCAATTGAGTTTTTGGGGAGGCTTTTCAACCAGTGCCGAGCTGGTCCTTTCAACTTGAGGGGCAGGTATTTGATGGCGTGGAGATCATCTGTGCAAGCCATGTGGATGTGAAGAATAAAGTCCTCAATCCATACTGCAGGGTTTGTTGTTGCGTCGTATGCCTCTATGTTTACGGGTTTAAATCCCTCTGGAAATTCATGATCCAACACCTCATCGGTGAAGCACAGGGGGTGTGCAGCACCCCTGTATTTGGATGTATCATGGCATGCTTCCGACGGTTTTAGTGTTTGGTGTTGATTTCGAGCTGGTATTCGATCAGTATAGTCATTTTGGTGGCCGTGATCCTATGCCGGAGCACACTTCCTAGGTCCATAGATAGACCTGGCCATACTGGCTTTTTTATCCAGGTGCTCACATAAATCGTGTGCTGACTTGTATGTGGCGTCATTAGCTGCCCTGTCGCGGCCACGGGGTGGTCGGTCTGGCGGATCAGCCGTATTATTTTTCGGCGGAATGGGCTCTATAGCCTCATCGTCGAATTCGGGCAGCAGCTTGCGCTTTGGGTAGCTCTTTGTGTGGCGATCGCCACCGTATTTTTCTTCAGTGTCGAGCACTTTGTTCCATCTTCGGTTGAGTGTATCCTGCGCGGCCTTAATCCTTTGCTTTTGCTTCTTCAAGCTCCTCGTGGTGGCGATAAGCCTTCTATGGAGGTTCTCTTGTTCCAAGTGCCTTTCCAGGATGATGAGTGCATCGTCATCCAGACTGTTCTCCTCTTCGGAGACAAGTTTATGAGTTTTATCTCCGCCATCGCTATGATCGGACAGCGGCCCCAGACTATGTTCGCCATCCCCTGGCTCATCCTGCTCCATCGCTGGGTCCATGGGGTCGTCGTTGCCTTTGGAGTCGACCAGGGCATTGTTCTTTCTTGCACTGTTATCGCTGTTTTTACTATGGCGCGATTTAGAGTGGGGCCGACGTCATCGCTTTGGTTGCTTCTCAAGAGGATTATCCTCCATTGCATCCTTCCGTTCCTCGCCGTTGTTTTCTTTGGGTGTGTCCACCATGTATATATCATATGATGAGGTGGCTGTCCAGCGCCCTTTAGGAGGTGGTTCCTGTTCTTCTGCTGCATCATCGTCCATACCATCGATGTCTTCGGAGTCGAAATCAAGCATGTCGGTTAAGTCGTCGACAGTGGCTATTAAGTGGGTGGTGGGTGGGGAACGAATTTTTTTGTCGTCTGCTCCCCACTCAAGCCCGACATAGTTCGGCCAAGAGTCTCCTGACAGGGAGAGAGATTTTAGTGAATTTAGCACGTCGCCCAAGGGCGAGTGCTGAAACATATCCGTGGAGGTAAACTCCATAATCGGTGCCCAATCAGATTTGATAAGCACGGATGCACGCGGTTCGGAGCCTATGGCCAGAGACGAGTCCGAGGGTCCGATGACACAGACCTCATTGGAGGCGACTTGTGTGTTCCGCTCTAACGCCGCTGAGTGTGTGGCCTCCGTGGCGGGGCCCATCCACCCGTCTTCAGATGGCATGATCTGCTCCAGATTAAGAGCCGGGGCAACCGCAGGTGTGATCTCCCGAACACTGTCCGATGGTAGATATAAGTCATGCTCATCGTGACTGTTCGGCACACCTGTCATGGGCTCGAATCCGTCGAAGATCAAGTCTCCGCGGATGTCGGCGGTGTAGTTCAGGCTTCCAAACCTGACCTGATGGCCAGGGGCATAGCTATCAATCTGCTCTAGATGGCCAAGCGAGTTGGCCCGCAGTGCGAAGCCGCCGAATACGAAGATTTGTCCGGGGAGGAAAACCTCACCCTGGATCGCAATGTTGTAGATGATTGAAGGGGCCATCAAGCCTTATCGTGACGACACGGTGGAACTCTCAATGAAAGCACCAATGTCGGTGTCAAAACCGGCGGATCTCGGGTAGGGGGTCCCGAACTGTGCTCTAAGGCTAATGGTAACAGGAGGCAGGGGCACAATGTTTACCCAGGTTCGGGTCCTCTCGATGGAGGTAATACCCTACTTCCTGCTAGATTGATCTTGATGATATGAGTATTACAAGAGTTGATCTACCACGAGATCGTAGAGGCTAAACCCTATGATTATGATTGTTCTTGTCCTACGGACTAAACCCTCCAGTTTATATAGACACCGGAGGGGGATAGGGTTATACAGAGTTGGTTATAGAGAAGGAGATCTACATATCTGAATCACCAAGCTTGCCTTCCACGCAAAGGAGAGTCCCATCTAGACACGGGACGAAGTCTTCAATCTTGTATCTTCATAGTCCAACAGTCCGGCACAAGTAATAGTCCGGCTATCCGAGGACCCCCAAATCCAGGACTCCCTCACCACCCACTGCCCTCCAAACAATCCCCATAACTTGGACTTTCGCGGTCTGGGGGCTTGATATGGTCGGACCCCTTAAAGGAGGAAGCCATAAGAAAAAAAAACTGTTGGTCATGGTGGATAAATTCACCAAATGGATAGAAGCCAAACCAGTTAGAACGGCCGAATCCAGACCCGTGATAGACTTCATATCGGGTGTTGTACACCGTGATAGACTTCATATCGGGTGTTGTACACCGTTATGGTGTCCACCACTGCAGCATCACCGACAACGGCTCCAATTCCACAGCCGATGAGGTGAAAACTTGGTGCGGCAACATGGGCATTAAGCTCGATTACGCCTCCGTCTATCACCCTCAAACAAACGGTCAAGTTGAACGAGCAAATGGTCTTATTATGAGCGGCATTAAACCTATACTAGTGCGATCCTTAAAAGAATCAGACACGCACTGGGTTGAGGAGCTTGACTCCGTACTCTGGGGGATGCGGACCACGCCAAATCGCACTACCAGATACATACCCTTCTTCATGGTGTACGGCGTAGAGGCTGTGCTGCCCTGTGATATTATTCATGTCTCACCTCGAGTGCGCATGTACGAAGAGAGAGAGGCCGAGCTCGATCGGCAGGACAGTTTAGATGTGCTGGAAGAGGAGCGCAACATCGCAAAAGCCCGTTCCGCATTCTATCAACAACAGGCTCGCAGGTATCGAAGCAGAGAAGTATGGCCAAGACTTATAATACTGGCAAACTCGTTCTACGTCTACCAAAGAAGAAAAAGGACAAACTCAAGCCCAAGTGGGAGGGTCCCTTCATCATTGACAAAGTTTTCACCAGAGGAGCGTACCAACTGTGGGATGCATCCGATAATCGCCTTGAGCCGAACCCATGGCACACGGCTAGACTCTGAAGATTCTATGCCTAGCGCCGAACTCCCTGTTCGTCTCCTTCCCTCTGTTGCTTTTCATTTACCTTTTAGCTCTCTTCTCGCCTTTTCTTTTGTAAAGCTCTAGTGTGGCTAGATTACACACTCGTGATGCACTAACCCTCAAGTATGTGCGCTCATTATACCTGGGGGGTTCCTATACAGAAACTTAATATAATTATCTTCCGGGCATCAAGCCCACTGCATATGTGTCCTTTTTCCATATGTACCTTTTCTTCGCCATTATATGCATCGATATGACTTAAGTTTTGGCCAAGATGGGTTGCCTGGCTCCTGTGCTTATGCCCTACGCTCCCGTTAGTTCGGCTAGGGCATAAAGGGAGCACCTCTGTGATTGTTACTGCCGGGTACTCCGGACGTCTACCTCAGACTGGGTGAAGCTGAAAGCTAGCGTTCTTAAGGGAATATTCGGTCGGTGGACTAAAAATGTTTTTTACCTATCACAATATAAAACCCCAAAAGTTACATATACTACACTTTTTGATCGCAGTTCGGACATGCACGTTAATGCATGCGTACCCAGGGAAAGGAACCCTTAGCGGAACTAATCTCTCTGGAAGATGTTTCTTACTATCCATGTAATATAACATAGCTAGTTGGGTACTTGTCTGTTCAAGCAATTATGACCCCTACGCCTGGTTTCCATGCGTACCCCGGTTTACGTTACTGAGCGGGTATTCGGAAACACTCTGGACTGTCGGGTCCAGAGGCTGAAGCAAAAAAGGTCCGCCATGACAAATGTTTTACAATCCGACTAGGGACAAATACGTCCATTGAAGTACAAAGTCATATAGACTCAAATTCTTCTTCTTCTATACCATCCAACAGGTTGTCTAGCTTACAATCATGTTGGGAATATTTTGCGGTAATCCTACCTGGTCATATACCAGACTAACGATAATTTCTTTCCCATCTGACCCTACAGGTCCGACCTGGGCCATATGATTCGGATCGAGCTTGGTATACCGTGTTTTCACCATGGCCCAAGCCTCCCTTGCACCTTCTCAACATGCAGATATCTTCCATAGTCAGAAACGCCGCCGTGCTCCCTTGAAAAGCTGTGTAAGCTCCCCCATACTTCCTGGCAGGGAGGCAGATGGCCACAAGGCCTTGGCGACACTCCGCATGACCTGCCGAACTTTCTCGTGCAGTTGCAAAAGCTCTTGTTGAAGATCGCCTGAGGATCCGGGCATCTCCTCTCTAGGACGGCCAGTCAGCATACCTACAGACATAAATCTATTAATTCCTGTCTTTGCCGAACTATATAACTGTTTGTTTGAGAACATACTAAAAATGCCGCGTTGAAGCCTCTTATTTTCCTTCACGGAGTCAGCCAGCTGGGCCCGAACATCTTTTAATTCTTCACCCAGCTGTGTATTAGCATCTTGAAGCTTGTTTTTCTTCTATATGACCCGTGTAAGTACACGCTCGCCAGCGGCTGCTTGCCTTTGCGCTCCTTGTTCACCCTCTTGTGGGACTCCCGGACTCTGATCCGGATTATCTAAGGATTTTGGTCATCAGATATTGTTAGCATTACTGGTTTATACACACAATACTGTTTTTTCTAAATTCAGGAATACATACCAGTCGATGCCTCTTTGGATCTTGACAGCTTGGCCATAGCGGCCGTTAGCTGGGTTCGACACTCTTCCAGCTCTTGAGACAACAGGTTGTTCTTCTCCAAGAGGACCTATTAGTACAATGATCCTTAAATCAGTTGTACCAACTTCTTCAAGTCTTAGGGGCTACTGATATACATAATTATCAGATTTTTACCATTACCCGTATATCTTTCAAATACTGGTCCGTGGCTCTAGCAAGCCCATCCTGAGCAACTCGGATGTACGCATCACCCGAGTTGAAGGCATTAAAAACCTCTTCTGAAAATCCAGGGTCGCAGAGTGCGGCCTGCCGACACCGATGATTCATGGCGCTCTCCACTTCAGAATTTGTAACAGACATTCTGTCCGAATCCTCCATATGAGGACATACCGGTGTCACCTCCGGGTTGGCCTCCGTCCTCGAGACCGGGCCCAGAATCCGGCTAGTAGATGCACGGTTGGCAGGATCCCCAGACATAGTCTGGCGGATGTTCTTTTTGCTAAAACACAATGGATAGTGTCATACTTTAAGATGACGACCATGGAGTGTGTTTAAAACCATACCTCCTTGATGACGGCTCCGCCATGTTTCTGTTCGCCTTTCTTTTTGAAGGCCTACCCAGCACGGGCGCCCCTTGTTGGCGAATCGCCTCGGGTTCGGTTTGGCGCGCCGATCGTTTTCCCTTTAGAGCATAAGAATTATGCGGTGGGTAAGACGGAGGGAGTAAATCCTTTCCAAATAATAGGTCTCTTGTTTACTTACACGCGATGCAGGAAGGAGGACAAGATAGTCAGCAATGATGGCCACTTCGGTGTCGGCACAGCTCGCCTGGTGAAACACCCCTTCCACGAGCTCCACGAATATATCCGAATCCTCTTCGAATCCAGGGTCAAGGGCCCGGTTATGGTCCTCTGGCTGTGGTGCCAGGCTATGGAACTCCCTGGTTGTTTTCCGCCATTCCTATTATAAATGAGAAGAGTAAATATTTATGAACAAAAGACTCAGGGAATGAATAGAGTAGAGTGATGGATGGCAGCTCACCCAGCTGGGAGGGTTGTACATGGAAAATCCATCCCGTGGCTTGATGCGAATGAACTCCTCTCTTTCCCCCTTGTATAAACCGGACATTATTTCCACCAGAGTGGTGGTGGAGTCCGGACCCTTCCGACCGCAGCGGGTGGCGTCGTCTTCTCCATTGAAGTGCCACATGGGATGCCCTTGATATTGGAGTGGCCGAACCCCCGCATTATGGATATCGCCATAACTTCGACTATTGATAATACGGATTGAGAGAGCATTCTTATCTCGCACATCAATTGAAGGACCTCACTGCTATCTTCCTCTTTGAGGCTCCGGGGACGCCAGTTGAGGTGTTTTCTCAGCGAAGCGTTTGTAAACTCAGGAAGACCCATTCGGATTGGGTCGGGAAGGGAGACATCCGCAATATAAAACCACTCGGAGGGCCACTCTTCAGGTGCCTTCTTCGGTGTGCCGGATAAGTATCCGGTCCCGGTGATGCACCATATCTCGGCTCTGCCCACTTGGAATATTGACCCCCCTTGATTACGGGGGACGAGGCAGAATAACTTCTTCCATAGCTCAAAATGAGCTTCGCAGCCAAGAAATAGCTCGCGAAGAGCGACGTAACCTGCGATGTGCAGGATGGAGGCAGGTGTGAAGTTGTGCAGTTGGAGGCTGTAGAACTCCAGAAGCCCGTGGAGGAACGGATGGATTGGAAATCTGATACCCCTCAGTAAATAGGAAACAAGGCATACTTGCTCCCCCTGGATGGGTTGGGAAAGTTCTCCGCTTGCTCCCCACCATCGAAGGAAGCCAACCCGGCTCGAATGGGGACTAGATATGCAGGGGGTAGAAACCCTTGGGTCTGCAACTTCACTAATAGGCCGTGGGATATGGTACACTTCGCCCAATCGCCCGTCTTGGTGTTGCGAGAGGGGGAGGAAGAGCTGCGAGCGCCGGCCATGTTCGAGTGGTTTTTTCGGGCACGCTCTGATGATTCCTCGCTTGGGGAAGATGGTGTGGATTGGATCTGAGGATCCCTGTCTCTTTAATAGACAATTTATTTACATGGTTAGGGTGGCAAATGTAAAAATGCCCCGACTTCTCGCATTCGCTCGACACATGGAGGCTGAGACTGTTAAGGTGCAGAAGCCGATGAGCATAACATTAAATGGGGAACCGGGCACTGCTATTTACAACAGGTACTTTGAAGAATTCGGAGAAGGAACCCGCCTTGCAATGCCGAAGATAATCTACACGCCAGACTCAATGTCATTGAAGCCTGGTTCGAGGGCTACTGAGGGAGTCCTGGATTAAGGGGTCCTCGGACAGCCGAACTATATGCATATGCCGGACTGTTGGGCTATGAAGGTACAAGATAGAAGACTTCGTCCCGTGTCCGGATGGAACTCCCCTTTGCATGGAAGGCAAGCTTGGCGATTCGGATATGAAGATTCCTTCCTCTGTAACCGACTTTGTGTAACCCTAGCCCCCTCGGGTGTCTATATAAACCGGAGGGTTTAGTCCGTAGGACAACAACAATCATAATCATAGGCTAGCTTCTAGGGTTTAGCCTCTACGATCTCGTGGTAGATCAACTCTTGTAATACTCATATCATCAAGATCAATCAAGTAGGAAGTAGGGTATTACCTCCATCGACAGGGCTCGAACCTGGGTAAACATTGTGTCCCCCGCCTCCTGTTACCATTAGCCTTAGACACACAGTTCGGGACCCTGTAAGTGCATCTAGTCCCACCCCTAGTTGGTTTTGGAGTATTGACGACAAACCTGGTTGAGGGACTAATGTGTTTGTGAGAATTGTAGGATAACACAGGTAGTAGTCCCTCCTTGATTCGGTTTACCTACCGGAGATGACCCCTAAAAATGTGTGAAGACATTGAAGACAATGGTGGTCTGTGAAGATATTCACATTGAAGACTATGACACGAGAAGACATTGAGTGAAGACTATGGAGCGCGAAGACTTAGTTGTTTCGTTGTTTCCTTTTCTTCTTTGTTGAGTCATAGGAACCACCGCACTGTTAAGTGGGGTCCAAGTGAACAAAGTCAGAGTGACTGAAGTGATGCTCAAACCAAATCCTATGTCTTCGAGCGAAGACAATGAGAGCAAATCTTATCCTGTGTCGGATAAGTCAGCTTTACTTGTAGCCCAAGCCAAGCTGCTACGTGTGTTTGAAATCTGACCGTTGCGACACGTGTTAGTTCCTTAGTGACCCAGGGTCATTTCGGACAAATCCAGTCGGGTTGCCCAGTGGCTATAAATAGCCCACCCCCTACACCATAAATTGGTGGCTTCTCAGAGTTAGTACACGGCTTTTGTCGTTTGAGAGCAACCCATCGCCGAAGCTTTCGAGAGAGAATCCTTGCGAGGAGAAAGCCCAAACCACCCAGAGCCCAAAGAGTGTTTGGCATCACTGAAGTCTTTCTGTCCGCGTGATCTGAAAACTTGTTACACTTGAGGACTATGAATCCTCCAGCCGGTTAGGCGTCACATTCTGAGCATCCAAGAGCCATTGTGGATTGCCGGTGAACGAAGTCTGTGAAGGTTCGGAAGTCTACCTTGAAGACTTACCAGAGTGATTGGGCGGGTGTTGGGGAACGTAGTAATTTCAAAAAATTTCCTACGCACACGCAAGATCATGGTGATGGCATAGCAACGAGAGGGGAGAGTGTTCGTCCACATACCCTCGTAGACTGTAAGCTGAAGCGTTATGACAACGCGGTTGATGTAGTCGTACGTCTTCACGACCCGACCGATCCAAACACCGAACGTACGGCACCTCCGAGTTCAGCACACGTTCAGCTCGATGACGATATCCAGGCTCCGATCAAGCAAAGCTCCGGAGATGAGTTCCGTCAGCACGACGGCGTTGTGACGGTGATGATGTTCTACCGGCGCAGGGCTTCGCCTAAACTCCGCGACGATACGACCGAGGTGGAATATGGTGGAGGGGGGCACCGCACACGGCTAAGGAACGATCCGTAGATCAACTTGTGTTTCATGGGGTGCCCCCCTGCCCCCGTATATAAAGGAGCAAGGGGGAGGGGGCGGCCGGCCTAGGAGGAGGCGCGCCAAGGGGAGTCCTACTCCCACCGGGAGTAGGACTCCCTCCTTCCTTGTTGGAGTAGGAGAAGGAGGAAAGAGGGGGAGAGGAGGAAGGAAAAGGGGGCCGCACCCCTTCTCCAATTCGGACCAGAGGGGGGCTGCACGCCTCCTTCCTTTCGGCCTCTTTCCTCTATTCCCGTATGGCCCAATAAGGCCCATATACTCCCCGGCGAATTCCCGTAACTCTCCGGTACTCCGAAAAATACCCGAATCACTCGGAACCTTTCCGAACTCCGAATATAGTCGTCCAATATATCGATCTTTACGTCTCGACCATTTCGAGACTCCTCGTCATGTCCCCGATCTCATCCAGGACTCCGAACTCCTTCGGTACATCAAAACTCATAAACTCATAATATAACTGTCATCGAAACCTTAAGCGCGCGGACCCTACGGGTTCGAGAACAATGTAGACATGACCTAGAAATATTCTCGGTCAATAACCAATAGCGGAACCTGGATGCTCATATTGCCCCCCACATATTCTACGAAGATCTTTATCAGTCAAACCGCATAACAACATACGTTGTTCCCTTTGTCATCGGTATGTTACTTGCCCGAGATTCGATCGTCGGTATCCAATACCTAGTGCAATCTCGTTACCGGCAAGTCTCTTTACTCGTTCCGTAATGCATCATTCCGTAACTAACTCATTAGCTACATTGCTTGCAAGGCTTATAGTGATGTGCATTACCGAGAGGGCCCAGAGATACCTCTCCGACAATCGAAGTGAAAAAACCTAATCTCGAAATATGCCAACCCAACATGTACTTTTGGAGACACCTGTAGTACTCCTTTATAATCACCCAGTTACGTTGTGACGTTTGGTAGCACCCAAAGTGTTCCTCCGGTAAACGGGAGTTGCATAATCTCATAGTTACATGAACATGTATAAGTCATGAAGAAAGCAATAGCAACATACTAAACGATCAAGTGCTAAGCTAACGGAATGGGTCAAGTCAATCACATCATTCTCCTAATGATGTGATCCCGTTAATCAAATGAAAACTCATGTCTATGGCTAGGAAACTTAACCATCTTTGATTCACGAGCTAGTCAAGTAGAGGCATACTACTGACACTATGTTTGTCTATGTATTCACACATGTATTATGTTTCCGGTTAATACAATTCTAGCATGAATAATAAACATTTATCATGAAACAAGGAAATAAATAATAACTTTATTATTGCCTCTAGGGCATATTTCCTTCAGTCTCCCACTTGCACTAGAGTCAATAATCTAGTTCACATCGCCATGTGATTTAACACCAATAATCATATCTGTATATGATTAACACCCATAGTTCACATCGTCATGTGACCAACACCCAAAGGGTTTACTAGAGTCAATAATCTAGTTCACATCGCTATGTGATTAACACCCAAAGAGTACGAAGGTATGATCATGTTTTGCTCGTGAGAGAAGCTTAGTCAACAGTTCTGTCACATTCAGAGCCGCATGTATTTTGCAAATATTCTATGTCTACAATGCTCTGCACGGAGCTACTCTAGCTAATTGCTCCCACTTTCAATATGTATCCAGATTGAGACTTAGAGTCATCTGGATCGGTGTAAAAGCTTGCATCATTGTAACTTTTTATGACGGGCTCTTTTATCACCTCCATAATCGAGAAACATCTCCTTAGTCCTCACTAAGGATATTCTTGACCGCTTTCCAGTGATCTACTCTTAGATCAAAATTGTATTCCTTTGTCAAACTCAGAGCAAGGTATACAGTAGGTCTGGTTCACAGCATAGCATACTTTATAGAACCTATGACTGAGGCATAGGGAATGACTTTTCATTCTGTTTCTATTTTCTGCCATGGTCGGGTCTTGAGTCTTACTCAACTTCACACCTTTGCATCACAGGCAAGAACTCCTTCTTTGACTGTTCCATTTTGAACTATTTCAAAAATTTATCAAGGTATGTATTCATTTGAAAAAATCTTATCAAGCGTCTTGATCTATCTATATAGATCTTGATGCTCAATGTGTAAGCAGCTTCACCGAGGTCTTGCTTTGAAAAACTGCTTTCAAAACAATCCTTTATGCTTTGCAGAATAATTCTACATTATTTCCGATCAACAATATGTCATTCACATATACTTATCAGAAATTTTGTAGTGCTCCCACTCACTTTCTTGTAAATACAGGCTTCTCCAAAAGTCTGTATAAAATCATATGCTTTGATCAACTCATCAAAGCATATATTCCAACTCTGAGATGCTTGCACCAGTCCATAGATGGATCGCTGGAGCTTGCACACTTTGTTAGTATCTTTAGGATTGACAAAACCTTCTGGTTGCATCATATACAACTCTTCTTTAATAAATCCATTAAAGAATGCAGTTTTGACATCCTTTTGCCAGATTTCATAAAATGTGGCAATTGCTAACATGATTCGGACAGACTTTAAGCATCGATACGAGTGAGAAAAAACTCATCGTAGTCAACATCTTGAACTTTGTCAAAAACCTTCTTCGACAAATCTAGCTTTATAGATAGTAACACTACTATCAACGTTCGTCTTCCTCTTGAAGATCCATTTATTTTCTATGGCTTGCGGATCATCGGGCAAGTCAATCAAAGTCCACACTTTGGTCTCATATATGGATCCCATCTCAGATTTCATGGCCTCAAACCATTTTGCGGAATCTGGGCTCATCATCGCTTCCTCATAGTTCGTAGGTTTATCATGGTCTAGTAACATGACTTCCAGAATAGGATTATCGTACCACGCTGGCGCGGACCATACTCTGGAATACCTACGAGATTTTGTAGTAACTTGATTTGAAGTTTCATGATCATCATCATTAGCTTCCTCGCTAATCGGTGTAGCAATCACTGGAACTAATTTCTGTGATGAACAACTTTCCAATTTGGGAGAAGGTACAATTACCTCATCAAGTTCTACTTTCCTCCCACTCACTTCTTTCGAGAGAAACTCCTTCTCTAGAAAGGATCCATTCTTAGCAACGAATGTTTTGCCTTCGGATCTGTGATAGAAGGTGTACCCAACAATTTCCTTTGGGTATGAAGATGCACTTTTTCGGATTTAGGTTCGAGCTTATCAGGATGAGACTTTTTCACATAAGCATTGCAGCCCCAAACTTTAAGAAATGACAACTTGGGTTTCTTACTAAACCACAGTTCATATGGTGTCATCTCAACGGATTTAGATGGTGCCCTTTTAACGTGAATGCAGCTGTCTCTAATGCATAACCCCAAAACAATAGTGGTAAATTAGTAAGAGACATCATTGATCGCACCATATCCAATAAAGTGCGGTTACGATGTTCGGACACACCATAATGTTGTGGTGTTCCAGGTGGCGTGAGCTGTGAAACTATTCCACATTGTTCTAATTGAAGACCAAACTCGTAACTAAATTATTCGTCTCCGCGATCAGATCGCAGAAACTTTTTTTTTCTTGTTACGATGATTTTTCCACTTCACTCTGAAATTCTTTGAACCTTTCAACTATTTCAGACTTATGTTTCATCAAGTAGATATACCCATATCTGCTCAAATCATCTTGTGAAGGTCAGAAAATAACGATACTTGCCACGAGCATCAACACTCGTTGGATCGCATACATCAGTATGTATTATTTCTAATAAGTCAGTAGCTTGTTGCATTGTTCCGGAGAACGGAGTTTTAGTCATCTTGCCCAAAAGGCACGGTTCGCAAGCATCAAATGATTGATAACCAAGTGATTCCGAAAATCCATCTTTATGGAGTTTCTTCATGCGCTTTACACTGATATGACCCAAACGGCAGTGCCACAAATAAGTTGCACTATCATTATTAACTTTGCATCTTTTGGCCTCAATATTATGAATATGTGTATCACTACGATCGAGATCCAACAAACTATTTTCATTGGGTGTATGACCATTGAAGGTTTTCTTCATGTAAACAGAACAACAATTATTCTCTGATTTTAAATGAATAACCGTATTGCAATAAACACGTCAAATCATATTCATGCTCAACACAAATGCCAAATAACATTTATTTAGGTTTAACACTAATCTCGAAAGTATAGGGAGTGTGCGATGATGATCATATCATTCTTGGAACTACTTCCAACACTCATCGTCACTTCCCCTCAACTAGTCTGTGTTTATTATGTAACTCCTGTTTCAAGTTACTAATCTTAGCAACCGAACAAGTATCTAATACTCAGGGGTTACTACAAACACTAGTAAGGTACACATCAAACACCTGTATATCAAATATACCCTTGTTCACTTTGCCATCCTTCTTATCCACCAAATATTTAGGGCATTTCCGCTTCCAGTGACCATTTCCTTTGCAATGTAAGCACTCAGTTTCAGGCTATGGTCCAGCTTTGGGCTTCTTCGCAGGAGTGACAACTTGCTTGTCTTTCCAATTGAAGTTCCCTTTCTTTCCCTTTGCCCTTCTCTTGAAACTAGTGGTCTTGTCAATCATCAACACTTGATGCTCTTTCTTGATTTCTACCTTCATCGATTTCAACATCACGAAGAGCTCGGGAATCGTTTTCGTCATCCCTTGCATACTATAGTTCATCACGAAGTTCTAGTAACTTAGTGATGGTGACTAGAGAATTCTGTCAATCACTATCTTATCTGGAAGATTAACTCCCACTTGATTCAAGCGATTGAAGTACCCAGACAGTCTGAGCACATGCTCACTAGTTGAGCGATTCTCCTCCATCTTTTAGCTATAGAACTTGTTGGAGACTTCATATCTCTCAACTCGGGTATTTGCTGGAAATATTAACTTCAACTCATGGAACATCTCATATGGTCCATGACATTCAAAACGTCTTTGAAGTCCCGATTCTAAGCCGTTAAGCATGGTGCACTAAACTATCAAGTAGTCATCATTTTGAGCTAGCCAGACGTTCATAACTTCTGCATCTGCTCCTGCAATAGGTCCGTCACCTAGCGGTGCATTAAGGACATAATTCTTCTGTGCAGCAATGAGGATAAACCTCAGATCATGGATCGAATCCGCATCATTGCTACTAACATTTCTAAACACAATTTTCTCTAGGAACATATCAAAGTAAACATATGAAAGCAACAACGCAAGCTATTGATCTACAACATAATTTTCAAAATACTACCAGGACTAAGTTCATGATAAATTTAAGTTCAATTAATCATATTACTTAAGAACTCCGACTTAGACAGACATCTCTCTAGTCATCTAAGTGATCACGTGATCCAAATCAACTAAACCATAACCGATCATCACGTGAGATGGAGTAGTTTTCAATGGTGAACATCACTATGTTGATCATATCTACTATATGATTCACGCTCGACCTTTCGGTCTCCGTGTTCCGAGGCCATATCTGTATATGCTAGGCTTGTCAAGTTTAACCTGAGTATTCCGCGTGTGCAACTGTTTTGCACTCGTTGTATTTGAACGTAGAGCCTATCACACCCGATCATCATGTGGTGTCTCAGCACGAAGAACTTTCGTAACGGTGCATACTCAAGGAGAACACTTCTTGATAATTAGTGAGAGATCATCTTAAAATGCTACCGTCAATCAAAGCAAGATAAGATGCATAAAGGATAAACATCACATGCAATCAATATAAGTGATATGATATGGCCATCATCATCTTGTGCTTGTGATCTCCATCTTCGAAGCACCGTCATGATCACCATCGTCACCGGCGCGACACCTTGATCTCCATCGTAGCATCGTTGTCATTACGCCACCTATTGCTTCTACGACTATCGCTACCGCTTAGTGATAAAGTAAAGCAATTACAGGGCGTTTGCATTTCATACAATAAAGCGACAACCATATGGCTCCTGCCAGTTGCCGATAACTTCTGTTACAAAACATGATCATCTCATACAATAAAATATAGCATCACGTCTTGACCATATCACATCACATCATGCCCTGCAAAAACAAGTTAGACGTCCTCTACTTTGTTGTTGCAAATTTTACGTGGCTGCTACGGGCTTTAGCAAGAACCGTTCTTACCTACGCATCAAAAACCACAATGATAGTTCGTCAAGTTGGTGCTGTTTTAACCTTCGCAAGGACCAGGCGTAGCCACACTCGATTCAGCTAAAGTGAGAGAGACAGACACCCGCCAGCCACCTTTAAGCACGAGTGCTCGTAACGATGAAACCAGTCTCGCGTAAGCGTACGCGTAATGTCGGTCCGGGCCGCTTCATCTCACAATACCGCCGAACCAAAGTATGACATGCTGGTAAGCAGTATGACTTGTATCGCCCACAACTCATTTGTGTTCTACTCGTGCATATAACATCAACGCATAAAACCTAGGCTCGGATGCCACTGTTGGGGAACGTAGTAATTTCAAAAAATTTCCTACGCACACGCAAGATCATGGTGATGGCATAGCAACGAGAGGGGAGAGTGTTCGTCCACGTACCCTCGTAGACCGTAAGCGGAAGCGTTATGACAACGCGGTTGATGTAGTCGTACGTCTTCACGACCCGACCGATCCAAGCACCGAACGTACGGCACCTCCGAGTTCATCACACGTTCAGCTCGATGACGATCTCCGGGCTCTGATCCAGCAAAGCTCCGGAGATGAGTTCCGTCAGCACGACGGCATTGTGACGGTGATGATGTTCTACCGGCGCAGGGCTTCGCCTAAACTCCGCGACGATATGACCGAGGTGGAATATGGTGGAGGGGGGCACCGCACACGGCTAAGGAACGATCCGTAGATCAACTTGTGTTTCATGGGCTGCCCCCTGCCCCCGTATATAAAGGAGCAAGGGGGAGGGGGCGGCCGGCATAGGAGGAGGCGCGCCAAGGGGAGTCCTACTCCCACCGGGAGTAGGACTCCCTCCTTCCTTGTTGGAGTAGGAGAAGGGGGAAAGAGGGGGAGAGGAGGAAGGAAAAGGGGGCCGCACCCCTTGTCCAATTCGGACCAGAGGGGGGCTGCACGCCTCCTTCCTTTCGGCCTCTTTCTTCTATTCCCGTATGGCCCAATAAGGCCCATATACTCCCCGGCGAATTCTCGTAACTCTCCGGTACTCCGAAAAATACCCGAATCACTCGGAACCTTTCCGAACTCCGAATATAGTCGTCCAATATATCGATCTTTACGTCTCGACCATTTGGAGACTCCTCGTACTGTCCCCGATCTCATCCGGGACTCTAAACTCCTTCGGTACATCAAAACTCATAAAGTCATAATATAACTGTCATCGAAACCTTAAGCGTGCGGACCCTACGGGTTCGAGAACAATGTAGACATGACCTAGAACTATTGTCGGTCAATAACCAATAGCGGAACCTGGATGCTCATATTGGCTCCCACATATTCTACGAAGATCTTTATCGGTCAAACCACATAACAACATACGTTGTTCCCTTTGTCATCGGTATGTTACTTGCCCGAGATTCGATTGTCGGTATCCAATACCTAGTTCAATATCGTTACCGGCAAGTCTGTTTACTCGTTCTGTAATGCATCATTCCGTAACTAACTCATTAGCTACATTGCTTGCAAGGCTTATAGTGATGTGCATTACCGAGAGGGCCCAGAGATACCTCTCAGACAATCGGAGTGACAAAATCTAATCTCGAAATACGCCAACCCAACAAGTACTTTTGGAGACACCTGTAGTACTCCTTTATAATCACCCAGTTACGTAACATTTGGTAGCACCCAAAGTGTTCCTCCGGTAAACAGGAGTTGCATAATCTCATAGTTACAGGAACATGTATAAGTCATGAAGAAAACAATAGCAACATACTAAACGATCAAGTGCTAAGCTAATGGAATGGGTCAAGTCAATCACATCATTCTCCTAATGATGTGATCCCGTTAATAAAATGACAACTCATGTCTATGGCTAGGAAACTTAACCATCTTTGGTTCACGAGCTAGTCAAGTAGAGGCATACTAGTGACACTATGTTTGTCTATGTATTCACACATGTATTATGTTTCCGGTTAATACAATTCTAGCATGAATAATAAACATTTATCATGAAATAAGGAAATAAATAATAACTTTATTATTGCCTCTAGGGCATATTTCCTTCAGCGGGGACTAGGTGTCCTTAGCTCAAGCGGAATAAGGTGAAGACGCGGTCGTCTGAGTTGAATCTCAGCCTCCCTAACCAGACGTACAGTTGTCACAACAAATGGAACTGGTCGAACAACTCCATGTCCTTCTGAAGCCACTGGTTCTATCTCTTACCACTCTTACTTACAGTTTGTCTTTGTGAAGTCATTGCCTTCTTGCATTATCTGTTTGAGTTCACTGCGTGACTATCTGTTCTGATTGACTTCATACTATCATCCATCCTGATCTTTACTACCTAGCTTCTGTTAGTCTTCAAGCTTTCACTCTATTGAATACTTGACTATGGCTTATCTAGTGTAGTCTACCTTCCGCTGCATTTGAATAGTGTGGTTATAGTGTTTATCTTTGAAACTCCCATGTTTTGAAGACTTCCATAAAAATCGCCTATTCACCCCCCTCTAGTCGATAACTAGCCCTTTCAATTGGTACCAGAGCAAGGTACTCCTTTGTTCTGTGTGATTCGGTTTAACCACCTGGAGTTTAGCTATGTCGACTGCAGGGATAATCAAAGTCTTCGCTGCGTGCCCCATCTTTGATGGCCTTGAATATCCCTACTGGAAGAATAGGATGGGCATGCATCTTGAAGCCATTGATGTCGATCTATGGTATGTCGTCAAGAACGGCGTTCCCAAGACGGGTGAAGGCGTCACCCCTACTGATGTCAAGAAGTTCATTCAACTGGACTCTACTGCCAAGAACATCATCTGTGGGCACCTTACCAAAGGACAGTATGGCCGTGTGAGTGCTTTGGAAACGTCGAAGCTAGTCTGGGACTGGCTCTCCAAGGTCAATGAAGGCGTCTCAACTCAGAGAGATCAACGTATCAGTACTCTCCGCAACCTCTTCAACCGCTTCAAGAGACATGACAACGAGAATGTCCAGCTCACATTTGATCGCCTCACTGATATCACAAATGAGCTCCAAGCACTCGGCGCCACTGAGATCACGAAGCATGAGATAGTGAAGACACTACTGAGATCTCTTGATAGCTCATTTGACACCTTAGCCCTGATGATACAAGAACGCCCTGATTTCAAGACTCTCGATTCATCTGACATACTTGAAAGGCTCAACACACATGAGTACCAGCTATCTGAGAAATGAGATATCTATGGCCCCAACTATGGCCGAACTCGAGCTTTGAAGGCAAAGGCTGCTGCTTCCTCATCTGAAGAAGAATCTGACTGCAGTTCTGGTGATCCTGAAGACATTGGAAAGGAGCTTGCTATGCTTGTGAAGAAGTTCCAGAAATTCACCAAGAAGAAAGGCTTCAGAAAATCTTCACGATCCAGCTCAAGGAATGATGAAGCTTCTGCCTATGATCACAAGAAGAGAACCTGTCACAAGTGCAAGAAACCTGGTCACTACATCTCTGAGTGTCCACAGTGGGACAATGAGAAGAATAAGAAGAAGAGCAAAGAATATGATTCTGATGACAAGAAAAAGAAGAAATCCTCAAAGTCTTCTTCCAAGTCTTCTTCCAGATCTTCGTCACACAAGAAGAGCTCATCTGGAAAGTCCCGTGCTTTTGTTGGCAAGGAAATGGATTCAGAGGAGGAGTCAGCTTCAGAGGAGGTGGAGGTGGATTCTGAGGGGGAGTCTGACTCGGGTGTTGCGAGTCTAGCTCTAGCTACTGCCTACGTTGCCAAGTCCATCTTCAACACCGAAGACAACGGCTCCGTCACCAACACCGATGATAATGTCGAGGACGACTCGCCTCCCACCTACTGCTTCAAGGCACGCGGTGCCAAGGTAAAATCACGCAATGCTTACTTTCAAACATCCAGTGAAGATGACTCTGATGGTGAATCCAAACCTAGTTACAAAACACTTGCTAAAATTGCAACTGAACAACAGAAAGCTATGGAACATGCTCAAAAACTGTTAGATAAAAGCGATGACCTGTTGGACGCGGAAATGACCAAGTCTCAGTCCTTAATTGAAGACATAAAAAATCTTCATATTAAGTACCAGGAACTTGAAGGTCGACATGAATCGCTCACAACTTCTCATGAAAAGCTTTCCTATGATTATCTTCAAAGGAAGCAGGAACTTGAGAAATTGAGATCGGATCATGAAGATCTTCAAAAGGAAAATGAGTCACTTCGCGCCCAAAAGATCAGTCCCGCTCAAGAAGGATTTGAATCACCATGCCTAAAATGCATTGAGCGCGATAACGCTGCTTCTGTTGCTGAATGTTCTACCACTGCTACTGTTGCAATATCTTCAACTATTGACGTGGTAACTAACCCCTCTGCTGAGGATACCACTACTATTGCTGATGAGAATAGCAGGTTGAAGACACTGCTTGGGACAGGGATGTACAAAAGTCTCAAAGGGCATCGGATACTGTGTGATGTCCTCAAAAAGCAGATTCTGAACCGAAACCCTAGGAAAGATGGTGTTGGGTTCGAGAGGAAAATGAATGTTGATGGGTCGTACTGGAAGCCTGAGCAGTACCCCAAAACCACATGGGTTGCTGCAAGGGAACCTCCAGTTGATCCATCCACCTTATCTGGTTTCACTTGTGCTAACCCCATTATCATTGATGAATCCTTTGATGCAAACTATAAACTATTTAAGAATCAGAATGGTGAAGTGTTTGCCAGGTATATTGGTACTAACTGCAGGAATGGGCCACCTTTGAAGAAGATATGGGTTCCCAAAAGTTGTCTTGAGAATCTTCCTGTGAATGTTATCATGACATCACCCGTGAAGAAGACAGCCCCATAACAAAGGCTTCATATGGCCCAAAAGCTTCATACAGACCGAGGACTCATCTGACTCACCCTAACGTCAATTTTTTGTAGGGAAATCATACTCAGACCCATGAATATGAGTGTGTTTCTTCAAACCGCTATGTCCATAGAACAAAGAATTTTTCTACTTATTCCTATGAGTATTATTCACCTCCTACAAGGCTATTTACTAGGGATCCAAAGCCGAAATTCTCAGATGCTGCACTTAGACTCGTTGCTTCTAAGCCACCTCTGAAAATGTGGGTGGTTAAGAAAACTTAACTCTCTTTTGCAGGGTAAGGTCTCCAGCCGGAAATCAAAGGCGTCCAAAACTCATGCTGGGGACCTTAAACATCTTGTGGGGCGCAAGATAAAATGCCCAAATGGTCTTACTATGTACTTCGTTCCAGGATTCCTTGATACTCACCCTATCTATCCTAACCAAGACCTGAATTTTCATGTTCCACTTGTTCGTCAAATGTTTATGCTTCACAACTCGCTTGGTGAAGCCTATCCCCCAAGCGGCACTGTAGGCTACCACACCTCATACTTCAGAATGGATTATGGACAGTGGATGCACTCACCACATGACGGGAGATCGAAGTCTTCTGATGGATTCAACGCTTCGTCCATCAGACAAAAGTCACATCACATTTGCTGATACTGGTAAAAGCAAAGTATTGGGTCTAGGCAGAGTTGCAATATCAAGGGATCAGCACATGGATAAAGTGATGCTTGTTGAATCCGTTGGTTTCAACTTAATGTCTGTCTCTATGCTCTATGACTTGAACATGATTGTGCTATTTGGAAAATATCGATGCCTTGTACTAATGGAATCTGACAAGTCTCTAGTCTTTGAAGGGTATCGGAAAGATGATCTCTATATGGTAGATCTCTCAGCAGGACCACAGATGGCCGTATGTCTTCTAGGAAAGGCTTCGGAATGCTGGCTCTGGCATCGAAGGCTAGGGCATGCTGGCATGAAGAATTTGCACACTCTCGCGAAGAAGAAGCATGTCGTGGGCATCGAAGGCGTCAAGTTCAAAAAGGACCATCTATGTGGCGCCTGCGAAGCCGGAAAGATGACTAGGGCCAAGCATCCCTCGAAGACAATCATGACTCTATCTCAACCCTTCGAGCTGCTTCACATGGATCTATTCGGCCCTACTCACTACTCTACTCTCAATGCTACTGCTTGCCTCTATGGCTTCGTAATTGTTGATGATTACTCCAGATATACTTGGGTGCACATAATTCTCTACAAGACTGAAGTGCAGGATATCTTCAGACGATTTTCCAATCGTGCCATGACGAACTATGGCTTCAAGATCAAGGACATCAGAAGCGACAATAGCACTGATTTCAAGAACACTGGTCTCGACCTCTATCTGGATACACTTGGCATCACACATGAGTTCTTTGCTCCTTATACACCTCAGCAGAATGGTATCGCCGAGCGCAAGAAGAAAACTCTCATTGAGATGGCCAGAATGATGCTTGATGAGTACAAGACTCCATGGAAGTTCTGGCCTGAAGCCATTGACACTGCTTGCCACATCATCAACCGAGTTTATCTTCACAAGCTTCTAAAGAAAACATCATGTGAGCTCCTAACTAGTAAGAAGCCAAATGTAAGCTACTTCAGAGTATTTGGTGCTAGCTGCTGGATCAAGGATCCACATCACACTTCGAAATTTTCACCGAAAGCACATGAAGGTTTTATGCTTGGTTATGGAAAGGATTCACACTCCTACAGAGTCTTCAACCTCTTTCACTATAAAGTGGTTGAAACTATAGATGTGCGGTTTGATGAAACTAACGGCTCGCAAAGAGAGCACCTGCCAAATGTGCTAGATGAAGTACCTCCAAGTGAATCTATCAAGCAGATGGGAATTGGAGATATCATACCCTGTGAGAATCAATTTAAAGAGGAACTTGTCATTTCTGCACCAAATCAACCCGAAGACAATGCTCAGCCTGAAGACAATATCTCAACTGATGACAATGATCAGCAAGAGCAAAATCTTCGTCCTGCTCATCCTCATGTTGCAAATGAAGTTCAGATTGAGAAGATAATTGAAAGCTTGAATGCACCTGGTCCACTCACTCGTTCTAAAGCAACCCAAAGAGCAACACAGCTAACCAACTTCTATGGACATTTTGCATTTGTCTCAATCTCTGAACCCAAGAAAGTTGATGAAGCCTTCATGGAACCTGAATGGATTGAAGCTATGCAAGAAGAGCTTCAACAGTTCGAGCTGAATAATGTGTGGGAATTGGTCAAGTGCACTGATCCTCGGAAGCACAATATCATTGGCACCAAATGGATATATCGCAATAAGCAAGATGAGCATGGTCAAGTGGTCAGAAATAAGGCTCGTCTTGTTGCACAAGGTTACACCCAAGTGGAAGGAATTGACTTCGATGAAACATTTGCTCAGGTGGCAAGACTTGAAGCCATTCGCATACTGCTAGCCTATGAAAATCATCACAACATTCTCCTGTATCAAATGGATGTGAAAAGTGCTTTTCTCAATGGAAAGATAGAAGAAGAAGTATATGTCGCACAACCTCCAGGTTTTGAAGATCCAAAACATCCTGACATGGTATACAAGCTCAACAAGGCATTGTATGGCCTCAAACAAGCCCCTCGTGCTTGGTATGACACGCTCAAAGACTTCTTGAAGAGCAAAGGCTTCAAACCTGGTTCACTAGATCCTAAACTCCACGAAGACATATGATGGTGAACTGTTTGTGTGTCAAATCTATGTGGATGACATTATCTTCGGCTGCACCAACAAGAAATACAGTGATGAATTTGGTCACATGATGCAAGAGCAATATCAAATGTCCATGATGGGCGAGCTGAAGTTCTTTCTGGGTCTTGAAATCTGTCAGCAATGCAACAGCATCTTCATATCACAAGAAAAATATCTCAAAGACTGCCTGAAGAAGTTTGGAATGCAAGATTGCAAAGGATACACGACGCCAATGCCAACCAAAAGTCATCTGGGTCCCGACGACAATGGTAAAGAGTACGATCAAAAGGTATATCGCTCCATGATTGGTTCTTTGCTTTACTTATGTGCATATATGCTAGATATAATGCTTAGTATTTGCATGTGTGCCCGATTCCAAGCGGCTCCAAAGGAATCACATCACTTAGCTGTGAAGCGAATTCTTCGGTATTTGGCTTACACCCCAACACTAGGATTATGGTATCCAAATGGCTCATAATTTGATCTAGTTGGATTCTCAGATGTTGATTATGCTGGTGACAAGGTTGATCACAAGTCCACATCAGGCACATGTCATTTTCTAGGACGATCTCTTGTCTGTTGGTCTTCAAAGAAGAAGAACTGTGTATCTCTCTCTACTGCTGAATCTGAATACATTGCTGCTGGATCTTGCTGTGCTCAACTTCTCTGGATGAAGCAAACTCTTAAGGACTATGGAATCCATCTAAAGAATGTGCCTCTTTACTGCTATAATGAGAGTGCTATCAAGATTGCAAACAACCCAGTTTAGCACTCGAAGACAAAGCACATTGAAATTCATCATCACTTTCTCAGAGATCATGTTATGAAGGAAGATATTGATATCATTCACGTCAAGACAGAAGAACAGTTGGCTGATATCTTCACAAAGCCCTTGGATGAGAAAAGGTTTTGCAAGTTGCGGTGTGAGCTAAATATCTTGGAATCCTCAAATGTCCTGTGAATGGACACACATCCTAACACTTATACATTTTGATGACTTAGATGTGCAACACACGAAGTAATGTATATCTTCAATCAATGAAGACATACACTCTAAGTGTGAATACATTAATGCGGAATTTGACTTCGGAGCGCCATGATAATTGTGTGCCGTGTCTGGGTCTAATACTTCCTATATGGTGGGTAATGCCACCACCAAATTTCTGTTTGAAGTGTTTCTCTTGCCGTTATGCTAGCATTGTTTTCATATGTGATTCATATTCATCCTTGGCTTATGCTCAAGTTTATCTTCAATTGGTTGAATTGGACTAGTACTATATATATATATATATATATATATATATATATATATATATATATATATGTGTTCTGTCCTCTACAACATTCACTTATAGCTCTGGCTTCGTGTTGAATCTTTTGAACTAAGTGAATGTGATCAGACCCAAACCTATCTATGCTTCTACCTCAACTCTATCTGTCCAAGTCATATGCATTCTATTGAAAACTATCGATTGTCTTCACTGAGAACTTGTCAACTGAAGTCAATTTGACGCACATTTATATCTGTTTTTAATGCTTTATCCTATTTGCCTGAAACTCGGAGAATTCGGAACGACCACCCAGACAATCCAAGCGTGCGTGGGAACATGGAACAACTCCCAAGGTGTTGCATGCTTGCCATGTATCCATCAGATGTGAATCGCCAGGGGCATCTGCATAATTGCGCTGTGCCGTCTCTGTCCTTATAAATACCCGTCACGTCTCGGTCAAAAATTCTTCTTCCTCCTCGCCACCTCTCGCAAACCCTAGCGCCTCCGCTAGCTCTCAACGACGCCAACGACGAAGCGCTTAGCTGCCGCGACTTCCTCGACGCTGTCCTCACGCCGGCCGCAGACCTCGTCTTCTCCGCCGTCACCATAGGTGTCTTCCGTCGCCAAGTTAGGGCACGGGAGATTGAACTGCTCGGCCTCCATCTTCGCTCCGTCTAGCAGTTCTTCGTGTGGTAATTAAAGTTTACTTTTTACCGTCCTTTTGATCTGATAGATTCATCCGTTTCTACCAAAAATGGTTTCTAAATCTTCAAACTTGAATCTATCTCATCTTGCATCTCATATTCTGCCTAGTCTATTCACTTATGCTTCTTTACAAGTTAGATTCCTCACTTGTACTTATTCTTGGATTTGTACAATTCTGGAACCAACTCTCATCAAATAAGTGAATGTCTTCGCATTGTGAGGTCAATGTCTTCAAACTGATTTATCTTCAAAATCTTCTAAGAATGCATATGGCCTCTTCCCCTTCCTTCGCACCTCTAATGCTGTCATAGGTACATGTTCGTGGGAGAATCCCTTGGTTCTCATAGTCTGCATTCGTTTGCAGAATTCTTGCAGAGTCACATCAACTCACCTGAAGCCAGTTCTTGTCTGACCAGTCGTTTGAAGCCATTGCACGTACTGAAGCCCTTCAGCTTACACTTCATGGCAACTGAATAGTCAGCACAAAAGGGAGGCAGACAGCACCGTGGTAACACTTCCAAGGATTTACCTCTAGATTGCATGAGCTGTACAAGACTGATCCTGAGGAAACCTATACTGGCCGCAAGAATCGAATCCAATGGATTCGAAGTATTGGGAAGAAGAGTGGTTCAAATACCGCTTCGTCACCGAAGAATATGCAGAGAAAAATGCCATCAAGGGACCATGGGGAGATATTGTGTACAAAAATCTTCTACCCCAGTCCCTTTCTGAAGACCTCCAACGAGAATTCTATCCGTGCATGATTCGCGGACTGCAGCCAGAGAACGCTAATCCTTCTTCTCTGTTGTGGTGCCGTGAAGACCATATGTTCAAGCACAATTTCCAGTTGCCAAAGACTCAGCTGCGAAGAACAAGAAGGCTCTGGGGCTCGACTTCAACCCTGGTCCTTCCTCACCTCGAGATGATGGCACCCGCGAAGCCAATCAGAATAGGATCGGCCCCTTCTACAACCTTGATGGCCTCATCACCCACATAACTGTCCAAGGTTCCAAGGTGGATCATTCTGATAATGATGCTGACACTGATGAAGCTCCAGCTCCTCCTCTAAAGCCTAAGAAGCAAAAGAAGACTAAAGCTTCAAAGTCATCTACTGCTCCAACAGCTTCGCGTGTGAACCCTTTGGCAACTGCTCCTCCTGCTCCCAGCAACACCTCTGAAGATCTCTCTCACATCTCCAAGAGGCGTGAGAAGCCAAAGAAGAAACCTGTTCAGCGACAGAGTCAAGCACTTACACCTGATGCCGTTCTGAGGAACGAATCTGAAGCCATTGATTTGTCTTCAGATGAAGAATTTGGCAATGATGCCCTTGAGCAGCTGATCAAGAGCAAGCAAGAGGCGGAGATCTTCAATGACCTGCCCCTCTTCGATGTGAATATCCTACACACTTTCATTGATGAATGGTTCAATAATCAAGATCTCAGCTTTGATGATCTTCAACTCCCCATTGCCATCAACGTCTCCTTTCAAGGCGCCATTGCTCCTAAGCTGGCTCTGGCTCAGCGAATCGTTAAACTGAAGCACAAGATTGATTTTGAAAAGGAACAGTTCAAGAAGCATGTAGCCAAGCTGAGTGTGGCTGATGTCCAAAAATTCAAGGTGATGCTCAATGACCTCAAGGAGGCGTTTCGCAAGAAACGTGAGGAAGCCAAAGGCTCAAGAGAGCGCATGAAAACTCTTGCTGCTAAGTGTGTTCAGGCTTACAACGAAGCCAAAAAGCGCAAGGCTCTTGGGCGTCCTGGTATTGACCCCAAGATGGCTGCCAAGCACAAGAAGAAGCACAATGTGGCCCACACTGAAGCTCCACGACGGGAAGAACCTCACATTGTCTTCCCAGCCAGCATGACAGGCTCGAAGCCCAAGGTCTCCACTGTGGCTTCAGATAAATAGAAAACCAAGGCAGCTTAAGCCGAAGACAGAAAGCGCAAAACCAAGAACACCACAGATGATGCACCACCCCTCAAGAAGAGGAAGACCAAGAAGAGAGATCGGGCTTGTCACGCCCAATATGCGGCCCTATCCAAAAGGAACTCGAAGGTCCCACCAAGGATAGACCCGCATATTGAAACGCTTTTGCAAGGTGGATATCATTACATCAACATTACATAATAGATGGGGATACATCCAATACATACAATGTCACATGAAAACAACAATACAACATACAAGAACAACATCCGACTATGGATGAATCATAAACAGAAACTCAAACAATATCCACCCTGCTAGCCCAGGCTGCCGACCTGGAACCTATCCCCTGATCGAAGAAGCAGAAGAAGAAACTCCAAAACAAGCAACATCGCTCTCGCGTCATGATCATCGCATAACCTGTACCTGCAACTGTTGTTGTAGTAATCTGTGAGCCATGATGACTCAGCAATCCCATTACCATGGGTATTAAGACTAGCAAAGCTTAATGGGAAAGGAAGGGGTAAAGTGGTGAGGTTGCAGCAGCAGCTAAGAATATATGGTGGCTAACATACGCAAATGAGAGTGAGAAGAGAAACAAAGGAACGATCGTCATCTAGTAATGATCAAGAAGTGATCCTGAACTCCTACTTACGTCAGACATAACCCAGAAACCGTGTTCACTCCCCGGACTCCGCCGAGAAGAGACCATCACAGCCACACACGCGGTTGATGCGTTTTAATTCGGATCTGGTGTCAAGTTATCTACAACCGGACATTAACAAATTCCCATCTACCACATAACTGCAGGCACGGCTCTCGAAAGTTTGTAACCCTGCAGGGGTGTCCCAACTTAGCCCATGATAAGCTCTCGCGATCAACGAAGGATATTCCTTCCCCCCGGGAAGACCCGATCGGTCTCGGAATCCCGGCTACAAGACA
The DNA here is from genome assembly GCA_963921465.1 of Triticum timopheevii. Lineage (NCBI taxonomy): Eukaryota > Viridiplantae > Streptophyta > Magnoliopsida > Poales > Poaceae > Triticum > Triticum timopheevii. Next base: position 367,991,623 of record OY997272.1, on the reverse strand, counting down.
TTTCGACAGTAATAAAACAAGACCAGCAAGACCTCCCGGCGTGCCAACAACCTGATAGTAGCCGTGCGTATCTCGTCTCAGGCCACGACCGGATGAGCACTACATACAACTAGAACCAGCCCTCAAGTTTCCCCGAGGTGGCACTGCAAGTGGCTCTAGTTTGGACCAACACTTAGACAAGCATTGGCCCGGGGGGGCTAAAATAAAGATGACCCTTGGGATGCACGACTCCTAAGGGAAAAAAGGTAATAGGTGAGGCAAATGGTAAAACCAATGTTGGGCCTTGCTGGAGGAGTTTTATTCAAAGTGAACTGTCAAGGGGGTCCCATAAATCACCCGACCGCGTTAGGAACGCAAAATCCGGGAACATAACACCGATATGACGGAAACTAGGGCGGCAAGAGTGGAACAAAACACCAGGCATAAGGCCGAGCCTTCCACCCTTTACCAAATATATAGATGCATTAATAATATAAGAGATATTGTGATATCCCAACATAACCCTATCCACCATGGAGCAATCTTCAACTTCACCTGCAACTAGGAACGCTATAAGAGGGGCTGGGCAAAGCGGTAACATAGCCAAGCAATGGTTTTCTAGGAAGGGTGACAAAGGTTAGAGGTTCATGGCAATTTGGGAGGCTTGAAGAACAAGTGATAGGAAGCGCAGCATAGTGATAGAACGAAACAACTAGCATAGCAATGATAGTAGTGAGATCCAGGGTAGCGGTCATCTTGCCTGAAATCCCGCTAGGAAGAAGAACGAGTCCATGAAGAAGACGAACGGACGTAGTCAAACGAATCCTCACAACTCCGGAACGAAACCGAAGCTAACGAGAGAAGCAAACCGGAAAGAAGCAAACAACATGGTAAACACACAAGCATAAACATGGCATGATGCACAAACAAGTATGATGCATGTTCGGTTTAATGAGGCATGGCATGGCAAAGTGCAACAAACAATGCTACAAGTTAAGTGGAGCTCAATATGCAACGAGTTGCATATCGACGAAACACCACATTCATTTATTTAGTTCTCTCCCGTTTATGTACCCAACAATATTAAATGTTGTTATAAACATGGCAAGAGGTGAAGCATAAATAAACTAACTATCTAGGCAAGTTTAAGTGAGGCCGAAAACAACAAACGCTAATTCCGGAAAATCCCCATATGTCATTTAGCAATATAATGCAAACACAATTTTAACCATTTAAATGTTGTTAACATGATGCGGATGACATATGCAAGTATATGCAATTTTATGAAAACGTTGACATGAGCATGTTATGAAGCATTTGGTCACCATGGTGGAACGAAAGGGATGCTGCAACGAAAATGAAAATGGTGCCATGGAAACATTCCGATCCCAGTAACTCGATTGAGATACCGATGCAAGAGAGAAGTGTGCGGATGAGTGTGTCATGCAAAAGGTGATGGGGTGATCCCAGTTACCGGGTTCCCACGGGTCGACGGCATTGCAAACGAGGAGGAACGTGCAAGGATCAATTCGATCACGGTGCAAAACTCGAGCATCTCATACAACACATGCATTCGGTCCGCGGACGTCGTCTCGGGGTTATGCCTTTGAAGCGTGCTTTTTTGGAGCGGGTCGAGTTTGAAGCGGCATAGAGGAAGTAGACGTTTTCGGAACGGTTGTAGTGGAAGTAGTTGTACACGTTCGTCTCGGAGAGGTACTTGATGAATCCAACGTCTTCGGGGCGATGGTAGTGGAAGTAGTGGTACACATATCGTAGAGGAACTTGACAGAATCCAGTCTCCAGGGTCGTCGTGGTACTTGTAACTCGTGTAACTACACCGTTCGTTGCGTAATTGTACATGGGTCTCGAGTCTTGGTCCTGAACTTGAGGAGGTCAACGGTCGAAGTGACCCACGCGAGCACTCACGCACGGGCAAGAGAGCGGGCTATGATGCTCACGCGGCAAGCAGGGAAAACAGAGGTCGGCGGCAGGGACTTGGCACTAGTTGATGCGAGCGAGCAGAGACGCGTCCTCCACCCCGCTCGAACGAGGCAGAGGCAGGGCAGGGTGGCTTGCAGCGGTGCGAGATCCGCCAAAGATGAAGAGGGCGGCCACGGGACGGGCAACTGGGTCGGCGGGAACCAGCCAGATCCGAGGCCAGGGAGGTGGCTTGGGGAGGCGGACGAGCTCCAGGACGGGCGCGGGGAGCAGAGCAGCAGCGATGCAGGTCTCGTGCAGGAGATGGGGTCGTGGTCGCGGTGTAAACGGAAGCAGAGGGCGACGCGAGGCAGGGGGCGCCGGAGTTGACCTCCAGTGGTGGTGTGGGAGGCCAGGCGAGGCGTCCTGGCGAGGCAACGACGCGGAGGAAGGCCGATGAGGGCGCGCGACGGAGCTCGGCGGGCGTGCTTCGACGGAGATGCTTGAACGGGGGCGGCGAACGCGGAGGAGAGGAAGGAGCAGAGGCTTGGCCTGAGGGGAAGGGGCGCAAAGGAGACGACGCTCGGGCATGGGGATTAGGCGCGAGGCGCGGGTGTTTGTGGGTGTGCGGCGCACAATGGGGAACGAGGGGAGGAAGAGAGGCTGCGAGGGAGATGTGGATCGAGCAGGGAAGAGGCTAGGGTTAGGAGCGGGGCGCGGCTGGGCCTAGATGGCCTGCTGGGTTGCTGGGCTCTCTTCTCCCTCTCTCTTATTTTCTTTAACATAAAATAATTAGAGAGAAGAAAAGAAAAAGAGGGTTAGGGAAAGTTGGACATGGGGATAATTTTCCCGGACTCACAAAAATGTGCTTGTTCCGAGAAAATAGAAAAGGCCATGATTGTGAGATTTAAATCCAAACTCATTTGATTTAAATTCAAATGATTTGAATAAGAAGTGAGGGTTGGGAAGGTCCAAAAATGTTCGGATTTTTGGTGGAGCTCCGGAATGTGAAGAAAGAATTTAGGGCAAAGTTTGGAGACCAAGAATTAAGATAACAAATGCATGGGATATTTTGCAAGTGGGTTATGGTTAATTCCAAACTAATGGAATATTTGTTTTATAGCTCCCTAATAATATTGGGAGGATATATGTTATAAAGAGAAATCACCATGTGCATTTCCCTCGATTTAAATGGACCGAAGATCCATATGATTTTATTTAGATGAGTTTTAAAAAGGGTTGCATGATGACATGATGCAATGCAAATGATGCAAAGAGATGAGATGCATGACATGAACAAAATGCAAAACAAAGGACAAAAACCCAACCACGAAAGAAATATCATATCGCATCTCCGGAAAAGGCAAGAGTTGGAGTTACGAATGCGGAAAGTTGTATCTGGGGCGTTACAACACTCCACCACTACGAGAGGATCTCGTAACAAGATCTAGGATGGCACCGGAGAGAAATGGAGAGGAAGATAAGAGGTAAACTAAGTTGCTTCTTTGACGAACGAGTGAAACCACGAATCTTGAGAGGTTGAGCAATTTAAAAGAAAGAGTACAACAGAGATGAACGAGATTGCAAATAATCCGTTAGAAAAGAGGAACAAAGAACATTACGAGAACTTGAAGGTTGCAAAGACATGGAAATAAGAGCTTCACGAACGAAAAGAATATGACCACCTCGGTATAATGAGATAGCCAAGGAACAAGAATGACAGAATTTGGACAGCACTCCGGTAGAAAAGAGAAGAAAACTTGATGAGATAAAAAGATATTGAAGAGATGATACAACACTTCGGTTAAATGGATAAGCAAGAAAAGAATACGATCCTCAAAAAACAAGGTGATGGGTGAAGAGCACAACACCACAATGCTTCCATAACGAAAGAATAGAAGTTAGACCGTTGGGATAAAGGGACGGAGAAGAAAATGACAACTTTTGCCATAAGTGAACTTGGAAAGCATCCTTGCAAAGAAGAATCGAACGGAGTTGTTGGAAAATAAACAACGAGAAGCACAAGCTTGTTGTGGGCTTATGGAAAACATCTCGAGACTATGAGATGACAACCGGCCACTAATGGAAACCATTGATTTGATTGAGAGCACCAAAGAGATGAAAAACTTCTTCCACCAAGTGAATAAAGAGCAAGCTTGGGTCATGCATAATCACCACAAATAGCAACAACCCTTAAGGAAAGGATTTAGGTGAAATATGACACAAGATAACTCCAACGAAGAAGTTGATTGGTCGAAAAGATCTCTTGAACAAAGAGAAAATGATGGATTTAAAATACCTCATTCTTGACAACATATGAATCATGAAACATGAATGGAAATTGCCAAGAATGATATAACACCACCTCAAAAGCTAAGGTAGAAAGAATTGCACTTCGAAATGCAAGAAGAAGAATACTTGAACTCCTTAAAACAAAACATGTGTTGAGCACCATGTTTATTTTAGAGTATATCTTGGCGGGTCATAACTTCGAGAGAAATCTTGAAGAACAATTGAAGAATGAAAATAATCCTTGACGAACCACCATGTAGAGCCTCCATGAAGAACTCCGGTAATAAAAAAAGGATGATAGAAAGAAACAGAAGATGAAAACAGAAGGTGAACCCTTGCAATGATTTAGATGGAGCTTCGCGATGAGATAATGCGGAAAACTTGGAACCCCGGAAAAAGAATAGATGAAACACTAGAACCGAGAATTACTTCATCATGAACAATCTCCGGAAGAAAAGAATTGAATCACCTCGAGGAAATAAGAATATGATTTATTGTATGCTTATCCTTCATCAAATTAAATTGATGGCAAGCAATGGATTTTGCATATTACTTATTCTCGTAGAAAGGATTAAGAGGGATATAGCGTAAACTTGAGAAAGTCTTCATGAACCACCGGAAGGATTGGAAAGAACGAATGAATTGATATGATAACAAAGGAAGTGAAATCTTGAACGAACCACCGTAAGAATTGAAAATGAACGTAGCAAAGGCACAATTCGCGGGAAGAATTGGAAAATGAATGAAGATACTTGAGGGGATTTAGATACATGAGAACGAAGAGATCATGAACTGATTAGAGGATATTTGAACAATGCACCGGTAAGATTTAGAGAACGATAGCTACACGCTGAGAATGAAGAATTATGACATGATGGCCTTCGGAGGAAAGAAATAGAAACAACTCAAGAAATGCTCCGGATGGTAAGAAAAGAATTGTCACAATCAAAAAAATTATGAGGATAGCATGAAGCTAGAACCATGAATATTCAAGAGAATGGACCAAGATTTAAGAGGAATCCTTCTTCGGTCTTCACATGTTGAGAATGATCATGAGAACCACCATGAATTGTTGAGATACTCCGGGAGAATTAAAAGAGGAAAGGTTGAGCCAAAGATGAAAAGAATTTGAAAGCGACCTTGGAGAAGGCATGTGACTGATGAAAATTCATTCTTATGTCAAACTCCGAAAAGAATTTGAGAATGGATCCAGAATAATTAGAAGAGTCAGGTAAGATCCTGGGAAAAGACCTGTGGGTTAGGGCCCACTCAAAGAAACACCATTGAACAATTGGTTGAAAAGGGGGGATTACACCGGTTGAATTAAATGACTTGAATGAGATAATAATCTCCAAATAGCTTGAACGGATTAAGAATGGAAACACAAATCTTCTGAGATATCTTCAACACTCTGGAACAAATGAATAGCAAGAGGTGAGTGATTGAGAGGTGCACTGGCATGAGAAAGCATTAGAAACGAGGAAAGGAATATGATGAATATCGAAAGCTTGAATTGGATCCACCGGAGAAGAAACAACAATGAAAGATGATGAACTTGAAACTGTTGAGCATCTTCATGGGAAATCACCGGATAAGAACATTGATTGAAAAGAGTGAAGAGACTTCACATGAATAAATGGATACTTGATTAAAAAAATCCGAGTCCTTGAAGAAAAAGGGTGGGAGGGCGGGAAAACAAAGATAACTTGGGGACAGATGAAACAAACACCAGTGAGAAAACTTAGAGTTGATCTTGCGGATGTTGAAAATGATCGGATCCACTTGAAGAGAAACACACCGGTTGAAAAAGAGTTGACATGACAACCTCAGTGATCAAGAAGGATTAGTACTCCCATAGAAATATGAGAACACCGTTTAGGAAAAGTATAGAATCAACACTTGACATTGAAGCAACTCAAATACCACAAATAAAACAAAACAAAGGATTTGGCTTGTAGGATAAGCTGGAACAAATACATATGATAGAGATTTACCCAATCCCATATCATGCATCTGTCGGAAAGATATTCTAGGAGCTACTTGAATTCCCACCTATAAAACTCCCGAAACTTTCTGGTTATGCAATCTGGTGTTGGGGATACAGGGGAAGCAATATATCTCACCCAAACTAACAATACCTACATCCAAGCTGTATCCATCCGTCAACACATAACCAAGAAAACTCCGGAAATGGTGTACCTCAACCTTCGAAAAGCATCCGTTATACAAGCTATGGCGATAGTCCCAAACTCCCCAGTACTGGGTGACGTCGAGGTTATCTCAACAACAACTGCATAAAAGAGATTTTCGATGTCGGCAAAACTCAGGTATTCCAGAACTGCAACGATAAAATTATGACGACAACACCTCGGAGCTCAACTCCTCGGGACACTGCCACAACCCCTAAATGTCAGGAGGCACCAAGAACAATGTTCTCGTCATAAGAATATCGGAATGATCCCAAGATACCCGCGTGATCCTAAAAAAAATTCGTGAAATTTGAGGAGAGGAAAGTCAAAACATCTACGTCAGGAGTCCTCACTAGAGCGACAAAGGGGGCTGAGGAGTAAAAAGAATCCCACTCTCCGATATATATAATCCTAAGACTCCAAATAGTTTTCTTCTAGACTCAACAACGACCAACAATCAAGGGGGCTCCTATGGTCGGTCGAGGCTCTGATACCAACTTGTCACGCCCAATATGCGACCCTATCCAAAAGGAACTCGAAGGTCCCACCAAGGATAGACCCGCATATTGAAACGCTTTTGCAAGGTGGATATCATTACACCAACATTACATAATAGATGGGGATACATCCAATACATACAATGTCACATGAAAACAACAATACAACATACAAGAACAACATCCGACTACGGATGAATCATAAACAGAAACTCAAACAATATCCACCCTGCTAGCCCAGGCTGCCGACCTGGAACCTATCCCCTGATCGAAGAAGCAGAAGAAGAAACTCCAAAACAAGCAACATCGCTCTCGCTTCATGATCATCGCATAACCTGTACCTACAACTGTTGTTTTAGTAATCTGTGAGTCACGAGGACTCAGCAATCCCATTACTATGGGTATCAAGACTAGCAAAGCTTAATGGGAAAGGAAGGGGTAAAGTGGTGAGGTTGCAGCAGCGGCTAAGCATATATGGTGGCTAACATACGCAAATGAGAGCGAGAAGAGAAACAAAGGAACGGTCGTCATCTAGTAATGATCAAGAAGTGATCCTGAACTCCTACTTACGTCAGACATAACCCAGAAACCGTGTTCACTCCCCGGACTCCGCCGAGAAGAGACCATCACGGCTACACACGTGGTTGATGCGTTTTAATTCGGATCTGGTGTCAAGTTATCTACAACCGGACATTAACAAATTCCCATCTGCCACATAACCGCGAGCACGGCTCTCGAAAGTTTGTAACCCTGCAGGGGTGTCCCAACTTAGCCCATGATAAGCTCTCGCGATCAACGAAGGATATTCCTTCTCCCCGGGAAGACCCGATCGGTCTCGGAATCCCGGCTACAAGACATTTCGACATTAATAAATCAAGACCAGCAAGACGTCCCGGTGTGCCGACATCCTGATAGTAGCCACGCGTATCTCGTCTCAGGCCAGGACCGGATGAGCACTACGCACAACTAGAACCAGCCCTCAAGTTTCCCCGAGGTGGCGCTGCAAGTGGCTCTAGTTTGGACCAACACTTAGACAAGCATTGGCCCGGGGGGGGGGGGCTAAAATAAAGATGACCCTTGGGATGCGCGACTCCCAAGGGAAAAAAGGTAATAGGTGAGGAAAATGGTAAAACCAATGTTGGGCCTTGCTGGAGGAGCTTTATTCAAAGTGAATTGTCAAGGGGGTCCCATAAATCACCCAACCGCGTTAGGAACGCAAAATCCGGGAACATAACACCGGTATGACGGAAACTAGGGCGGCAAGAGTGGAACAAAACACCAGGCATAAGGCCGAGCCTTCCACCCTTTACCAAATATATAGATGCATTAATAATATAAGAGATATTGTGATATCCCAACATAACCCTGTCCACCATGGAGCAATCTTCAACTTCACCTGCAACTAGGAACGCTATAAGAGGGGTTGGGCAAAGCGGTAACATAGCCAAGCAATGGTTTGCTAGGAAGGGCGACAAAGGTTAGAGGTTCATGGCAATTTGGGAGGCTTGAAGAACAAGTGATAGGAAGCGCAGCATAGCGATAGAATGAAACAACTAGCATAGCAACGGTAGTAGTGAGATCTAGGGTAGCGGTCATCTTGCCTAAAATCCCGCTAGGAAGAAGAACGAGTCCATGAAGAAGACGAACGGACGTAGTCAAACGAATCCTCACAACTCCGGAACGAAACCGAAGCTAACGAGAGAAGCAAACCGGAAAGAAGCAAACAACATGGTAAACACACAAGCATAAACATGGCATGATGCACAAACAAGTATGATGCATGTTCGGTTTAATGAGGCATGGCATGGCAAAGTGCAACAAACAATGCTACAAGTTAAGTGGAGCTCAATATGCAACGAGTTGCATATCGACGAAACACCACATTCATTTATTTAGTTCTTTCCCATTTATGTACCCAACAATATTAAATGTTGTTATAAACATGGCAAGAGGTGAAGCATAAATAAACTAACTATCTAGGCAAGTTTAAGTGAGGCCGGAAACAACAAACGCTAATTCAGGAAAATCCCCATATGTCATTTAGCAATATAATGCAAACACAATTTTAACCATTTAAATGTTGTTAACATGATGCGGATGACATATGCAAGTATATGCAATTTTATGAAAACGTTGACATGAGCATGTTATGAAGCATTTGGTCACCATGGTGGAATGAAAGGGATGACACGGCAACGACAATGAAAATGGTGCCATGGCAACATTCCGATCCCGGTAACTCGATTGAGATACCGATGCAAGAGAGAAGTGTGGGGATGAGTGTGTCATGCAAAAGGTGATGTGGTGATCCCTGTTACCGGGTTCCCACGGGTCGATGGCATTGCAAACAAGGAGGAACGTGCAAGGATCAATTCGATCACGGTGCAAAACTCGAGCATCTCATACAACACATGCATTCGGTCCACGGACGTCGTCTCGGGGTTATACCTTTGAAGCGTGCTTTTTCGGAGCGGGTCGAGTTTGAAGCGGCGTAGAGGAAGTAGATGTTTTCGGAACGGTTGTAGTGGAAGTAGTTGTACACGTTCGTCTCGGAGAGGTACTTGATGAATCCAACGTCTTCGGGGCGACGGTAGTGGAAGTAGTGGTACACATATCATAGAGGAACTTGACAGAATCTAGTCTCCGGGGTCGTCGCGGTACTTGTAACTCGTGTAACTCCACCGTTCGTTGCGTAATCGTACATGGGTCTCGAGTCTTGGTCCTGAACTTGAGGAGGTCAACGGTCGAAGTGACCCACGCGAGCACTCACGCACGGGCAAGAGAGCGAGCGATGATGCTCACGCGGCAAGCAGGGAAAATAGAGGTCGGCGGCAGGGACTTGGCACTAGTTGATGCGGGCGAGCAGAGACGCGTACTCCACCCCGCTCGAACGAGGCAGAGGCGGGGCAGGGGGCTTGCAGTGGTGCGAGATCCGCCGAAGATGAAGAGGGCGGCCACGGGACGGGCAACTGGGTCGGCGGGAACCAGCCGGATCCGAGGCCAGGGAGGTGGCTTGGGGAGGCGGACGAGCTCCAGGACGGGCGCGGGGAGCAGAGCAGCAGCGATGCAGGTCTCGTGCAGGAGATGGGGTCATGGTCGCAGTGTAAACGGAAGCAGAGGGCGACGCGAGGCAGGGGGCACCGGAGTTGACCTCTAGTGGTGGCTTGGGAGGCCAGGCGAGGCGTCTTGGCGAGGCAACGGCGCGAAGGAAGGCCGATGAGGGCGCGCGACGGAGCTCGGCGGGCGTGCTTCGACGGAGATGCTTGAACGGGGGCGGCGGACGCGGAGGAGAGGAAGGAGCGGAGCGTGACCTGAAGGGAAGGGGCGCAAAGAAGACGGCACTCGGGCATGGGGATTAGGCGCGAGGCGCGGGTGTGTGTGGGTGTGCGGCGCACAATGGGGAACGAGGGGAGGAAGAGAGGCTGCGAGGGAGATGTGGATCGAGCAGGGAAGAGGCTAGGGTTAGGAGCGGGGCGCGGCTGGGTTGCTGGGCTCTCTTCTCCCTCTCTCTTATTTTCTTTAACATTAAAGAATTAGAGAGAAGAAAAGAAAAAGAGGGTTAGGGAAAGAAGTTGGACATGGGGATAATTTTCCCGGACTCACAAAAATGTGCTTGTTCCGAGAAAATAGAAAAGGCCATGATTGTGAGATTTAAATCCAAACTCATTTGATTTAAATTCAAATGATTTGAATAAGAAGTGAGGGTTGGGAAGGTCCAAAAATGTTCGGATTTTTGGTGGAGCTCCGGAATGTGAAGAAAGAATTTAGGGCAAAGTTTGGAGACCAAGAATTAAGATAACAAATGCATGGGATATTTTGCAAGTGGGTTATGGTTAATTCCAAACTAATGGAATATTTGTTTTATAGCTCCCTAATAATATTGGGAGGATATATGTTATAAAGAGAAATCACCATGTGCATTTCCCTCGATTTAAATGGACCGAAGATCCATACGATTTTATTTAGATGAGTTTTAAAAAGGGTTGCATGATGACATGATGCAATGCAAATGATGCAAAGAGATGAGATGCATGACATGAACAAAATGCAAAACAAAGGACAAAAACCCAACCACGAAAGAAATATCATATCGCATCTCCGGAAAAGGCAAGAGTTGGAGTTACGAATGCGGAAAGTTGTATCCGGGGCGTTACAGGGTTGCTCCCAAACAGCCCCTTGTTGTTGAACCCATTGCTTTTTGTAGGACCTTGAAGTATGTCTAGAGGGGGGGGGGTGATTAGACTACTTGACCAATTAAAAACTTAACCTTTTCACTTTTAGACTTTGGCAGATTTTAGCTGTCTTTGCACAAGTCAAGTAATCTTCACACAATTCAAGCAAGCATGCAAAGAGTATATGAGCAGAGGAATTGAAAGCATGCAACTTGCAAGAATGTAAAGGGAAGGGTTTGGAGGATTCAAACGCAATTGGAGACACGAATGTTTTTGTTGTGGTTCCGATAGGTGGTGCTATCGTACATCCACGTTGATGGAGACTTCAACCCACGAAGGGTAACGGTTGCGCGAGTCCACGGAGGGCTCCACCCACGAAGGGTCCACGAAGAAGCAACCTTGTCTATCCCACCATGGGCGTCGCCCACGAAGGACTTGCCTCACTAGCGGTAGATCTTCAGGAAGTAGGCGATCTCCTTGCCCTTACAAACTCCTTGGTTCAACTCCACAATCTTGTCGGAGGCTCCCAAGTGACACCTAGCCAATCTAGGAGACACCACTCTCCAAGAAGTAACAAATGGTGCGTTGATGATGAACTCCTTGCTCTTGTGCTTCAAATGATAGTCTCCCCAACACTCAACTCTCTCTCATAGGATTTGGATCTGGTGGAAAGAAGATTTGAGTGGAAAGCAACTTGGGGAAGGCTAGAGATCAAGATTCATATGGTAGGAATGGAATATCTTGGCCTGAACACATGAGTAGGTGGTTCTCTCTCAAAACTGGTAAGTTGGAAGTGTAGGTTTGTTCTGATGGCTCTCTCCACGAATGAAGAGGAGGTGGAGGGGTATATATAGCCTCCACACAAAATCTAACCGTTACACACAATTTACCAATCTCGGTGGGACCGAATCAACAAACTCGGTCGGACAGATTCAGTAAACCTAGTGACCGTTAGTGATTTTGGTGGGACCGACATGCAACTCGGTATGACCGATATAGTTAGGGTTAGGGCATAACGTAATCTTGGTGAGACCGATTACACAAACTCGGTGAGACCGATTTTGGTAATTAGCTAACCAGAGAGTTGGTCAGGTAAACTCGGTGGGACCGATTCGCTCTTTTCGGTGAGACCGAAATGTTACAAAAGGGAGACAGAGAGTTTACATTGCAATCTTGGTGGGACCGATCGATCACTTCGGTTAGACCGAAACGTTACGAAGGGAAACATAGAGATTACAATCCCATCTTGGTGAGACCGAGATCCCTATCAGTGAGACCGATTTGCCTAGGGTTTGTGGCAGTGGCTATGACATTTGAACTCGGTGGCGCCGGATAGAAAGAATCGGTGGGACCGATTTTGACTTTGGGCTTAGGTCATATGTGGATGTGAGAAAGTAGTTGAGGGTTTTTGGAGCATATCACTAAGCACTTGAAGCAAGAGGCTCATTAAGCAACACATCATTCCTCCTTGATAGTATTGGCTTTTCCTATAAACTGAATGTGATCTTGGATCACTAAAATGTAAAATGTAGAGTCTTGAGCTTTTGAGCTTGAGCCAATCCTTTGTCCTTAATATTTTGAGGGATCCACTTTCATCATCCATGCCATGCCATTCATTAAGCTTTCCTGAAATATTTGTCTTGGAATAGCATTAGCTCAATGAGCTATATGTTGTTATGAATTACCAAAACCACCTAGGGATAGTTGCACTTTCAATCTCCCCCTTTTTGGTAATTGATGACAACATATAGATCAAAGCTTCGACAAATGATAATAAGATTGAAAAGCATCGTCGCTTTGAGAAGTATGTGATAAGCAAGAGCTCCCCCTAAATTTGTGCATAGTTTAAGATTTGCTTTGGACTGCAAATGCACAAGGAATTAGGATCATGGGTTACTCTTCCATGTCACATACATCTTGGTGGAGCGCTCAAAATAATAAAGATTGAATACATGCACTCATCACCAAGCAAAGTGAATGATCACATAAGGATAAGTAATATAATATCATCTAACAAGCATAAGTGTAGCTTATGATCAAACACATGATCATCAATGTCTCACAGATAATGGCATAGTATCTCAAGCAATCAAAAGCAAACAAAGTTCAACCAAGAAGACCAGAGTGAACAAAAGCAAACTCTCTCTCTCTCTCGAAGCCTATGATCTATACATTTTTCTCCCCTTTGGCAACAAGTTACCAAAAAGTTCCTAGAAAATGCATAGTACTATATCGTTTCTCAGGCTTGGTCTTCAGTTGGTTGTGTAGAGATGGCTCCTTGGACGAAGACTTCAGTTGATGTGGATGGAGCTGAAGGAGTTGGTGCTAGAGCTGGTTGCACTAGAGCTGTAGCTGGTGTAGACGAAGTAACTCTGGTGTCTGTTACTGGCTCTGCAGCTGATCTCTGAGCTCGAGGCACTCTGGCTAATTCATCTATAGTTGTCCTTCCCTTCCTCTCCTGCATCTCATCCTGTAGCTGCTCCACAACTGATTGAATCTCAGTTACTTTGACATCTAAATCATAGAATTTTATTTCCATGATTCTTTCCCGGCTCTCCTGGTTTTGAGTTAGGGTGGCCAACCCTTTCTCAATCCTCAGAGTTGATGCTATCAAGTAACCAAGCTGGTCCTGCGTGTTCTTCCAAAAGTACTCGGATGCCTCCTCTTGAGTTGGCATCTTGGCAGCCTTCTCTTTCTTTGCTTTCTCCTTCTTCTCTTGAGCTTGTACTGATGATGGCTCATTCTCATTCATCACAACTTGATTGTCCTCAAAGTCTGGATAGAGAACAAAGTGTTCCTTATCCAACAGATATTTTCCTGTGCCCATCTTTGAGTTAATCAACTCCTGAATTTGTGGGGCATATCCACAACTTCTCTTTTGGTCTGCTGCTGTCCTCTTGATAGTCTCAACCATGAGGCTCATGACCTTGAATTTCTGTGGCACATCAAATATGTGTAGCAAATTAATTGCATGCCCTCTGATCATGTTGTGGTCACCTGACTTGGGCAAAAGAGTGTGCCTTAGGATCCAGTTGATCGTTGGCAGCCCCGACAGAAGAAAATGGACTGACCCAAACTTGAAAGTCTCAAGAGTTTTGTCTGGGATCTCCTTGTACATATGTGACATAGAATTGTGATCCATCTTTTTCTTGGCATAAACGTCCAAGTCATCTTCACTCTCCTTTGGGGCATTGATCAGATTTGCCCATTCCTCAATAGTTGATTGGTATCTCATACATTCAGACATCCAAACTATCCTGCCATCTAGATAGAAATGTGCTGTGGAGTAGAATTGCATAATGAGCTCATCATTCCAGTTTGTGAGCTTCTGCCCAACAAAGTTTTCAACTCCACACGCACTGAAGCTGTCATACACTCCAGGATAATGTTCTTCATTCTCCTTCATGTAGGTCCAGTCGACCCACCTCATATCACACACTATAGGCTTCTTGTCCAACAAGATTGTCTCATAGAAATCCTGCTGTTCCTTTGTGTGGAACCTGTAATCAACAGCAGTCCTTCTCCTGGTGGCATATGGATCTGACTCTCTCCATAGCCTCAACCCTGAATCTCTCCTGATTTTCATGTTCTCAGCCACAGGATGCGCATCATTGTGGTCTGGAATCTTGGGTTTGAACTTCCTCAGGACTTGTCCTTCATCATCTTCCTCAACAGCAACTTCAGGCACTGGGGCCTTGTTCTTCTCAACAGCTGGTATACTTCTGGTATTCCTCTTTGGTGCACTCTTGGGCTTGGAGGAAGCTTTGGGTGCTTCTTTGGGCTTTGATGTTGTAGCCCCTGACCTTATAGCATCACCCATCAGCTTTTGTGCCTTGGGTGCTGGTGCAGCAACCTCTTCTTCCTCTTCTTTAGAGTCTCTCCTCATAGAGGGATTGCCAAGAACTTTGGCAGTAGTGGTTCTAACTCTCTTTTTCTTTTTGTCTTGACCAACAGCTTCATCTTCTGACTCAATAGTAAACTTCATGGTTTCTCCAGTGGCAACCTTCCTGGGTTTGTAAGTGGGAATCCTTCTTGCAGGTGCCTTCTTCTGCACTACTGGCTTAGTGGCTGCAGCTGAACCATATTCTTTCTTGACCACCTTCTTCTTGGAAGTGGCCTCATCTTCAGCTGCCACATAATCCTCATCCTCAGAGTCTGAGGTTCTCTCCCTTCTGGCTCTTGTGGCTGCTTTAGGCAAATTGCTAGGAGTGCTTCTGCTGCCATCATCTGAAGTGATAGAGGGACTAGTGCCCTCACTCATGTGAATCTGCTCTTCTGACTTGTTCTGGCTGTCACTTTGGTCTGACATGTTGAATACACCGACTGCTGACCCTGTGAATAGTTATAGATGAGATAGAGTGGATGAGCATCACAAAATGCAGAGATTTTTGCAAAAGAATGATTCAAAAACTTAGTTTTAGTTTTCCACAGAAAGCATTTTGGATCAACCAATTTTCAAACTCGGTGATACCGAAGCAGTTTTGGAACCTAAACTAGTGACCTCGGTCAGACTGAGTCACAGTTCGGTGGCACCGAGACTGCTAGGGTTTCACAAAGTTCTAAAATCGGCCACACCGATTAGCAATTCTCGGTCAGACCGAGAGTTACTAGTGCAATGGCGTTAGCCAAATCGGTGGGACCGAGTTTTTCAACTCGGTGGGTCCGAGATGGTTTCGGCGGAAACCTAACCCTAAATTTTCAAATCGCATCTATTCTAGGGATAGTTTTGACTGGATAGAGGTGTTTCAATCGTGGCAAGAATCATAATGAACACAATGTGCTGAAAATCAGACGAGGATAGCACTGTGATTGAGTTCATACCCTAGTTCGGCGATGAACTCTCTACGGCGGCAACGGCGGAGATGAAATCCATTGACGGCGGCAGAGACCAGCGACAGGAGGCGGCTGGCGACGAAGTCGATGATCCGAAGACCTAGAAGGCAGAGCGAGATATGCGCGGGTGAAGAGCATTGGAGAAAGTTTTCCAAATTTTTACCCGTGTGAATATATAGCCCGACACTACCGGTGTGACCGAGTGGAACGACTCCGTGGCACCGAGATGCATAACTGTTGATAGTTACAGCAACTCGGTGTGACCAAAAAGTTCAAATCGGTTGCACCGAGATTGAAAACCTAGATCGACTTAGTGATCTCGGTATGACTGAAATGGAAGAATCGGTCAGACCGAAAAGCACAAAGAAGTTTTGGAAGTTTAAGTCTATGACGAATCGGGGACTCCGAGTGCTCCTCACACAGAGTGGTTCGAATCTGACTTGATCAAATTTTGTGATGTAGCATGAATAGAGTTTGAGACGAGAAAATCATAGATAGCTAGAGAAGGTTCTTAGGCATTCTTGTCCATCCACTTGGCCAAAGAAAAGAAACCAATCAATCAAAGCAACAAGTGGATGTCCTCGAATGAGTAAAATATGCAACCAACATGCTCACACAATAAAATGGCAAATGAAATATGTGGCAAAGCATGCACAACCAATTCTAGCATCTATCAACCAATTGGCGATGACTAGGTCATCTATATATGAGTATATTGACTTAGGAGTCAAATGAGAACATTTCATCATAGGTCATACTCATCGTTTAAGCTCAAGTGGGGTTACCACTTTTACATAATGCATTGATGTGTTCACATCATTAGAGTTGCTTTGACTCAATTCTTAGAGTTAAGCTCCCCCTAGATGTGAGATCCCCCCTTAGAGGGATGAACTAACCTTGGGTTTATCGATGACAACTTCATGTAGGTGTTGAAGATGTGGATGGTCAATGTTGATGTAGATCATTTGGAGCAATCCTTTGGAGTGAGTTGCACTTTCAATACCTACATGGGTTAGTCCCACAAGGAACAAACAAGAATATCCATAGACATAGAGTGATGCACACACAAGATGATGTCCATGAAAACATTAGGTTACCTTGTCCCTTGCCTTACCAACATGAGGGTTTGTGACTCCTTGAACTAGTGCAAGATATGGAAGATGATTGCACTTGTCCTTGCCATAATGATATGAGTGAAGAATGTTGGCAGAGTCACCCTCAAGAACACTCTAGTTCTTCTTCTTCAGGATCCACATCATCTTGATGGGAATCCTTGGAGTTGTAGTTGTACTTGCTGAAGTAGAACTTGATGTAGTCTTGGGAACCCACTAGACCAAGGTCTTAGGTGCTTCTTCAAATGCATCAATCTCCTCTTGAAGCTTGTCCTTGCCTTTGTTATTGTGATCTTGTGGTGGAAGATCATCTTGTGCTTGTGTTCCCTTGAAGGAAGTAGGATCATACTTCTCTTGTTGAGGAACAAACTTCGTTTTGGGGTATTGATCTTCTTCCACTCAACTCCATTGGCATTGAACTTTCATTCAAAACCAACACCTTGATTCTTCTGGTGCCTTCCTTGCTTGCGTACAATTTCCTCGAATTGCTTACTCCCGGCAAGGCTCTTGTATACACCTTTCTCTATAATTCCCTTCAATAAGCTATTTTCTTGCTCAAGTGTCACTTGACCAAGAGAATCATTAGTGTAATCAAGAGAACTACTAGAAGCAACAATATTGGATTTAGCATTATTATTGTTACTACTAGAGGAAGAATCTTTCTTGTTCTTGTTACTAGACTTGACTTGAGGCATGTAAGTAGATAAGAGTAAACGCTTGGCAATGTAAGAAGAACTTTTCTTACGGAGATCATCATTGATTGCCTTTAAGAACTCATGCTCTTGCTCAAGATTGAGCTTTTCAAAGCATAACTTCTCATGAGCCCTTAAAAGTTCTCGATGATCTTCGAAGATAGTTTCATGAGCTAACTTAAGAGTGTTTAGTTCTTTAGTTAGAAGCTCAATCTTCTCCTTATCATTGTCATTCGTTTTATCTTGATTAGCATGATTAATTGACGTTTCATCATAGTATTCATTACTAGAGTTGTCAATAAGTAAATCATCATCACCTAACAAGTCATCTTCATCACTATTAAAATCAACATACTCGGGGTGTGTTACCTTAGGACCTTTATCCATGAAGCATCTTCAAATTCCTTCATTTGGTGAATCAAATATGTCGTAGGAGTTGGTTGACACAAGTGCTAGACCGGCAACACCTTCATCTTGAGTATATTCGGAGTCGGAGTGATAGCTTCTCTCGGAGTGATTGTCGGAGTAAGAGCCGGATACCCATTCACCAACATGAGCTTGATGTCTTCGTTTTGTGTAGCTCTTTGATGACTTGTCATTCCTTTCCGAATCCTTGCTTCTCCATGAGGGTCTTCGTTCATAACGATCATCTCTACTCCGTCTCTCTCTTGGTGGTGATTCTTCTCTTCTACTTCTTCTTTTTGGAGAATCTTCTCTTCTTTTGTAGGGTGTCGTACACTCATTGGAATAGTGTCCGGGTCTCCCACAATTGTAGCAATTGCGCTCTCGACTAGAAGATCTTTTGTCAATGTAAGACCTTGACTTAGAGCTTCTTTCTTTGCTTCTACTCTTGTAGAATTTGTTGAAGTTCTTCACCATTAAGCTCAATTCTTCATTGAAGGTTTGTTTCTCACTTGATGATGTGGGGGCTTCACATGAGGCTTTGTAAGCACCACTTGACTTGTTGTGATGTTCCTCCTTATCCTTGAGTGACATCTCATGAGCAAGAATTCTTCCAATGACTTCCGTTGGCTTGAGATCTTTGTAATTTGGCATCATTTGGATCAATGTGCACATGGTATCATATTTTCCATCCAATGCTCTTAGGATCTTCTTGATGATGAATCTGTCGGTCATCTCTTCACTTCCTAAGCCGGCAATCTCATTTGTGATAAGAGAAAGCCTAGAGTACATTTCAGCGACACCTTCACCATCCTTCATTTTGAACTTGTCAAGCTGACTTTGGAGCACAACCAACTTGGATTCCTTGACAGAGTTGGTACCTTCATGCATATCAATCAAAGTATCCCAAATTTCCTTTGCATTCTCAAGACGGCTGATTTTGTTGAATTCTTTGGGGCACAAGCCATTGAAGAATATATCACAAGCTTGAGCGTTGTATTGCAGCATCTTCAATTCATCCGCACTAGCTTCACAGTTCGGCTCTCTCCCATCAAAGAATTCACCTTGCAAGCCAATACACACAATAGCCCAAACGGCGGGGTTATGTCCGAGAATATGCATTTTCATCTTATGCTTCCAACTAGCAAAATTAGTGCCATCAAAGTAAGGACCTCTACGGTGATAATTTCCCTCGCTAGACGCCATACTCTCCTAGGTTGTGAAACCAAGGCTATAACCACCAAAAGCTATGGAAATCAAAGCAAATGGAGACCAAAGCTCTGATACCACTTGTAGGACCTTGAAGTATGTCTAGAGGGGGGTGATTAGACTACTTGACCAATTAAAAACTTAACCTTTTCCCAATTTTAACTTTGGCAGATTTTAGCTATCTTTGCACAAGTCAAGCAATCTTCACACAATTCAAGCAAGCATGCAAAGAGTATATGAGCAGCGGAATTTAAAGCATGCAACTTGCAAGAATGTAAAGGGAAGGGTTTGGAGGATTCAAACGCAATTGGAGACATGGATGTTTTTGTCGTGGTTCCGATAGGTGGTGCTATCGTACATCCACGTTGACGGAGACTTCAACCCACGAAGGGTAATGGTTGCGCGAGTCCACGGAGGGATCCACCCACGAAGGGTCCACGAAGAAGCAACCTTGTCTATCCCACAATGGCCGTCGCCCACGAAGGACTTGCCTCACTAGCGGTAGATCTTCACGAAGTGGGCGATCTCCTTGACCTTACAACCTCCTTGGTTCAACTCCACAATCTTGTCGGATGCTCCCAAGTGACACCTAGCCAATCTAGGAGAAACTACTCTCCAAGAAGTAACAAATGGTACGTTGATGATGAACTCCTTGCTCTTGTTCTTCAAATGATAGTCTCCCCAACACTCAACTCTCTCTCATAGGATTTGGATCTGGTGGAAAGAAGATTTGAGTGGAAAGCAACTTGGGGAAGGCTAGAGATCAAGATTCATATGGTAGGAATGGAATATCTTGGCCTCAACACATGAGTAGGTGGTTCTCTCTCAGAACTGGTAAGTTGGAAGTGTAGGTTTGTTCTGATGGCTCTCTCCATGAATGAAGAGGAGGTGGAGGGGTATATATAGCCTCCACATAAAATCTAACCGTTACACACAATTTACCAATCTTGGTGGGACCGAATCAACAAACTCGGTCGGACCGATTCAGTAAACCTAGTGACTGATTTTGGTGGGACCGACATGCAACTCGGTATGACCGATATGGTTAGGGTTAGGGCATAACGTAATCTCGGTGAGACCGATTACACAAACTCGGTGAGACCGATTTTGGTAATTAGCTAACCGGAGAGTTGGTTAGGTAAACTCGGTGAGACCGATTCGCTCTTTTCGGTGAGACCGAAATGTTACGAAAGGGAAATAGAGAGTTTGCATTGCAATCTCGGTGGGACCGATCGCTCACTTCGGTTAGACCGAAACGTTGCGAAGGGAAACAGAGAGATTACAATCCCATCTCAGTGATACTGAGATCCCTACCGGTGAGACCGATTTGCCTAGGGTTTGTGGCAGTGGCTATGACATTTGAACTCGGTGGCGCCGGATAGAAAGAATCGGTGGGACCGATTTTGACTTTGGGTTTAGGTCATATGTGGATGTGAGAAAGTAGTTGAGGGTTTTTGGAGCATATCAGTAAGCACTTGAAGCAAGAGGCTCATTAAGCAACACCTCGTCCCTCCTTGATAGTATTGGCTTTTCCTATAGATTGAATGTGATCTTGGATCACTAAAATGTAAAATGTAGAGTCTTGAGCTTTTGAGCTTGAGCCAATCCTTTGTCCTTAATATTTTGAGGGATCCACTTTCATCATCCATGCCATGCCATTCATTGAGCTTTCCTGAAATATTTTTCTTGGAATAGCATTAGCTCAATGAGCTATATGTTGTTATGAATTACCAAAACCACCTAGGCATAGTTGCACTTTCACTTTTTCTCCCCCTCCATCTGCAAATCTGGAGCGTCGATTGATTATTCATGAGCCTGCTTCCACAGAGGCTCCTGAAGCTCAAGAGGTTCCAGTCGTTGACCCCATCGTGACTGAAGACATTGGTCCCCAAGACAATGTAGAAGATGATGAAGTCCTTCCTCAGATCCAGCACCAAATGGTATCATCGCCTGTTCGCACGAACAGCGAAACCATCAGTATTGGTCGTCCTCTGATGCCAATCTCACAAGATGCCTCATGGGCTAATCACCCTCAACCAGCAACCCCAGTTCAAGACTCACCAAGTACACCCCATCCTTCACCACCGCAAGGCCCCAGTCCAATTGTCAATGATGACAATTACATGGAGACCACACCATCCCTGAAAGCATCGCCCGTGTACCAACGGCTTCACAAAGGCCAGAGGCCATCGGTGTCCATGACAACCATCACAGAAGAGGATTCACACCAATCCAGTTCAGTGGCACGTCAGGTGTTTCTTGAAGACAATCCTTCTGTGATGGTTCCTGCGTTCGAAGCTAATGCTTTTGAAGAGATTACGGCTGCATCTACCGAAGAAAGACAAGAAGAGCATGTTGTTACTCCCCCTACCAACCAAGAAGTTGTTCTCGAGGAGAGCGCATCTGTGCCCGACCCTCCAGCTCCTCAAGTGGAGGTTGAGAATACTGAGGCGGCCACCAACACCGTTCCTGAAGCCAATGACGTTGTCATGATTGAAGACAATGTGGCGCCTCAAGTTGACAATGTAAATGAAGCCAATGCTGCACCTGCAATAAATGTGCAGCCTGAAGCCTCTGCAAATGCCACTGCTCCTGTTCCACCTCCAAGGCCCCACACAATTGAGCATGCATTCTACCAAGGCGAGCTTGTTCCTGTCAGATGGCCAATTCTGATTCCTCCGCCTGCTCCTAGACCTCAATTTGACTATCATGTGGAGCACATGCCTCAGGTTCAGAAGCCAAAACCAAGGCTGCCAAGGTTCCCAGGTACTGCATCAGCACCAGGCTCATTCAATGTCAATGGCTTCATTGCACACAACACCTTTTTTGACTCTGGCAAGAACCCATATTCCAAGCCAAGAATCTCATTAGATCGGTTCTGGAGCTACCAGTAGCGCAGCTACTACTCCTGCATTCTATACAATCAGGAGCGCATATTTCCTCATATGCGTCTAGACACTGAAGCCATTGCTGGTCTGCGCTGCCTTGAAGAAGCCCTAGACTGCTTTCGTGATGCTGGTCTTCTGGTGTTTGTCACTAACAAGGAACATTGGAATGAAGAGCTTCTCCTGCAATTCTATGCAACCCTCCACATTCGCGGCTACAACAGGGATACAATGACATGGGTCCTTGAGTGGATGACGGGCAACGTTCATCATGAAGCCAAAGCCTTTGATCTCATTGAGCTTACCAGCCTCTCCACTCCAGGCGAACTGTATGAACCTGGTTATCAGCTTCACCGCGATGCATTGGAGAGTATGTTTCAGAAGCCTGAGCCCAACATGAGCCAGATGCTCAGTATGATGAAGCCACTGCCCCCGGATGCTGAGTATCCCAAGGAATTCCTTGTTGAAGACCTAGAGTATCTTCCTCGCACTATCTATCATATCATTCGGCGAACTCTATGGCCGATCAAGGGGCATTCCTCCTCAGCAAAGCTTGAAGGTGCTATGAAGACATTGGTCTTCTACATTCTGAATGGCAAAAGCTTCAATACTCAAGATTTCTTCATTCGCTAGTTTGCTGCATCTAGGTCTGACACCTTTGGTCTAAAGTTCTATGCTCCTTGGATCATGCGTCTGATCAAGCTCCACTCTGCAATTGACTATCAGCCCTCTGCTCGTAACCATCTCGTATTTTTACCAGAGGTGGATATGTCCATTGAAGCTATTTATCCAGAGCCTGCCAAGGAAGCTCCATATCTTCACAATATAGATCGTCAGAGCTTTTCCCAGCATGTTGAAGGTGTTCAGGTTGCTTCTCGTGTTTATCCACTGGCCGGCAACACTCACCGTGCACGTACTGAAGCCACAAAAAGCACCATTGCTCCAAGAACTCGCAAACGATCCCGTGTGCTCAATGACCGCGAGCTTCTTGTGGCTTTGCATCAGAAGCAAGATAAGCATCATTACTGGCAGAAGCGGCAAATGCAAAGTCTCTTGGTGGATATCAATTGCATTCGCAATCTTGCCACCAAGAACGCCTTTGTCGCTCACGAAACCTGTCGGAGGACTTGGAAGGGATTGACACTGCTTAGTGTTGAAGCTGATCCTCAAGACGATGGCTTCAATGAAAGATTCAAGTTTGACTTCACTCCTCCCCGGAATGCTGTTTTGCGTCGAACCCCGTCTCTTGAAGATTCAAAGTACTCTTCGTCCGCAGCCGCAGTAAACGCCAGAGTTATTGATGAAGCCGATGATGCTACTTCACCACCACTGACATCAGCGCATATCAACACTGCACCAAGTTCTTCTGCACCACCAAACCTCAAGACGACCCTGCTGCTTCACCTACTCCTCATGGGAATGAGTAGAGCCTCTGTCTTCAAACCTTTTTGGTCTTTACTGACAAAAGGGGGAGAAGCATAGGTTGATAGTCTTCAAGCGGGTCCTGATGGGTGGTTGCTATTTTGCCTAGTGCCTACAACTCTCATTTTGCTACATTTGGTTCTTTGAGTTGTAACACTTAAACTTGATGGTTGTCTGCTACTTTTTCTGCTATTCTGTGTGATGCAACGATAAATTCCGCATATGCGATGATAAATCCCACATGAACTCATTCCGCAGACGTCCTTTTTTCATTATGCATGTCATTATTCCTATATATCTGTTCATGCATAATATATTGTCTTCATACGGTGAAGAGGATCTCCACAAGTACAACCTGCCATGTGCATTTGCATTCCAATGCAAAACATTTGTATGCACATCTTCAGGGGGAGCCTTTTTGCCATCTATGAAGACAATATCTTAATCCTTACAATTTCACATACTTTTATCCCTATTGAAAACTTCAACCAGTTTGTCATCAATCACCAAAAAGGGGGAGATTGTAAGTGCATCTAGTGCCACCCCTAGTTGGTTTTGGAGTATTGATGACAAACCTAGTTGAGGGACTAATGTGTTTGTGAGAATTGCAGGATAACACAGGTAGTAGTCCCTCCTTGATTCGGTTTACCTACCGGAGATGACCCCTAAAAATGTGTGAAGACATTGAAGACAATGGTGGTCTGTGAAGATATTCACATTGAAGACTATGACACGAGAAGACATTGAGTGAAGACTATGGAGCGCGAAGACTTAGTTGTTTCGTTGTTTCCTTTTCTTCTTTGTTGAGTCATAGGAACCACCGCACTGTTAAGTGGGGTCCAAGTGAACAAAGTCAGAGTGACTGAACCGATGCTCAAACTAAATCCTATGTCTTCGAGCGAAGACAATGAGAGCAAATCTTATCCTATGTTGGATAAGTCAGCTTTACTTGTAGCCCAAGCCAAGCTGCCGCGTGTGTTTGAAATCTGACCATTGCGACACATGTTAGTTCCTTAGTGACCCAGGGTGAAAAATCCGGTCAGGTTGCCCAGTGGCTATAAATAGCCCACCCCCTACACCATAAATTGGTGGCTGCTCAGAGTTAGTACACGGCTTTTGTCGTTTGAGAGCAACCCATCGCCGAAGCTGTCGAGAGAGAATCCTTGCGAGGAGAAAGCCCAAACCACCGAGAGCCCAAAGAGTGTTTGGCATCACTGAAGTCTTTCTGTCCGCGTGATCTAAAGACTTGTTACACTTGCGGACTATGAATCCTCCAGCCGATTAGGCGTCACGTTCTGAGCATCCAAGAGCCATTGTGGATTGCCGGTGAACGAAGTCTGTGAAGGTTCGGAAGTCTACCTTGAAGACTTACCAGAGTGATTGGGCGGGGACTAGGTGTCCTTAGCTCAAGGGGAATAAGGTGAATACGCGGTCTTCTGAGTTGAATATCAGCCTCCCTAACCAGACGTACAGTTGTCAGAGCTACTGGAACTGGTCGAACAACTCCCTGTCCTTCTGAAGCCACTGGTTCTATCTCTTACCACTCTTACTTATAGTTTGTCTTTGTGAAGTCATTGCCTGCTTGCATTATCTGTTTGACTTCACTGCGTGACTATCTGTTCTGATTGACTTCATGCTATCTTCCATCCTGATCTTTACTACCTAGCTGTTGTTAGTCTTCAAGCTTTCACTCTATTGAATACTTGACTATGGCTTGTCTAGTGTAGTCTACCTTCCGCTGCATTCGAATAGTGTGGTTATAGTGTTTATCTTTGATACTCCCATGTTTTGAAGACTTTCAAAAAAATTGCCTATTCACCCCCCTCTAGTCAATAACTAGCCCTTTCAATTGGTATCAGAGCAAGGTACTCCCTTGTTCTGTGTGATTCGGTTTAACCACCTGGAGTTTAGCTATGTTGACTGCAGGGATAGTCAAAGTCTCCGCTGCTTGCCCCATCTTTGATGGCACTGAATATCCCTACTGGAAGAATAGGATGGGCTTGCATCTTGAATCCATTGATGTAGATCTATGGTATGTCGTCAAGAATGGCGTTCCCAAGACGGGTGAAGGCGTCACCCCTACTGATGTCAAGAAGTTCATTCAACTGGACTCTACTGCCAAGAACATCATCTGTGGGCACCTTACCAAAGGACAGTATGGCCGTGTGAGTGCTTTGGAAACGTCGAAGCTAGTCTGGGACTGGCTCTCCAAGGTCAATGAAGGCGTCTCAACTCAGAGAGATCAACGTATCAGTACTCTCCGCAACCTCTTCAACCGCTTCAAGAGACACGACAACGAGAATGTCCAGCTCACATTTGATCGCCTCACTGATATCACAAATGATCTCCAAGCACTCGGCGCCACTGAGATCACGAAGCATGAGATAGTGAAGACACTACTGAGATCTCTTGACAGCTCATTTGACACCTTAGCCCTGATGATACAAGAACGCCCTGATTTCAAGACTCTCGATCCATCTGACATACTTGAAAGGCTCAACACACATGAGTACCAGCTATCTGAGAAACGAGATATCTATGGCCCCAACTATGGCCGAACTCGAGCTTTGAAGGCAAAGGCTGCTGCGTCCTCATCTGAAGACGAATCTGACTGCAGTTCTGGTGATCCTGAAGACATTGGAAAGGAGCTTGCTATGCTTGTGAAGAAGTTCCAGAAATTCACCGAGAATAAAGGCTTCAGAAAATCTTCACGATCCAGCTCAAGGAATGATGAAGCTTCTGCCTATGATCACAAGAAGAGAACCTGTCACAAGTGCAAGAAACCTAGACACTACATCTCTGAGTGTCCACAGTGGGACAATGAGAATAAGAAGAAGAAGAAGAGCAAAGAATATGATTCTGATGACAAGAAAAAGAAGAAATCCTCAAAGTCTTCTTCCAAGTCTTCTTCCAGATCTTTGTCACACAAGAAGAGCTCATCTGGAAAGGCCCGTGCTTTTGTTGGCAAGGAAATGGATTCAGAGGAGGAGTCAGCTTCAGAGGAGGCGGAGGTGGAATCTGAGGGGGAGTCTGACTCGGGTGTTGCGACTCTGGCTCTAGCTACTACCTACGTCGCCAAGTCCATCTTCAACACCGAAGACAACTGCTCCGTCACCAACACTGATGATAATGTCGAGGACGACTCGCCTCCCACCTACTGCTTCAAGTCACGCGGTGCAAAGGTAAAATCACACGATGCTTACTTTCAAACATCCAGTGAAGATGACTCTGATGGTGAATCCAAACCTAGTTACAAAACTCTTGCTAAAATTGCAACTGAACAACAGAAAGCTATGGAACATACTCAAAAACTGTTAGATAAAAGCGATGACCTGTTGGACGCGGAAATGACCAAGTCTCAGTCCTTAAGTGAAGACATAAAAAATCTTCATATTAAGTACCAGGAACTTGAAGGTCGACGTGAATCGCTCACAACTTCTCATGAAAAGCTTTCCTATGATTATCTTCAAAGGAAGCAGGAACTTGAGAAATTGAGATCGGATCATGAAGATCTTCAAAAGGAAAATGAGTCACTTCGCGCCCAATAGATCAGTCCCGCTCAGGAAGGATTTTAACCACCATGCCTAAAATGCATTGAGCGCGATAACGCTGCTTCTGTTGCTAAATGTTCTACCGCTGCTACTGTTGCAATATCTTCAACTACTAACGTGGTAACTAACCCCTCTACTGAGGATACCACTACTATTGCTGATGAGAATACCAGGTTGAAGACACTGCTTGAGACAGGGATGTACAAAATTCTCAAGGGGCATCAGACACTGTGTGATGTCCTCAAAAAGCAGATTCTGAACCAAAACCCTAGGAAAGAGGGTGTTGGGTTCGAGAGGAAAATGAATGTTGATGGGTCGTACTGGAAGCTTGAGCAGTACCCCAAAACCACATGGGTTGCTGCAAGGGAACCTCCAGTTGATCCATCCACCTTATCTGGTTTCACTTGTGCTAACCCCATTATCATTGATGAATCCTTTGATGCAAACTATAAACTGTTTACGAATCAGAATGGTGAAGTGTTTGCCAGGTATATTGGTACTAACTGCAGGAATGGGCCACCTTTGAAGAAGATATGGCTTCCCAAAAGTTGTCTTGAGAATCTTCCTGTGAATGTTATCATGACATCACCCGTGAAGAAGACAAACCCCATAACAAAGGCTTCATATGGTCCAAAAGCTTCATACAGACCGAGGACTCATCTGACTAACCCTAACGTCAATGTTTTGCAGGGAAATCATATCAGACCCATGAATATGAGCGTGTTTCTTCAAACTGCTATGTCCATAGAACAAAGATTTTTTCTGCTTATTCCTATGAGTATTATTCACCTCCTGCAAGGCTATTTACTAGGGATCCAAAGCCGAAATTCTCAGATGCTGCACTTAGACTCGTTGCTTCTAAGCCACCCCTAAAAATGTGGGTGGTTAAGAAAACTTAACTCTCTTTTGCAGGGTAAGGTCTCCAGCCGGAAATCAAAGGCGTCCAAAACTCATGCTGGGGACCTTAAACATCTTGTGGGGCGCAAGATAAAATGCCCAAATGGTCTTACTTTGTACTTCGTTCCAGGATTCCTTGATACTCACCCTATCTATCCTAACCAAGACCTGAATTTTCATGTTCCACTTGTTCGTCAAATGTTTATGCTTCACAACTCGCTTGGTGAAGCCTATCCCCCAAACGGCACTGTAGGCTACCACACCTCGTACTTCAGAATGGATTATGGACAGTGGATGCACTAACCACATGATGGGCGATCGAAGTCTTCTGATGGATTCAATGCTTCGTCCATTAGACAAAAGTCACATCACATTTGCTGACACTGGTAAAAGCAAAGTATTGGGTCTAGGCAGAGTTGCAATATCAAGGGATCAGCACATGGATAAAGTGATGCTTGTTGAATCCCTTGGTTTCAACTTAATGTATGTCTCTATGCTCTGTGACTTGAACATGATTGTGCTATTTGGAAAATATCGATGCCTTGTACTAATGGAATCTGACAAGTCTCTAGTCTTTGAAGGGTATCGGGCAGATGATCTCTATATGGTAGATTTCTCAGCAGGACCACAGATGGCCGTATGTCTTCTAGCAAAGGCTTCGGAATGCTGGCTCTGGCATCGAAGGCTAGAGCATGCTGGCATGAAGAATTTGCACACTCTCGCGAAGAAGAAGCATGTCGTGGGCATCGAAGGCGTCAAGTTCAAAATGGACCATCTATGTGGCGCATGCAAAGCCGGAAAGATGACTAGGGCCAAGCATCCCTCGAAGACAATCATGACTACATCTCAACCCTTCGAGCTGCTTCACATGGATCTATTCGGCCCTACTCACTACTCTACTCTCAATGCTACCGCTTGCCTCTATGGCTTCGTAATTGTTGATGATTACTCCAGATATACTTGGGTGCACATAATTCTCTACAAGATTGAAGTGCAGGATATCTTCAGACGATTTGCCAATCGTGCCATGACGAACTATGGCGTCAAGATCAAGCACATCAGAAGCGACAATGGCACTGAGTTCAAGAACACTGGTCTCGACCTCTATCTGGATACACTTGGCATCACACATGAGTTCTCTGCTCCTTATACACCTCAGCAGAATGGCATCGCTGAGCGCAAGAACAGAACTCTCATTGAGATGGCCCGAACGATGCTTGATGAGTACAAGACTCCACGGAAGTTCTGGCCTGAAGCCATTGACACTGCTTACCACATCATCAACCGAGTTTATCTTCACAAGCTTCTGAAGAAAACATCCTATGAGCCCCTAACTGGTAAGAAGCCAAATGTAAGCTACTTCAGAGTATTTGGTACTAGGTGCTGGATCAAGGATCCACATCACACTTCAAAATTTGCACCGAAAACACATGAAGGTTTTATGCTTGGTTATGGAAAGGATTCGCACTCCTACTGAGTCTTCAACCTCTTTCACTATAAAGTGGTTGAAACTGTAGTAGAGAGGATACCATCTCCAAGTTGGAGGGGCATAGTCGTGACTATGCCGATGAGATTGTGGATCTTTCCATTGCTCTGGCGGGAGAGCGAGATCTTCGTTTCACTCTTGAGGAGTCACACAACATGGATCATGCTAAATTGCAAAAAGATCTTGATCATGCTATTTTTCTTACTCGTGTGCTTAATTCTGAGAAAGTTGCACTTGGGGTTGGCCATGATAGACTAAAGGAAGAACTTGATACACTTGACAAGGCTCACAAGGTCTTGAAGGGTGTTCATGCTTCTCTCAAAGAGTCTCATGATCAACTCCAAGTGAGGCTAACCAAGGAGATTTCCATGTGTCCTCCCTTCATTCTAATTGATAATGCCCATGCTACTAATTGTAAGTGCATCTAGTGCCACCCCTAGTTTGTTTTGGAGTATTGGCGACAAACATGGTTGAGGGACTAATGTGTTTGTGAGAATTGCAGGGTAACATAGGTAGTAGTCCTTCATTGATTCAGTTTACCTACGAGAGATGACCCCTAAAAATGTATGAAGACATTGAAGACAATGGTGGTTCATGAAGACATTCACGATGAAGATTATGACGTGTGAAGATATTCACTTGAAGACTATGGACTGCGAAGACATAGCTGTTTCATAGTTTCCTTTTTTCTTTATTGAGTCATAGGAACCACCGTACTGTTAAGTGGGGTCCAAGTGAACAAAGTCAGAGTGACTGATGTGATGCTCAACCAAATCCTATGTCTTCGAGCGAAGACAATGAGAGCAAACCTTATCCAGAGCTGGATGAGTCAGCTTTTCTTGTAGCCCAAGCCAAGCCATCACGTGTGTTTGAAATCCGGCTATTGGACACGTGTCGGTTCCTTAGTGACCCAGGGTCATTTCGGACATATCAAGTCGGGTTGCCACTTGGCTATAAATAGCCTGCCCCCTACACCATAAATTGGTGGCTGCTCAGAGTTAGTGCACGGCTTTTGTCGTTTGAGGGCAACCTGATAACCCACAAGTATAGGGGATAGTTGTAGCCTCTTTCGATAAGTAAGAGTGTAGAACCCAACGAGGAGCTAAAGGTAGAACAAATACTCTCTGAAGTCCTATCGGCCACTGATACGACTCTACGCACGCTTGACGATCGCTTTACCTAGAACAAGTATGAAACTAGAAGTACTTTGTAGGTGTTATAGGATAGGTTTGCAAGAAAGTAAAGAACACGTAAATATAAACTAGGGGCTGTTTAGATAAAGAACAATAAAGTAAATATAGCGAGTGTGGAAAAGTGGTGGTAGGAGTTGTGAAATTGTCCCTAAGCAATTGATTATGTTACTAGACCGATAATCACTATTGCAATTCTATTTGAGGGAGAGGCATAAGCTAACATATCATCCCTTACTTGGAATTCTATGCACTTATGATTGGAACTCTAGCAAGCATCCGCAACTACTAAAGATTCATTAAGGTAAAACCCAACCATAGCATTAAAGCATCAAGTCCCCTTTCATCCCATACGCAAACAACCTACTTACTCGGGTCTGTGCTTCTGTCACTCATGCCACCCACCATAAGCAAATCATAAACATATTGCAAACCCTACAGCGGGAATCCCTCACGCTTGCGCGACACGGAGGGCACAATAGGACAGCACCAATAATAAAACACGCAACTCAAACCAATCATAGCAATTCATCAATCACCGATAGGACAACGAAAATCTACTCAGACATCATAGTATGGCAACACATCATTGGAAAATAATATGAAGCATAAGGCACCATGTTCAAGTAGAGGGTACAGCGGGATGCGGGAGAGTGGACCACTGGATATAGATGGGGGAAGGTTATGGAGATGTTGGTGAAGATGGCGGAGGTGTTGGTGAAGATCGCGGTGATGATGATGGCCCCCGGCGGCGTTCCGGCGCCACCGGAAGCAAGGGGGAGAGAGCCCCCCTTCTTCTTCTTCTTCCTTGACCTTCTCCCTAGATGGGAGAAGGGTTTCCCCTCTGGTCCTTGGCTCCCATGGCGTGGGAGGTGCGAGAGCCCCTCCGAGATTGGATCTATCTCTCTGTTTCTGCGTTCTCTGATTCTACCCCTTCACTGTTTCCTTTATATCTGGAGATCCGTAACTCCGATTGGGGTGAATCTTTCGCCCAGATCTTTCTCATAAAATTATCTTTCTTGCACCAAAAGAAGAGAATCAACCACCTTACGGGTGGACCACGAGGGTCAGGGGCACGCCTGGGGGGTAGGGCGCGCCCCCCTACCTCGTGACCACCTCGGACACCGTCTCGCGTTGATTTTACTTCCCAAAAATCTTAAATATTCCAAAAAAAATCTCCATCCGTTTTTATCCCGTTTGGACTCCGTTTGATATTGGGTTTCTGCGAAACAAAAAACATGCAACAGACAGGAACTGGCACTGGGCACTGGATCAATATGTTAGTCCCAAAAAATAGTATAAAAAGTTGCCAAAAGTATATAAATGTTGAATAATATTGGCATGGAACAAACAAAAATTATAGATACGACGGAGACGTATCACAACCCACCTCCGAAGCATTTGAGAGAGAGATCCTTGCGAGAACTAAGCCCAAAATACCCAGAGCCAAAGAGTGTTAGGCATCACTGAAGTCTTTCTGTCCGCGTGATCTGAAGACTTGTTACACTTGAGGACTATGAATCCTCTAGCCGGTTAGGCGTCGCGTTCTGAGCATCCAAGAGTCATTGTGGATTGCCGGTGAACAAAGTCTGTGAAGGTTTGGAAGACTACCTTGAAGACTTATCAGACTGATTGGACGAGGATTGGGTGCCCTTAGCTCAAGGGGAATAAGGTGAAGACACGGTCCTCTGAGTTCAATCTCAGTCTCCCTAACCAGACGTACAATTGTCATAGCAACTGGAACTGGTCTACCAAATCCTTGTCTTCACCAAGCAACTGGTTCTATCCCCTACTCTCATTACTCTTCAGTTTGTCTTCGTGAAGTCATTGCTTGCCTACCTGATTCATTTGACTTCACAGTGTGAAGATGTCACACCCTGATTTTCATGGCACAACACTTAAGATGATAAATCATGATAAAATGTGGTTTGACAAAAACTTTTGAGTGTTTTGGACTTTGCTTGATTTGATTTTTGTCTGCTGTTTGCCAGTGCTCTAAAAATCAAATAAATCCTCCAACTCCTATACTTCATCTCCTTGATCCAAAACCTTTTCCCAATGATCATGCCATGTGTATAGGACATAAAAATATTTTCTTACAAAAATGATTTGGCCAGATAGTATTTTCAAAAATTAGTTTTTCAAAAACCCCTGAATTGAGGTTTGCACTGCAAGTACTTAATTAAGGGCAGTAAAAATCTTTCTAAAAATATGTTTGACTCCAATTAGATATAGGATACCGAGAAACCACAAATATATAATTTTAAATGTTATTTTACTATTTTATTTAAAAGATTTTTCTTAAGGCCAGAAATGATCTTTAATAGGGAAAAATTATTTTTATTGTTTCAAAAATATTTGACAAAAATTTAGGGAAACTCATAGGACATATATTGTCCATATATAAGAGTTTCAACACATGGTCATGTTCAAAATATTGGTCAAATCCCTCAAAAACCCTTTCTGGATATTTCAAGCTTTTGAAAATTTACAAAGGAAATATTCTCCAAAAATTCCAAGAAAATTCTATCATGTCCCATATGACATGTTTGATGATCTTGACAAGTATCATGTCATGGAGAATTGTATAATTCCATGAAATCCCCTCAAAACCATTTCTGTCCATTTTGAAGTTTGAGCAACTTTACATTGCCAAACATTTCCAAATGTTCTCAAACCTTGTGAACTTGCTCAAATGGTCTATTTACTCATCTAGACCAAATGGCACAAGTTGGAGAACAAGTTAACTTGGTCAAAGTGCCCCAAAACCCTTCCTGTCCAGAACCAAATTTGATCAACTTTGTACTACCAACCTTCTCTCCTTGACCCCAACTTTGGTGAGCATGTTCACAACACCAAATGAGGCCACTACAGCAAGTGGTGCATCAAGGAGAAGTGATTTGCTCAACTAAATCTACACAAGTCTATTTCTGCTGATTTCTAGGGTTTACCAAAGTTACATTGGCTATTTTGCCCAAATGAGCTCAAAATTGGTGGAACACCCTAATTCTATGTGCCATTCCATCCTGTTAATTCTCATGGCAAGTGGAATTAATTTTCTTGCCCAAACCAGCAACAAACACCTTCTGCCATTTTTCCAAAAACACCATTTTGACCCCTTCCACTAATCCCCTTGAGCTCAACTTTTTACCACAGCTCCTCCTAGTCTTATCCTACCTCCAGTAACTCTCCTCCTTCAACAGCTCAATTATTTGGGGGGGGGGGGGTAAAACCCCACTTCCTCTCTTTGGACAGCCATTTACTCTCTCTCCCTCAACCTCTCTCCTCTCCTACTGGCTCTCCAGGGCATCCAATGCCTCTCCACACTTCTTTACTACCCCCTAGCACTACCAGACAATAGTGGCTGCGCCCACATTGCCAAAACAATGGCCATGCCGGCCAAAGACATGCTCTGGAGCGCGCTACAGTGCGCTCTGGCACTGTAGCCGCCCATGACCAAGCACCTCTGGCCACCTCGGGCCTCCCCAGCGCGCCCGACGAGGTGCCTCGGCGTCTGCGACACGCCACGCCTCTGTCCTCTTCCTTCCTCTCTCCCTCCTGCCCGTGCTCACGCGTGCCCGAGCACCGCCCAGCTCCGCCAGTGCGCGCACGCGCTCGGGACCCGCAGGAGCTCACCCCACTCCTTCTTCTCTTCCCACTCGACCTCGTCCACGCCCACGAACACCCCGGACACGGCCGTCTGTGCCAATTCGGCCTCTGTCATCGCCTCGGACATGGTCGTGGACGGCGCCCACCGTGCACCAACGCCCCGCCATATGAGGATCTCCCCGGGCCTCCCCCTCGTCTCCATCCACCCTCTATTCTCCCCCAGCTATCTCCTAGACCACTCTCTCCTCCCCGGAGCTGCTCCATTGCCTCTCCATGGCCGAAGCCGAGCCGCCGGCCTCCTCTCAAATTCCCACGAACGAGGCCTCCTCCTCCCCTCCTTTCTTCATCAGGAAACCCCCAGGCCACGGAGGAACCTTCCCCCCTCTTCTTCCTCTGCTCCGGTACCCCGCAGCACCAAAGCCGCCATCGGCATCGGCCTCGCCCGCCACGGCCGACGCCCTGCTCGACCCGGTGCCTCTGGGCGACCCTGCCACCCACGGTTGGATGCAGCCGGACCCCCTGAGCACGCCGGTGGCCAGCTCACCGGAAATGGTGGCCTGTGGCGCCGGCAAGCCGCCGCCGCCGACGCCCCTGCCTCTGCTCTGTCCGAGCGGGAGGTTGGGGACGAACCCGACAAGCGGGCCCCGCTTGTCAGCGACCGGTGGGCGGGCCCCGCCGTTTAAGTGGAGACGGCTTCCGCCGTTACCGCCTTCCCCGCGCGAAGGCGTATTTCTAGGAGCCGCCTTCGACGTGGCCCCTGTCGCCCACGTGACCGAGCAGCTGGGCCGGCCCAATGCGTTGTGGCGCTATACTGCGCTCGGTGCGCAGTATAGGTATAACCCCTTCCTTTGTCTTTTCTTTATTCTAGTCAACTTCAAAATTCCATAAACAATTCAAATTAACTCCAAATTTGATGATTAAAATTTCTAGTGACTCTATAAATCATGATCTACCTGTTGGTGCAACATGCACATTTTTCCAGAGACTTTTTCTTCACAAATATTTATCAAATCCCCATTTTCCTATTTCTGTGATGAACTTTAGAAAATCACAAAGAGCCCATTTTTGATCCAAATTCCATGATTCAAAATCCTAGATGTTTCTAAGTTCATAACTTAGTTTATGAACATTTTTATTAATACTTTCTGTAGCACATAAAATAATGGTATATTTCTTCATATATAGCCAACTTTGCAAATTCATAGGAAATCCATTTGAACTCCAAATCCGGTGAAACCAATTCCTAGATGCTTCTAAAATCATCCTTTGTTAAATGGGTGCCTTTTCTCATTTTTCAAATAATTCTTCTGTACACTTCTTGCAATTCCATAAACCCCTTGATTCCATCATATCGAAATGTTCAGAGATATCCATTGATCCACTTCCAATGAAATCACTTTGGTCATTCCTCATATGACCAGAGGTATCCAATAAAAGTCAACTTCACATTTTTAGAGCACATTTATTCTTGCCTTGTTGTGTTGCTTATTGTGTTTGTTTCCGACGTTAGTTGACGAAGTAGATGGAGTACTTGGAGAAGGACCAGAAGATTTCAAGACTCTGATGAACCAGGCAAGCAGCCCTTTGACCATGTCTATGAAACCTTTTTATGCATGTCACATAGTACCTTATCATTGTCGCAACGGAATCATGATGGGGTGATAACCACTTCGATGGTTGCCACCATACTTCCTCGTTGATACTTGCATTGTGCATGACCCTACCTTCCTATGAGGGTTATGCCGGTGGGAGTAGATAGGATGCTAAGGTAGTGCTACGCAAAAAGGGATGGGTATATGCATGGTGAAGGAGGCAAAGTATTTTCAAAAGACTTTTTCGAAAACCCCGTCGGGTGCCACTTATGCCCGAGGGAGATGATGAAATGGGTAACCACTTGATGACGAAGTGGTGTACAGAGGCAAGTGTGTGTTGTTTTCGAAAACGGATTAGATTTAAGATTTGTCGACTGTCCCAACCTTACATGCGCAACCACTCTACCCTTATATGGGAAAGGGCATTATTGATTACCTAGGCCGATACTAGCTTGGAGCCCGCATTACTAGTGATGGGGGAGAGTTGGTGCTCTCTCTCAGGATGGGGTCGTGCCAGGTAGGGCGGCCATGACTGTTTTCACAGGGCACCGAACACACCGTTGGTACCCCGTGCTTGTGGTATGTGATGAATATCGGAGCGATGCTCCAAAATTTTAAGATGTGAAATGTTGGGTACGGGGGTTACTACCAATCGAGTGGACTCCATGTTAGTGTCGTCTAGGGAAAGGTAGTGATCGGGTGCTTACCCTGGGTACTTGAGGTACCGCGGGTCGTGGATGACACGGAAGTTCCCCGGATCTTGTGGGTACAGTGTGCAACCTCTGCAGAGTGTAAAACTATTCGGATAGCCGTGTCCACGGTCAAGGACAGTTGGGCAGTGCTGCTTAAACTACGTCCAGAGTTTTCAACCGTGTGTGTGTGTTGATGAAACTACTTGGGTCAAGTCAAGGGACTTGACATGATTGAGATGGGTTGGTGCCCACTCT
Organism: Triticum timopheevii; assembly: GCA_963921465.1. NCBI lineage: Eukaryota > Viridiplantae > Streptophyta > Magnoliopsida > Poales > Poaceae > Triticum > Triticum timopheevii. The sequence goes on along the minus strand of OY997272.1, from coordinate 367,954,750 downwards.
ATTTATGTTAGATGGGTTGGTGCCCACTCTATTTATGTTGATATGTGTAACCTGTCCTCATGGTTACTTGAATTCTCTTGATGCATGCCTTACAAAGTTGTTGAACATGACATTGCACTCAAAACTAGCTTTTTGCAAAAATTTACCTATATCAAGCATTGTTGTATCTTGAACCAAAACATGGGTTGCTTGCGAGTACATACAAACGTACTCACTGGCTTGTCCCTAGCTATTTACTTGGCCAGGCTTGAAAGAACAGGATATGATGAAGAATACTTCGGCGATGAGCATGCGAGCTAGGACGCTTCCCAGTCAGAATGCCTGTAGGGTTAAGGCAGATGGCATGGGTCCAAGTTATCGACGAAGATTTCCGCTGCGATGATATACTCAAGACTTGACCATAATGGTCCTACTTGTGTAATACGGTATGTATGGATGTAAGACTCTTGTTATTCAGCTTCTGTGTGTTCAGTGAGCATTGATCTCTGGGATCACTGTACACGTGCATTCGGTGATCTCTACTTATGAGTCGGGGTCCCCACAGAAGACTCATATATGTTTGGCTTCATACTGTCTTCGATCCTGATCCTATCTACCTAGTTGCGATTAGTCTTCGTGCTTCCACTATATTGTATGCTTGACTAATGCTTTCCTAGTGTAGTTTTCATTCCCCTGCTTACTATATTGGTTCAGTTTACTTGTTTGTCTTCAAAGCCATTGTGTTTTGAAGACTTTCACAAAAATCGCCTATTCACCCCCCTCTAGTCGATAACTAGCACTTTCAATTGGTATCAGAGCAAGGTACTCCCTTGTTCTGTGTGATTTGGTTTAACGACATGGAGTTTTAGCTATGTCGACTGCAGGGATAATCATGGTCTCCACTGCGTGTCCTATTTTTGATGGTCATGATTATCCCAAATGGAAGGCCATGATGAGGAAGCGCCTCCTTGCAATGAACAGTGAACTATGGACCATCACAGAGATTTGTCTCATCGATCTATGCAAGATGGTGCATGCTGACGACATTCGCAAGTACACTCAGCTGAATATCATGGCTAAGGATATCATATGCTCCTGCCTGTCCAATCACGAGTTCATGCGCATCATGCATCTCTCCAATGCAAAGCTTATATGGGACCAGATTTTTGATGTCTATGAAGGTCATCAAACTTGTCAAGACCCCTAGTTCTTCGATTTCAAGGAGTCTCTTAAAACGATGACTTTCAAACCCGAGCCATCTACTCCAACCTACTGCTTCATGGCACGTGGTGCCAAGGTAACCTCACGAGATGCCTATTTCCAAACCTCTAGTGAAGATGACTCTGAATGTGAATCCAAACCTAGCTATAAGACACTTGCTAAAATTGCAACTGAGCAACAAACTGCTATAGAACATATTCAAAAGCCGTTAGACAAAATCGATGACCTATTGGACGCGGAAATGAATCGAACTCAGTCCTTAATCGAATGTATTAAAAGTCTTCACGTTAAGTATAAAGGACTTTAAAGTCGTCATGAAACTCTCTCAGCCTCTCATGAGAAGATTACCTATGATTATCTTCAAAGGAAGCAAGACCTTGAGAAACCGAGAGTGTCTCATGAAGATCTTCAAAAAGAGAACGATTCACTGCTCACCCAACAGATCAGTTCCACTCAGGTAGAATTTGTTCCACCATGTTTAAAATGTCTTGAGCATGATAATGTTGTCTCAGTTGCTGGATGTTCTACTACTTCTGATGTTGTAATATCTTCAACTGCTTATGTGGTAACTAACCCCCCTTCTGAGGATGCCACTACTATTGCTGATGAGAATGCTAGGTTGAAGACATTGCTTGAGACTGGCATGTACAAGAGCCTCAAAGGGCATCAGACTTTGTGCGATGTCCTCAAGAAATAGATTCTGAACCAAAACCCTAGGAAAGAGGGTGTTGGGTTTGATAGGAAAATGAACATTGATGGTTCATACTAAATGCCTGAGCAGTACACCAAAACCACCTGGGTTGCTACTAAGGATCCTTCTGTGGATCCATCCACTTTATCTGGCTTCACTTGTGCTAACCCAATTGTCATTGATGAATCCTTTGATGCCAAATATAAACTGTTTAAGAATCAGAATGGTGAAGTGTTTGTCAGGTACATTGGTACTAACTGCAGGAACATGCCACCCAGAAGAAGATGTGGGTGCCCAAAAGTTGTCTTGAGAAGCTTCCTATGAATGTCGTAATGACACCACCTGGGAAGAAGACAAACCCCAGACCAAAGGCATCATATGGCCCAAAGGCTTCATACAGACAGAGGACCACTCATGGTCACCCTAACGTCAATGTGTTACAGGAGAACCTTTATGAGACTCATGAATATGAGCGTGTTTCCTCTAACCTCTATGTTCACAAAACTAAGAACTTTTCTGCATATTCATAGGAGTACTATTCTCCTCTTGCGAAGCTATTTGCTAGGGCTCCCAAGCCAAAGTTCTCAGATGCTGCACTTAGACTCATTGCTTCCAAGCCACCCCTGAAGATTCGGGTGGTTAAGAAGAATTAACTTCTCTTGCAGGGAAAGGTCTCCAGCCAGAAATCAAAGATTTCTGACGCCAATGCTGGAGACCTAAAACATCTTGTGGGACGCAAGATAAAATGCCCAATGGTCTTACCATGTATTTCGTCCCAGGGTTCTTTAACGAGCATCCTATCATGCCTAACCAAAATCTAAACTTTGATAATATGCTTGTTCGCTACTTGTTTCTGCTTCACAATACTCTTGGTGAAGCCTATCCCGCTAACTGCACTGTAGGGTACAATTCCGAAAGCCACTGAATGGATCATGGATAGCGGTTGCACCAACCACCTGACTGCTGATCAAAGTCTTCTTATGGATTCAACCCTACGTCCATCTACTAAGAGCCACATCACATTCGATGACACTGGTAAAAGCAAGGTATTGGGTCTTGGTATAGTTGCTATCTCAAAGGATCAACACATGGACAAAGTGATGCTTGTTGAATCCCTTAGATACAACTTAATGTCTGTGTCAATGCTCTGTGATCTAAACATGATTGTGATATTTGGAAAATATCGTTGTCTTGTGCTAATGGAATCTGAAAAATCTCTAGACTTTGAAGGCTATCAAAGAGGTGATCTATATATGGTATATTTCTCAGCAGGACCACAGCTTGCCGTATGTATTCTAGCAAAGGCTTCAGAATGCTGGCTATGGCATCGATGGCTAGGACATGCGGGCATGAGGAACCCGTACACTCTCGCGAAGAAGATGCACATCATTGGCATCGAGGGCGTCAAGTTCAAGAAGGATCATCTATGTGGTGCTTGTGAAGCTGGGAAGATGACTAGAGCCAAGCATCCCTCGGAGACAATCATGACTACGTCACGTCCCTTCGAGCTGCTTCACATGGACTTATTTGGCCCTACTCACTACTCTACCCTTACTACCACTACACATCTCTATGGCTTTGTTATTGTTGATGATTATTCGAGGGACACCTGGGTACACATAATTCTCTATAAGACTGAAGTGCAGGATGTCTTCAGATGCTTCGCAAATCGGACCATGACAAATTATGGCATCAAGATCAAGCACATCTGAAGTGACAATGGCACTGAGTTCAAGAATGCTGGCCTCGACACTTATCTTGATACCTTGGGCATCACACTTTAGTTCTCTGCTCCTTACACACCTCAGTAGAACGCTCATTGAGATGGTAGAGATGATGCTCGATGAATACAAGACTCCAAGAAAATTCCGTCCCGAAGCCATTGATACTGCATGCCACATCATCAACAGAGTCTATATTCATAAGTTCTTCAAGAAAACATCTTATGAACTTCTGACTGGTAAGAAGCCAAATGTCAGTTACTTCATAGTCTTTGGTGCTAGGTGCTGGATCAAGGATCCACATGACACATCTAAATTCGCACCGAAAGCACATGAAGGTTTTATGCTTGGTTACGAAAAGGACTCGCACACCTACAAAGTCTTCAACCTCTTTCACTACAAAGTGGTTGAAACTGTAGATGTGTGGTTCGGTGAAACTAACGGCTCGCAAAGAGAGCACCTGCCAAATGTGCTAGATGAAGCTACACCAGGTGAAGCTATCAGGCTGATGGGTATTGGAGAAATCATACCCACCGAGGAACAGGCTGCGGATGAGATCATCATTTCTGCACCTAATCAACATGAAGACAATGCTCAGTTTGAAGCCAATGCTGAAGATGAAGACAATAGTAATTCTGATCGTCTAGCTCATCCTCGGGTCGCAAATGAAGTCCAGATGAGAAGATTATCGATAACATCAATGCACCTGGTCCTCTCACTCGATCAAGAGCTACGCAATTGGCAAACTTCTATGGTCACTTTACTTTTGTCTCTGTGTTTGAACCCAAGAAAGTCGAAGAAGCCTTCATGGAACCTGAATGGATTCAAGCCATGCAAGAAGAGCTTCAACAGTTTGAGCTGAATAATGTCTGGGAGCTTGTCAAACGTCTTGATCCTCGCAAGCACAATATCATTGGCATGAAATGGATCTATTGCAACAAGCAAGATGAACTTGGATAAGTTGTCAGAAACAAAGCTCGCCTCGTCGCTCAAGGTTACACACAAGTGGAAGGAATCGACTTTGATGAAACTGTTGGCGTTCTGGGAACGGGGGTCCCCAGACTTGCCTGCCTGCGGCCTGCGGCGTGGCTCAAAGGAGGCCCAGCACAGCCCATCTTCATCAATGCAAGCTCAAGACCCTCGCGAGGGGCCATGCCTCGCGGGGTGGACGACAAGGAGCTTCCTCAGGCACGGCCTCGTCAGGCTGGCTCATGAGGAGGAGGAGAGTTCAAGGTGGGGTACCTCGCGAGGTGCCCATGACGCAAGCCATGACGACCAAGGGCGCCAGTCGGGCGCCAGCCCGCGCAGTGTACTCCTTTCCTCTTTGGTGCAAAGGGAGCAAGCGCAGGCGAGAGCATCAAGCAAAGGCGTCCATTTCGATGCAACAAGACCAAGACCAGCCCAACGGCCAGAAGGAAGTCATTGTGGAGACCGAGCCGGCGTCACCACCAGAGCCTTTGACAGGCGAGGACCAACTTTAGTCAGGATAAGTGTACCCGCTGTTCCCCTTCAAAATGGCCAATTGTTGGCGCCCTTCCCGCTCAATATTTGGGAAGAGGCCCAGGGCCTTTGCCTATAAATAGGACTAGCCACCCGCAAGGTAGAGGCATCGAGAGAACGAGGATAGAAAGACACACACAGAGAGAGAGAGGGAGAGAGAGAGAGAGAGAGGCGACTGAACTCCCCCTAGCAGTTCATCGCGCCAGCCAAGAACAGACCCTCGCGAGGCTATTCTTCCTTTGTATTGTTCCTCATCCGCCCAAGAGGCAATCCACCACACCACACACTGGAGTAGGGTATTAAACCACAATGGTGGCCTGAACCAGTATAAATCTTGTTTCTCTTGTGCTATTCAATTTAGTAGTTTAGGTCCCAGCAATTCGGCGAGGAGCGAGCCGGTAGAGGGTTGAATCTCCGCGCGCACCCCAGCGTTCGAACCTCAAGGGTCTGCCGGAACCCGAAATCCGACAGAAACCTTTGCTCCTGTGGCTAGGCTTGAAGCCATTCACATACTTCTGGCCTATGCTAACCATCACAACATTCTTCTATATCAAATGGATGTGTAGAGTGCCTTTCTCAATGGCAAAATCGAAGAAGTGTACGTCGCTCAACCAACTGGTTTTGAAGATCCAAAGCATCCTGATATGGTGTACAAGCTCAACAAGGCACTATATGGCCTCAAACAAGCACCTCGCGCCTGGTATGACACACTCAAAGAATTCCTGAAGAGCAAAGGCTTCAAGCCTGGTTCTCTAGATCCCACTCGCTTCACGAAGACATATGATGGTGAACTATTTGTGTGCCAAATATGTGTGGATGACATCATCTTCGGCTGCACTGATAAGAGATACAGTGATGAGTTTGGATACATGATGCAAGAGCAATATCAGATATCCATGATGGGAGAGCTGAAGTTCTTCCTTGGTCTTCAAATCCATCAATAGCACAATGGCATCTTCATATCACAAGAAAAATACCTCAAAGATTGCCTGAAAAAGTTTGGAGTGCAAGACTGCAAAGGGCACACGACGCCAATGCCAACCAAAAGTCATCTTGGCCGTGACGACAATGGTAAAGAGTTTGATCAAAAGGTATACCGCTCCATGATTGGTTCTTTACTATACTTATGTGCACCTAGGCCTGATATTGTGCTTAGAGCTTGCATGTGTCCTCGATTCTAAGCGGCACCAAAGGAATCACATCACCTTGCTGTGAAGCGAATTCTTCGATATTTGGCTCACACCCCCACACTAGGATTATGGTATCCAAAGGGCTCATCTTTTGATCTAGTTGGATACTCAGATGCTGATTATGCTGGTGACAAAGTTGACGGCAAGTCTACATCAGGAACATGTCACTTTCTTGGACGATCTCTTGTCTGTTGATCTTCAAAGAAGTAGAACTGTGTATCCCTCTCCACTGCTGAATTTGAATACATTGCTGTTGGATCTTGCTGTGCTCAACTTCTCTGGATGAAGCAAACTCTCAAGGATTATGGCATCAACATGAAGAATGTGCCACTCTTCTGCGACAATGAAAGCGCCATCAAGATTGCCAAGAATCCAGTTCAGCACTCGAAGACAAAGCACATTGAGATTCATCATCACTTTCTCAGAGATCATGTCATCAAGGATGATATTGATATCATACACGTCAAAACTGAAGAGAAACTGGCAGATATCTTCAGAAAGCCCTTGGATGAGAAAAGGTTTTGCAAGCTGCTGTGTGAGCTAAATATCTTAGAATCCTCAAGTGTCCACTGAATGGACACACATCCTAACGCTTATGCATGTTGATGACTTAGATGTGCAACACACAAAGTAACGTATTTCTTCAATCAATGAAGACTTACCCTCTGAGTGTGAATACATTAATGTGGAATTTGACTTCAGAGCATCACGATAATTGTGCGCCGTGTCTGGGTCTAATACTTCCTATACGGTAGGTAACGCCACCACCACACTTTCTTGAAGATTTTCATTTGCAGTCATGATTGCATTGTCTTCACATTTGGATTGTCTTCAACATTGATTTGTCTTCAAAATCTATATCTTCGCAATGTTTATTTATCTTCAATACTATATATGTGTTCGAACCTCTATAACATTCACTTATAGCTATGTCTTCAAGTTGCTATTTTTCTGACCTAAGTGAATGTGATCGGACCCTAATCCCTTCTGTGCTACTCCCTCAAATTCTTTCTGTCTAGTCATATGCATTCTATTGACACCTATCAAATATCTTCAATGTGTCCTTGTCAGCTGAAGATACAGAGACACACATTTAAAACTGCTTTAATGCCTTATCTTTTGCCTGAAAATCGGAGAAGCCGGAACGACCACCTGACAATCTAGGCGTGCGTAGGAACATGGTTCAACTCTTGATAAGTTGCATGCATGCCACGTGTCCTTCAGATGTGAACAGCCAGGGCCACCTACGTAATTGCACTGTACTACCCTCCTCCTTATAAATACTCACCCACGCGGTCATTATCCCCTCTTCCACCTCGCCATCTCGCTCAAACCCTAGCGCCACCGCTAGCTCGTGTCGACGCCAGAGATGAAGCGCTTAGCTGCCGCGACTTCTTCGACGCCGTCCTCACGCCGGCCGCGGATCTCATCTTCTCCGCCGCCGCCGTATGTGCCTTCCATCGCCAAGTTAGGGCACGGGAGATTGGACTGCTCGGCATCCGTTCTGCCTCGTCTAGCAGTTCCTTTGTGGTAAATAAAACTTGCTTTTTACTGCCTTTTAGATCCGTCAAATCTGTCAACTTCACCCAAAAAGTGGTTTCTGAACTTCCAAATCTGGATCTTTCCTTTTTTGCATCTCATATCTTGCAAAGTATGTTCACTTATACTTATTCTTGGATTCGTACAAATCTGGAACCAACTTCCTTCAAATAAGTGAATGTCTTCGCACTGTGAGGTCAATGTCTTCTAAGTGATTTATCTTCAAAATCTTCTGAGAATGCATATGACCTCTTCCCCTTCCCTCGCATATTTAATGTTGTCACAGGTACATGTCAGTGGGAGAATCCCTTGGTTTTCATAGTCTACATTCATTTGCAGAATTCTTACAGCGTCATATTGAATCTCTTGAAGCCAGTTCTTGTTTGACAAGTCAACGGAAGCCTTTCACTGTTATGAAGCCAATCCGTCTGAACCCAATGGCCACTAAAAAATCTGCAAGGAAAGGCGGTAGGCAACACCGTGGCAATACTGCTCTGGACCTACCCCCAGATCTGTATGAGCTCTAGAAATCTGATCTTGAAGAGAGCTATACACAGCGCAAGAACATAATCCAATGGATCCGAAGAAATTGGGCTGAGCAGTGGTACAAGTACAACTTCGTGACACCTGAATATGCTGAGAAGAATGCCATAAAGCGCCAGTGGGGTGATATTCTTTACAAGAACTTAGCACCGAAGACAAAACTTGAAGCTATTGCTTAGAAGTTCTATCCATGCATGGTCCAAGGAACTTAGCCAGAAAATGTGGACCCATCATCTCCTCTATGGTGTCGTGATGATGATCTCTTCAAGCCAACTTCTAGTTTGCAAAGGATTCCACCAAGCAGAGCAAGAAGGAGTTTGGACTCGATTTTAACCCTGGTCCGTCTGCACCAAGGTCAGATGGTACACGTGAAGCTAATGAAAATAGAATTGGCCCCTTCGCCAACTTCGATGGGCTTCTATCTCACATTGCTGCGCAGAGGGCCACCGTGGAGCAATCGACTGAAGATGAAGACTCTGATGATGCTCCTTCAACCACCGAAGCAGAAGAAAAAGTCCAAAGCTTCAAATCCCTTTGCTATTGCTGCTCCAAAAGATTCGATGAAGAAGCCATTGAAAACTGCACCTACTGAAGCTAGTGTGCAATCAGAAGATCTGTCCCATGTGTCCAAGAGGACCAAGAAGCTAAAGCCCAAGTAGGTTTCTAGGCAGGCTCTCACTCCAGCTATCGTCCTGCGCAATGAGGAAAACACTATTGATCTATCAAGTGATGAAGATCTTGCAGATGATGATCTGGAACAGCTGATCAAGAGCAAACAGGAGGCTGAGATCTTCCAGGATCTGCCTCTATTTGATGCTGACATTCTGAACAACTTCATTGATTAATGGTTTGAGGACCAACACATCAATCTTGATGATTTGCAATTGCCAGTGGACATTAGTGTTGCCTTTCATGGAGCCATTGCAAATGAACTTGCCTTGGCTCAGAAAATCGTCGAGCTCAAGAACAAGATTGATCATGAGAAGGCACACTTCAAGAAGCACATGCACAAGCTCAGTGTGGCTGATGTGCAAATCTTTAAGAAGATGATGAACGACCTCAAAGATGGATTCAACAAGAAGCGTGAAGAAGCCAAAGGCTCACGCGAGCGCATGAAGTATTATGCACAGAAATGTGTGCAAGCACACAATGAAGCTGAAAGGAGAAAGGCTCTTAGGCGTCCTGGCATCGACCCTAGGATGGATGCCAAGAAAAGCAAGAAGCATGCAGAAGCTAATCCTGATGTTCCAAGGCAGGGACAACCAAGCATTGTCTTCCCTGCCAGCATGACTGGCTCGAAGCCAAAGGTCCCCTCTGCCGCTTCTAAACACAAGAAGACTAGGCAAGCTGAAGCCAAAGCCAGGAAGAGGAAGCTCAAAGATACATCTGACAATGCCCCCTCCAAGAAGAAGTTGAAGACAAAGGCTTCAAAGTCTTCAAGAAAAGAGTGTGCTGCTGCCCCGGAGACCCTCATTGTTGAACCCATCTCTATTGCCTTACCTACCTCTGCCAACCGCGAGCGCTGCCTCGTAGTCCATGAGCCTGCTTCCAAAGAGGCTCCAGAAAATGAAGAAGCTCTAGCTGCTGACCCCAACGCTGCTGAAGACATTGGTCGCAAAGATAATGTGAATGATGATGAAGTCCTTCCTCAGCTTGAACCAACACCCATGGTATCATCGCCTGCTCCGACGAGCGGTGAATTGATTAGTATAGGCCGTCCTCTGACTCCTCGTCCTATGACGCCAATCACTCAGGATATGCCAATGGATGATGAAGCTATTCTGCGCACTCCTCCAGCTCAAGTCACCACTCCAGTGCTTGAGACTCAGCAAGAAAGTCCTGACGACTTTGATTTTACTATCCCCTCACCACAGCTGTCTCCTTCCTTCCGGAGGCTTTGCAGGGGTTCCAGGTCTCAGGCATCCATGTCCAGCACACCAGAGGAGGATGTGCAACAAACTGGCTTAGTAGCACATCAAGTGTTCCCTGACGCCATCCCCTCTACGACTGCTCAAGAGGCCGAAGCAAAAGCTACTGAAGACATTCTGGCTGCACCAGCCGATGAAGAAAGAGAAGAAGAAAGATAAGCCACTCCCCCTGCCAGTGATCCAGTCATACAAGCCGAGCATGTGCTTGTGCCAGACCCTCCAGTCGTTGAAGAGATGGAGGTTGAAACCAATGTTGATGCCACCAACATCAATACTGAAGCGAATGACACTGTCATGGCTGAAGACAATGTGGAGCCCGAAGCCAGTGCAGCAACTGACAATATTGAACATCCAATCACTTCTGATGACGTTGTTCCTCCACCAAGGCCACATACCATGGAACGCGCATTCTATCAAGGTGAGTTGGTAACTATCAGATGGCCTATAATGGTTCCACCCACTACTCTCGGGCCACAATATGATTATCATGTGGAGCAGAGGCCTCAGACCTTGAAGCCAATGCCAAGACTGCCAAGGCTTCCTGGTGCTGCAACAACACATGACTCGTTTAGTGTGCTCAGCTTCAGAGAGCACAACACATTCTTCAACAGCGCCAAGAACCCATACACGAAGCCCAAGATCTCCTCTGATTGGTTTTGGAGCCGACAACAACAAAGCTATTACTTGTATATCCAATACAACCAAGACCATATGTTTCCTCATAAGCATCTGGATTGTGATGCTATTACTGGGCTGCCATGCCTTGAAGAGGCACTTGATTGTTTCAGAGATGTTGGGCTGCTATGTTTTGTGACTTACAAGGAGCATTGGAACGAAGAGCTTCTGCTGCAGTTCTATGCAACTTTGCACATTCGAGGCTACAACAGGGATCCGAAGACTTGGGTCCTTGTGTAGATGACAGGAGATGTTCATCATGAAGCCAAAGCTCATGACGTTATTGAGCTTACTTCCATGCCCACTCCTGGTGAGTTATATGAACCAGGTTGTCAGCTCTATCAAGATGAACTGCAAAGCATCTTTCGGAAGCTCGAGCCAAATATGAGTCAAATGCTGAGCATGATGAAGCCATTACCTCAAGACGCTGAATACCCTAAAGAGTTCTTTGTTGAAGACCTCGAGTACTTGCCCCGCACAGTATATCACATTCTAAGGCGTACTTTGTGGCCAATCAAAGGATACTCTTCTGGAGCTAAACTTGAAGGCACCATGAAGACATTGGTCTTCTATATTGTCAATGGCATAAGATTCAACACTCAAGATTTCTTCATTCGTCAGCTGGCTGCTTCTGTAATTGATCTGTTTGGCCTAAAGTTCTATGCCCCCTGGATCATGCATCTCATCAAGCTTCATTCCACAGTTGACTATCAACCTTCAGCGTGCAATCATGTCGTATTCCTGCCTGATGTTGACATGTCCTGTGAAGCCATCTACTCTGATCTAGCTAAGGAGCCACTCCATCTCTAGAATGCTGAATATCAAAGCTTCACTCAACCTATTGAAGGCATTCACCTACCAAACTCCACTACTCCTGAATATCCCCTGGCTGGCAACTTGCGTATTCCGCATCGCACCAATACTGAAGCCGCTGCCAGTACAATTGCACAAAAGCCTCAGGGGCGTTCATGTGTCCACAATGACCGTGAGCTTCTGGTATCTTTGCATCAGAAGCAGGATAAGCATCATGAATGACTGAAACGCCAAATGCAGAGTCTTCTGGTGGATGTCAAGCACATTCACAACCTGGCCACCAAGAATTCTTTCGTTGCTCATGAAGCCTGTCGGCGGTCCTAGAAGAGCCTTACCTTGCTCTGCTATGAAGATGATCTTCGCGAGGATGGCTACACTGAGAAATTCAAGTTTGACTCCAGGACACCACAATCTGCAAGTTGGCGTCCAACACCTTCCATTGAAGATTCTGAGTACTCATCTTCGTCTGCAACTGTTGTTGCGAGAGTCGTCGATGAAGAAGACTGCACCACTTCACCAGCATTAGCTTCACTGCATCAAGATGCTGCCCCAGGCCCTTCTGCACCACTTAAGTCCAACGTCAACCCTACTGCTCCAATTTTGTCTCCACCTGGGAACGCGTAGAAACTCTATGTCTTCAAACCTTTTTGGTCCTTATTGACAAAAGGGGGAGAAGCATATCAGGTTGGTAGTCTTAAAGTGGGTCCATATGGGTGGTTGCCTTAATCTTTGCTAAGGGCTTGCAACTCTCATTTTTGAAACTATCTGGCTCTTGAGTTGTAACACTTAAACTTGATGGTCGTTTGCTACTTTTGCTACTACGTTGTGATGCGATGATAAATTCCGCATGAAGTCATTCTGCAGACGTCCATTTTTCATTATGCATATCATTATATTCATTGCTTTCATATATGTATGATGAATTGTCTTCATACATTGAAGAGGGCCTCCACAAAGCAAAACCAGCCATGTGCATTTGCATTCAAAAGCAAACTACTTATATGCACATCTTCAGGGGGAGCCTCTTTTGATCTACGAAGACAATGCTGAACTTTCACATACTTTTATCCCTGTTGAATACTTCAACCAGTTTGTCATCAATCACCAAAAATGGGGAGATTGTAAGCGCATATAGTGCCATCCCTAGTTGGTTTTGGAGTATTGATGACAAACGTGGTTGAGGGACTAATGTATTTGTGAGAATTGCAGGATAACACAGGTAGTAGTCCCTCATTGATTCGGTTCACCTACTAGAGATGACCCCTAAAAATGTGTGAAGACAATGAAGACAATGGTGGTTCATGAAGACATTCACGATGAAGATTATGACGTGTGAAGATATTCACTCAAAGACTATGGAGTGCGAAGACACATCTGTTTCGTAGTTTCCTTTCTTCTTTATTGAGTCATAGGAACCACCATACTATTAAGTGGGTCCAAGTGAACAAAGTCAAAGTGACTGATGTGATGCTCAACCAAATCATATGTCTTCAAGCGAAGACAATGAGAGCAAACCTTATCCAGAGCTAGATGAGTCACCTTTGCTTGTAGCCCAAGCCAAGCTGTCGTGTGTGTTTGAAATCCGACCGTTGGACATGTGTTGGTTCCTTAGTGACCCAGGGTCATTTCAGACATATCAGGTCGGGTTGCCACTTGGCTATAAATATCCTACCCCCTACACCATAAATTGGTGGCTGCTCAGAGTTAGTGCACGGCTTTTGTCTTTTGAGAGCAACACACCTCCAAAGCATTTGAGAGAGAGATCCTTGCGAGGACTAAGCCCAAAACACCTAGAGCCAAAGAGTGTTAGGCATCACTGAAGTCTTTCTGTCCGCATGATCTGAAGACTTGTTACACTTGAGGACTGTGAATCATCCAGCCGGTTAGGCGTCGCATTCTGAGCATCCAAGAGTCATTGTGGATTGCTGGTGAATGAAGTCTGTGAAGGTTTGGAAGTCTACCTTGAAGACTTACCAGAGTGATTGGGCGAGGACTGGGTGTCCTTAGCTCAAGGGGAATAAGGTGAAGACACGGCCTTCTGAGTTCAATCTCAGTCTCCCTAACTAGACGTACAGTTGTCACAACAACTGGAACTGGTCTACCAAACCCTTGTCTTCACCAAGCAACTGGTTCTATCCCCTACTCCCATTACTCTTCAATTTGTCTTCGTGAAGTCACTGCTTGCCTACCCGATTCATTTGACTTCACTGTGTGAAGACTCATATCTATTTGGCTTTGTACTGTCTTCCATCCTGATCCTGTCTACCTAGTTGCAGTTAGTGTTCGTGCTTCCACTATATTGTATGCTTGACTAATGCTTGCCTAGTGTAGTTTTCATTCCGCTGCTTACTATATAGGTTCAGTTTACTTGTTTGTATTCAAAGCCATTGTGTTTTGAAGACTTTCACGAAAATCGCCTATTCACCCCCTCTAGTCGATAACTAGCACTTTCAATAATCCTTGTTGTGAGCATGTGCATCTTGTGGAGGAAAATGCCAAGCTGAAAGAGCAACTAGAGTAGGGCCGTGTGACTTGCATACAAGGCGAAAAGAACCTCAATGACCTTTTGAGAAATCAAAAGGAAGTTGTAGGGAAGGAAGGACTTGGGTTTGTACCCAAGTCAAAGAAGAAGAAGAAGAATAAGACCAAGCAACCTCTGCCGCTCAAGGAAACCTTTGTCAAAGCGGGTGAGGGTGCTCATGGGAAGAAGAAGAACAAGGAATTGGATGGTGATGCCAAGAAGGGCAAAATTGCCCCTACCAACAAAGCTGGCGACTTTAACCCCTCTTATGTTTTGTGTCGTGCTAGTGATGGGCATGTGCATGCCAAATTTGTTGGTTCTTCTTATGAGTACATTGAATGGTCTATTTGGGTTCCTAAGACCCTTGTTACTAACATGAAAGGACCCATTCAAAAATGGGTACCTAAATCCAAGCATTGATCTCTTGTAGGAGTTTGCTTCCGGTGGGGTGTCATAGTTGCTCGATAGTGGAGCAACAAATCATATGACCGGGAGCAAGGACTTGGTCGTGGATGTGCATCCAATTCCATCTATGCCCACCCATGTCCAATTTGGCGATGCCTCAACTTCTAAGGTATTGTGACTCGGCAAGGTGGATTTATCTATTGAGAAGGTCATGCTTGTTGAGTCCCTTGCATACAATTTACTTTCCGTTCGTCAACTTGCACTTATGGGCTTTGCTACATTCTTTGATCTTGATACCGTGGCCCTTCTGTGGAGCAAGACTCTTAAAGTAGCCTTTTTTGGACATGTCGAGAACGGTCTCTATGTGGTGAACTTTGTAGAGCGACCCACTAAGACCGCGACTTGCCTAATGGCTAAAGTTGATGTGGGTTGGCTTTGGCATCGCCGACTAGCCCATGTCAATATGAGATCTTTGCAATGTCTCCTCAATGGGGATCACGTTCGTGGACTAACAAATGTGAGTTTTGCCAAAGACCATGATTGCAGTGCTTGTATCAAAGGAAAGCTTCATGAACCAGCTCATCAACCCTCAACTATCATCTACTCAAGGAAGCCCTTGGAGCTCCTTCACATGGATCTATTTGGTCCTCCATCCTTTTATAGTCATGATGGAAGAAAGTATTGCTTGGTGATTGTGGATGACTACTCAAGATGTACATGGGTATACTTCTTCAAGAGGAAGAGTGAGACTCAACAAACCGTTATCAACTTTGCAAATGAAGCTCAACGTCAACATGAAGCAAAGACTTTGATGATTAGAAGTGACAACGACACCGAGTTCAAGAACTACACCTTGGATGAGTTTCTTAGTGACGAGGGGATCAAGCACCAATATGCCACACTCTATACCCCTCAACAAAATGGTGTGGCGGAGAGGAAGAACCAGACATTGATGGACGCGGCAAGGACCATGATGGTGGAGTTCAAATCTCCATACAACTTTTCGGCCGAAGCCATCAACATCGCATGTCATGCATCCAATAGGCTCGACCTCCGCAAAGGCTTGAACAAGACTCCATATGAGATACTTACTGGAAACAAGCCCAACCTCAAGTACTTCCGGGTGTTCAGTTGTAAGTGTTTCATTCTCAAGAAAGGTGTTCATTTGTCTAAATTTGAACCTAGAGCTCAAGAGGGCATATTTTTTGGTTATGATACAAACTCCCGTTCTTACCGTGTCCTCGGCAAGTCTACCAAACTCATTGAGGAGACATGTAACATGGAGTCTGATGAAAATAATGGCTCCCAAGTGGAGCAAAGTGGTCTTTGTGATGTAGGTGATGAAATTCCTCCCCAAGCCATAAGAAGAATGGGGATTGGTCAAATACTCCCTATTGAGGAACCCCTTGTGGCTGAAGGAGAAGGACAATACTCTACTCAAGTGGATCCATCACCTATGCTAGACCCACACGCTTCAAAAGAACAAAGTGAAGGCCCTCAACCCAATGAGCAAGATCGAGGCACTACAAAAAATATACTTTCATGATGATACATGTTTGTCATAGTAGGTCGCGTTTTCTATCATGCATGTACACCCATGATGATTTTATGACAGAATCAAGATAGTCATACCTGTGCTGTCGTACAAGTGTTCCATGACAATACCAAAATTATCATCACAGAAGTGTCCACTTCCATGACGATAAATGGCGCGTCATGGAAGTGTTTTTGTCAAGGGTGACCGACACATGGCATTCACCGTAATGGGTTGCCGTTAAGCTATCGAGTACCGGTTTGGATCCGATAACCCGTTAACAGCCCCGACCAATGGGAAAATTCCACGTGTAAAATTCTCATTCGCTGGAGGATCCACGTGTCAGCTCAGCATTGGGACAGATGTCATCCACTCATAGTACGGGAGGCGCCTATGATACGTCAGCATGTGTCAAGGCCCAACAGTGGCCCATTCAGGTGAAAAAGGCTGGCCCAGTCAAAATTAGTAGGCTGGCCCATATAAGGCCTACTTGTGTCAGGTCCATTTAAGCCCACGGCCCATACGAGATGTGCAAATTCAGCCTGTCAACGGTCCGTTAATGATTTGACACCATTGCATCCCATCGTCAGTTCGAGCCCGTTAACAACCCGCTATATATTTGGGCTCAATATCGGCCCGATGTGGTTTTGGCTTGTTAACAGCCCATTCAAGGGATGGGCCAATTTTCAGGATGTACGTCTTTTGGCCTTTTAGCGACCCATTTAAGTGTTGGGCCAATTTCTGGCCCGATGTGTCTTTCAGCCTATTAACGGCCCATAAATGAGTTGGGCCATTTGCAGTCGGACCTTATAAGTGCATCTAGTGCCCCTTAGTGATTTTGGTGTCTTGAAGACTTATAGGTTAAGAGACTAATGTGTTTGTGAGTGTACACATGTCTATAAGTCTATGAGGAGTTTGATATTTACGATGAAATTCGACCCCTAAAAATGAATGTCTTCAGCTGAAGACTTCGGTTTTCTTGAAGACTTTGAAAGTGAGGAAATTGGTGTGACCTTGAAGACTTCATATTCATGCGAGGATTATGAAGCGTGAAGACTTTTGTTTTCGTAGTTTCATTTTCTCTTTCTTGAGTCATAGGAAACATCGTACGGTTAAAGGGGGTCGAGGTAAAACTAAGGAAATGTTTCCAAGTGGTGCTCATCTCAAAATCCTACACCTACCCAATCCTTTTAAGTGAAGCCATTGGAAATCTCATACAGTTCAGTAAATTTCTTCCTTGACAGAGATGGAGATCTTCTGGTCTCTGAGTAATTTGTTCTAACTGAGGAGTTAGGAATTCACTAGTGCGGATTGCCTACAAGTGAGGAACATGATAGCCCTGACGAATTTGATACTCAAATATCCGACCATTGTTGTGCTACACGCCAACTGTCCCAAAATATCTACCCACCTAACGGTCATATCATTGAAGGACATATATGTCTTATCATGCTGGGCTACTCCCTAGGCTATAAATAGCTTCCCCCTACAACTACTAATTGGTTGGCTGCTCCGAGAGAAAATGACACCTGTCATTGAGAGCATCCCATCCTCCGAGGACTTTGAGCGAAAATCATCAAGTGAGGAAAAACACAACCCAAACACCTTCAAACCCGAAGTGATTGAGCATCACTGAAGAGATTGTTCCTGTGTGGAGCCGACGCTTGTTACCTTTAAGGATTGTGCATCCTCTAGACGGTTAGGCGTCATGGTCTAGAGCATCCAAGAGGAAATTGTCGATTGCCGAGTGACCGAGTCTATGAAGGTTTGGAAGTCACCTGAAGACTTACCACGAGTGATTGGGCATAAGGATGGCAATGGGTAGGGTATGGGGCGGGTAGAGCATTACCATACCCATACCCCGTGTAGTCAATGGGTACAAAATTATACCCATACCCGTACCCACGGGTATGAAACTTTACCCATACCCATACCCGATGGGGTTCCATAACCCATTGGGTAGATCAAGCAGTACACAAGTTATTCGCAATTTTACATTAATCTATAGCACATTTCACAAAAAACATTGATCTCAACTCAATAACAGACAGACGAGTACCTGCTCAACTAAAATTGACAATTGATGACAACTTTAACATAGGTTCACAAGCTCACAAACCAACTTTAACATAGGTACTCTTCTGAATTATGGGTAAGTTTCGCATGTCAGTATAAATGGGTAGCGTATGGGTATATCCATGGGTAAAAGGCTATACTCGTGCCCTACCCAAGACTTAATGGGTAGTGTATGGGTACTACCCATGGGTATGAAATTGTGCCCATACCCTGCCCATGCGGGTACGGTATCCGTGGGTACCCATACCCATGGGTAAAATTGCCATCCTTAATTGGGCGAGGTCTGTGTGATCTTAGCTCAAGGAGAATACGGTGAGGACTGTGTGTCCTTAGGTTTAAATACCTAGCTGCTCCAACCAGACGTACAACTATCACAACAGTTGGAACTGGTCTACCAAATCATCATCTTCACCAAGCTACTGGTTCTATTTCCTCAGCCCTTTCAGTTCCTCATTCATGTGTTGATGAACTTGATCATTACTGTTTGAAGACTTTGACTGAAGACTTTCTCAATTTCCTCAATCTTAATTCTTCAGTCACTTTGTCTTCAGCCTTCTTATCCTGTTGACATGCTACCTGTGCTTTGTGTATGTTTCATTTCATCATGATGACTATGCTACTACTCTGTTATGCATGCTCCTGAGTACTTATTCCGTTGCTTGTAGTTCGTGACTTAGGAAATTCCTCAAGTTGAATTTCCTTAGTGACGAATTTGTAAAAATCGCCTATTCACCTGCTTCTAGTCGATATAATGCACTTTCAATTGGTATCAGAGCGAGGTACTCCCTTGTTCTATGTGATTTTGTTTTAACCACCTGGAGTTTTAGTTATGTCGACTGCAGGCATGATCAAGGTCTTGGCTGGGTGTCCTACCTTCGATGGGACGAACTACCCCTACTGGAAGAATAAGATGCGTATTCATCTTGAGGCAATTGACAACGATCTCTGGTACGTTGTGGAAAATGCGTTCCCTCCATCACTCCTTCAGTGAACGTTGATGATGTGAAAATATTCAAGCAACTCGACACTCAAGGGAAGAATATCATTTGTGGCCATCTGAGCAAAGGACAGTACAGCAGAATGAGTGCTTTGGAGACTACAAAGCTTATCTAGGATAAGATGTCCAAGGTCAACGAAGGAGTCTCAACTCAATGTGACTCTCGAGTTGACATTCTTCGCAATCTCTTCAACCTCTTCAAAAGACTCGACAACCAAAATGTTCAGCAAACCTTCGATCGCCTCACTGACATCTCACATGAGCTTCAAGCACTTGGTGCCACTGACATCACCGACCATGAGGTGGTGAAGAAATTGCTGAGATCGCTTGATTCCTCGTTCGATACTCTTGCACTGATGATTCAAGAACGTGGAGACTGCAAGTCACTTGGTCCTGCTGATATCCTCGAGAGGCCAAATACTCATGAGTTCCAACTTGCTGAGAAGAGAGACCTCTATGGACCAATCTATGGAAGATCACGCGCACTGAAGGCCAAGGCAGTTTCCGAATCTGAAGAAGAGGATTTTGGTAGCAGCCTTGGTGATCCTGAAGAACTAAGCCAGGAGCTAGCAATGCTCATGAGGAAATTCCAGAAGTTCTCTAGACGTGGTCGCTTTGGAAAATCTTCAAGAGATGATGACATGAGATCAGATTCCTCATCCCATAATTACAAGAAGAGGACTTGCCACAAATGCAAGAAACCTGGCCACTACATTACTGATTGTCCTCAGTGGGTGAAGGAATCAGAGAAGAAGAAGTACAAGGATGATAGTTCTGATGACTCGAAGAAGAAGAAATTTTTAAAGTCCTCATCATCCAAATCTTCAAAGTCTTCAACTCAGAAGAAGAGCAGTTCCAAAAAGGCTCAGGCATTCATTGGCAAGGAAATGGACTCTGAAGCTGAATCTGAGTAAAATGAGGAAGAGGAGGAATCTGAGACTCTGGTGTGGCGAGCCTATCCCTCGCTATTTCTTTCGTCAGCAAGTCCATCTTCAACTCTGAGGAAAATGACTTCCCCAACACTGCTGACGACGGCGACGATGACTACGCTCCCACCTATTGCTTCATGGAAAAGGTGCCAAGGTACTCAAATATCCCTCCTCTGAATCAAGTGAGGATGAATCTGATGAAATCCTCAAGCCTAGCTACTCCAAACTTGCTAAGATTGCCGTCAAACAAAAAAAATGCTTTTGAAAAGGTTCAAAATTTGCTAGACAAAAGCGATGACCTGTTGGGTGAAGAAATGGATCGAACTGAAACTCTGACTGAAAATCTTCAGAGACTTCAGTCTATGTTTGATAACCTTCAAAGTCATCATAACACTCTCTTGGCCGACCATGAGAAGCTTTCTTATGAATTTCTTTAAAGAAAGCAAGATCTTGAAAAGCTGAGGGTGGGTTATGAAGATCTTCAGAAGGAACGTGATTCATTACTTGCTCACAGATCAGTTCCGCTCATGATGAATTCATTCCACCATGTTTGAAATGCACTGAACATGAATGTGCTAATCCTTCACCTAAAAGTTCAAATGCTTCTATTGCTGCAAATTCTTCAACTGTCTCTGTGGTCATAAATTCCTCATTTGAGGATACCACAAGTATTACTGACAATGCATGATTGAAGGAATTGTATGTGAAAGGTGAGGGAATCCTGGATTCAGGGGTCCTCATATATCCGGCCTAAGAGTTTGGGCCAGGTTGTACGGGCGCGTCGAAGATCATCTACCGTGTCCGGATGGGACTTCTTGGTACGTGGACGGCAAGAATAGAGTCCGGAGGTTTCCTTCCCTGAACCGACTTTATATAATCCATAGACCCCCTCTAGTGTGTATATAAACTGGAGGGGTTAGTCCGTAGAGGCCAACTTTCACCATCATTGGAATCCTCATGGGCTAGATATCTAGGGTTAGCCATCACGATCTCGAGGTAGATCAACTCTTGTAATCTTCATACTCGACAATCATAATCAAGCAGGAGTAGGGTTTTACCTCCATTAAGAGGGCCTGAACATGAGTAAACATCAGGTCTCCTGGCCTCCTGTTACCATTGATCCTTAGACGCACAACTTGGGCCCCCCTACCCGAGATCTGCCGGTTTTGACATCGACATTGGTGCTTTCATTGAGAGCTACACAGTGTTGTCTGCTAAAAAGCGATCCATGGCTCGCCTAGTCATAAATGACAACATCACTTCTGGAGGGTGCCTGGCTTCAGGACAAACCGTCCGGTTCGGCAATTTTACCATGAGGGCACACGCGGCCATCGAGCTTGCAACTCCTCTCATGGCTGCCGAACACCGTCTTCGCATTAACCCCAGTACTCTGAAAAATTGGATCCGGCAAATATTTCATCTTTAAATGAACTACTAGATCGCATCGCTGCCTTGGGGGTCTCAACGGACTATGATCAGATCAGGCTCAAGCCCGACCAGAGGGAAATTAATCACTCACTGGTCACCCACTTCATGGCGTTAGTCGAGGAACCGACCACCGACGACTCCCCCCCCCATATTGGAGACCAAGTATGTTTGGGTCCCAGAATCCCCTGAGCTGGATACTTCCCCTTCGGAAGGGAATTTACTCCCGCCGGTCTCCGGTTCAGCGGCAGGGTTGCAAGAACTTCCGCGCTTAGCCAGACCCAAACCGGTTACTGCGGAAGCCATACCGGCTCCGAACACGGACGTGGGACAGGATCTAAAATTCAATCCACCCACCCACCACAATCTATACTCTCCAAGCAACTCAGGTCCTCCAGATATATATGACCTGATGTATGTGCAGCAACAGCCCCAGGAAACGGTCCACCACTTTTGGGCTAGATTCCTGCTTGTTAAAAACAAGATCAAGGACTATTCGGACGATGATGTAGTTTCGGTCTTTCACCACAACTGCACAGATGAAGGGATATTTAATTCCCTTGACCGCCGCCACATACAAAGCTTCACGGAGTTATCGCATGTAGTACAAAAATACTGTGCGATGGAAAGCATATGGAGGCCCGAGAAAACTCAACTGGAGCCCGCTACCTCGACGCAGAATGCGGCCCGGGCTAAAAGAATATGCCCCGGCGGGTCACCCGACAATCGGGCTACGGGAAGGAAGACTAAGCCCTTGATGGGACATAGGTCCATTCTTGACGAACTATTGGACAAACCCTGCCCAATCCATATTACTCCACACACAGTCCCAACCCATAACCTCCGGGCATGTTGGGTACTCCGACGGGTAGCAAAAATTGGAGAGTCAATTCTCACCACAACCCCATAGGGATATTCACTAGAGAAGGACAACTTCAATGTCCTGACAGTCTTCGAGACTTTCTCCTCTAACAACCGGCGTAAACGGGCGCTCCGCGACCTTGCCGAAGTCCATCAAGTTGCCAAACTGAGCCCATGGAACAACATGTCAATAACCTTTACGGCCGAAGATGAACCAAAGGCTCGGTTCGTCCAAGCACCTGCCGCCCTAGTGCTAAACCCCATTGTTGATGGTTTCCGGCTTACCAAAGTACTCATGGACGGCGGTAGTGGACTTAAAACTCATTTATGAGGATACGCTCGATAAGATGCAAATGGATAGGTCACGCATCGAGCAAAGTAACACGACCTTTCAAGGTATTATCCCCAGTCAAGAGGCACACTGCTCGGGAAAAATTGAATTGGATGTGGTGTTCGACACACCTGAGAACTATAGATCCGAAGAGTTGCTCTTCCACGTGGTCCCCTTCTCACACTTTCAAGCCATACCCCATTATGGGTACATGAAGCTCAAAATGCCCAGCCCTAATGGAATCATTACAATCTCAAGCGACCCAAACAAAGCCCTTCGTGCCAAAAACAAGCCGCATCCTTGGCCCTTGAGGCACTGTCTGAAGCCCTAGCGGCAGAAGAATTGACCACCCTATGAGCTATGGTGGACAGGGATGACATGATCCTTGATAAGAGATGCAAGTCAAGCTCTTCCAAACCAGACGAGGAAATAGTAAAATTCCAAGTGGACGCCGCCCTGCGTGCATTCTTGTGGGAGAATTCGGTAGTGGACGCCGCCGTGTGTGCATTCTTGCGTGAGAATTGGGATATCTTCGCCTGACATCCTTCAGATATGCCCGGCATCCCACGCAGACTGGCCGAACACAGT
The DNA here is from genome assembly GCA_963921465.1 of Triticum timopheevii. Lineage (NCBI taxonomy): Eukaryota > Viridiplantae > Streptophyta > Magnoliopsida > Poales > Poaceae > Triticum > Triticum timopheevii. The sequence goes on along the minus strand of OY997272.1, from coordinate 367,931,283 downwards.
CTCAATATAATCAAGGGATTCAAACCCGTGAAGCAGACACTACGGAGATTCTCCGAACCCAAATGTCAAACCATGGGAGAAGAGCTAGCCAAGTTACTAGAGGCTGGGTTCACTAGGGAAATCAAACATTCGGATTGGTTAGCCAATCTGGTCATGGTCCCTAAAAAGGACAAATCATGGCGCCTGTGTGTCGACTTCAAAGACCTCAACAAGTCCTGCCCCAAAGATCCTTTCCCATTGCCCCGCATTGAACAAATTATTGACGCAACTGCAGGACACGATTCGCTGTGTTTCATCGATGCCTATTCCGGATACCATCAAATTAAAATGAAGGAACTGGACCAGGCTGCAACCGCATTCATCACCCCTTACGGCCCCTTCTGCTTCAATAATATGCCCTTCGGACTTCAAAATGCCGGGGCCACCTACCAGCGCATGATTCAAACATGCCTGGAAAAGCAAATAGGAAAAACAGTCGAAGCATACGTGGACGATTGGTCACTAAAAAAATACGTCGAGTCACTGGTGGATGACGTCCGCCTCAACTTTGATAATCTCCGAACATACGACATCCGGCTTAATCCGAAAAAATGTGTCTTCGGAGTCCCTACCGGAAAGTTGCTAGGGTTCATTGTTTCCCGTAGAGGAACTAAGGCAAACCCAACAAAAATCCGAGCGCTGTCACAAGTGGCCACGCCAACGGACCTAAAGCAGGTCCAGAAACTAGTTGGATGTGTAGCGGCTTTAAGCCGATTTATCTCCAAATTAGGAGAAAAGGCATTGCCATTATAGAAGCTACTGGACCGTACTAATAACTTCAAATGGACGGATGCAGCCACAGCCGGATTGGAGGAAATAAAAGCCCTTCTCGCAAGCAACCCAACCTTGGCCGTACCTGGCGTTGGAGAGCCTATGTTATTATACATTTCAACAACTAACCAAGTAGTAAGCATCGTCCTCGCCGTCGATCGAGGGGAGGAGGCACATAAATTCCCCATTCAAAAACCCGTTTACTATGTATCGGAGGTCCTTACCTTGCAAATCCCGATACCTGCACTATCAGAAGATAGCCTACACAGTCTTCATGGCATCTCGCAAACTTCGACACTACTTTCAAGAGTGTTCGGTCACAGTGGCATCCGAGGTGCCACTGAATGACATCATTAATAACAGGGACACCACTGGCCGCATAGAAAAGTGGGCCATCGAGCTATTACCATTCAAAATCATATACAGACCACATCGGGCTATTAAATCCCAGGTGTTGGCTGACTTTATGGCCGAATGGACGGAAGTCGAACTCCCTAAAGAGTACAACTCCTATTCTAATTGGGTCATGTACTTCGATGGCTCCAAAATGATGGCCGGACTAGGGGCTGGCGTAATCCTCACATCCCCCACTGGGGACATAGTCCGCTACGTCTTGCAAATCATGTATACGAACTCTAATAATGCAGCCGAATACGAAGCGCTACTGCACGGTCTTTGTATGGCTGTTGAGGGAGTCCTGGATTAAGTGGTCCTCGAACAGCCGGACTATATACCTTAGCCGGACTATTGGACTATGAAGATACAAGATTGAAGACTTCGTCCCATGTCCGGATGGGACTCTCCTTTGCGTGGAAGGCAAGCTTGGATATTCGGATGTGTAGATTTCCTTCTCTGTAACCGACTCTGTGTAACCCTATCCCCTTCCGGTGTCTATATAAACCGGAGGGTTTAGCCCGTAGGACAAGGACAATCATAATAATAGGCTAGCTTCTAGGGTTTAGCCTCTACAATCTAGTGGTAGATCAACTCTTGTAATACTCATATCATCAAGATCAATCAAGAAGGAAGTAGGGTATTACCTCCATCGAGAGGGCCCGAACCTGGGTAAAACATCGTGTCCCCTGCCTCTTGTTACCATTAGCCTTAGACGCACAGTTCGGAACCCCCTAACTGAGACCCGCTGGTTTTGACACCGACATTGGTGCTTTCATTGAGAGTTCCACTGTGCCGTTGTGATAAGGCTTTATGGCTCCCTCGATCATCTTCAATGATGCGGTCCAGGGGGGTTTCCTTCCCGGACAGATCTTCATATTCGGTGACTTCGTACTGCGTGCCAACTCGCTTGGCCATCTGGAGCAGATCGACAGCTACGCCCCTGGCCATCAGGTTAGGTTTGGAAGCTTAAAATATACTGCCGACATCCGCGGAGACTTGATCTTCGACAGATTCGAGCCCATGACAGGTGCGCCGAATAGTCACGACGGACATGACTTTGATCTGCCGTCGGACAGTATTCGGGAGATCGCACCCGCGTTGGCGCCAGGAATCAATCCGAAGCAAATCGTGCCTTTTGAGGACAGGTGGATGGGCCCCGCCACGGAGGCCGCACACTCATCGGCGTCAGAGCCGATCACTGATCCCACCTCCTGTGAGAGTGGCATTATCGGATCCCCGGACTCGTCTCCGGCTGCAGGATCCGAACCGCATGCGTCCGTGCCTATCGAATCAGATTGGGCACCAGTCATGGAGTTCACTGCCGCGGATATCTTTCACCACTCACCCCTGGGGGATGTGCTGAACTCATTAAGGTCTCTGTCCTTGTCAGTAGATTCTTGGCCAAACTATGTCCGGCTCGAGTGGGGAGCGGACGATGAAGAAATTCGTCCCCCACCCACCACCCACTTTATAGCCACTGTCGGTGACTTAACCGACGTGCTTGACTTCGACTCCGAAGACATCGACGGTATTGACGATGATGCGGGAGAAGAACAGGAACCACCACATGTAGGGTGATGGACAGCCACCTCATCATATGATATTTACACGGTGGACACCCCTAAACAAAACAATGGCGACGAGGCAACGGAAGATAGCCCCTTGGGGAAGCAATCTAGACACCGGCGTCACCGGCACCGCTCCAAGCCTCGCCATAGCAAAAATAGTGATACCAGCACAAGAGATAACAATCCGGATGGTGCCGAAGATGAAGAAAATCCTGCCCAGCCAGGCTTCGAGCAGGCCGAGCAACAGGATGGGCAAGCTTGCCCTAAAGAACAGGCAACTGATTGAGAATCAGAGGACGATAATTACATGCCTCTCTTCGAAGATGAAGTGAGCCTTGGCGACGAAGAATTCATCGTGCCTGAGGATCCCGTCGAGCAGGAGGCAGGAGCGCTTCAAACGCCGGCTGATAGCCACTACAAAAAGCCTGAAGAAAAAGCAACAACAGCTTCAAGCTGATCAAGATCTGCTAACTGACAGATGGACCAAGGTCCTGGCTGCCGAGGAATATGGACTCGAGCGCCCTAGCAAAAGTTACCCAAAGCGCAGGCTGCTACCTCAACTCAAGGAAGAGGCTTCAAAGCCCACGCTACCAGCGCATGATGCGGTTGACCGGCCACCCCGTGGCCGCGACAAAACAGCGTACCAGCCCGAAGTCCAGACCGCACCCCGCCGCCAATCAAACGACAATACCAAGGCCCGGGGCTACACGAAGGACCTGCGAGATGTATTGGAAAACAAAGCAGCACAGTCAAGATCGATCTACGGATCACGGGGACGTGCCCCAATGCGTGACAAGAATCGTCACGCTGGATACACTAACAAATCCGGCCGGGCCGAATACAATGAAACCCGGCACAGAGGCGCCGCACACCCCCTATGCTTCACTGATGAAGTAATGGATCATGAATTCCCGGAAGGGTTTAAACCGGTGAACATTGAATCATACGATGGCACCATAGACCACGTGGTATGGATAGAAGATTTTTTCTCCACATTCACATGGCCCGCGGAGATGAACTACACGCCATCAAGTACCTCCCACTAAAACTAAAGGGACCGGCTCGGCATTGGCTGAATAGCTTGCCAGCAAACTCCATCGGGACTTGGGAGAACTTGGCAGACGCATTCCTTGATAACTTCTAGGGCACTTATGTACGCGCACCAGATGCTGATGATCTAAGTCACATAACTCAGTAGCGCGGAGAGTCAGCCAGGAAATTTTGGTCCCGGTTCCTAACCAAACAGAACCAAATTGTTGACTGTCCGGTTGCCGAAGCCCTAGCGGCCTTTAAACATAGCATCCATGACGAATGGCTTGCCCAACATCTCTTTCAGGAAAAGCCAAAGTCCATGGCAGTTCTCACAACACTCATGACTCGCTTTTGCGCGGGCGAGGATAGCTAGTTGGCCCGTAGCAACAATACAGCAAGGAATCTAGGCGCATCGAAATCTAACGATAGCAACGATAAATCACGGCGCAACAAACACAAGCGCCGCAAAAACGGTGATAATGCCAAAGATACGTCAGTCAATGCCGGATTCAGCGGCCCCAATGCCGGTCACCGGAAGAAACCATTCAACAAAAACAATTCAGGCCCATCCAGTTTTGACTGCATACTCGACCAACCATGCCAAATTCATGGCACCCCTGGAAAACCAGCCAACCACACCAATAGAGAATGCTGGGTCATCAGACAAGCCGACAGGTCAGGCACCGAGAACAAGGGGAAGGGGTCTCAAAGCGACGACGACGACGAAGAGCCCCGATCACCGAATATAGGAGGAAAGATGAAATTCCCTCCCCAGGTGAAAACGGTGAATATGATACGCGCAAGCCGCATTCCCAAGTGGAAACGTGCACTAAGGGAGGTCTATACAATCGACCCAAAGTTCAACCCATGGTCCTCTTGTCCGATCACCTTCGATCGCATGGACCACCCTACCAGTATCCGTCATAGCGGTTCGGCCGCATTGGTCCTCGACCCCATCATCAACGGATTCCACCTCACACAAGTCCTTATGGACGGAGGCAGTAGCCTGAACTTGCTTTACCAGGATACAGTGCGCAAAATGGGCATCAACCCTTCAAGGATCGAGCCCACAAAAACCACCTTTAAAGGTATAATACCAGGTGTAGAGGCCTGTTGCATGGGCTCAATCACACTGGAAGTAGTCTTCGGATATCCGGACAATCACCGTACCGAAGACTTAGTCTTCGACATCGTCCCCTTTTGCAGCGACCATCAGGCACTGCTCGGACGAACCGCATTCGCTCGGTTCAATGCGGTGCCACATTATGCCTACCATAAATTAAAGATGCCCGGTCCATGCGGCGTCATCACAGTTAATGGCAGAAACAAATTTCCCCTCCCGACCGAAGAGTCTACCACCACTTTAATAGCAAGAACAATGAACGACACCATACAGTCGAACCTCGAGTCGAAGGCAAAGCTCCCGGGCACCAACAGAGGAATCTGAACTACTGCGCGGCAGGATAGCCCGGCCCGCCCGGAGTTAAAATAAAAACACTCCGGAAAAAGATAGAACAAGCCACATGCTGCGGCTCAACCGCCAGGTGGCGCAAAACTATTTCTTTTGATTTCTTTACAGGTTCACCTCTATGTAGGCCATGATGGAAGGCGTGGGAACAGTTCGAGCGCGTTAGGGAATCTCTAGATATTCCCCTGTAATCATCCGACTACACCCCAGATCCGAACACAACTCTCGCACGCCTGGTATCAGCAGGTTCCGCAATCATATTTCTTTTTATCACATCACCTGTACTCATACGAATTGACGTATTACTCAAATACAACATGTGGATTTATATGATGCTCACCTGTTATTATTTCTTATTTAAAATTCCTTTGTTAAAAGGCGGCTGCTTATCGCAATATGCCTGAATATGCCAGGGGCTTCATCACGCCCATACCATGGTAAAAAAAGTCCGAACACCTTCACGGTAGTTTGGCACCCCGAACTTATAGCGTTATATGCATCAGCTTCGAATCATGTCTTTGGTCAATAGTTGGGTTTGCCCGGCTCCTATGATTTGGTACCTTACATTCCGCTATATCGGCTAAGGTAGCACTGGGAGAACTACTGCGATTGTGTCCCGGTTCTTCTGGACGAGCACCTCAGTAGAGAAAGCCGAAAACTGACTGTCATGATGTAGCGAGAGCTGGTCAGCTGTTCGAGAGGTTCTAAAATCTTTAAGGACTTCTTCTGCATAATTCTATAACCAATGCAGCATGCGATGGATCGGCCTTTTCCGATCAGGCGCTTATAGAGCCCCTCGTGCGGACTTCCAAACACTAGGGGTTGCGCCTACCTTCCTCGAAACAACTCCTATGGCTAAGTGAGAGCGATAAAGCCCTATAGTCCGATTGCCTGGTTCGCTGTGCTGAACACCTCCTTTAGGGACCCAAAACTGGGATAAAGAGTGCTCAGGTTTATCCCGAACACCCCCGTACTCACTACATGGAGGCGGAAGCCGACGACTGGCCGACTCTCAGTATTATTATATACAATGGCCGCACAGGATGAGAAACATTCATACGACAAAGCAATAGATGATAAAAATGCTCTTATTCAAATATTACAACAGACGAACATGACTGTATTCATGGAAATATAATGTCCTTGGTGCATTGCTCCGCCGCAAGGCGGGCTCCTTTCAAGACACCTTCATAATACAGTTCGGGCTTGCGGTTCTCCTTCCCCTCCGGCGGTCCCTGGTCATCACCTTCTCCGCATCCATCTTCTCCCAATGCGCCTTGGCACGGGCGAAGGCCATTCGCGCACCCTCTATGCAGACCGACCGCTTGATGACTTTGAGTCGAGGGCAGGCACCTACAAGCCGCTTCACGAGCCCGAAGTAGCTGCTTGGAATCGGCTCAGCAGGCCACTGTCGGATAATTAAATCCTTCATGGCTAATTCGGCCGCCTTATGCAGCTCGACCAGCTTCTTTAGCTGATCGGAGAAAGGCACTGGATAATTCGGTGCCAGATACTGCATCCAGAAGAGCTTATCCGCAGTATTCCCCCCTTCGGCTCAGTAGAATTGGGTGGCATTAGATATGCTGCACGGCAGCTCCGCAAATACCCCTGTATACATCAAAACTCAAGATTGTCAAATTTGATTTTCTCATCTCCTATACTTGCTTTTTATAGAAAAAGCCTTACCAGCCGCAATCTTCCTCGCCTCCTGGATTTCCTTCAGGGCACCTTGGGCTTCGCCCCAGGCATCACTTGCGGCTTGGTGAGCCTGGGAGAGTTCAGATTCTTTCCCTGCTAAACTCTGCTCCAGGTTCTCGCATTTCTGCACGACCTCTTGAAGCTCTCGCTCAGCCTCAATAACTCTGGCCTCGTGCTTCTCACGGAGCACCTGCTCTGCGGCTGCTTTCCTCTGGGCTTTGGCCACAGCCTTCTTCAAGGTCTCAATCTCGGCCGACGCCCCTAGAGCACATTATCAAAATATTGTTATCATGCACACTCATCCTTTCATGCTACATAAACAAGGTTTCTACATACCTTGATTATCCTCCAGCTGTCTCTTCACTTGGCCAAGTTCTCCTTCGGCCCGCTTCAGACTACCCCTCAGTCCGGATACTTCCGCAGCTTGAGAGGCCGCAGTCGCTATAGATACCTACTGATTAAACAAAAGTGATAAAAATCATCAAGTGAGTCTCCTGCGAACATGAATTTGATCCCCTGTCCGGTTCTTTCTTTCACCGAACAGTGTATCAGGGGCTACTATCTATACCATGACATTCTCCCAAGAACTCATAAAACATACCTCAAAGCCTCTTATGAGGCTGACACATGATTCGTTCAGTCCACTCTCAGCGGACTGAATCTTCTCAATCACCGCACCCATGAGGGCACGGTGTTCATCAACGATGGAGCCACCCTTCAGCGCCGCCAATAAAGTATCTGACACCCCTAGTTGAATAGAGGCGGCCGATGGATGGGACTCGATGACCTTATGGGTCTCTAGAATCGTGTCTGGCTTGGGTCCGGATTCAAGATGACCTCCGCCATCGACACCCACGGGGTTTTTCTCTCCCGTGTAACCAGCCCCAGAAGTATGGCCTCCTGGCACCGCCTTCGCGACCTTCTCCCCTCCTCAGTGGCCTGGGTCCTTCTGGGACGAAACCTCGGTTTCGTTCCTATGTTTGGAGGAGGAGGTCTTCAGGGGTGTCCCGCTCCCCATAGCGTCCGAACCCAGCAGATCCTTTGACGAGGATTGCTCGGCGCGGGGCTTCGCCGGACTGAAAAAGAAAAGCACGGCTCAGATTAGAATGTGATGCCATGACAAGTCTGGACGCATGAGTGTGTTAGGATTTTATGCTTACGAGTTCACCAGGGGCTCGACCCTGGGATCCCACTCTGGGCTGCTATCGGTGGCGCCGGTGGACTCCTCTTGAAGAAGAGTTTTTCCCCTCTTAGGAAAATCGGCCTCCAAGGAGCTGGAGGCCGTTCTTTTCTTCTTTCCTCCTGTGGGGGATTCGTCCTATTCCTCCCCGTCCTCTTCGGAGGAAGAATGGGCATTGGAGTCTTTGGATTTTGTGTCTGTGGTACCACGTCGACGGAGGCCACCCCTGGTCTTCTTGGCCTCCTTCTCGGTCCTTTTCTTTGGCGCTTTATATGGCGCAGGGACCAGCATCTTCGTCAGGAGTGGGCTGGCCGGTTCTTCTGGCAGAGGGGCAGGACAGTAGATCTGCCCCGCCTTCTTCGCCCAACCATAGGCAAAATGATGGGAAATATGTTAAGTGTCTCCCTGAGGATGTACGGACAGAATGCATGAATTATCAAACATTCAGTTGCTTACCGAACTTGCGGGGCGGGACAGTTGGTATCCGCAGTCCTCGGTGAAGTCCGGCTGTAGTTTGCCGGACTTGAAAAGCACCTTCCAGATGTCCTTGTGTGTAGAGCCAAAGAGCTCTAGCAGGGTTTGGTGCTTGGTCGGGTCGAACTCCCATAGATTGCAAGCTCGATGTTGACATGGTAGAATCCGGCGAACCAACATCACTTGGACTACATTGACGAGCTTGACGCTCTTGTCTTCCATGTCTTGGACGCGCGTCTGGAACTCTGATATCTCGTCAGACGAAGCCCAGCTCAGGTCCTTCTCGTGTCATGATGTAAGTCGCAGGGGGGCACCAGATCTGAACTCTGGAATGGCGATCCACTCCTTGCCACGCGGCTCGGTGATGTAGAACCACTGCTGCTGTCACTCCTTGACGGAATCATTGAAAGTCCCTATCGGCCATGTGACATTGGGCATCTTGCTCACCATGGCGCCTCCGCATTCGGCATGCTCGCACCTCACTACCTTGGGCTTTACATTAAAAACCTTCAGCCATAAGCCGAAGTGCGGCGGAACACGGAGAAAGGCCTCGCACACGACTATGAATGTCGAGATGTTGAGAAAGGAATTTGGGGATAGATCATGGAAATCAATCCCGTAATAGTACTTGACGCCGCGAACAAATGGGTGGAGGGGAAACCCTAGCCCGCGGACAAAATGAGGGAGAAATACCACCCTCTCATGGGGTTCTGGGGTGGGGACTATCTGTCCCGCCATCCGAAGACGGTGGACAATTCTCTTGGCCAGATATCCAGCCCCCTGAAGCTTTTTTATGTCCTTCTCCAGGACGGTAGAGGCCATCCACTTGCCTCCTGCTCCAGATCCGGACATCTTCGGGAAGCCTTTTTGGGGACGAAGAGAAACGCTTGGGCAATAGGGCTCGGGCGGAAAGGAATGGATGAATAGGGAAGGGCGTGGGTGAAAGGGAAGACTCTCATCCCCTTATAAAGGCAGCAAATATCCTGTGCCTCCCCACATGCCCGCTAAAATTTCTTATTCCCCAAATGCCACGTTTGATGGCACGGCTGGGTTACCCACGTCTATATTGATGAGGATCCCGTGATAAGGGGACGATCTCTGCTTCGACAAGACGTGCCGATAAAACCGCTTCGCGATATGTGCGTTGGCTGGTTGTGAAAAATGGTTCGAATAATGGCCGAATCGTGGCATGATGTCATGCTATAAAAAGCTGTCAGCAGATTAGATTTGTGGAATATTATACTCTCTACGATGGAATGTGGAATTTGTTTTGCAGATCCGGACACGATCCTTGTGTTCTAAATCTCTTACGAAGAATTCAGAGAAGGAACCCGCCTTGCAATGCCGAAGACAATCTACGCGCCGGACTCATCGTCATTGAAGTCTGGTTCAGGGGCTACTGAGGGAGTCCTGGATTAAGGGGTCCTCGGACAGCCAGACTATATACCTTAGCCGGACTATTGGGCTATGAAGATACAAGATTGAAGACTTCATCCCATGTCCGGATGGGACTCTCCTTTGCGTGGAAGGCAAGCTTGGATATTCGGATGTGTAGATTTCCTTCTCTGTAACCGACTCTGTGTAACCCTAGCCCCTTCCGGTGTCTATATAAACCGGAGGGTTTAGTCCGTAGGACAAGGACAATCATAATCATAGGCTAGCTTATAGGGTTTAGCCTCTACGATCTCGTGGTAGATCAACTCTTCTAATACTCATATCATCAAGATCAATCAAGCAAGAAGTAGGGTAATACCTCCATCGAGAGGGCCCGAACTTGGGTAAAACATCGTGTCCCCTGCCCCCTGTTACCATTAGCCTTAGACACACAGTTCGTGACCCCCTACCCGAGATCCACCGGTTTTGACACCGACAACTGTCTCCATGGGAATACAATGCTTGGAGGTGCGCGGTGATTCGAACCTCGCAATTTCACAAGTCAACAGAGAGTTCAATGCGAAGGACCCAAAAATGATGGCATACCAAAATGCCATATTGAAAATGGCAGCTCGGTTCGACGGACTCGAGTTCCATCATGTCGCCCGGGAAAGTAATCACGCAGCCAACATCCTTGCTCGTATGGGTGCTAAACGCGACCCCGTGCCACCCAACACCTTAGTGGAGTGGCTCTTTAAGCCATCTGTGGTGTGGCAGGGTGAGAGCGGCGAAGGCAACACAGACCTGATCACACCCCCAACCGCCGAACACAATGCGGACAACGTCGGGGGTTCGAATATCGAGATAACACCCTCTGCTCATGAGATCATGGCCGTTATCGCTCCTTGGACTTAACCTTACTTGGCCTACCTTAATAGGCAAGGGCTCCCCGACGATCAAAACGTGGCGCGATGCATAGTTCAACGCTCCAAAGCCTTCAAAGTACATGAAGGTGAACTATACAAAAGAAGTACAACTGGAGTCCTTCAAAGGTGTATCTCCAAAGAGGAGGCAAGGCATCTCTTGGCAGAGATACATGCTGGTCTCTGCGGTCATCATGCTGCAGCCCGCGCCCTTGTAAGCAAGGCGTTCTGAACAGGTTTTTTCTGGCCTCCGGCTCGAGCTGTTGCTCAAGACCTTGTACAATGTTGCGTGGGCTGTCAACTCATCGCCAATCAGAGCCACATGCCTCCCACCGCATTAAGAACAATCCCCATTACATGGCCCTTTGCGGTCTGGGGCTTGACATGGTCGGACCCCTTGAAGGGAAAGCCACAAAAAGAAATACTTATTGGTCATGCTGGATAAATTCACTAAATGGATAGAAGCCAAACCAGTCAAAACAGCTGAGGCCGGACCAGTGATCGATTTTATATAAGGCGTCGTCCACCTTTATGGTATCCCGCACAGTATCATCACTGATAATGGCTCTAACTTCACAGCTAATGAGGTGAAAACCTGGTGTGCTAAGTTGGGCATTAAAATCGACTATGCATATGTATACCACCCCCAAACGAATGGCCAAGTCAAACGGGCCAATGGTCTGATCATGAGTGGTATCAAACCCAGACTAGTGTGCTCTTTACGAGAATCAGATAAGCACTTGTAACATCCCAAATTTTCAATTTGGAATGTTATACATTAGATCATCATTGCATATCATATTTTATTGCTTCTTGGCTTGATCTTAGAAATTCTACGCAACTCAAGGACCCTCAGAGAGAGTTGGGAATTTCGTTATTTTCATATTTGAGTTTTTCTCAAATTTTGAAAATAGGATCATTTGATTTTATTTATTTAATCTTCAATTATTTCTATTATAAAATTCTGAGAGAGGGAATAAAATGACTTTCCCAAAATAAAGAAATATTAAGGATTTAATAAGAAAATCAAATTAGATTTTATTTCGGAGTTTTTGGCTATTTTATTTGAATTTAGGAAAATTGCACGTTTTTCAAAACTGCATTTTAGGGCCAAGAAAATGTTCATCTTGTTCTAAATATTTTATTTAGACAATGAAATATTATTTTGGCATTTTTAGAATTTTATTTTATTTTCTAGAATTTTTCTTAGTTTCGGCGGAATTTTTTTAAAAAAAACTTCCAGCGCCCGACTGGGCCGAGGCCCAGCCGAGTCGGCCCACGCCCCGCGCCGCCATCTCCCTCCTGGAGACCGTGCGCCGCCGCCATGCCGACCCGGACAGGAGTCCGAGCCGGACTCCTCCTCCGTCGCCTTGCCCCCTCCTCCAAGCACCCCTCCCCCTCCTTAAATACCCCCCAACCCCGCTGCCACACCCCGTCCCGCCCCGCCCCGCCACCGAAGCCGCCGACGCCGCCCCCGCCACCAAGCCCGCCGCCGCCAGGAGCCCGCCGTCGCCCACGCCGCCCTACGCCGCCTCATGCCGACCTGCCGTAGCCCGAGCCCCGCCGGATTCCGACGAGGTAGCCACCGTTCGCCGCCGCCGTTCTTTTTAGAAAACCGATTCATTTTTTTAGAAACCCTAGTTCGTTTTTAGATTGGTTCACCGGTTTTCTCGGTTCTCTTATTTAGCGAGCGTTCACTCGTTCGTTCGTTTAATGGACGAGTTCACCATTTAGTTGCAGTTAACGAACGTCCGTTCGTTAAACCGTTTGTCAGTTTTCTTTTTCTCGGATTTTCTGCGATTATTCCAGATCGCGATTTCTGATCCGATTTTCATTCTAGTATAACTTTTCGCTCGTTTATCGGAATCAGGCGATTCAAGCGCCTAGAGTTTCGTCTCGAAACCCTCTTTCCGTTTAACCAACTCAAACAAGTTTTTGCTTCTGTAAAAGTTGACTTTGGTCCAGATTAGTAAATGAAGCTAGTTTCTTTCGCCGTTTGACTTTCGTTGCTTCGTTTGATTTGATTCTTTTTGCAAATCAGAGTTATTAAGTTGAACTTTTTGGTTAGATCTTTTATTTGAGTTTTTACCTGTGCATTAGATGATTGCTTATTGTAAGCTTGTTTTTGCGATAGAGTACCCGGAGTGCGCCGCTTGCTACTTCGAATCGCTAGGTTTCACGGATCATCAGCAAGGCAAGTAACACTTTGATCATACCTCTTTACTACCCAGTTTTATTGCATTAGATCAATCCTCAAACAATTGCATGGTTAGGATCTGATTAATATGTGGGTTTTGGGAAGTAGATGAGGTAGTACCTGTCGGTGTCAAAACTGGCGGATCTCGGGTAGGGGGTCCCGAACTGTGCGTCTAGGCGGATGGTAACATGAGACAAGGGACACGATGTTTTTACCCAGGTTCGGGCCCTCTCGATGGAGGTAAAACCCTACTCCTTCTTGATTGATATTGATGATATGGGTAGTACAAAAGTGGATCTACCACGAGATCAAGGAGGATAAACCCTAGAAGCTAGCCTATGGTATGATTGTTGTAATGGTTGTTGTCCTACGGACTAAAACCCTCTGGTTTATATAGACACCGGGAGGGCTAGGGTTACACAGAGTCGGTTACAATGGTAGGAGATCTACATATCCGTATTGCCAAGCTTGCCTTCCACGCCAAGGAAAGTCCCATCCGGACACGGGACGAAGTCTTCAATCTTGTATCTTCATAGTCTTGGAGTCCGGCCAATGATGATAGTCCGGCTATCCGGACACCCCCTAGTCCAGGACTCCCTCAGTAGCCCCTGAACCAGGCTTCAATGACGATGAGTCCGGCGCGCATATTGTTCGGCATTGCAAGGCGGGTTCCTCCTCCGAATAATTCATAGAAGATTGTGGACACCAGGATAGTGTCCGGCTCTGCAAAATAATTTCCACATTCCACCGTAGAGAGAATATTATGTACACAAGTTCAATCCGCTGACGTATTTTGTGGCATGACGTCACACCACCACCAAGCCTTTACTTGAATCGTTTTTTATTATACCACCTCAGCGTGTTTAGCGAAGCGGTTTCCTTGGCACGTCTTGTCGAAGCAGAGATCGTGTTCCCCTTATTCTGGGACTCCCATCAATACGGGCGTGGGTAACCCAATCATGCCCGTCGCCACGCCCCCTCCATCGGAGGCGAGTCCCGAACGGTCATGGGGACGGCTCTTGGTATTCTCCCCCTTTATAATGGGACCAAGGCTTGTTTCTTTTCTTCAACCCGCAATCGAATATTCTCTCTGCCCCGAGTTCCAACACCCAGAGCCCCAGATTCGAGCGCTTCGGACCTTCAACGATGTCCGGCTCCGACCTACAGGGCCGGTGGACGCCCTCCTCCGTCACGGAGGAAGACGTGTTAAAGCTGCGAGAGGCTAGGTACCTGTCTTACGAGATTTCGCATAGGTTGCCCGTCAAAGGGAAAGTTATTCCTACCCCCGAGCCCGGCGAGCATGTCGTGTTTGTATCCCACCTCTGTCGGGGTTTAGGCTTCCCGATGGATCCTTTTGTGAGAGGGCTCATGTTTTATTATGGGCTGGAATTGCACGACTTGGCTCCGGAGTCCATCCTCCATCTTTCTTCATTCATTGTCGTCTGTGAAGCCTTCCTCCGCGTCACCCCTCACTTCGGCTTGTGGCTTAAGACCTTTGACGTGAAGCCGAAGATGATCGAGGGGCATCAAGCAGAGTGTGGCGGGGCGGTTGTGAGCAGAAGGGCCGACGCTCCATGGCCCGAGGGCTCTTTCCAGGAGGAGCTCGGCTTGTGGCAGCAGGAGTGGTTCTACATAACCGCTCCCAGGGGCAGCATGCAGAAGCCGCCGCCCATCTTCCGCTCGGGCCCTCCACAGCGGCTGACGTCATGGGTTAGCCAAGGGCTCAACTGGGGGCCACCAAAGGACGTGCCCCTATTGCAGGGCCGAATTCGAGACCTCCAAGCGAGGGAGATCGATCTGGTCGTGGTGATGCAGGTCATGCTAATTCGGCGTCTCCTGCCCTGCAAACGCCGCCCTCTCCGGCTGTGGGAGTTTAATCCGGAGGGACCACGGATTATCCAACACTTTATGGGTATGACACCTGTGGAGATGTACAAATTATTCTTCGGATCACGAGAGGCGTGTCCGGAATTGACCGAGGACGCCGGCCTAAGCTGCAATCGCCCGATACACACGTAAGTAGCTCCGTGTCCGGACATACCGTTTGTTTGCCTTTCTATGATTCGTCTTTTGACCAATTTCCTTCTAAACAGGAGTGGATAGCGTAAGCAAAACTGATACGGTGTCCGGCCCCCCTCCCAGAGACCGCGCCGGATCCCATGCTGGTTAGGATGCTGGAGATTGCGCCTTCGGAGGAAGGCGAAGGGGAGAACAGAGGAACTACCGCCTCAACCAAGGAGGCTTTTGAGGAAGGGGGATCGAGAATCCCTCCTTCCAGGGGGAGAAGAGGACCGCCTCTGAAACTCGGTGGCCAAAGCCCCGAAGCGGGGGAAGAGATCTTCACCAGAGGGTCCTGCGTCCGGAGAGGCTCCGGCCACACAATCTCCCCTAAAGAGTAAGCCCTCTAGCGAGCCGTAAGTAGAAAAAAGGGAGTTTTGTAATAAGGGACATCCCTATTTGTGCTTCTGAGGATAACTTAAGTTTTTACCTTGTAGTTCGGATCTCCGTCCTTCTCAGATGAGCTCGTCTTCGGGGGGACTCCGTCCGGAGATAATGGAGAGCGAGACGCCTCCATCCTCCGCACCATCGGATAGGGCGGACGAGCCTGAAGTGTCATCACGGAGGGTATCCCTGAGTCCGGCAGGGCCGAACAGTTCGGCACCAACTGGTGTGCGGCCGGGGGAGCTGAAGGATCTTCTTGAGAGGGCGTCCATCTCAGAAGGTCACCGTACACTGATGAGTACGGTGATTGAAAGAATTTCATCCGCCGAAGTCGGATTGTGTGATGCCGTCAGGAGTTTGCTGGCGGGGTTTGAGGTACATAAAAATGACATACTCTCTGACAGTTTTACACATAAAGTGCGCCCTGTATAGATAGTAGCCCCTGAGACTCGGTAGGGTGTCGAGAACGACAGCGTGCCGAGGATCCAAATCCCAGGAATTGATTCGCCTTTCCTAAGCAAGTGGCGGATAGTTCGGTGGCTAGCCGGACTGATGGAGTTGCTGAACTAAAGCGGCAACTCGATGTTGCGGATGCGGACATCGCGCTAGTCCACAGGCGATTTGACGAGTCGCAAGGTAGGTTTCTTCCCCGTGGTCACCTAGTAAGGGAGCCGAAGCCCACCCCTTACAATATCTGTGCTTGACGCAGATGGTGCCGCTGCTGTGGAGAGCCTTCGGGCAGAACTTGCTCAAGCCAAGGAGCAAGCCAAAAGGAGTGATGCGGCTGCCTCGAGGGCAGCCGAAGAGCTAGAAGCCGAAAGGGCTGCACACTGCCGAAGCAGGCAGGAGATGGCCGAAATGGCCGTGAAGTTAAAAGATGCTACCGACCGCAATCAGGTTCTTTAAAGGGAGCGCCTAGCGGAGTGAGAAGACCTGGGGAAGGCCACCGCCAAAGCCAAGGATGCCCGTTCTGCAATGCGAGCTATAAAGGAGGAGCTGCGCCAGGCCGGAGACATTGTGGCTGGCAAGCCCTTTCTGCTGCGCCGAAGGTTTACAGATCCAAAGTATGCGCAGCTTGGCGAGCTGTGGGGTCCGGAGGATCCTTATATGGACTTGGCGGCGAGTGCGGCAGATGCCGTTGTGCACTTCCGAAGTCAGAAGGATCACAAGACGGAAGAGCTGTTTTGGTCTCAATTCCATAGTCCGGAGCATTCCCTTCCGCTGACCGATCGGTTGGCCGAGTGGGCTGAGCTAAATAGATTGTCCGGGCTTGCCATGACGGATATCGTGACTCATGTCTGGCCGGATAGGCCCAAGACGAAGAGTTATTTTGGCTTATTGCAGCAATTTCTTGGGGCGGTGCCGCATATCAAGGCGATGAAGCGGTCGGCCTGCATAGAGGGTGCACGGATGGCCCTCGCCCATGTGAAGACACATTGGACAGAGATGGATGCCACCGCTATTGCGACCCAGGGTTCGGACGAGAGCCAGTTGCCCGCCGAGCACTATTTTGGGGAAGTTCTGCATGGTGCTCGTGTAATAGAGTCGCAGTGCTCAAAAAATGTCACGTTCAAATGAATGTTTTGGTTTCTAAAACGATGTTTATGATGTAAGTGCTTTTTGGTACTTGTGCGTTCAAGTATTAGAATATCTCCTCTGTGGCCGTTTATGTATATGTGTGTATAACCTAAAAGATGGCAGTCGTCGGCTTCAGCCCCCACGCACAAAGTGCGGGGGTGTTCGCAAAAATAGCGCATTTTCACACTTAATCCGACGTCTCGGTCCTGTGAAGGAGGTGGTAGCGTAGCAAACGAGGCAACCGGACTATAATGCTTTATCACTTTCACTTAGCCATAGGAGTTCGAGGGTGGGGCTATGATATAGCCCCTGGGGGCACCGCGCTCTCCGAATTCGGGGCGCATATGTGCCTGACCGGGAAGCGGTCCTTCGTCAAAGCGGAGGAATTCTAAACATTCCGGTAGCCGATTGAGTGGTTGACCAGTCTCTCGCTGTATCATGATAGTCAGTTTTCGGCTTTCTCTACTGAGGTGCTCGCCCGGCCGAACCGGGGCACAATCGTAGTAGTTCTCCTGGTGCCGCGTTAGCCGATGATACGGAACGTAAGGCAGCAAAACACAGGAGCCGGGCAAACCCAACATTTGACCAAAGACATGATTCGAAGCTGATGCATATAAGGCCTAACTCGAGACGCCGAACACTCCCTGAGGTGTTCGGTCTTTATAATAACGGGCAGAACAATGCCCTAAGCCCCTAGTGTCCACGTACGGGTGAAAATTTCTGGCGCGGCCGATGCCAAAACGCCAGCCTCCTCGTTGGTTATGGTAAAAACCGTGGGATGTGATCAACAAAAGATAGTAAGAAAGGTTTACGCAGGGACTTAATCTGAAAAGAATCCTTGCGACGGGTCCCTGCTACACGTCTGCGCCTGTGTCTCCGTTGTGCCGTATCCTGGACGGGTGTACACGTTGTTCATCTGTAAAAAGAGAGGAACTTAGCTTGAAAGGAAATCGTGCAAAAAAATGTATTAAAAATCAAAATATGAATGAATAAATAAAGCTGAGCTTATATTAGCTCATACGCACAGCCCCTTGTAAAGGGGTGTGCGGCTAGGGA
Source organism: Triticum timopheevii (assembly GCA_963921465.1). NCBI lineage: Eukaryota > Viridiplantae > Streptophyta > Magnoliopsida > Poales > Poaceae > Triticum > Triticum timopheevii. Next base: position 367,913,087 of record OY997272.1, on the reverse strand, counting down.
GCCCCTAGCTTATTTTATGCCGTACTCGTCTAGCCGTGTCCGGGGTCTTGAACGACCTTCTAGTGAGATGATGCCGCGTGGACCGGGCATTTTAAGTGTAAGAGACGCGTAGTGTGGTATTGCATTAAAGCGGACAAAAGCTTCACGTCCCAATAGTGCTTGATGTCTACTTTTGAATGGGGCGACATGAAAGATTAGCTTTTCGCGTCGAAAGTTGTCGGGTGACCCAAACACAACTTCTAGTAGTAAGGAGCCTGTGCACTTGGCGTAAGGGCCTGGCGTCACTCCTTTGAAGGAAGTGCGGCTATGTCGAATTTTAGTAAGGTCTATCCCCAACTTGCGGATTGTGTCCGGATATAGCAGGTTTAAATCGCCGCCGCCGTCCATCAGGACTTGTGTAAATTGTAGTCAGTCGATTATAGGATCCAATATCAGAGCAGTCCATCCTGCGTTTCGAATACTTCTGGAATAGTCCAGGTGGTCGAAAGTAATTGGTTGTAACATCCAACCTCGAGGTTCCACTGGGGTGGACCGTGCGATACCTACTTTGGTGGGCGCCGCACTGTTGCTCCGTATTATCACATGAAGTGAATTTACTGTTTTGACTTCTTGTGGGAAAGTTTTTTGCTTTCCGGCGCTCTGCTGGTGGGGTTCGTCGTCATCCTCGCTTGACGCGTCGAGCCCCTTGTGTTCGGCGTTGAGTCGGCCGGACTGTTTGAAGACCCAACAATTTCGGTGGGTGTGGTTTGCAGGCCTTCCGGAGGTGCTGTGGATTTGACATATCCGATCCAAAATTTTGTTTAAGTTGGATAGCTTGTCACTGTTGTCCTTAAGAGGCAGTGTTTTGTTGTTCGGCCGCGAGCTTTTGAATCCGGCGTTGACCGCCGTGTTCTTTGGGCATTTTTCTTTGTTTCGGCGCTGGTCCTTTCTGTGCTGTGATTTTCCGTTTCCATCTCTGATCTCGGATGTACTCGGGTCGCTGGTGCTACATCTTGCTAGCCAGCTGTCTTCCCCCGCGCAAAAGCGGGTCATGAGGCTTGTTAGCGTGGCCATTGTTCTCAGCTTCTCTTGGCCGAGGTGTCTGGCGAGCCATTCGTCTCGGACATTATGTTTAAAAGCTGCTAAGGCTTCGGCGTCCGGACAGTCGACTATTTGGTTCTTTTTGGTGAGGAACATGTTCTAGAATTTGCGCGCTGACTCTCCGGGCTGTTGAGTTATATGACTTAGATCGTCTGCATCCGGAGGGTGGACATAAGTCCCTTGAAAATTTGCTCTAAACGCGTCCCCGAGCTCTTCCCAACTTCCAACAGTGTTTTCTGGGAGGCTTTTGAGCCAATGCCGAGCTGGCCCTTTGAGCTTGAGGGGTAGATATTTTATGGCGTGGAGATCATCTCCTCTAGCCATGTGTATGTGTAGTATGTAATCCTCAATCCAGACTCCAGGGTCTGTTGTTCCGTCGTATGCCTCTATGTTTACGGGTTTGAATCCCGCTGGAAATTCATGATCCAGCACCTCATCGGTGAAACATAGTGGGTGTGCGGCTCCCCTGTATTTAGGCGTGCCGTTATCTTCGAACATGTGGAGTGTTGTGTTGCTTCCTGGGGCCCTCTTTTTTGGCCCATAAATGGACCTGACCGGGCCATCTGTTTTATGAGGTTTGTGTGTCGTCTTGTGTGCGGCGCCGCTTGTCGCTTTTGGACTGTCATCTGGTCATCTATCCGGCCAGGCGGCCTCTTTGCTTTTTGTCTGTGGGGGCTCTATGGCCTCCTCGTCGAATTCAGGCAGCAGCTTGCGCTTTGGGTAGCTCTTTGTTTGGTGGCCATTGCCATATTTGTCCGCGGTCTTGAGTACTTTGCTCCACCTCATTCTGAGTATGTCTTCCGCTGTTTTGAGCTTCCGTTTTTCCTTCTTCAGACTTCTTGCAGTGGCGACGAGTCTTTGTGAAGGTTCTTATGCTCCGGTGGTGTGTCCGGCGTGAGGTCGTCTAGACTGTTGGTTTCGCCGGGCATGGATTGATTATCCGATTCTTCCTGTTCAGACGGTTGCTTGGTTGCATGTTCGTCGTCCACTGGTTTTCCCTGCTCTATTGCTGGGTCATTAGGAGTGTTGTTTTTGTTGAGGCGGGACTTAGGGCGGCGTCTGCGTCGCCGTTTTGGTTGTTTGTCGGCGGGATTATCCTTTGCCGCGCCCCGTTGTTCCTCGTTATCGCTTCCTTTTGGGGTGTCCACCATATATACGTCATGGGTTGGAGTGGCCTTCCAGCGCTCGGGAAGTGCTGGTTCTTGGTAGTCTCCGGCATCGTCGTCCATACCGTCGATGTCTTCGGAGTCGTAGTCTAGCATGTTGGTTAGATCGTCGACAGTGGCTACAAAGTGGGTGGTGGGTGGGTTTTGAATTTCTTCGTCATCCGCGTCCCAACCATCCTGACCGCAGTCCGGCCAGGGTTCTCCTGATAACAAGAGATGCTTTCGCGAATTTAGGATGTCGCCAAAGGGTGAGTGCTGAAAGATGTCCGCGGCGGTGAACTCCATGATCGGCGCCCAATCGGATTCGATTGGAAGGGGCGCTGGAGGTTCGGAGTCCAGCAAGGAGTCCGGCGCCTCGGAGTCACGAGCTTTATAAGGGACAAGGTCGGTATTCGGCTCCATCGCTGTAGAAGTTGCAGCTCCCGAGGCGGTGTCTAGCCACCGGTCCTCAATCTGCGCGGTCTGCTCCATACTATGGGTTAGAGCGGACTCGTGTGCGGCCTCCAGGGCACTGTCCGGCGGCAGAGCTAAATCATGCCCATCGTGACAGCACGGCACGCTCGACTGTGGCTCGAATCCGTCGAAGATCAAGTCTCCACGGATGGCGGCCGTGAAGTTTAGGCTTCCAAACCTGACCTGATGGCCAGGGGCGTATCTTTCGATCTGCTCCAGATGGCCAAGTGAATTGGCCCATAGTGCAAAGCCGCCGAACACGAAGATCTGTCCGGGGAGGAAAGTCTCACCCTGGACGGCGTTGTTGTTGATTGAAGAAGCCATCAAGCCTATCGGTGACGACACAGAGGAACTCTCAATGAAAGCACCAATGTCGGTGTCAAAACCGGCGGATCTCGGGTAGGGGGTCCCGAACTGTGCGTCTAGGCGGATGGTAACAGGAGACAAGGGACACGATGTTTTTACCCAGGTTCGGGCCCTCTCGATGGAGGTAAAACCCTACTCCTGCTTGATTGATATTGATGATATGGGTAGTACAAAAGTGGATGTACCACGAGATCAAGGAGGCTAAACCCTAGAAGCTAGCCTATGGTATGATTGTTGTAATGGTTGTTGTCCTACGGACTAAAACCCTCCGGTTTATATAGACACCGGGGAGGGCTAGGGTTACATAGAGTCGGTTACAATGGTAGGAGATCTACATATCCGTATTGCCAAGCTTGCCTTCCACGCCAAGGAAAATCCCATCCGGACACGGGACGAAGTCTTCAATCTTGTATCTTCATAGTCTTGGAGTCCGACCGACGATGATAGTCCGGCTATCCGGACACCCCCTAGTCCAGGACTCCCTCAGTACCTATCACCTGTTTTATTATTAAACCCTCGGGAGTTATTTCTATGTTTGCTTATATTGCCATGCTATGCTAGTAGACGTGGATTGGGTGAGTGTATCCATGACAGATGTGAGATTATTATTTAATGGTTTATTTAAGGTGGCAACTTTAACACACATCTGGGTGGATTGAGGCACCTGGGTATTCCAGCGATTGCCTGTTTTCTTTATGGACCGCCACTCAGGCTCAAAGGGATCATGAGATTATTCATGCTAGAAACTTCTGTGTGCAGCCACAACCTACTATGGGCTCTAGCATAGTTGATTAAGTCGTGCGAACTCTTACAGTGGTAGACTAGCAGATGTAGGGGAAAGTAGGTGTGACTGTCTACCCGATCGTAAGGTGCTAGCACTTCTGAAAGATTTTGTCTCGGTCATCCGTTTCTCAAACACCATGTAGTGCAAGAAATCCAACGGAGGAGATCGAGTCTTGTGGGGAAAAGTGCGCAAACCTCTGCAGAGTGTATAAACTAATCATGGTTAGCCGTGTCCCCGGTTATGGACGTTTTGAGTATCTAGTTCTTGGATTATCATGTGAATCTCATCATGTTACTTTAATTTAATTTGTTGGGTTTAATGATGATGTTTAATTGGGATTGAGAGGATGTCTATCTTATCAATGTTTAACAACCACCATGATAGTTAAATAAAATTTATTCCTTTGTAGTAGGTAAAAATTGGCTTTATGCAAAACTGTAACCATAGAGCTTTCCACCAGCCATATGTGCATGTAGAATAGCATATTTCTATTCATTACTCTCTATGTGTTACATTGCCAACATATTCCATGTGCTGACCCGTTTTCGGGCTACAATGTTCATGTTGCAGACTTTTCAGACGACGAGTAAGGTGCCTTAGGTCGTGGTCTTATACTTAGTGATGCCGTTGGAGTTGATGGACTCACTTATCTTCCAAGACTTCCGCTGTTATCGTTTTTAGATGGCCTTAAGCCATATTTATTGTAATAGTTCTCTTTTGAGACATTCGATGTAATAAGTGTGTGATTGCTACTCTGCTATAAATCCTTCAAGTACTGTGTGTGTCAGCATTACTGATCCAGGGATGACACTAAAGCACAGAGATCAGACTGTTTGAGGTCTGGTCGCTACAAGATGGTATCAGAGAACACGCCGACTGTAGGACATGACCACTAAGCTAAAAGCCCTAGATCACTACTCACTCTTCTCATTTCTGACTCCTCATCTTTTCTACTCTTTTAGGATGGCGGATGCAAGGAACAAGTTCACGCAACCGGATGAAGATACACCCTTTGGACGCCACTTGAAGGAGGTCTCTAAGTACCTGAACATCGGAGTACCAAGCTTCACCGGGACCTACAACACCACCTTACCAGAAGAGGAGTGTTGGATGATTCAAGTTCAAGTTCCAGGAAGGACGTTCATGCCCGTCACTGAGCCCATTGAGTTTTCCTTCGATGCACCAACCTGGAGTCTAGGAAAGAGCATGGCAGCCTACATCACAATGGGACACATTGCAGAAGCTTACCACAAGGATATCAAGGATACTATTTACCAGATTTGTGGGCGCTGAGATGAGAAATGGGAGATGATTAGTACCAGGAAGGATAGATCAATTGCAGCTTTCATCCACGAGTTGAACCAACACATTCGTCGCTAGGAGAACCAGATGTGCGCAGGCATGATAGATATGAAGAAGGCCATGACCAAGATTACGGAACTGGAGGAAGAACTCAAGTCTACCCGTGATGGATATGAGGAGGAAATAGTGACACTCATGGAGAAGAATGATGATCTGAAGAAGAAGCTAAAAGTATTCATGGGATTTCCCGCGACTGGAGGAGAAGATGATGATTGCACTTGCCCGGAGAATTACATCATCATCAACGACACCGACTTGGACCCAGACGATAGCGATGATAACTATGTTGATGAAGCTGGAGAGATATCATGGAGTCTTCAACGGAGTAGTTTTTCTAGTCGACCACCATAACAGTAGTAGTATTCCCCCATGAATCTAGTATAGTCCGAGCACTTTTGCAACGATAGTTAGACCGTTGTATGCCCTTGTTTGAATTGAATGAAGTGATATTGTTTGCTTTTGTCTCATGTGCATATGGGTAGTGTTTTCTCTCTAGACCTCATTCTATTCTATTTTCTCATCTTTTCTAAAACCCTCAGATGCCTCCGAGACATGACAATGGATTTGCTTTCCCACTGGAGCTCACTCAGTTGATCCAGCAGCAGAATGCATTGATGCAGTTACTAGTCCAGAATCAGAATCAGGGGAACAACAACAACAACAACCCACCACCTCCACCACCTGTTGATCACTTAACTCGTTTCCTTAGACTGAATCCACCAGTGTTCTCCAGTAGCATCAAGCCGATAGTTGCAGATGATTGGCTCCGCAAGACAGAGTTGACCACTGCAGGATGCACAGATGCGGAAAAGGTGCGTTTTGCCGCACATCAGCTTGATGGACCCGCAGCATCATGGTGGGAGAATTTCACAGCCACTTATCCTATCGACACGGTCACATGGGATCAGTTTCAGTAGGCTTTCCATACTGCCCATGTTTCCGCAGGAGCTATGGCCATGAAGAAGCGTGAGTTTCGTAACTTGCTCCAAGGAGGACGTACTGTAGGCCAGTATGTGGATGACTTTAGTAAGTTAGCATGTTATGCCCCAGATGACGTTGCTACGGATGCAGCTAAGCAGGAGAAGTTTCTGGAAGGACCGAATGATGAGCTGAGCATGCAGTTGATGGTAGAAACTTTCAACAACTACCAGGAGTTGGTAGATAGAGCTCTCATGACTGAAGGGAAGCAGCAGCAGATTGACAATCGTAAGAGGAAGTATGGACAAGGGAAGTACAATTTTGGAGCTCAGCAGAAGCCATGTTTTACCCCAAAATCGGGAGGACATTTTCAGCATACCCATGGAGGAGGTAGCTCGCATAACCATAGTGGCCCCAAGAATGGTAACGGGAATGGAGGAAGCAACGGTCAGAACCGTACCAACCCATCAACCCCAGCCAAGAGAGACCTGAGCCAAGTCACTTGCTATAAGTGTCAGAAGACTGGACATTATGCCAATGAATGTCCTGAATCCCAGAATGGAAATGACAATGGAAGATCTGGGAAGAAGCTGAACCCTTTCAACAGGGGACAGGTGAACCACGTTAACGTGGACGAGGTTGAAGCCCAACCAGATGCAGTAACAGGTAAATTTTTTGTTAAGTCATTTACTGCAATCGTTCTCTTTGATACTGGTGCATCGCATTCATACATATCAAGGGGATTTGTGGATAAGTATAAACTGCCCACCAAAGTTCTTAGAACACATATCTTAGTAAGCTCACCAGGAGTGGAGTATATGGCCAGTCGAGGATGTTTTCAAGTGCCATTGAGTATAGGAAGGCATGTTTTCCCCTCGGATTTAATCATTCTGGAATCGCAAGGTTTGGATGTGATTCTGGGTATGGATTGGCTATCGATGTATGGAGGAAACATCGATTGTGCTAGTAAGTCGATTTTTCTTACCACCCCGGAAGGGAGAAGGATCAAGTATGTATCACGACATGAGCCGAAGAGGACACAAGTAAATTCCTTATCAGGAGTTGTGCAGGAGGAAGTACCAGTGGTGAAGGATTTCCCTAATGTATTTCCAGAGGAGTTGCCAGGCATGCCACCGGATAGATACATTGAGTTTTTGATTGAGCTTTTGCCAGGCACAGGGCCGATATCTAAGAGACTGTACAGGATGCCCGCACAAGATTTGGAGGAAATTAAGAAGCAGATTAAGGAGTTACTGGATAAAGGTTATATTCGCCCAAGTTCATCACCTTGGGGATCGCCAGTGCTTCTAGTGGAGAAGAAGAATGGATCATTGAGGATGGTTGTTGATTATCGAGGATTGAATGAAGTGACAATCAAGAACAAGTACCCGTTGTCGATGATCAATGATTTGTTTGACCAATTGCAAGGAGCTAAGGTAGTTTCCAAGATCGATCTGCGATCAGGATACCCCCAGTTGAAGATTAGAGAGCAGGATATACCTAAGACGATACCACCAGGTACGGGCTGTATGAGTATAACGTTATGTCATTTGGTCTGACTAACGCACCTGCCTATTTCATGAACATGATGAACAAGGTGTTTATGGAGTTTCTGGATAAGTTCATCGTGGTGTTCATTGATGATATTTTGGTATATCCAAAGAATGAAGAAGAGCATAAGGAGCATTTGCGTTTGGTACTGGAGAAGCTGAGAGAACATCAGTTATATGCCAAGTTCAGCAAATGTGAGTTTTGTGTGAAGGAGGTTGGATTCCTCGGACATGTTATATCCGAAGAAGGAATAGCAGTAGATCCCACCAAAGTTGTCACTGTGACAAATTGGGTAGCACCAACGACAGTTGGAGAGATCCGGAGTTTTCTTGGACTTGCCGGATACTACCGGAGGTTCATTGAGAATTTCTCAAAGATTGCAAAGCCCATGATGGAGTTGTTGAAGAAGGACACCAAGTTTAAATGGACTGAGGAATGTGAGGCCAGCTTCCAGGAGTTGAAGAAACGTTTTGTCACATCGCCAGTTTTGATTCTGCCAGATCAGCGCAAGGATTATGAAGTGTATTGCGACGCTTCTCATCGAGGACTTGGAGCAGTTCTTATGCAGGAGGGAAGAGTTGTTTCGTATGCCTCACGACAGCTTAATCCCCATGAGTTGAATTATGCTACACATGACTTGGAGTTAGCAGCCGTAGTGCATGCATTGAAGACTTTGAGACATTTTCTCATTGGAAACCATTGTGAGGTGTACACAGATCACAAGAGTTTGAAGTACATCTTCACAAAGAAGGAGTTGAATCTCAGGCAAAGGAGATGGTTGGAGCTCATCAAGGATTATGATATGAGATTGCATTATCATCCCAAAAGGCTAACGTAGTAGCTGACGTGTTGAGCCGCAAGAGCCATGTCAACACACTCTTGACCAGAAAGTTACCAAGGGAGTTAGCCGAGGACCTTCGCAAGCTATGTGTGGAGATATTTCCGAGAGGCTATGTAGCAGCATTGGAGATTCAATCTACCTTGATGGATAAGATTAGAGAAGCTCAGAATATGGACAAGGATATTTCCTCTATAAAAGAGAAGATGAGCAAAGGAAAAGCTAAAGGATTTCATGAGGATGAGCACGATACCTTATGATTTGAGGACCGCGTTTATGTGCCTAATGACCCGGAGATCAGGAAGTTGATTTTGCAAGAGGCCCCATGATTCACCGTACTCGATTCACCCAGGAAATACCAAGATGTATTTGGATTTGAAAGACACATTCTGGTGGACCGGAATGAAGAAGGATATTGCGGAATATGTAGCAGTTTGTGATGTATGTCAGAGAGTGAAGGCAGAGCATCAGAAGCCAGCAGGATTGTTACAGCCATTGCCGATAACCGAATGGAAGTGGGATAAGCTAGGTATGGATTTTATCACTGGATTGCCCAGGACTCGTTCAGGCTATGACTCAATTTGGGTTGTAGTTGATCGTTTGACGAAGGTAGCTCATTTCATCCCAGTGAAGACCAATTACACCAGTGCTAAGTTGGCAAAGATATACATGACCAGGATCGTATGTCTGCATGGAGTTCCGAGGAGCATTGTGTCAGATAGAGGAACACAGTTTACCTCAAAGTTCTGGAATCAGTTGCATGAAACTTTGGGTACCAGGCTAGAGTTCAGTACAGCCTTTCATCCGCAGACAGATGGACAGACCGAGAGAGTAAACCAGATTTTGGAGGATATGTTGAGAGCTTGTGCACTAGTTTATGGATCTAGTTGGGACGACAACTTGCCATATGTGGAGTTCTCTTACAACAACAGTTATCAATCCAGTTTGAAGATGGCCCCTTTTGAAGCCTTGTACGGAAGGAGGTGCAGGACCCCATTGTCGTGGGATGAAGTTGGAGACCGTCAGTTGTTTGGACCAGATTTGATTAAAGAGTCTGAACAGAAGGTGAAGTTGATGCGCGATAGGCTCAAGGTGGCCCAGTCCAGGCAGAAGAGCTATGCAGATTCTAAACTCAAGGAGACAGCTTACGAAGTCGGAGACAGAGTTTATCTTCATGTGTCTCCACTTCGAGGAGTTAAGCGCTTTGGAGGTAAGGGAAAGTTAGCACAACGTTTTGTGGGACCATACAAAGTTTTGGAGCGCATGGGAGAAGTTGCTTACAAGTTGGAATTGCCTGAAGGATTGTTAGGAGTTCATGACGTATTCCACGTTTCCCAGTTGAAGAAGTGTCACGCAGAGATGGCTGATATACCGCTGAGAGATACAGTGCCGCTGGAAGCGATTCAGTTGGATAGTGATTTAACCTACAAGGAGAAACCAGTCAAAATCCTCGAATTTGCCAGTCAAGTCACCTGCAGCAAGGTTATCAAGTTTTGTAAAGTACAGTGGAGCAACCACACCGAGGATGAAGCCACCTGGGAGCGAGAGGAAAAACTACGGAAGGACCACCGTCACCTATTTTCTTGCCAACCCGAATCTCGAGGGCGAGATTCATCTTAAGGGGGGTAGGTTTGTAACATCCCAAATTTTCAATTTGGAATGTTATACATTAGATCATCATTGCATATCATATTTTATTGCTTCTTGGCTTGATCTTAGAAATTCTACGCAACTCAAGGACCCTCGGAGAGAGTTGGGAATTTCGTTATTTTCATATTTGAGTTTTTCTCAAATTTTGAAAATAGGATCATTTGATTTTATTTATTTTATCTTCAATTATTTCTATTATAAAAATCTGAGAGAGGGAATAAAATGACTTTTCCCAAATAAAGAAATATTGAGAATTGAATACGAAAATCAAATAAGATTTTATTTCGGAGTTTTTGGCTATTTTATTTGAATTTAGGAAAATTGCACGTTTTTCAAAACTGCATTTTAGGGCCAAGAAAATGTTCATCTTGTTCTAAATATTTTATTTAGACGACGAAAATTTATTTTTACATTTTTAGAATTTTATTTTATTTTCTAGATTTTTTCTTAGTTTCGGCGGAATTTTTTTAAAAAAAATTCCAACACCCGACTGGGCCGAGGCCTAGCCGAGCCGGCCCACGCCCCGCGCCGCCATCTCCCTCCTGGAGACGGGAGCTCCTATTGGACGCTCTTTGCGTCAAATTGGCGCAGCCACGCATAGGGAGGCAGCCTGACTGGGCCGGCCCATCGAGCTGTTCTGTGGAAAGAAAAAGGAAGCGAAAAATGGAGGGCAAGCGCGATGCAAGTATTCGAACTGGCGACCAACAGATTGCGATTGCACGCTTCTAGCCACTACAGCTGACTAGCGTTCCCTGGATTGGAACAACGCGCATTAATAATAGCATGACTACACAACTAGACTGATGCACTATATCGAACCAGAATTAGATACTATAGTCATCATCTGACGAAAAGGTGTACATTATACTGAAAGTGTATATTTCGAAAAGTGCGTGAATTTCTGCACAAATTTTCCAAAACAGGAACATTCTGCATATGAGAGAAAATTTGAAATTGCAGAAAATTTTTCTAAAACTTGAACCTTTTTTGAAGTTGTGAACAAATTATGAAATTCCAAACAAATTTTCATACAGCGAACATTTTTAAAATTTGTGAACAAATATTTAAAAAACAGAAAATTTCATGAAATTCCGAACAAAAATTTGAAACCGCAAACATTTTTTGAATCTGTGAACTAAATTTTGAAAAATGAAACATTCCATGGGACATTTAACAAAAGGTTTGAAACGATGAATATTTTCTGAAATTATTGAACACTTTTTGAAACACGAACATTTTTTGAATTTCAGACCAAAATTGCAACTGCGAACGTGAAATATAACGCATAAACAGAAAATGTTCGTAGTTACAAAATCGAACCCACGACATCGCTCTCCACAACCAGCGCTGGTAGCCACCACAGAAAGTCTACAAACGTGAAATATAACGCATCGCTATGGTATTTAAGAACTTACTCTTGCAGGATATCCCGTAATGTAGCATATAGATTTTTGAAAATTGAACACACTCTGGAGTCTGGAAAACATGATTTTTTTTTTGAGGAAATGTGAACAAAATGTAAATTTTCAAACAGATTTTGGAAATTTTGTGAAAATCTCGGAAAACAAGAACAATATTTGTGAAGGTGATTTGAAAAAAGTGTACTTTTTAAAAGTGTTTATTTTGCAAATGTGCAAGCATTTTCTGAATTTTAGAACAAATTTTCAACAGGAATATATTTTTGAAAAGGTGAACAAATTTTCAAACCGCAAACATTTTTTAAATTTTTGAAAATGGGAATATTTTAAACTGCCGAACAATATATTAAAACGCGAACAATTTTTTAATACACGAACATCTTTTTTATACTCCAGAACAAATTTTGAAAATGAGAACATTTTCCAAAACTCCTGAATATTTTTAAAAAACATGAACGATTTTGAAAGCACAAACATTTTTTGAAAATGGGAACATTTTAAACTCCCGAACAAAATATAAATATGCGAACAATTATTGAAAACACGAACATTTGTTAAAACTCCGGAACAAATTTGGAAAATGGGAACATTTTATGAAACTCTTGAGTTTTTAAAAAAACATGAACAATTTTGAAAACACAAACATTTATTGAAAACTGGAACATTTTAAACTCCCGAAGAAAGTAATAAAGCGAACAAAATTATAAAACACAAACATTTTTCTAAACTTCGGAATAGATTTGGAAAATGGGAACATTTTATGAAACTCTTCAGTTTTTCTACAAAACACGAACAATTTTGAAAACACAAACATTTATTGACAATGGGAACATTTTTTTAAACTCCGGAACAAATTTTGAAAATTGGAACATTTTCTGAAACTCTGATTTTTTTTTCAAAAACATGGACAACATTGAAAACCCAAACATTTATTGAAAATGGGAACAATTTTTGAAACAGGAACATTTTTTGAAACTCCTAAAAAATGTAAACATGAACAATTTTTGGAATTTGTGAACAGTTTTTGGAATTTGGAATAACTGGATCATTTTTCGAAAATCCCAAACTATATTTTAAAAGCGAACATTTTCTGAAAACAAGAACATATTTTCAAATTTGTGAACAATATTTTTGAAAAAATGACATTGTTTTGTAAACCCTGAACATATTTTCAAATTAGCGAACAATTTTGATTTCTATACATTTTTAAAATTTCCGAATTTTTGAAGAAAGAAACAGAAAAAGGAAAAGAAATGAAAAAAGAAGAAAGAAACAGGAAATATATAACCAAAACGGAAATAAAAAAAGAAACATAACAGAAAATAAACGAAAAAGAAAAAACCTATTAGAAAACCAGCCAGAAAAAAAAACAGAAAAAAAACCGTTTCAGGGAACCTTCTAGAAGGTTCCCAAAACCGGGAGAAACCAACCGCCCGTATGCTAACCGCTAACGGGCCGGCCGAGATTGCGTCGCTCGCGCGTGAACCCTGTGCGTTTCCTCGACAGTTTGCCGCAAGGTGCGTCACATAGGATATTCCCCTGGAGACCGCGCGCCGCCGCCATGCCGACCCGGACAGGAGTCCGAGCCGGACTCCTCCGCCGCCGCTTTGCCCCCTCCTCCAAGCCACCCCTCCCCCTCCTTAAATACCCCCGAACCCCGCCGCCACACCCCGTCCCGCCCCGCCGCCATCCCGCCCCGCCGTCGAAGCCGCCGACGCCGCCCCCGCCGCCAAGCCCGCCGCCGTCGGGAGCCCGCCACCGCCCACGCCGCCCAAGGCCGCCTCACGCCGCCCCGCCGGAGCCCGAGCCCCGCCGGATTCGGACGAGGTAGCTGCCGTTCACCACCGCCGTTTTTTTAGAAAACCGATTCGTTTTTTTAGAAACCTAGTTCATTTTTTAGATCGGTTCACCGTTTTTCTCGGTTCTCTTATTTAGCGAGCGTTCACTCGTTCGTTCGTTTTAACGGACGAGTTCACCGTTTAGTTGCAGTTAACGAACATCCGTTTGTTAAACCATTCGTCAGTTTTCTTTTTCTCGGATTTTCCGTGATTATTCCAGATCACGATTTCTGATCCGATTTTTGTTCTTGTATAACTTTTCGTTCGTTTATCGGAATCAGGCGATTCAAGCGCCTAGAGTTTCATCTCGAAACCCTCTTTCCGTTTAACCAACTCAAACAAGTTTTTGCTTCTGTAAAAGTTGACTTAGGTCCAGATTAGTAAACGAAGCTAGTTTCTTTCGCCGTTTGACTTTCGTTGCTTCGTTTGATTTGATTCTTTTTGCAAACCGGAGTTCTTAAGTTGAACATTCTGGTTAGATATTTTATTTGAGTTTTTACCTGTGCATTAGATGATTACTTACTGTCAGCTTGTTTGTTGTGATAGAGTACCCGGAGTGTGCCGCTTGCTACTTCGAATCGCTAGGTTTCACGGATCATTAGCAAGGCAAGTAACACTTTGATCATACCTCTTTACTACCAAGTTTTATTGCATTAGATCAATCCTCAAACAATTGCATGGTTAGGATCTGATTAATATGTGGGTTTGGGAAGTAGATGAGGTAGTACCTATCACTTGTTTTATTATCAAACCCTAGGGAGTTCTTTCTACGTTTGCTTATATTGCCATGCTATGCTAGTAGACGTGGATTGGGTGAGTGTATCCATGACAGATGTGAGATTATTATTGAATGGTTTATTTAAGGTGGCAACTTTAACACACATCTGGGTGGATTGAGGCACCTGGGTATTCCAGCAATTGCCTGTTTTCTTTATGGACCGCCACCCAGGCTCAAAGGGATCATGAGATTATTCATGCTAGAAACTTCCGTGTGTAGCCACAAGCTACTAAGGGCTCTAGCATAGTTGATTAAGTCGTGCGAACTCTTATAGTGGTAGACTAGCAGATGTAGGGGAAAGTAGGTGTAACTGACTACCCGATCGTAAGGTGCTAGCGCTTCTGAAAGACTATGTCTCGGTCATCCGTTTCTCAAACACCATGTAGTGCGAGAAATCCAACGGAGGAGATCGAGTCTTGTGGGAAAAAGTGTGCAAACCTCTGCAGAGTGTATAAACTAATCATGGTTAGCCATGTCCCCGGTTATGGACGTCTTGAGTATCTAGTTCTTGGATTATGATGTGAATCGCATCATGTTACTTTAATTTAATTTGTTGGGTTTAATGATGATGTTTAATTGGGATTGAGAGGATGTCTATCTTCTCAATGTTTAACAACCACCATGATAGTTAAATAACATTTATTCCTTTGTAGTAGGGAAAAAATTGGCTTTATGCAAAACTGTAACCATAGAGCTTTCCACCAGCCATATATGCATGTAGAATAGCATATTTCTGTTCATTACTCTCTATGTGTTACATTGACAACATATTCCATGTGCTGACCCATTTTCGGGCTGCAATGTTCATGTTGCAGACTTTTCAGATGACGAGTAAGGTGCCTTAGGTCGTGGTCTTATACTCAGTGATGCTGTTGGAGTTGATGGACTCACTTATCTTCCAAGACTTCCGCTGTTATCGTTTTTAGATGGCCTCAAGCCATATTTATTGTAATAGTTCTCTTTTGAGACATTCGATGTAATAAGTGTGTGATCTCTACTCTGTTATAAATCCTTCAAGTATTGTGCGTGTCAGCATTACTGATCCAGGGATGACACTAAAGCACAGAGATCAGACTGTTTGAGGTCTGGTCGCTACAACACTGGGTTGAGGAACTTGATTTCGTACTCTAGGGAAGCTAGACCTTGACCAATCGAACGACTGGATACACACCCTTCTTTATGGTGTATGGCACAGAGGCTGTATTACCCTGTGATATTATTCATGACTCACCTAGAGTGTGCATGTATGAAGAGAAAGAAGCCAAACTTGATCGGCAGGACGACCTAGATGGACTTGAAGAGGAGCGTGATGTAGCCAAGGCCCGTTCCGCATTCCATCAACAACAGGCCAGGCGTTACCAAAGCAGAGAAGTGCAGGCTAAAACATAAAACGTTGGAGAACTTGTTCTACGCCTCCCGGAGAAGAAAAAGGATAAGCTCAAACCCAAATGGGAGGGCCCCTTCATTATTGGTGAAGTCCTTACTGGAGGAGCCTATTGGCTTCGCAATGCAGAGGATAATCGCCTTGAGCCGAACCCATGGAATGCCGCCCGGCTCCGAAGATTTTACGCATAATTTGGCCTCCTTCTGTCTAAGTTTAAGACTAGGCATTTTCCATTTTCTCTTTCTTTTTACCCTTTTTACCTTTCTCTCCTTATACTATGTGTGCGGATAAACTGCATTGTTGGGAGTACGCATCTTTAAATGTATATATCCCACCATACATGGGGGATTCTTTTGAAAGAAGCATTTTATTACAAATCGCATAAGCTTCTTTTGTCCGTGCTATCTATTGTTTCTGCCATTTTATGCACCTCAGTGACTTAAGTTTTTGCCAAGCTGGGTTGCCTCGCTCCTGTGCTTATACCCTACGTTCCTGATTGTTCGGCCAGGGCGTAAAGGGAGCACCTCTCCGATTGTTACAACCGGGTTATCCGGTGCTGTACCTCAGACGAGTGAAGCCGAAAGCTAGCGTTCTTAAGAGAATAATTGGGTGGCACATATTCAACATGATGTTTTCAGAATAACGCATAAAAGTGGCTATATGTACTTCAGATACAGGCCTAGCCTAAGAAAAGGAACCCCTAACGGAACTATTTTTCTTGGAAGATGTTTCTTACGTTAAAAACTAATATAACATAACTCCGCCGACCACAGTTTATCTGTTTGAGCAATATGACCGGATTGCCTAGTTTTCGACAATACCAAATGTTTACTAGTCAAAAACATAATATGCGGAAACACTCCAACTTTTTGGTTCGGAGGTGGAAGCTGAAGGTCTGCGATGACAAAACTTTCATACAATTCGGCAGGAGATAAGTTCGGTCATGAAGTACATGGGTACATCAAATCGAACGCTCACTCCCTTTCTACACCATCTAGTAGGCTATCAAATTTACAATCATGCGGCGAAAATTTCGCCGCTGTCATCACTTGGTCATATACCAAGCTTACGGGAATTTCCTTCCTGTCGGGTCCCTGCGGTCCAACTCTGGCTTTATTGTTCAGGTCAAGGCCAGTATAGCGTGTCTTCATCATAGCCCATGCCTCTTGAGCGCCTTCACGGCAGGCCAAAGTCTTCCACAGCTCGAACCGACGCCGGGCACCCTTGAATAGATCAGCCAACCCCTCCATACTTTCTGGGGGGGACGTCGGAAGGCCATAAGGCTCTGGCCATATTCTTCATCACCTTCCAAGCACACTCGTGCCGCTTGGCCAGCTCCTTCAGAATGTCGCTCTAAAGAACTGGCATTTCCTCCTCGGGGCGGCCGGTCAACATACATGTATCAACCGAACTATCATATTTCGCATTATATAATTCTATCAATAATCCGGACGGTTCACAAGACATACCGAATATGCCGCCCTTCAATTTCTGTTTTCTTGCTGTGCCTCTAAGAGTTGAGCCTTCAAGCTCTTTATCTCTTCGGCCTGTTTCTTTACTTCTTCCTCCAGTTTTTTGTCATTGGCATAGTACATTAGGGCACTCTTTATTTCTTCAAGCTCCCGGGTCAGTGCGCCATTCTTCTCCTTGAGAACGTGTGGTCATCAAATGATCCTTAAATCGGTTTTGTTCACCCGCTTTAAGTCTCAGGGGCTACTATTACTATCTATCCATTAAGTTCCTGAATTTTTTTACCTACATATCCTTTGAGAATAGGCGAGCGACCCCGGTGAGTCCGTCCCGGACAGCTCGGACATATGCACCTACAGTGCTTAAAGTGTTAAACTCCGGCTCCATTAAGGCAGGGGTGCACAAGGCTTGTTTTAAGTGATGATGGTTCATCACACTCTTGACTTCGGAGTTGGTCACGGGCATCTCATCCGGCTCTCCATGAGACGAGCGAGTCTGCGCCGCATCAGGATGTGCCCCTATCCCGATTGGTATCTCCGGCGCCGGGTTAGCCGCAGCTCAGCTGACTGGATCTTACCCATGATGCGCCATATACCGCTCATGTGATGATAGAGGAAGGATTCGAATGACAGTCTGACTTCACGACTGAATATTAACAAAGAAGTATATACCTTTTCGATGGTGGGGCAGGTTCAGTAGTGCTGCCGGCCTCCTTTCGTTTTGCACGACCCTTCCGTGAAGATGCTGACCTTTTCTAGGTCACCCTCCCTTGTGTGCGGCTCGCTGAGCGCCGATCCTGTGAAACACAGCCCAAATGGGAGGATAAGGAGACAAGTGGGAGTATCCCTCTTCTTTGAGAATAAAGTTTCCAAACACTTACCTTCATGAAGGGATAGAGGTCGGGATAGTCAGCCATAATGGCCACCTCCGAGCCATCAAGGCTCGCCTAATAGTAGACTCCATCTTCAAACTCCACAAATATGTCCGGATCTTCATGGAATCCGGGGTCTTCATTGCAATCATGATCCTCTGGCTGAGGGGCGGGGCAGTTAATGTTCTCGACGATCTGCCTCCATGACTATTCAAAACATAAATAGCCAGGATATTCGGTCAATGCATCCCTATGGGTAAAAGAGCATTGGGCGGTTAAAAAACTTACCCATTCAATAGGAGTGTACATGGAGTACGCTTATAGGCAATTTACACACATGAAGTCTTCTTCTTCACCTTTATAAAGGTCGGCCAGAGCTGCTGCTAATGCGGCTTGGCCATCCGGACCCTTTCTCCTGTAGCAGGATGCGTCGTCCTCCCTGTTGTAGTTCCATAGGGGAGTTACTCAGGATTGAAGTGGTTGGATGCATCTCTTTATCGTGATAGCCATAACTTCTACTATGGAGAGTCCGGAATGGGTCAATATCTTGATCTTGTTTACCAAGTTCATCACCTCCGCATTGTCTTCTTGGGAGGAGGATCTGGGACACCAGCTATATAGCTTCTTCAAGGGGGCACTGGAAAATTCTGGCAGTCTGCGCCGAACAGGGTCCAGAAGGGGTACATCGTTAATATAGAACCATTCTGAAGACCATTCAGCAGATCCTTTCTTCGGAGTCCCGACAGGGTAGCTGGATCCGGCTATACGCCATACTTTGGCGCCGCCCACTTCAAAAATAGACCCGCCGCCCTGATGGCGGGGGACGAGGTAGAAGAACTTTTTCCATAGTTCGAAGTGAGCCTCGCGACCCAAAAACAATTCGCAAAGGGCGACGAAGCCGGAGATATGTAAAATGGATCCTAGCATGAGGTCGTGCAGTTGGATCCCGTAGTGCTCCAGTAAACCCCTGAGGAAGGGGTGGATTGGGAATCCCACGCCCCTCAAAAGGAATGAGGTGAAGTACACCCTCTCCCCTTGGCTGGGATTGGGGAAATTCACTACTAATGCATCGGCACCTATAGTGGTTAACCCCGCCCGTACGAAGACTAGATCTGGAGGGGGAGATATCCTTGCATTTGGAGTCGACTGAGCTGGAGGTGAGATATGGAGCAACTCTGCTAGTCCCCCTCTTGAGGGCCATGAGGACGCGAGGAGGAACCGGGGGCGTTCACCATGGTCTGTTTTTTGTGGCTTGCTCTGTTGCTTTCGGTGTGATGCGAGATGACAGCTTAGAAGATCTTGCCTTACTTTATAGGCGCGGTCTGTGCCTGCCAGTAATATTAAAATATAAGGATAATAGACCGTTGGCATTCACTCGGATGCGTGGAAATCAAGGCGATGGCAGGGAGGAATCATGAAGACTAGACATGGAAGCCGATGCCAGACTATCTTTAGTCTGGAGTACAATGGAGAACCCGCCTTGCAAAGCCAATGAATTGCGTCCGCATACTACATCGACATTTGAAGGAAAGTTCGGGGGCTACTGAGGGAGTCCAAGATTCGGGGGCCCTTAGATATCCGGCCTAGGAGTTTGGGCTGGGCTGTATGGGCCGTGCAGGATCACATCGAAGATCATCTACCGTGTCCGAATGGGACTTCTCAGTACGTGGACGACAAGAATAGAGTCTGGAGGTTTCCTTCCCTGATAAACCGACTTTGTATAATCCATAGACCCCCTCCGGTGTGTGTATATAAACTGAAGGGGTTAGTCCGTAGAGGCCAACTTTCACCATCATCGGAATCCTCATAGGCTAGACATCTCGGGTTAACCATCACGATCTTGAGGTAGATCAACTCTTGTAATCTTCATACTCGACAATCATAATCAAGCAGGAGTAGGGTTTTACCTCCATTAAGAGGGCCAGAACCTGGGTAAACATCGTGTCTCCTGGCCTCCTGTTACCATTGATCCTTAGATGCACAGCTTGGGCCCCCCTACCCAAGATCTGCCAGTTTTGACATCGACAACACACATGTACAAAAGCCTCAAAGGGCATCAGGCTCTTTCTGATGTGCTTAAAAAGCAGATCCTCACCAGGAACCCTAGGAAAGATGGTATTGCCTTTGAGAGGAAACTCAATGCTGATGGGACCTACGGGAAACTGAGCAGTATCCCAAAACCTCATGGGTTGTTGCAAAAGGACCTGCCGTAGATCCATCCACTTTATCTGGCTTTACATGTGAATCTTCATATTCATCTGATGAGTCATTTGACTCCAACTATAAACTATTCAAAAATCAGAATGGTGAAGTATTTGGTAGATATGTTGGAACTAACTGCAGGAACGGTCCCTGAGGGAGTCCTGGACTACGGGGTGTCCGGATAGCCGAAATATCATCATTGGCCGGACTCCAAGACTATGAAGATACAAGATTGAAGACTTCGTCCCATGTCCGGATGGGACTTTCCTTGGCGTGGAAGGCAAGCTTGGCAATACGGATATGTAGATCTCCTACCATTGTAACCGACTCTGTGTAACCCTAGCCCTCTCCGGTGTCTATATAAACCGGAGGGTCTTAGTCCATAGGACGAACAACAATCATACCATAGGCTAGTTTCTAGGGTTTAGCCTCCTTGATCTCGTGGTAGATCTACTCTTGTACTACCCATATCATCAATATCAATCAAGCAGGAGTAGGGTTTTACCTCCATCGAGAGGGCCCGAACCTGGGTAAAAACATCGTGTCCCTTGTCTCCTATTACCATCCACCTAGACGCACAGTTCGGGACCCCCTACCCAAGATCCGCCGGTTTTGACACCGACATTGGTGCTTTCATTGAGAGTTCCTCTGTGTCGTCACCTATAGGCCCGATGGATCCTTCAATCATCAATGACAACGCGGTCCAGGGTGAGACTTTTCTCCCCGGACAGATCTTCGTATTCGGCGCTTCGCACTGCGGGCCAATTCACTTAGCCATCTGGAGCAGATCGAAAGCTACGCCCCTGGTCATCAGATCAGATTTGCAAGTTTGAACTATACGGCCGACATCCGCGGAGACTTGATCTTCGACGGATTCGAGCCGCAGCCGAGCGCGCCGCACTGTCACGATGGGCATGATTTAGCTCTGCTGCCGGACAGTGCCCTGGAGGCCGCACAAGAGTCCGCTCCGACCCTTAACTCGGAGCTGACTGCGCCGATCGAGGATGGGTGGCTAGACGCCGCCTCGGGGGCTGCTACCTCTACGGCGATGGAGCCGAATACCGACCCTGTCCCTCACGAAGCTCGTGACTCCAAAGTGTCGGACTCTTATCCAGACCCTAAACCTTCCGCGCCCCTGCCAATCGAATCCGATTGGGCGTCGATCATGGAGTTCACCGCTATAGACATCTTTCAGCACTCGCCTTTTGGCAACATCCTGAATTATCTAAAAGTGTCTCTCTTTGTCATGAGAGTCTTGGCCGGATTATGGCCAGGACGGTTGGGATGCGGACGACGAAGAAATTAAAAACCCACCCACCACCCACTTCGTAGCCACTGTCGACGACTTAACCGACATGCTAGACTTCGACTCCGAAGATATCGACGGTATGGACGACGATGCCGGAGACGACCAAGAACCAGCGCCCACAGGGCACTGGAAAGCCACCTCAACTCATGATGTATACATGGTGGATACACCAAAAGGAAGCGATAACGAGGAACAACGGGATGCGGCGAAGGATAATTCCCCCGAAAAACAGCCAAAACGGCGACGCAAGCGCCGCCCGAAGTCTCGCCTCGACAACAAGAACACCCATACAGACCCAGCCGTAGAGCAGGGCGAACCAGTGGACGATGAACATGCCACCAAGCAACCGTCCGAACAGGATGAATTGGACGAGCAACCCATCCCCGGCGAAAACAACAGTCCAGACGATCTCACGCCGCACATCACCGGAGCATAAGAACCTCCACAAAAGGCTCGTCGCCACTGCAAGAAGTTTGAAGAAGCATAAGCGGAAGCTCAAAACAGCGGAAGACGTACTCAGAATGAGATGGAGCAAAGTACTAAAGACCGCAGACAAATACGGCGATAGTCACCAAGCAAAGAGCTACCCGAAGCGCAAGCTATTGCCCGAATTTGACGAGGAGGCCATAGAGCCCCCACGGTCAGAAAACAAAGAGGCCGCCTGGTCGGATAGACGACCACATGACAAACAAAGAGCGGCAAGCGGCGCCGCACACAAGCCGGCACACGATCCACATAAGGATCCTCGTAAAAAGGATGGCCCGGTCAGGTCCATCTATGGGCCAAGAAATAAGGCTCCAGGGAGCAACACAACACGTCGAGTGTTCAAAAATAACGGTACACCTAAATACAGGGGCGCCGCACACCCCCTATGTTTCACCGATGAGGTACTGGATCACGAATTTCCAGCGGGATTCAAGCCCGTAAACATAGAGGCATATGACGGAACAACAGACCCCGGAGTCTGGATTGAGGATTACATCCTACACATACATATGGCTAGAGGAGATGATCTCCATGCCATAAAATACCTACCCCTCAAGCTCAAAGGCC
The DNA here is from genome assembly GCA_963921465.1 of Triticum timopheevii. Lineage (NCBI taxonomy): Eukaryota > Viridiplantae > Streptophyta > Magnoliopsida > Poales > Poaceae > Triticum > Triticum timopheevii. Next base: position 367,890,596 of record OY997272.1, on the reverse strand, counting down.
TAGCCCGGCATTGGCTCAAAAGCCTCCCAGAAAATACCATTGGAAGTTGGGAAGAGCTCGAGGATGCGTTTCGGGCAAATTTTCAGGGGACTTATGTCCACCCTCCGGATGCAGACGATTTAAGTCACATAACTCAACAGCCCGGAGAGTCAGCCTGCAAATTCTGGAACAGGTTCCTCACCAAAAAGAACCAAATAGTCGACTGTCCGGACGCCGAAGCCTTAGCAGGCTTCAAACATAATGTCCGAGACGAATGGCTCGCCAGACTCCTCGGCCAGGAAAAGCCAAGGACAATGGCCGCACTAACAAGCCTCATGACCCACTTTTGCGCGTGAGAAGATAGCTGGCTGGCAAGATGCAGCACCAGCGACGCGAGTACATCCGAGGTTAGGGATGGAAATGGGAAACCACGACGCAGAAAAGACCAGCGCCGGACTAAGGAAAATGGCCCAAAGAGCACAACAGTCAACGCCGGGTTCAAAAGCTCTTAGCCGAATAGCAAAACACTGCCTCTTAAGGACAATAGTGACGAGCTATCCAACTTAAACAAAATCTTGGACAGGATATGTCAAATCCACAGTACCCCCGGGAAACCTGCAAACCATACCCACAGAGATTGTTGGGTCTTCAAGCAGTCCGGCTGACTAAACGCCGACCACAAGGGGCTCGACACACCAAGTGATGAAGATGACGAACCCCACAAGCAGAGCACCAGAAACCTAAAGAATTTCCCGCAAGAGGTAAAAACAGTGAATTCACTTCGAGTGATAACAGGGAAAAATAGAGCGGTGACCACTAAAGTACGCGCTGCACGGTCCACCCCAGCGGAGTCCCGAAACTGGATGTCAGAAACAATAACTTTCGACCATCAGGATTACTCCGGAAGTATCTGAAACGCAGGATGGACTGCTTTGATATTGGGTCCTATAATTGGCGGACTACAATTTACACAAGTCCTAATGGACGGCGGCAGTGATTTAAACCTGCTATACCAGGACACAATCCGCAGAATGGGGATAGACCCAACCAAATTTGCCATAGCAACACTTCCTTTAAAGGAGTGACTCCTGGCCCACATGTCAATTGTACGGGCTCCTTACTACTAGAAGTCGTGTTCGGCTCATCCGACAACTTCCGTCGCGAAAAGCTAATCTTCCATATCGCCCCATTTAAAAGTAGCCATGAAGCAATATTGGGACGCGAAGCTTTCGCCCGCTTTAACGCAGTACCGCATTACGCGTCTCTTACACTTAAAATGCCCGGTCCACGCGGTATCATCTCATTAAAAGGTAACTTCGAGTGTTCCTCGACCGCGGAAGAACGTGCAACTGCCTTGATAGCCACACACTAATCTGGCTTTGCTGATCAAAGCTCCTAAAACAGGTCATTCAGACCCCGGACACGGTTAGACGAGTCTGGTATAAATAAACAAGGGGCTTACTAGCCGTGTCCCCCTTTACAAGGGGCTGCACGCATGAACAATGAGAGCCAATAAAGCTCAATTTTATTCATTTTTTAATCATACTCTGTTTTAAATACATTTTTCGCACGCTCGTTTTCCAAACTAAGTTCTTCTCTTTTTACAGATGAACAACGTGCTACACCCGTCCAGGATACAGCACAACGAAGACACAGGCGCAGACGTGCAGCAGGGACCCGTTACAAGGATCCTTTTCAGATTAAGACCCTGCGTAAACCTTTTTTATTGTCTCTTGTTGATACACATCCCCCGGGTTCTTACCATAACCGAGGAGGAGGCTGGCGTTTTGGCATCAGCCACGTCAGAAGTTCTCGCACGTACCTGGACACTAGGGGCTTAGGGCATTGTTCTGCTCGTTATCATAAAGACTGAATACCTTAGGGAGTGTTCGGCGTCTCGAGTTAGGCCTTATATGCATCAGCTCCGAATCATGTCTTTGGTCAAATGTTGGGTTTGCCCGGCTCCTGTGTTTTGCTGCCTTACGTTCCGCTCTATCGGCTAACGCGGCACCAGGAGAACTACTGTGATTGTGCCCCGGTTCGGCCGGGTGAGCACCTCAGTAAAGAAAGCCGGAAACTGACTGTCATGATATAGCGAGAGACTGGTCAACCACTCGATCGACTACCAGAATGTTTAGAATTCCTCCGCTTTGACGAAGGACCATTTCCCGGTCAGGCACACACGTGCCTCGAGTTCGGAGAGCGCGGTGCCCCTAGGGGCTATATAGTAGCCCCACCATCGAACTCCTATGGCTAAGTGGAAGTGATAAAGCATTATAGTCTGGTTGCCTAGTTTGCTACGCTATCACCTCCTTCACAGGACCAAGACGTTGGATTAAGTGTGAAAATGCGCTTTTTTGCAAACACCCCCGCACCATGTGCGTGGGGGCTGAAGCCGAAGACTGCCATCTTTCAGGTTATATATACATATACATTAACGGCCGCACAGGAGATATTTCAATACTTGAACGCACAAGTATAAAAAGCCCTTATATTATAAATATGGTTTTACAAATCATACATGTCATTTGAACATAATGTTTTTCGAGCACTGCGACTCTATTAAACGAGCGCCCTGTAGGACTTCCTCAAAATAGTGCTCGACGGGTAATCGGCTTCTATCCAAATCCCGGGATGCAACGTCGGTGGCATCCATCTCTGCCCAGTATTTTTTGACACGGGCGAGAGCCATCCGTGCACCCTCCATGCATGCCGACCGCCTCATCGCCTTGATATGCGGCACCGCATCAAGGAACTGCTGCACTAAGCCAAAATAACTCTTTGGCTCGGGCCTTTTCGGCCACAGATGATCCACGACATCCTTCATGGCAAGTCCGGACAACCTGTTCAGCTCAGCCCACTCAGCCAACCGATCGGTTAACGGAAGTGGACGCTCCGGATTATGGAATTGAGACCAAAAAATCTCTTCCATCCCGTGATCCTTTTGGCTTCGGAAATGCACGACTGCGTCCGCCGCACTCGCCACCAAATTCAGATAAGCATCCTCCGCACCCCACAACTGGCCCAACTGAGCATACTTCGGGTCCGTGAACTTCCTACGCAGCAGAAAGGGCTTTCCAGCCGCAATATCCCCGGCCTGACGCAGCTCCTCCTTTATAGCCCTCATTGCGGAGCGAGCATCCTTGGCTTCGGTGGTGGCCTTTTTCAGGTCCTCTTGCTCCGCTAGGCGTTCTCCTTCAAGAACTTCATAGCGGTCGGTAGCATCCTTCAGCTTCACGGCCATTTCGGCCATCTCCTCCCTGCTTCGGTAGTGAGCAGCCTTTTCGGCTTTTAGCTCTTCGGCCGCCTTCGAGGCAGCCGCATCACTCTTTCTAGCTTGCTCCTTGGCTCGAGCAAGCTCTGCCCGAAGATCCTCCATAGAAGCGGCGCCATCTGCATCAAGCATACATGTTGTAAGGCATGGGCATCAGCTCCCTTACCAGGTGACCGCGGAGAAGCCACCTACCTTGTGACTCGTCAAGTCGTTTATTGACCAGTGCGGTGTCCGCATCCGCAATGTCAAGTTGCCGCTTTAGTTCGGCAACTACATCAGTTCGGCTGGCCACCGAATGCCCCGCCACCTGTACGGGAAGGGCAACACCTTATAACTGAGATTATGATCCTCGGCACGCTGTCGTTTTCGGCAACATACCGAGTCTCAGGGGCTACTATCTATACAGGGCGCATTCTAAGCGCAAAACCGTCAAAAAGTATGTCATTTTTATGTACCTCAAACCCCGTCAGTAAACTTCTGACGGCCTCATGCAACCCGCTCTCAGCAGATGAAATCCTTTCAATCACTGTACTCATTAATGTACGGTGATCTTCTGAGATAGACGCCCTCTCGAGCAGATCCTTCAGCTCTTCCGGCCGTACACCAGTTGGTGCCGAACTCTCCGGCCCTGCCGGACTAGGGGAGATCCTCCGTGACGACACCTCAGGGTCGTCCGCCCCGCCTGACGGTGCGGCAGATGGAGGCGTCTCGCTCTCCATCATCTCCGGACGAATATCCCCCGAAGATGAGCTTTGCTGAGAAGGGCTGAGATCCGAACTACAAGGTAAGAAATTCAGTTATCCTCAGAAATAAAAACAGGGATGTCCCTTATTACAAAACTCCTCTTTTATACTTACGGCTCGCTGGAGGGCCGATTCCCTTGGGGAAATAGTGCGGCCGGGGTTTCTCCTGGCGCAGGACCCTCCGGTGAAGATTTCTTCCCCCGATTTGAGGCCTTGACCTCCGGATCTTCGGAAGCGATCCTCTTCTCCCCCTGGAGGGAGGGATTCTTGATCCCCCCTTTCTTGAGAGCCTCTTTAGCAGAGGCGGTAGCTTCCCTGCTTCCCCCTTCGCCCTCTTCTAAAGGCACAACCTCCAGCATCTTGGCTAACACAGGATCCGGCGTGGCCTCAGGGAGGGGGGCCGGACACCTTATTAGCTTTGCTTCTGCTATCCACTCCTATTCAGGGGACAGCTTTTTAAATAGCAAGAATTATGATGAATATACGGATAGCACGTCCGGGCATGGGAACTACTTACTTGAGTATCCGGGCGATTGCAACACAGACCTGCGTCCTTGGTTAAGTCCGGACACATCTCTTATGATCCGAAGAACAGCTTATACATTTCCACGGTATCGCACCCATGAAGTGAAGGAGAGCTCGCGGTCCCTCCGGATTGAATTCCCACAGCCGGAGAGGGCGACGTTTGCACGGCAGAAGGCGCCGGATCAGCATAACCTGCGCCACTACGACCAGATTGATCTCCCTCTCTTGGAGGTCTCGAATCCGGCCCTGCAGTATTGGTACATCCTTGGATGGCCCCCAATCAAGCCCTTTGTTGACCCCTAACGCTAGCCGCTGTGGAGGGCCCAGGTGAAAGGCAGGTGGCGCCACATGCCTGGTACCCCTGGGAGCGGTAATGTAGAACCACTCCTGTTGCCACAAACCAAGCTCCTCTTGAAAAGAGCCCTCGGGCCATGGAGCATCGGCCCTCTTGCTTATAACTGCCCCTTCGCACTCTGCCTGTCGCCCCTCGATCATCTTCGGCTCCACGTTGAAGGTCTTGAGCCACAACCCGAAGTGAGGGGTAGTGTCGGTATCAAAATCGGCGGATCTCGTGTAGGGGGTCCCGAACTGTGCGTCTAGGCAGATGGTAACAGGAGACAAGGGACATGATGTTTTTACCCAAGTTCGGGCCCTCTCGATGGAGGTAAAACCCTACTCCTGCTTGATTGATATTGATGATATGGGTAGTACAAGAGTAGATCTACCACGAGATCAAGGAGGCTAAACCCTAGAAGCTAGCCTATGGTATGATTTTTGTTCGTCCTATGGTCTAAAATCCTCCGGTTTATATAGAAAACGGAGAGGGCTAGGGTTACACAGAGTCGGTTACAATGGTAGGAGATCTACATATCCGTATTGCCAAGCTTGCCTTCCACGCCAAGGAAAGTCCCACCCGGACACGAGACGAAGTCTTCAATCTTGTATCTTCATAGTCTTGGAGTCCGGCCAATGATGATAGTTCGGCTATCCGGACACCCCCTAGTCCAGGACTCCCTCAGTAGCCCCTGAACCTGGCTTCAATGACGACGAGTCCGTCGCACATATTGTCTTCGGCATTGCAAGGCGGGTTCCTCCTCCGAATAATTCATAGAAGATTGTGAACACCAGGATAGTGTCCGGCTCTGCAAAATAAATTCCACATACCACCATAGAGAGAATAATATTTACACAAGTTCAATCTGCTGACGTATTTTGTGGCGTGACGTCACACCACAACCAAGCCTTTACTCGAATTGTTTTTATTATACCACCTCAGCGCGTTTAGCGAAGCGGTTTCCTTGGCACGTCTTGTCGAAGCAGAGATCGTGTCCCCTTATTCCGGGATTCTCATCAATACGGACGTGGGTAACCCAACCGCGCCCGTTGCCACGCCCCCTCCATCGAAGGTGAGTTCCAAACGGTCACGGGGACGGCTCTTGGTATTCTATCCCTTTATAATGAGACCAAGGCCTGTTCCTTTTCCTTGATCCTTAATCGAACCCGCCCCTCGCCCCGAGTTCCAACACCCAAGGCTCCAGATTCAGGCGCTTCGGACCTTCGACAATGTCCGGCTCCGACCTACAGGGCCGGTGGATGCCCTCTTCCGTCACGGAAGAAGACGTGCTAAAGCTGAGAGACACCAGGTACCTAACCTATGAGATTTCGCATAGGTTTCCCGCCCAAGGGCAAGTCATTCCCACTCCCGAGCCTGGTGAGAGCGTCGTGTTCGTTTCTCACTTCCGTCGGGGTTTAGGCTTCCCGATGGACCCCTTCGTGAGGGGGCTCATGTTTTATTACTGGCTGGAATTCCATGACTTGGCTCCGGAGTCCATCCTCCACATCTCATCGTTCATTGTCGTCTGCGAAGCATTCCTCCGCACTACCCCTCACTTCGGTTTGTGGCTCAAGATCTTCAACGTGGAGCCGAAGATGATCGAGGGGCGATAGGCAGAGTGCGGAGGGGCAGTTATAAGTAAGAGGGCCGATGCTCCATGGCCCGAGGGCTCTTTTCAAGAGGAGCTCGGCTTGTGGAAACAGGGGTGGTTCTATATCACCGCTCCTAGGGGCAGCAGGTAGGTGCCGCCACCCGCCTTTCGCTCGGACCCTCCACAACGGCTGGCGTCATGGGTCAACAAAGGGCTTGACTGGGGGCCGTCCAAGGACGTACCAATATTGCAGGGCCGGATTCGAGACCTCCACGAGAGGGAGATCAATCTGGTCGTAGTGACGCAGGTTATGCTGATTTGGCGCCTTCTGCCCTGCAAACGTCGCCCTCTCCGCCTGTGGGAATTCAATTCGGAGGGACCGCGAGCTCTCCACCACTTCACGGGCGCGACGCCTGTGGAGATGTATAAACTGTTCTTCGGATCACAAGAGATGTGTCCGGTCTTGACCGAGGACGCAAGTCTGAGTTGCAATCGCCTGGATACTCAAGTAAGTGGTTCCTGTACCTGGACGTGCTATCCGTACATTTATCAAAGATTTGCCTTTTAACCAGCTATCCCTTGAATAGGAGTGGATAGCGAAAGCAAAACTGATACGGTGTCCGGCCCGCCTCCCTGAGACCACGCTGGATCCCGTGTTAGCCAAGATGCTGGAGGTTGCGCCTTTAGAAGAGGGCGAAGGGGAAAACAGGAAAACTACCGCCTCTACTAAGGAGACTCTCAAGAAAGGGGGGATCGAGAATCCCTCCCTCCAGGGGGAGAATAGGACCGCTTCCGAAGATCCGGAGGCCAAGGCCTCAAAGCGGGGGAATAAATCTTCACCGGAGGGTCCTGCGCCAGGAGAAGCCTCGGCCGCACTATTTCCCCAAGGGAATCAGCCCTCCAGCGAGCCGTAGGTAGAAAAAGGGGATTTTTGTAATAAGGGACATCCCTGTTTTTATTTCTGAGGATAACCGAAGTTCTTACCTTGTACTTCGGATCTCAGCCCTGCTCAGCAAAGCTCATCTTCGGGGGATCTTCGTCCGGAGATGATGGAGAGCGAGACGCCTCCATCTGCCGTACCGTCAGGCGGGCCGGACGACCCAGAGGTGTCGTCGCGGAGGGTCTCCCCGAGTCCGGCAGGGCCAGAGAGTTCGGCACCAACTGGTGTACGGCCGGAGGAGCTGAAGGATCTGCTCGAGAGGGCGTCTATCTTAGAAGATCACCGTACATTAATGAGTACGGTGATTGAAAGGATTTCATCCGCTGAGAGCGGGTTGCATGAGGCCGTCAGAAGTTTACTGACGGGGTTTGAGGTACGTAAAAATGACATACCTTTTGACAGTTTTGCACGTAGAGTGCGCACTATATAGATAGTAGCCCCTGAGACTCGGTATGTTGTCGAAAGCGACAGCGTGCCGAGGATCATAATCTCAGTTATAAGATGTCGCCATTCCTATTCAGGTGGCGGAACGTTCGGTGGCCAGCCAGACTGATAGAGTTGCCGAACTGAAGTGGCAAGTCGACATTGCGGATGCGGACATCGCGTTGGTCAATAAACGACTTGACGAGTCACAAGGTAGGTGGTTTCTCCGTGGTCACCTGGTAAGGGAGCTGATGCCCACGCCTTACAACATGTATGCTTGATGCAGATGGCGCCGCTGCTATGGAGGACCTTCGGGTAGAGCTTTCTCGAGCCAAGGAGCAACCCAGAAAGAGTGATGCAGCTTCCTCGAAGGCAGCCGAAGAGCTAAAAGCCGAAAAGGCTGCTCACTGCCGAAGCAGGGAGGAGATGGCCGGAATGGCCGTGAAGCTGAAGGATGCTACCGACCGCTATGAGATTCTTGAAAGAGAACGCCGAGCGGGGCAAGAGGACCTGAAGAAGGCCACCGCCAAAGCCAAGGATGACCGCTCTGCGATGAGGGCTATAAAGGAGGAGCTGCGTCAGGCCGGAGACATTGCGGCTGGAAAGCCCTTTCTGCTGCGTAGGAAGTTCACGGATCCGTAGTATGCTTAGTTGGGCCAGTTGTGGGGTGCGGAGGATGCTTATCTGAATTTGGCGGCGAGTGCAGCGGACGCAGCCGTGCACTTCCGAAGCCAAAAGTATCACGAAATGGAAGAGCTTTTTTGGTCTCAATTCCATAGTCCGGAGCATCCACTTCCGTTAACCGATCGGTTGGCTGACTGGGCTGAGCTGAATAGGTTGTCCGGACTTTCCATGAAGGATGTCGTGGCTCATCTGTGGCCGGAAAGGCCCAAGCCGAAGAGTTATTTTGGCTTAGTGCAGCAATTCCTTGATGCGGTGCCGCATATCAAGGCGATGAAGCGGTTGGCATGCATAGAGGGTGCACGGATGGCTCTCACCCGTGTCAAAACATACTGGGCAGAGATGGATGCCACCGTCGTTGCATCCCGGGATTTGGACAGAAGCCGATTACCCGTCGAGCACTATTTTGAGGAAGTCCTACAGGGTGCTCGTTTAATAGAGTCGCAGTGCTCGAAAAATGTTATGTTCAAATGACATGTATGATTTAAAAAACCATGTTTATAATATAAGGGCTTTTTATACTTGTGTGTTCAAGTATTGAAATATCTCCTATGCGGCCGTTAATGTATATGTATATATAACCTGAAAGATGGCAGTCTTCGGCTTCAGCCCCCATGCACATGGTGCGGGGGTGTTTGCAAAAAAGCACATTTTCACACTTAATCCAACGTCTTGGTCCTGTGAAGGAAGTGGTAGCGTAGCAAACTAGGCAACCGGCCTATAATGCTTTATCACTTTCACTTAGCCATAGGAGTTCGAAGGTGGGGCTACGATATAGCCCCTAGGGGCACCGCGCTCTCCGAATTCGGGGCGCGTGTGTGCCTGACCGGGAAATGGTCCTTCGTCAAAGCGGAGGAATTCTAGACATTCCGGTAGTCAATCGAGTGGTTGACCAGTCTCTCGCTGTATCATGACAGTCAGTTTTCGGCTTTCTCTACTGAGGTGCTCGCCAGGCCGAATCGGGGCACAATCGCAGTAGTTCTCCTGGTGCCGCGTTAGCCGATAAAACAGAACGTAAGGCAGTAAAACACAGGAGCCGGGCAAACCCAACATTTGACCAAAGACATGATTCGGAGCTGATGCATATAAGGCCTAACTCGAGACGCCGAACACTCCCTAAGGTATTCGGTCTTTATGAAAACGGGCAGAATGATGCCCTAAGCCCCTCGTGTCCAGGTACGCGCGAAATCTTCTGACGCGGCCGATGCCAAAACGCCAGCCTCCTCCTCGGTTATGGTAAGAAACCGGGGGATGTGTATCAACAAGAGACAGTAAAAAAGGTTTACGCAGGGTCTTAATCTAAAAAGAATCCTTGCAACGGGTCCCTGCTGCACGTCTGCGCCTGTGTCTCTGTTGTGCTGTATTTTGGACGGGTGTAGCACGTTGTTCATCTGTAAAAGAGAAGAACTTAGTTTGAAAAAAGATCGTGTGAAAAATGTATATAAAAAAGAGTATGATTTAAAAAATGAATAAAATTGAGCTTTATTGGCTCTCATTCTTCGTTCGTGCAGCCCCTTGTAAAGGGGTACGCGGCTAGGAAGCCCCTTGTTTATCTATACCGGACTCGCCTAACCGTGTCCGGGGTCTGAATGACCTATTTTAGGGGCTTTGATCAGCAAGGCTGGATTAGTGTGTGGCTGTAAAGGCAGTGTCACGTTCTTCCGTGGTCGAGGAACACTCGAAATTACCCTTTAATGAGATGATGCCGCGTGGATCGGGCATTTTAAGTGTAAGAGACGCGTAATGCGGTATTGCGTTAAAGCGGGCGAAAGCTTCGCGTCCCAATAGTGCTTGATGGCTACTTTTAAATGGGGCGATATGGAAGATTAGCTTTTTGCGACGGAAGTTGTCGGATGAACCGAACACAACTTCTAGTAGTAAGGAGCCCGTACAATTGGCATAAGGGCCTGGCGTCACTCCTTTAAAGGAAGTGCTGCTATGGCGAATTTTGGTAGGGTCTATCCCCATTCTGCGGATGGTTTCCTGGTATAGCAGGTTTATATCACTGCCGCCATCCATTAGGACTTGTGTAAATTGTAGTCCGTCGATTATAGGATCCAATATCAAAGTAGTCCATCCTGCGTTTCGAATACTTCTGGAGTAATCCTGATTGTCGAAAGTAATTGGTTTTGACATCCAGTTTTGGGACTCCGCTGAAGTGGACCGTGCGGCGCGCATTTTAGTAGGTGCCGCCCTATTTTTCCTTGTTATCACTTGAAGTGAATTTACTATTTTGACTTATTGTGGGAAATTCTTTTGTTTTTCGGCGCTCTGCTTGTGGGGTTCGTCATCATCCTCGCTTTGCGTGTCGAGCCCCTTGTGTTCGGCGTTAAGTCGGCTAGACTGCTTGAAGACCCAACAATCTCTGTGGGTATGGTTTGCAGGCTTCCCGGGGGTACTATGGATTTGACATATCATGTCCAAGATTTTGTTTAGGTTGGATAGCTCGTCACTTTTGTCTTTAAGAGGCAGTGTTTTGCTGTTCGACCGAGAGCTTTTGAACCCGGCGTTGACTGTCATGCTCTTTGGGCCATTTTCCTTAGTCCGGCGTTGATCTTTTCTGCGTCGTGATTTCCCATTTCCATCCCTGACCTCGGATGTACTCGGGTTGCTGGTGTTGCATCTTGCCAGCCAGGTATCTTCTCCCGCGCAAAAGCGGGTCATGAGGCTTGTTAGCGCGGCCATTGTCCTTGGCTTTTCTTGGCCGAGTTGTCTGGCGAGCCATTCGTCTCGGACGTTATGTTTAAAGGCTGCTAAGGCTTCGGCGTCCGGACAGTCGACTATTTGGTTCTTTTTGGTGAGGAACCTGTACCAGAATTTGCAGGTTGACTCTCCGGGCTGTTGAGTTATGTGACTTAAATCGTCTGCATCCAGAGGGCGAACATAAGTCCCCTGAAAATTTGCCCGAAACGCATCCTCGAGCTCTTCCCAACTTCCAATAGTTTTTTCTGGGAGGCTTTTGAGCCAATGCCGGGCTGGACCTTTGAGCTTGAGGGGTAGGTATTTTATGGCATGGAGATCATCTCCTCTAGCCATATGTATGTGTAGGATGTAATCCTCAATCTAGACTCCAGGGTCTGTTGTTCCGTCGTATGCCTCTATGTTTACGGGCTTGAATCCCGCTGGAAATCCGTGATCCAGTACCTCATCGGTGAAACATAGGGGGTGTGCGGCGCCCCTGTATTTATGTGTACCGTTATTTTCGAACACTCGACGTGTTGTGTTGCTCCCTGGAGCCTTCTTTCTTGGCCCATAGATGGACCTGACCGGGCCATCCTTTTTACGAGGATCCTCATGTGGATCGTGTGCCGGCTTGTGTGCGGCGCCGCTTGCCGCTCTTTGCTTGTCATGCGGTCGTCTATCCGACCAGGCGGCCTCTTTGTTTTTTGACTATGGGGCTCTATGGCCTCCTCGTCAAATTCGGGAAAAAGCTTGCGTTTCGGGTAGCTCTTTGCTTGGTGACTATCGCCGTATTTGTCTGCGGTCTTGAGTACTTTGCTCCATCTCATTCTGAGTACGTCTTCCGCTGTTTTGAGCTTCCGCTTATGCTTCTTCAAACTTCTTGCAGTGGCGACAAGCCTTTTGTGGAGGTTCTTATGCTCCGGTGAGATCGTCTGGACTGTTGTTTTCGCCGGGGATGGGTTGCTCGTCCATTTCATCCTGTTCGGACGGTTGCTTGGTGGCATGTTCGTCATCCACTGGTTCGCCCTGCTCTACGGCTGGTTCTGTATGGGTGCTGTTGTTGTTGAGGCGGGACTTCGGGCGGCGCTTGCGTCGCCGTTTTGGCTGTTTTCGGGGGAATTATCCTTCGCCGCGTCCCGTTGTTCCTCGTTATTGCTTCCTTTCGGTGTATCCACCATGTATACATCATGAGTTGAGGTGGCATTCTAGTGCCCTGTGGGCGCTGGTTCCTGGTCGTCTCTGGCATCGTCGTCCATACCGTCGATGTCTTCGGAGTCGAAGTCTAGCATGCCGGTTAAGTCGTCGACAGTGGCTATGAAGTGGGTGGTGGGTGGGCTTTGAATTTCTTCTTCATCTGCATCCCAACCGTCCTGGCCTTAATCCGGCCAAGGCTCTCCTGACAAGGAGAGACACTTTAGCGAATTCAGGATGTCGCCAAAAGGCGAGTGCTGAAAGATGTCCGCAGCGGTGAACTCCATGATCGGCGCCCAATCGGATTCGATTGGTAGGGGCGCAGGAGGTTAGGAGTTCGGCGAGGAGTCCGGCACCTCAGAGTCACAAGCTTCACAAGGGACAGGGTCGGTATTCGGCTCCATCGCCGTAGAGGTAGCAGCCCCTAAGGCGGTGTCTAGCCACCCATCCTCGATCGACACAGTCAGCTCCGAGCTAAGGGTCGGAGCGGACTCTTGTGCGGCCTCCAGGGCACCGTCCGGCAGCAGCGCTAGATCATGCCCATCGTGACAGTGCGGCGCGCTCGGCTGTGGCTCGAATACGTCGAAGATCAAGTCTCCGCGGATGTCGGCCGTGAAGTTCAAACTTCCAAATCTGACCTGATGGCCAGGGGCGTAGCTTTCAATTTGCTCCAGATGGCCATGCTAATTGGCCCACAGTGCAAAGTCGCCGAATACGAAGATCTGTCTGGGGAGAAAAGTCTCACCCTGGACCGCGTCGTTGTTGGTGATCGAAGGAGCCATCGGGCCTATGAGCGACGACACAGAGGAACTCTCAATGAAAGCACCAATGTCGGTGTGAAAACCGGCGGATGTCGGGTAGGGGGTCCCGAACTGTGCGTCTAGGCGGATGGTAACAGGAGACAAGGGACACGATGTTTTTACCCAGGTTTGGGCCCTCTCGATGGAGGTAAAACCCTACTCCTGCTTGATTGATATTGATGATATGGGTAGTACAAGAGTAGATCTACCATGAGATCAAGGAGGCTAAACCCTAGAAGCTAGCCTATGGTATGATTGTTGTTCGTCCTATGGACTAAAACCCTCCGGTTTATATAGACACCGGAGAGGGCTAGGGTTACATAGAGTCGGTTACAATGGTAGGAGATCTACATATCCATATTGCCAAGCTTGCCTTCCACGCCAAGGAAAGTCCCACCCGGACACGAGACGAAGTCTTCAATCTTGTATCTTCATAGTGTTGGAGTCCGGCCAATGATGATAGTTCGGCTATCCGGACACCCCCTAGTCCAGGACTCCCTCAGGTAGTGCGGAGCAAGGCTTCGCAGACAACAATGAACGATGAGATGTGGAGGATGGACTCCGGAGCCAAGTCATGGAATTCCAGCCCATAATAAAATGTGAGCCCCCTCATGAAGGGGTCCGTCGGGAAGCCTAAACCCCAATGGAAGTGAGACATGAACACCACGCTCTCACCAGGCTTGGGGGTGGGAATGACTTGCCCTTGGGCGGGCAGCCTATGCGAAATCTCGCAGGTTAGATACCTGGCATCTCTTAGCTTTAGCACGTCTTCTTCCGTGACGGAAGAGGGCATCCACCGGCCCTATAGGTCGGAGCCGGACATTGTCGAAGGTCCGAAGTGCCCGAATCTGGAGCCTTGGGTGTTGGAACTCGGGGAGAGGGGCGGATTCGATTAAGGATTGAAGAAAAGGAACAGGCCTTGGTCTCATTATAAAGAGGTAGAATACCAAGGGTCGTCCCCGTGACCGTTTGGAACTCGCCTTCGATGGAGGGGGCGTGGCGACGGGCGCGGTTGGGTTACCCACGTCCGTATTGATGAGAATCCCGGAATAAGGGGACATGATCTCTGCTTTGATAAGACGTGCCAAGGAAACCGCTTCACTAAATGCGCTGAGGTGGAACAATAAAAACAATTCAAATAAAGGCTTGGCCATGGTGTGACGTCATGCTACAAAATACGTCAGCAGATTGAAGTTGTGTAAATATTATTCTCTCTACAGTGGTATGTGGAATTTATTTTGCAGAACCGGACACTATCCTGGTGTTCAGAATCTTCTATGAATTATTCGGAGGAGGAACCCGCCTTGCAATGCTGAAGACAATATGCGCGCCGGACTCGTCATCATTGAAGCCTGGTTCAGGGGCTACTGAGGGAGTCCTGGACTAGGGGGTGTCCGGATAGCCGAACTATCATCATTGGCCGGACTCCAACACTATGAAGATACAAGATTGAAGACTTCGCGCCGTGTCCAGATGGGACTTTCCTTGGCACGGAAGGCAAGCTTGGCAATACGGATATGTAGATCTCCTACCATTGTAACCGACTCTGTGTAACCCTAGCCCTCTCCGGTGTCTATATAAACCAGAGGGTCTTAGTCCATAGGACGAACAACAATCATACCATAGGTTAGCTTCTAGGGTTTAGCCTCCTTGATCTCGTGGTAGATCTACTCTTGTACTACCCATATCATCAATATCAATCAAGCAGGAGTAGGGTTTTACCTCCATCGAGAGGGCCCGAACCTGGGTAAAAACATCGTGTCCCTTGTCTCCTGTTACCATCCGCCTAGACGCATAGTTCGGGACCCCCTACCCGAGATCCGCCGGTTTTGACACCGATAGTCCCCCTATGAAGAAAATCTGGGTTCCCAAAAGGTGCCTCGAAAGTCTTCAGGTGAATGTCATCATGACACCACCCGTGAAGAATAGGAACCCAGATCAAATTCTTCATATGGACCAATGTCTTCATATGGATCCAAGTCCTCATATGGACCAAATTCCTCACATGGATCAAATTCCTCATATGGATCCAAATCCTCATATGATCATCATCATGCTAACACTTCTGTTTCGTAGGGAAAATCAAATGGCTATGAATATGTGCATTATTCTTCAAATCATTATGTTCATAAGTCCTCGACGGATTTCTCTGCTTATTCATATGCTTACTCTAACCCCTCTTCTGTGAAATGAAGTGCACTGGCTTCTATGCTACCTTTCTTATATGGAGCTCGCAGAATGATGTACTCTTTGCCACCCCTCCAGATGTGGGTGGTGAAGAAAAAGAGCTAATCTCTTATGCAGGGTCAGGTCTCCAGACGAACTTAAACGTCTGATTAATTTGCTGGAGACCTGAATATGCTTGAAAGGATGCAAGCTAATCATGAAGTACTGAATATTAATTTCTCATGTCCTCATACTGCTATATCTATTGTATTGCTTGATGAAATTCAATCTGATGAATTTGATGTCATAGTCTTCACTGATGAAGTATATGAGTTCATAAGATGCACTAATTCATCTGCAGGATGAACAACCCAAGGCTACTGAGTGGGTCCTCGATAGTGGATGTACTAATCATATGACCGGTGACAAGAGCTTATTGATGGACACTACTTTATCTCCATCGCATCTGAAGCATATCACCTACGCTTACAAAGGCAAAAGCAAGGTATTGGATCTAGGAAGGGTTGCAATCTCAAAGGATTGACACATGGACAAAGTCATGCTTGTCGAGTCCTTAGGATTCAAACTCATGTCTGTCTCAATGCTTTGTGATCTTGATATGGTTGTTGTCTTTGGCAAATATCATTGTATTGTGATCATGGAAGCTGACAATTCCAAAGTCTTCGAAGGCTTTAGGAGAGGAGACTTGTATATTGTTGATTTCTCTATAGGACCACAGCCTTCCACATGTCTACTTGGAAAAGCTTCAGAAGGCTGGTTATGGCATCGACGACTGGGTCATGCTGGCATGAGGAACTTACACACACTCGTGAAGAAGAAGCACGTCCTTGGCATCAAGGGTGTAAAATTCCTCAAGGACCATCTGTGTGGAGCTTGTGAAGCTGGAAAGATGACCAAGTCCAAGCATCCCTCGAAGACTATCATGATTACTACTCGTCCATTTGAATTTCTTCACATGGATCTCTTTGGCCCTACTCATTATGCCACATTAACTAATGCAGCATCTCAATATGGTTGCATATCATCACTTACAAAATTGAAGTGCAGAAAGTCTTAAAACGATTTTCCTTAAGCGCCTTGATGAATTTCGGTGTGAAGATCAAGCACATTAGGAGTGACGATGGGACCGAGTTCAAGAATACCGGTCTTGATGACTATCTTGATGAACTTGGTATTACTCACGAGTTATCTGCCCCTTATACTCCTCGGCGGAATGGCGTCGTGGAGCACAAGAACAGGAATCTTGTTGAGATGGCTCGCACTATGCTTGATGAATACAAGACACCTCCTCGCTTCTGGCCTGAGGCAAGTGATATTGTGTGCCACATCATCAATAGGGTATATCTTCACAAATTCTTTAAGAAGACTGTCGGTGTCAAAACCGGCGGATCTCGGGTAGGGGGTCCCGAACTGTGCGTCTAAGGCTGATGGTAACAGGAGGAGGGGGACACGATGTTTACCCAAGTTCGGGCCCTCTCTATGGAGATAATACCCTACATCCTGCTTGATTGATCTTGCTGAATATGAGTATTACAAGAGTTGATCTACCACGAGATCGTAATGGCTAAACCCTAGAAGTCTAGCCTGTATGATTATGATTCCGCCCTATGGACTAAACCCTCTGGTTTATATAGACACCGAAGGGGACTAGGGTTACACAAAATCGGTTACAGATAAAGGAATCTACATATCCGAATCACCAAGCTTGCCATCCACGCAAAAGGAGAGTCCCATCCGGACACGGGAAGAAGTCTTCTGTCTTGTATCTTCATAGCCCAACAGTCCGGCCCATGTTAATAGTCCGGCCGTCCGAGGACCCCATAATCCAAGACTCCCTCAGTAGCCCCTGAACCAGGCTTTAATGACGATGAGTCAAGCGCGCAGATTGTTTTCGGCATTGCAAGACGGGTTCCTTCTCCGAATACTCCACAATAGTCTTCGAACATGGAAAACGTGTCCGGCTCTGCAAAACAAATACCACACACAACCATAGAGAGCATAATATTTCACAAGTCCAATTTGCTGACAACTTTTTTGAATGTGACATCACGTCACCGCCCGGTTATTATTCGAACCGTTTTTTAGACTGCCGCTCCATATCTCGAGACGCGGTTCCATTGGCACGTCTTGTCAAAGCACAGATTGTGTCCCCTTATTGCGGGATTCTCATTAACAAGGCCGTGGATAACCCAACCGTTCCGTTGGCATGATTCCTTAGGAATAGGCATGTTTTAAGGCCTAGGAAGGACGTTTGATATTCATTGCCTTTATAAAGGAGCAAAGACTCATCCTTCTTCCTTCACGCCAAGCCCTTCCTCAACCTCTCCCACCTCGAGTTCCAACACCCAAGGTTCAAGCTAATTGCCTCGCGCCTCCCTGTCATGTCCTGCCTCAGCCCTCAAGGCTGGTGGGTGGCTTCCTCCGTCACAGAGGAGGATATCGCGAAGCTCCGGGAGGCAACATACCTGACTGCGGAAATCCCCCACAGGCATCCTGCTCACGGGTAAGTTATTCCTACCCCTAGATCCGACAAGAGGGTCGTATTCATCTCCCACTTCCTCCGAGGGCTAGGGTTTGTCTCGGCGTTCTGGGAACGGGTGTCCCCAGACTTGCCTGCCTGCAGCGTGGCTCAAAGGAGGCCCAACACAGCCCATCTTCATCAACGCAAGCTCAAGACCCTCGCGAGGGGCCAAGCCTCGCGGGGCGGATGACAAGGAGCTTCCTCAGGCACGCCCTCGTCAGGATGGCTAATGAGGAGGCGGAGAGTTCAAGGCAGGGTACCTCGCGAGGTGCCCATGACGCAAGCCATGACGACCAAGGGCGCCAGTCGAGCGCCAGCCCGCGCAGTGTCCTCCTTTCCTCTTTGGTGCAAAGGGAGCAAGCGCAGGCGAGAGTATCAAGCAAAGGCATCCATTTCGGTGCAACAAGACCAAGACCAGCCCAACGGCAGGAAGGAAGTCATTGTGGAGCCCAAGCAGGTGTCACCACCAGAGTCTTTGCCAGGCGAGGACCAACTTTAGTCAGGATAAGTGTACCCGATGTTCCCCTTCAAAATGGCCAATTGTTGGCGCCCTTCCCGCTCAATATTTGGGAAGAGGCCCAGGGCCTTTGCCTATAAATAGGACTAGCCACCCCCAGGGTAGAGGCATCTGGATCCTCATCAAGAAACCAGTAGATAGAGCGACTGAACCCCTCCTAGCAGTTCATCGCACCAGCCAAGAACAGACCCTCGCGAGGCTGTTCTTCCTTGTATTGTTCATCATCAGCCCAAGAGGCAATCCACCACACCACACACTGGAGTAGGGTATTACACCACAATGGTGGCCTGAACCAGTATAAATCTTGTGTCTCTTGTGCTGTTCAGTTTGGTAGTTTAGGTCCTAGCGATTTGGCGAGGAGCGGGGCGGTAGAGGGTTGAATCTCCGCGCGCACCCCAGTGTTCGAACCTCAAGGGTCTGCTGGAACCCGAAATCCGACATTTGGCGCGCCAGGTAGGGGTGCGCCTGAATTTGCCTTCCGCCGTCTTGTTCTTCCCCGACCACCGCAACCATGTCTGACGCTCATCGGGCTCGTGCCGAGCGCCGAGCCGCCCTCGCCTCCCATGTCGCCCAGACGGCTCCCGTCGGCGGGCGCCCTCGTCGTTCCCCGTCACCTGCTGTCAACGCCGCCACCGGCCCGACGGGGAACGAGCAGCGAGCATCGTCCTAGGACCCGTCCATGAGGCGGGACGGTCGCACTGCCACGCCCTCGCTCACCCCCGCTGGTTCTTTGTCACGTGCGCCCCACGCGGCCATGGAGGCCCGAGCTGTGCTCTTCGCGACAGACGAGCTCCTGTGCTACCGCCCCGTCGACGACGTCTACGAAGAATGGCTCGACCGAGTCGCTGAGCTCGTCCGTGCCGCCGGAGGCGCCCCCGCACCATCCTTCTCGCTGCACCGCGCCCCGCCCTGTGCGGGCGATGAAGCTCCTGGGGCGCCTCAGCCGCCTCCTCCTCAAGAAGGCGCCCTGGCCCCAAGGCGCGCGGCCCCTGGGCGGAACCCACTCCGTTAGGCGCCAGCGCGGCAAGAGCAGAGCTGCCAAGAAGTCCCTCGCCCACGAGAAGCCGCCCGAGCGCTCCCTGCTCCAGCACGTCAAGACCCTGCGCTGCCCCCAGCCGCGGCGCACGGGGACCCGCAGGACCAAGCTCTCCGTCGCCCAAGGCCCCCCGTGGCCACAACGGGCTGCCGCGCCTTCACCACCGAGCTGCGCAGCGTCGCGTGGCCCGGCAAGTTCAAGCTAGACCTGCCCCCTCGCTATGACGGCATGGCCGACCCTACGGAGTTCCTCCAACTCTACGAGTTGGGCATCGAGGCTGCCAACGGAGACGAAAAGGTCATGGCGAACTGGTTTCCCATGGCGCTCGAGGACGGAGCCTGCACCTGGCTCCTGAATCTGGCCCCAGGCACGATCTCTTCCTGGGACCAGATGCGCACCCGCTTCATCGCCAACTTCCAGGGTACTCGCGACCGGCCACCCGCCATGAGCGACATGCGCCATATCAAGCAGCAGTTAGGGGAAACCCTGCAGAAGTACATCCAGCGCTTTAACAACGCGCGCCTCAAGATCCCCAGGGTAACGGAGGAGGCCATCATCTTTGCCTTCTTCGACGGTGTGTGCGACGTCAAGATGAAGGAGGAGCTGGCGATGCATGAAGACCTATGCACCTCCTTGGAGCTGTTCAACTTGGCGACCAAGTGCGCCAAGGCTGAGGAGGGGCACCTCCCCCTCCTCGAGCTGCCTGCCGCGGACCCCGAAGAGAAGAAGCCCAAGGCCAAGGGTGACGTCGTGAAGGGCGCGAACCAGGAAGGGAAGCAGCTTGGCGGGGCCATCCTCCTCGCCGGCCAGCGGGCTCTCAAGGCCGCTATCATAAAGCGTCTTCAGCGAAGTGCGAGCCTTCTCTTCCATATCCGCGAAGGCCACGCGATCCTCGGCGAGAACCCGGGCCTTGCCTTCCAGCTCAACCTTCCTCGCCTCCAGCTCTTCCTCCATCACGCCTAGGTGCCCACGGCGCCTCTTGAGCTTGGCCTCCAGGTCCTTGACGGCCGCCTCATGAACCTTCATGCTTTCCTCCTGCTCTTGGTGAAGGCGGGCCTCCTCGGCAAGCTGGTTCTGCAGGCCCTTCAGCTCGCTCTCCAGCATCTCACAGCGACCTTGGACGCTAGTTGTCTCCCCCAGAGCAGCATCACGGGCAACCTTCACCTCATGGACGGCCTGTTTCTCCTCATCGCAAGCCGTCGAGGCCTGGACCAGCGCCGCCCGTATCGAAGCATCAGAGCGAATCCAGCCAGAAGCCAGCTCCAGGCGCCCGGCCATCAGACGGGGGTCAGCGCCCAAAAGATCCTGCCGCAGACGGTCCAGTCCGGCAATGGAACGATCCAGAACAGTATTCGGAGAAGCAGCAGTCGGTGGAGTAGGAGGAGAAGACGGCTGTGTGACCACTGTGCCTTGTGGCGGAACCAGCGGCGCCACGACGGCAGTGGAGGCAGCGTCAAGCAGGGGCACCTCGGGAGTCGCCTGGGTCAAGGGGGCTGAGCTCGCCCCAGCGGGCTCAGCCTGGCCTCGCAAGGACGCCCGGGCAGGAGAGGCCTGCGCGTCGCGATCACCTTCTTTCTCGAGCAGAGGCACCGCCACAGATGGGACCTCAGGAGCTCCCTTCGTCTTCTTTGCCGCGGGCGCCAGCCTGGTCGAAGGATATGGGCATCAGATCTCGTCGATAGAACAATAATTGAGACGGGAAGCAGGCACTTACAGGTCATCACCGGTGGACTCGAGCAGCCTCCGGCCGAACTTAAAGCCCGAGAGCCGGCTGCAAGGGTCGGCTTCAAGGGGCTCGGGAGCAGGAGGCGCACCTGCGGATCGCCCTGGGGCCGGGGCAGACCCGCAGGGGACCAGCCCAGTCCGGTCCTTCTTCGGGATCGGAGGCAGGCTCCCGCCGCCCTGCTCACCCTCATCCTCGTCATCGTCACTCTGGGAGAGGCGGAGAGTGCGGGACCTGCGCCGAAGGGGAGGAGCCCTTGACTCCGCCCCTGAGTCAACCCCCTCTTCCTGCTCCCCTTCTTCCTTCTCTTTGCGGGAGTCGTCGGAGGACACGCACCAGGTCCTCTGGAGCCTCCACGGGCATGGGCCCGTCCCCATTGAAGGCAGGCATGGACCCCACTACCTGCTCCCAATCCTCGCGAAGGAACATGGGCGTAGGAGCGCCCTCCAGCCTTGCCACGTCGCCCCCAACCAAGGATTGGAGGACCGCAGCCAGATCCTCATCGTCCAAGACCATGGGGCTCGAGTGGGGCCTCCACATCGAAAGCGAGTATTGGCGGAGCGGAGCCAGTTGATGCTCCAGGAACTCCCTCAGCAGCGACGCACCGGTCAGCTTCGCCGCCGCCACGCTGGCCGGCCTCAGATGTGCGTCCATCTTCTCCAACACCAGCTTCGCACAGGGATCCAGAAGCTCCACTCGGGACCAGTCATCAGAACTCGCGGGGCGCTCCGTGGGCAGGGTCAGCCGAGGATGGATACGCCTAGCATCCACCAAGACCCACTTGCTCCTGAAGCCCTCAATCCTCTTCCCAGGGTTTGAAATGGCGATGGAGCCGCCGTACGCGACGAAGCTCGTGCACGCGGAGGCGGAACCACGGGAGGTCCAGAGGGAGAAGTAGTGACGTAGCAAGGCCACCAAGGGCTTCACCCCTACGTGAGCCTCACAATAGTAGGCGAAGATCGCCAGGAGAAGGACGGAGTTGGGATGGAGGTGCAGAGCTTGAATATTGTAGTGACGGAGGACAGAAAAGAAGAACTCGGAAAAGGGAGGCACCAGACCGGCGATGATGGCGCTCACGAAGAGCGGATAGAAGGTACTCCCTCGACCTTCAGGGACGGCAGAGCTGGCCTTGAACGCCTTCGTCCCGTCAATGTCCTGCGCCTCCGCCATCCGGCGCACCAGGGCAAGGCTCACCCCCGACACATTCGGCGGGTCCAGGGCCGACAAGTACCAAGCTCCAGTCGGGGCTTGGCGAGGCGCCATGACTGGCTAGGGCACGCAGGCGGAGTAGATCTGAAGATTTTGGAAGCAGGGAGGAGAGGCGCAAGAAAGGGGATCTGAGCGGCAACTGGAGGAAGTAAAGGAGGCAAGGAAGATGCCGCTCTTTTATCAACTCGCGCGGTTGTAGAGGTGCACGCGTCCAATCAACCGCCATGCGGTGCCCAAGGCCGTAGGCTGTTAGGGCCCGCGACGCTTCGCACTTGCCCTTTCACCTCTCTGCTCGGCCAAGCTCTGGCGTGCTGTGGGCCCGGGGGCTACTGTCGGTGTTCTGGGAACGGGGGTCCCCAGACTTGCCTGCTTGCGGCCTGCGGCGTGGCTCAAAGGAGGCCCAACACAACCCATCTTCATCAACGCAAGCTCAAGACCCTCGTGAGGGGCCAAGCCTCGCGGGGCGGACGACAAGGAGCTTCCTCAGGCACGGCATCGTCAGGCTGGCTCATGAGGAGGCGGAGAGTTCAAGGCGGGGTACCTCGCGAGGTGCCCATGACACAAGCCATGACGACCAAGGGCGCCAGTCGGGCGCCAGCCCGCGCAGTGTCCTCCTTTCCTCTTTGGTGCAAAGGGAGCAAGCGCAGGCGAGAGTATCAAGCAAAGGCATCCATTTCGGTGCAACGAGACCAAGACCAGCCCAACGGCAGGAAGGAAGTCATTGTGGAGCCCAAGCAGGCGTCACCACCATAGTCTTTGACAGGCGAGGACCAACTTTAGTCAGGATAAGTGTACCCGATGTTCCCCTTCAAAATGGCCAATTGTTGGCACCCTTCCCGCTCAATATTTGGGAAGAGGCCCAGGGCCTTTGCCTATAAATAGGACTAGCCACCCCCAGGGTAGAGGCATCTGGATCCTCATCAAGAAACCAGTAGATAGAGCGACTGAACCCCTCCTAGCAGTTCATCGTACCAGCCAAGAACAGACCCTCGCGAGGCTGTTCTTCCTTGTATTGTTCATCATCAGCCCAAGAGGCAATCCACCACACCACACACTGGAGTAGGGTATTACACCACAATGGTGGCCTGAACCAGTATAAATCTTGTGTCTCTTGTGCTGTTCAGTTTGGTAGTTTAGGTCCTAGCGATTCGGCGAGGAGCGGGGCGGTAGAGGGTTGAATCTCTGCACGCACCCTAGTGTTCAAACCTCAAGGGTCTGCCAGAACCCGAAATCCGACAGTTTGCTCTTCATCCCTTCGTTTGAGGGCTCATGTTTTATTACGGGCTAGATTTTTGCGATCTAGCTCCGGACTCTTTTCTTCACGTCTCGACATTCATTATCATATGCGATTCCTTCCTCCGTATTCCCTCACACTTCGGCTTATGGCTCAAGACCTTCAGCGTTAAGCCAATGATAGTCAACGGGAAACAGGCGGAATGCGGTGGTGATGCGGTGAGCAAGCTCGCCAAGACTACTTGGCCAAAGGGCTCCTTCATGGAAACTTCTGGCAGCGGGAGTGGTTCTACATCACCGAACCCCGTGGTACCAGGTGGGCAGCTACACCTGCGTTCTGATCCGGCCCTCCGTTACAGCTTGCATCATGGATTAATAAGAAGCTGGACTGGGGATCCATCGATGAAGTGCATACGCTTCAAAGCCGCATCCGGAGCCTTATTGAAAAGGACATGGTCTCATCAACGTAATCCAAGTAATGCTGGTCCGGCGGGTCCTACCATGTCAACGACGGCTTCTCCGTATGTGGGAGTTTAATCCGGAAGGACCGCGAACCCTTCAGCACTTCTCCGGCACAATGCTCATAGGAATGTGAAAATCATTCTTTGGGACGCGAAAACAGTGGCCGGATACTACGGAGGACATCGGCCTTGATTGCAACCATCTGGATACCTCGGTAAGTACTCGACTTCCGAACACAGTTTAGTCAAATTTCTCAGGACAATATACTGAGAAAATCATACTCGACCAGGGCTGGACAAAGAAGGCGGAGAGAATTAGGTGTTCGGCCCCTCTTCCCGAAGACTCAGTTGATCCGGTGTTAATAAGGTGCTGGCTCTGGCACCCTACCAAGTGCCGGCGAGGGAAGACAAGGAGGAGGGCGAGGAGGCCCAAGGTGGCCTTCATTCTAGAGGCACGCCGGGCACCTTGTCTGGGGATATTGGGACTCCCACTTCTGAAGATGGAAGGGAAGGGAAAACTGACATTCCTTCCCCTCATGGGAGGAAGAGGACCACCTCCGAAGACTTGGAGATGGAAGCTTCTAAGCGGGGAAAGATATCCCTATCAGGGGGTTCTAGTTTAGGAGGTGACGTTGACACGCAGCCTCTTCGTAAAGATAGGCCTTTAGCTGAGTGGTAAGTGAACAAGGGTGTTTTAAACATATCTCGTTCTTTCCTAGTTGTAAGGGTAACAATTAAGGTATATGTTTGCAATCCGGCATGCAGCCTTCCTCAACAAGCCTCCTCCCCGGGGGATGCTACCTCTTTAGCATGGGTTGGTTTTCCCTTGAAGAGGAAAGGGTGATGCAGCAAAGCAGCGTAAGTATTTCCCTCAGTTTTTGAGAACCAAGGTATCAATCCAGTAGGAGGCTACACTCAAGTCCCTCGTACCTGCACAAACAAATAAGAACCTTGCAACCAACGTGATAAAGGGGTTGTCAATACCTTCTCGACCACTTGCAAAAGTGAGATCTGATAGAGATAATAAGATAAATATTTGTGGTATTTTTTAGGATATAGATTGGAAAGTAAAGATTGCAAAATAGATTGGAAACTTATATGATGGAAAATAGACCCGGGGGCCATAGTTTCACTAGTGGCTTCTCTCAAGATAGCATAAGTATTACGGTGGGTGAACAAATTACTGTCGAGAAATTGATAGAAAAGTGCATAGTTATGAGAATATCTAGGCATGCTCATGTATATAGGCATCACGTCCGCGACAAGTAGATCGAAATGATTCTGCATCTATACTATTACTCCACACATCGACCGCTATCCAGCATGCATCTAGAGTATTAAGTTCATAAGAACAGAGTAACGCATTAGGCAGGATGACATGATGTAGAGGGATAAACTCAAGCAATATGATATAAACCCCATCTTTTTATCCTCGATGGCAACAATACAATACGTGCCTTGTTGCCCCTGCTGTCACTAGGAAAGGACACCGCAAGATTGAACCCAAAGCTAAGCACTTCTCCCATTGCAAGAAAGATGAATCTAGTAGGCCAAACCAAACTGATAATTTGAAGAGACTTGCAAAGATAACAAATCATACATTAAATAATTCAGAGGAGATTCAAATATTATTCATAGATAATCTTGATCATAAACCCACAATTCATCGGATCTCGATAAACACACCGCAAAAAGTATTACATTTAATATATCTCCAAGAAGATCGAGGAGAACTTTGTATTGAGAATCAAAGAGAGAGAAGAAGCCATCTAGCTAATAACTATGGACCCAAAGTTCTATGGTAAACTACTCACAACTCATCGCAGAGGCTATGGTGTTGATGTAGAAGCCCTCTGTGATCGATTCCCCCTCCGGCGGAGCGCCGGAAAAGGCCCCAAGATGGGATCTCATGGGTACAAAAGGTTGCAGTGGTGGAAATAGGGTTTCGTGGGGCTCTCGGATGTTTTCAGGGTATATGAGTATATATATAGGCGAAAGAAGTCAGTTAGGGGAGCTACGAGGGCGCACGAGGCTGGGGGCGTGCCTACCCCCCTTGGGCGCGCCCTCCTACCTCGTGGCCGCCTCGTTGCTTCCTTTGACAAACACTCCAAGTCTCCTGGATTGCGTTTGTTCCAAAAATGATTCTCCCGAAGGTTCCGTTTGGACTCCGTTTGATATTCCTTTTCTGCGAAACACTGAAACAGGCAAAAAACAGCAATTTGGACTGGGCCTCCGGTTAATAGGTTAGTCCCAAAAATAATATAAAAGTGCATAGTAAAGCCCATTAAACATCCAAAACAGATAATATAATAGCATGGAACAATCAAAAATTATAGATACGTTGGAGACCTATCAAGCATCCCCAAGCTTAATTCCTGCTCGTCCTCGAGTAGGTAAATGATAAAAACAGAATTTTTGATGTGGAATGCTACCTAACATAATTCTCAATGTAATTTTGTTTATTGTGGCATGAATGTTTAGATCCAAAAGATTGAAGATAAAAGTTTAATATTAACATAAAAATAGTAATACTTCAAGCATGCTAACCAAGCAGTTTATGTCTTATCATAATAACATAGCGAAAGAAAGCTTATCCCTAAAAAATCATATAGTTTGGCCATGTTTCATTTTCTTCACACAAAATGCTCCCATCATGCACAACCCCGGTTTCAGCCAAGCAATTGGTTCATACTTTTTAACACGCTTCAGCCTTTTCAACCCTCACGCAATACATGAGCGTAAGCCATGGACATAGCACTATGGGTGGAGTATAGTATGATGATAGGGATTATGTGAGAACAAAAAAGGAGAAAGTCTCACATTGACGCGGCTAATCAACGGGCTATGGAGATGCCCATCAATTGATGTCAATATGAGGAGTAGGGATTGCCATGCAACGGATGCACTAGAGATATAAATGTATGAAAGCTCATCCAAAAGAAACTAAGTGGCTGTGCATCCAACTTGCCTGCTCACGAAGACCTAGGGCATATTGAGGAAGCCCATCATTGGAATATACAAGCCTAGTTCTATAATGAAAAATTCCCACTAGTATACGTAAGTGACAAAATAAGAAACTCTCTATCATGAAGATCATGGTGCTATTTTGAAGCACAAGTGAGGAAAAAGGATAGTAACATTGTCCCTTCTCTCTTTTTCTCTCATTTTTTATTGGTGGGCTTCTTTGTCCTGTTTTTTCTATTTGGGCTTCTTTGGCCTCTTTTATTTTGCATAAAGTCCGGAGACTCATCCCAACTTGTGAGGGAATCATTGCTTCCATTATCCTTTCCTCACACGGGACAATGCTCTAATAATGGAAATCATCACACTTCTATTTGTTTACAACTCAAGAATTACAACTCAATACTTAGGAAAAAATATGACTCTATGTGAATTCCTCCGGCGGTGTACCGGGATTTGCAATGAATCAAGAGCGACATGTATGAAAGAATTATAGAGGTGGCTTTGCCACAAATACGATGTCAACTACATGATCATGCAAAGCAATATGACAATGATGGAGCGTGTCATAATAAACGGAACGGCAGAAAGTTGCATGGCAATATATCTCGGAATGGCTATGGAAATGCCATAATAGGTAGGTATGGTGGCTGTTTTGAGGAAGATATAAGGAGGTTTATGTATGATAGAGCGTATTGTATCACGGGGTTTGGATGCACCGGCGAAGTTTGCACCAACTCTCAAGGTGAGAAAGGGCAATGCACGATACCGTAGAGGCTAGAAAATTGTGGAAGGGTAAGAGTGCGTATAATCCATAGACTCACATTAGTCATAAAGAACTCATATACTTATTGCAAAATTTTATTAGCCCTCGAAGCAAAGTACTACTATGCATGCTCCTAGGGGAAGGGTTGGTAGGAGTTAACCATCGCGCGATCCCGACCTCCACTCATAAGGAAGGCAATCAAAGAACACCCCATGCTTCAAATTTGTCACACAACGTTCACCATATGTGCATGCTACGGGACTTGCCAACTTTAACACAAGCATTTCTCAATGTCATAATTACCCAACTAGCATGGCTCTAATATTACCACCTCTATATCTCAAAACAATATCAAGTATCAAATTTATCATAGTATTTAATGCACTCTATATGAGAGTTTTTATTATACCCAACTTGGATGTCCATCATATTAGGTCTAATTTTATAACACGAGAAAATTACCATGCTGTTCTAAAAGACTCTCAAAATAATATAACTGAAGCATGAGAGATCAATAATTTCTACAAAATAAAACCACCATCGTGCTCTAAAAAGGTATAAGTGAAGCACTAGAGCAAAATTATCTAGCTCAAAAGATATAAGTGAATCACATAGAGTATTCTAATAAATTCCGATTCATGTGTGTCTCTCCCAAAAGTTGTGTACATCAAGGATGATTGTGGTAAACTAGAAAGCAAAGACTCAAATCATACAAGACGCTCCAAGCAAAACACATATCATGTGGTGAATAAAAATATAGCATCAAGTAAAGTTATCGATGGACGAAGATGAAAGAGGGGATGCCTCCCGGGGCATTCCCAAGCTTAGGATTTTTGTTGTCCTTGAATTTTACCTTGGGGTGCCTTGGGAATCCCCAAGCTTAGTCTCTTTCCACTCCTTATTCCATAATCCATCAAATCTTTACCCAAAAACTCGAAAACTTCATAACACAAAACTCAACACAAAATCTCATGAGCTCCGTTAGCAAAATAAAACAAACCACCACTTTAAGGTACTGTAATGAACTCATTATTTATTTATATGGTGTTAAACCTACTGTATTCTAACTTCTCTATGGTTCATACCCCCCGATACTAGCCATAGATTCATCAAAATAAGCAAACAACACACGAAAAACAGAATCTGTCAAAAACAGAACAGTCTGTATTAATCTGTATCAAACGAATACTTATGAACCCCAAAAATTTTGAAATAAATTAGTAGACGTGAGGAATTTGTCTATTAATCATCTTCAAAAAGAATAAACCTAAAATCACTCTCCAGTAAAAAATGGCAGCTACTCTCGTGAGCACTAAAGTTTCTGTTTTTTACAGCAAGATCATAAAGACTTCACCCAAGTCTTCCCAAAGGTTCTACTTGGAACAAACACTAATTAAAACATAAAACCACATCTAACCAGAGGCTATTAATTATTTATTACTAAACATGAACAAAAGGCAAAGAACAAAAATAAAATTGGGTTGCCTCCCAACAAGCACTCTCGTTTAATGCCCCTAGCTAGGCATGAGATTTCAACGATGCTCACACGAAAGATAATAATTGAAACACAAAGAGGGCATCATGAAACATGTTACAAACAAATTTAAGTCTAACATAATTCCTATGCATAGGCATTTTATAAGCAAACAAATTATGAAGGCAAGCAAAAACTACCATATGCAAGGAAGAAGAGAGAAACAATAGCAATCTCAACATAATGAGAGGTAATTTAGTAACATGAAAATTTCTACAACCATATTTTCCTCTCTCATAATAATTACATGTAGGATCATAAGCAAATTCAACAATACAGCTATCACAAAACATATTCTTAACACGATCCACATGTATGCAAAGTTGACACTCTTCCAAAATAGTGGGATTAACATTAACTAAAGTCATGACCTCTCCAAACCCACTTTTATCAAAAACTTCATAAGATTGAACATTCTCCAAATATGTGGGATCTAAAGTTGACACTCTTCCAAACCCACTTTCAATATTATTGCAAACATTATTATCAATCTCATATTCATCACGGGGCTTAAATAAATTTTCAAGATCATAAGAAGAATCACCCCAATCATGATCATTGCAACAAGTAGTAGACATAACCAAACTAGCATCCCCAAGCTTAGGTTTTGCATATTATTAACACAATTGACATCAAGAGAATGTATAATAACATCATTGCAATCATGCTTTTCATTGGGTGCAATAGCAACGATCTCATGTTTAACATAAGGAACTATAGCAAATTCATCTTCATAAATATTGGCATCATGGCCACAAGAATAGCAAGCATCATGTTCATCAAGGGATATTTCAATCAAATCATCGGAATCATAATTATCTATAGATTCATGCATATCATTATTTTCTTCCTAAGAAACGGTCATTCTTTCACTAAATTCCTTAACATAGGCATTATGAGCATAGTTTTCATAGCAATATTGAAGTATGTCAGAATTTTTAGATTTGTAGAGAGTAATATCATACTTTTCAATCAAAGAAGCAACTTCATGAGCAGCCTTAAAAACGACAAATTCGTCAATTTGTTCGATATCATACTAACTATAAACACCCTTTCCATAAGAAGATAAGATTTCATTATCATTAAACTCACATAAGTACGGAAGGTGTTTTTTAGGGTTCTTAGAGCAACAAGTAAAATCATAAATTTCACAAAGATTTCAAGCATAACACAGCAATCTGTTTATTTGATCCCATAAGAGTCTCCCTTTTTTATACAAACGGTGATGCACAAAATGAGCATGCTCATCTAAAGATTTCCCATCAACTAGGCTACTTGGGGTTTCAGCACGAGCGCATAAGGATCAAAGATGATCCAAGTAGAACACTTTAAGTGGATCCATATCAATAGATTTTTAGCAAGCAAAGATGCAAGCAAATAGAAGGCACGTGGAAACACAAAAAAAGACATACAGGAAGAAGGCGAAGAAAAGGCAAAGGTGAAGTGCGGGAGAGGAAAGCGAGAGGTAAATGGCAAATAATGTAATGCGAGGGATAAGTGTTTATGATGGGTACTTGGTATGTCTTGACTTGTGCGTAGACTCCCCGGCAACAGTGCCAGAAATCCTTCTTTCTACCGTTTGAGCATGCGTTGGTTTTCCCTTGAAGAGGAAAGGGTGATGCATGAAAGTAGCGTAAGTATTTCCCTCAGTTTTTGAGAACCAAGGTATCAATCCAGTAGGAGGCTACACTCAAATCCCTCGTACCTGCACAAACAAATAAGAACCTTGCAACCAACGTGATAAAAGGGTTGTCAATCCCTTCTCAGCCACTTGCAAAAGTGAGATTTGATAGAGATAATAAGATAAATATTTTTGGTATTTTTTATGATATAGATTGGAAAGTAAAGATTGCAAAATAGATCAGAAACTTATATGATGGAAAATAGACCCAGGGGCCATAGGTTTCACTAGTGGCTTCTCTCAAGATAGCATAAGTATTACGGTGGGTGGACAAATTACTATCGAGCAATTGGTAGAAAAGTGCATAGTTATGAGAATATCTAGGCATGATCATGTATATAGGCATCACGTCCGCGACAAGTAGATTGAAACGATTCTGCATCTACTACTATTACTCCTCACACCGACCACTATCTAGCATGCATCTAGAGTATTAAGTTCATAAGAGCAGAGTAATGCATTAGGCAAGATGACATGATGTAGAGGGATAAACTCAAGCAATATGTTATAAACCCCATCTTTTTATTCGTGATGGCAACAATAAAATACATGCCTTGCTGCCCCTGCTGTCACTGGGAAAGGACACCGCAAGATTGAACCCAAAGCTAAGCACTTCTCCCATTGCAAGAAAGATCAATCTATTTGGCCAAACCAAACTGATAATTCGAAGAGACTTGCAAAGATAACAAATCATACATAAAAGAATTCAGAGGAGATTCAAATATTGTTCATAGATAATCTTGATCATAAACCCACAATTCATCGGATCTCGACAAACACGCCGCAAAAGGAATTACATCGAATAGATCTCCAAGAAGATCGAGGAGAACTTTGTATTGAGATCCAAAGAGAGAGAAGAAGCCATCTAGCTAATAACTATGGACCCGAAGGTCTGTGGTAAACTGCTCACACTTCATCGAAGAGGCTATGGTGTTGATGTAGAAGCCCTCCATGATCGATTCCCCCTCCGGCGGAGCACCAGAAAAGGCCCCAAGATGGGATCTCATGGGTACAGAAGGTTGCGGCGGTGGAAATAGGGTTTCGTGGTGCTCCTGGATGTTTTCAG
Source organism: Triticum timopheevii (assembly GCA_963921465.1). Taxonomy (NCBI): domain Eukaryota; kingdom Viridiplantae; phylum Streptophyta; class Magnoliopsida; order Poales; family Poaceae; genus Triticum; species Triticum timopheevii. Next base: position 367,858,538 of record OY997272.1, on the reverse strand, counting down.
GGTATATGAGTATATATAGGCGAAGGAAGTCGGTCAGGGGAGCCACGAGGGGCCCAAGAGGGTGGGGGCGCGCCTACCCCCTTGGGCGCGCCCTCCTGTCTTGTGGCCACCTCGTTGCTTCCTTGACATCCTCTCCAAGTCTCCTGGATTGTGTTTGTTCCAAAAATGATTCTCCCTAAGGTTTCATTCCGTTTGGACTCTGTTTGATATTCCTTTTCTGTGAAACACTGAAACATGGCAAAAAACAATTTGGACCGGGCCTCCGGTTAATAGGTTAGTCCCAAAAATAATATAAAAGTCCATAGTAAAGCCCATTAAGCATCCAAAACAGATAATATAATAGCATGGAACAATCAAAAATTATAGATATGTTGGAGACGTATCAGGGGATCTTCTTTCGGAGATGATGGAGAGTGAGATGCCTCCATAGATCTCCCCGCCCGACAGGGCAGATGATGCTGAGGTGTCATCCCGAAGGATCTCTCCCGATCAACAAGCGGTGTGAGGCAAAGTGAATACCGGGCCTGAAGGCAGTACTTCGGCTGTCCAAGCTTCAGGGTGTGCGGCCCCTATAGGGACCAACAATAAAGGCCCCCGACTATCCGATTTCCGAGGGACGGCGCGATCTGATCCGGATCTGGAGGCGCCGGATAACTTGATGGATGCATTGCGTAATCCGTCCGTCTCAGAGGATCATCGTACTTTTATGGGTATGGTGGTTGAGAGAGTTCTATCCGCGAAAAGTGGATTGAATGAAGCTTGTATGAGCCTGCTAAGAGGCTTCGAGGTACGTAATGTAATATTTTTAATTGTGTTATAAACGCAAAATGCGCCTATGTATAGATAGTAGCCCTTGAGACTCTGGTTGGCGTTCAATGGGAGGCGATCAGAGGATCAAGAAATATATGCCCAGGAAATGATCTGACTAATTGAAACACAGGCTATTACATCCGTGGTAACTACCCGAGCTTCAGAGATTGAATATCTAGAGAAGAAAGTTGATGTGGCGGATGATGACATGACGCTTATGAACAGGCGGCTCGACGAGGCACAAGGTATGTGTTTGAGGCACTCAGTATATGCAATTATTATGATATGAGCATGATGCTGAGAAATTGTATACCGAAATATGCATAACTGCAGATAGTGCCGCCGCGGTTGAGACCCTTTGGGATGAGCTTGCCCGGGCCAAAGAGCAGGCCAGGATGAGCAATGCGGCTGCCGCAAAGGAAGCTACTGAATTAAAGGCCGAACAGGCTGCTCGGTGCCAATGCGAGGAGAGAATATCTACTATGGCTCTTGAGCTAAAGGATGCCGCTAGCCGATGTGACTTCCTCGAGAGAGATAACAAAACCAAAACGGCTGATCTAGACAAGGCCTTACAAGAGGCGCGGGAAGCCCGGTCCGAGTCTAGAGAGGCTCGGGAAGAGATCCGACAAGCTGGGGAGATCGCAGGTGGTAAGCCCTTCTTATTGCAAACTAAATTTGGCGATTCGAAGTATGCCCCACTTAATTAGATGTGGAGTTCTCCAGACGCATTATTGGACTTGCCGAAGAGTGTCTTCGATGCGACGCAGTTTTTCCAAGTGCAAGAAGGACATGCGACAGAAAAGCTTTTCTGGTCGCAATTCAGCATGCCAAAGCGTTTTGCTGAACAAACAAATGGCCCTGTGGGCTGAGCTCCACAAGCTATCCGGATCTGCCATGAAGGACACCGTAGTCCGACTGTGGCCGACTGAGCCAATTCCGAATAGTTATTTCGGTTTGGTGTGGCGACTTGTTGATGCGGTGCCGTGTATCGACGCTGTGAAGCGGTCAATGTGCATAGAAGGTGCACGGATTACCTTTGCCCGTGTCAAGACATTTTGGACAAAGATGAAGGCTATCGATATTGCAGCAAAAAGTCCACCCAAGGGCAAGGACCATTACCTGCCAGAGCATAATTTTGAGGATGTCCTAGGGGGTGCCCACTTGATAGAGGGTGAGTGCCCAAAAGATATAATGTTCGAGTGAGGTGGTTCGAAATTGTAAAAAAAATATTATGATATATTTAAGGCTATGTTTTTATACTTTTGCCTGAAAAGTTTTTTGGTGCCTCCTGTGCGGCCGGCTTTTTAAATAATCTAAAAGTTTGCCAGTCGTCGGCTTCTGCCCCCTCACGTATAACGCAGGGGTGTTCGGAAAAGCATTTGATCACTCTTGACCCAATGTCTTGGTCCGTTAAGGAGGTGTCAATGTGGCGAACCAGGCAATCAGACTATAGGGCTTTAACACTTTCACTTAGCCATAGGAGTTTGACGGTGGGTCTACGATATATCCCCTGGTATGTACGTGGTTATCCGAATACGATGCATTTGACATACTTGACCGGAAGAACGGTCCTTCGTGTAATACGGAAGGAATCGTGAAGATTTCAATGAGTCATCAAGTGGTTGACCAGCTCTCGCCGCATCATGATAGTCAGTTTTCGGCTTTCTCTACTGAGGTGCTCATCCGGACAAACCAGGACACAATCGCAGTAGTTCTCCCTTTACTAGCTTAGCCGATAGAGCGGAACATAAGGTAGCAAGCACAGGAGCCGAGCAACCCAACTATTGACCAAAGACATGATTCGGAGCTGATGCATATAAGGCCAAACTCGCGACGCCGAACACTCCCTATAGGTGTTTGGACTTTTTGAAGTATACCGGGCCGAATACCGCCCCTGGTAATGCACCCTAGTGTTCAAGGCACGTGTGGCAGTCTGACATGGGGAAAGAATGCAGGTGGTGAGAGAATAAAACTCACAACATAATATGGACCAAGCTGCTTCTATAATATCCCTTTCTAGTATGGCGAGCCGTGTACTTACAGATAATGCCGATAACTTCCTAGGACATTGTACATGCCAGAAAAGTATAAAACAAAAAGAGATACAAGGTTTACACAGGGTCTTAATCTAAAAACAAACCTTAGTGCGGGGCCCTGCTGCACGTCTGCCGTTTTCTCCTTTGTGATGTGTCCTTGAAGGGGGTAGTGTGATGGCCATCTGTAAAAAAAAAGAAAAACCCTGGAAAAAAGGTCCAGTGTGGCCGTAAGTAAAGCTGGTTCATTTAATGAACCTTGAAATATAATCGTATAGTCCGAATAGGGTCGAGCCGAACTATGGACTATTTGTGTGCAGTGTGCCCCTAGAGCTTCCCAAGGTATTTAAGGGTGTACTTGTGTATATGAGGCATGTATGCTATCGCCTTATGGGTCAGTCGATGGGGGCGTAACTACTAATCGAGCTCAGGTTTGTTTGAGCTGCCGCACTGAGGCATAATCCAGACATGTTTAGCTGTGTCTGTGGTCCTCACGACCGATGATCTGTTCGTCTTGAATAGGTCATTTTGGACTTCAGCTGCTAAGGCCGCAGTGTCTTTCTCCGTGCGGAGAGAGCGCTCCATATTTCCACTAACCGTAATGACGCCACGTGGTCTAGGAATTTTGAGCTTTAAATAGACATAATGCAGGACTGCATTAAAGCGGGCAAAGGCCGTTCTTCCGAGTAGTGCATGATAACCACTTCGAAACGGAGCTATGTCGAAGATTAGCTCTTCACTTTGAAAGTTATCGGGAGAGCCGAATACGACTTCCAATGTTAAAGAGCCCATGCAGCGGGCTTCTACGCCCGGTATAACTCCTTTAAAGGTCGTGCTACTTGGCTTGATTCTTGATGGGTCTATCCCCATCTTGCAGACAGTGTCCTGATATATCAGATTTAGACTGCTGCCGCCGTCCATGAGGAATCAAGTGAGATGGTATCCATCAATTATTGGGTCGAGCACTAGGGCAGCCGAACCCCCATGACGGATACTAGTCGGATGATCCCTGCGATCAAAGGTGATTAGACAGGTCCCCATGGGTTGAATTTGGGGACAACAGGCTCAACGGCATAGACATCTCGGAGTGCGCGTTTGCGCTCCCTCTTTGGGATATGAGTGACATAGATCATGTTCAATATTTTGATCTCCAGTGGAAATTCCTCTATCCCCCTGTGTTCGGCTGGCGAGATTCATCCTCGTCTTCGCTCTGAGGTCCCTTCCCCTTATGTTCGGCGGTGAGCTTGCCAGCCTGCTTGAAGACCCAACAACTACGGTTGGTATTGTTTGCGGGTTTAGCGAGGGTGCCATGGATCTGGCAGTTCCTGTCTAATATTTTGTCAAGGCTTGATGGACCATCCGTGTTGCCTTTAAATGGATTCTTCCACTGACCGGGTCTGGAGCCACTAAATCTGGCGTTTACTGCTGTATCGTCTGGGCTTCCAGTATTGTTTCGACGTTTGTTTTTGTTATGTCGTGGCTTTCCAATGCCATCCCTGACTTCAGATGTGCCAGGCTCACTGGTGCTGCTTGCTACCTCTTGAGCACTGCGTTGGTTTTCCCTTGAAGAGTAAAGGGTGATGCAGCAAAGTAGCGTAAGTATTTCCCTCATTTTTTGAGAACCAAGGTATCAATCCAGTAGGAGGGTCCATAGAAGTCCCTCGTACCTACACAAACAAACAAGAACCTCCCAACTAATGCGATAAAGGGGTTGTCAATCACTTCACGGTAACTTGTGAAAGTGAGATCTGATAGAGATAATAAGATAAGATAAATATTTTTTGGTATTTTTATGATATAGATTGGAAAGTAAAGATGCAAATAAAAGTAGATTGGAAACTTATATGATAAAAGATAGACCCCGGGGCCATAGGTTTCACTAGTGGCTTCTCTCAAGATAGCATAAGTATTACGGTGGGTGAACAAATTACTGTCGAGCAATTGATAGAAAAGTGCATAGTTATGAGAATATCTAGGCATGATCATGCATATAGGCATCACGTCCGTGACAAGTAGATCAAAACGATTCTGCATCTACTACTATTACTCCACACAACGACCGACTCCTTCCTGCATCTAGAGTATTAAGTTCATAAGAACAGAGTAACACATTAAGAAAGATGACATGATGTAGAGGAATAACTCAAGAAATATGATATAAACCCCATCTTTTTATCCTCGATGTCAACAACACAATATGTGCTTTGCTGCCCCTGCTGTCACTGGGAAAGGACATTGCAAGATTGAACCCAGAGCTAAGCACTTCTCCTATTGCAAGAAAGATCAATCTAGTAGGCCAAACCAAATTGATAATTCAAAGAGACTTACAAAGATAACCAATCATACATAAAAGAATTCAGAGTAGATTCAAATATTTCTCATAGATAAACTTGATCATAAACCCACAATTCATTGGATCTCGACAAACACACCGCAAAAAGAGTTACGTCGAATAGATCTCCAAGAAGATCGAGGAGAACTTTGTATTGAGATTCAAAGAGAGAGAAGAAGCCATCTAGCTAATAACTATGGAACCGAAGGTCTGTGGCAAACTACTCACAACTCATCGGAGAGGCCTTGGAGATGATGTAGAGGCCCTCCATGGTCGATTCCCCCTCCGGCGGAGCGCCGACGAAGGCTCCAAGATGGGATCTCGCGGATACAGATGGTTGCGGCGGTGGAAATAGTTTTTCGTGGTGCTCCTCGATGTTTTCAGGGTATGGAGGTATATATAGGTGAAGGAGGTAGGTCAGGGGAGCCACGAGGGGCCCACGAGGGTGGGGGCATGCCTACCCCCCTAGGGCGCGCCCTCCTCCCTCGTGGCCGCCTCGGCTGCTTCTTGACGTCCACTCCAAGTCTCTTGGATTGCGTTTGTTCCAAAAAGATCGCTCCTAAAGGTTTCATTCTGTTTGGACTCCGTTTGATATTCCTTTTCTTCAAAACACTGAAATAGGCAAAAAAACAGCAATTCGGGCTGGGCCTCCAGTTAGTAGGTTAGTCCCAAAAATGATATAGAAGTGTAAAGTAAAGGCCATAAACATCCAAAATGGGTAATATAAAATCATGGAACAATCCAAAATTATAGATATGTTGGAGACGTATCAAGCATCCCCAAGCTTAATTCATGCTCGTCCTCGAGTAGGTAAATGATAAAAACAGAATTTTTGATGTGGAATGCTACCTAGCATATTTCTCATTGTAATTTTATTTATTGTGGCATGAATGTTCAGATCCAAATGATTCAAGACAAAAGTTCATATTGACATAAGAGTACAAGCATACTAACAAAGTAATCATGTCTTCTCAAAATAACATGGCCAAAGAAAGTTATCCCTACAAAATCATATAGTCTGGCTATGCTCTATCTTCATCACACAAAATATTTAAATCATGCACAACCCCAGTTTCAGCCAAGCAATTGTTTCATACTTTAGTATTTTCAAACTTTTTCAATCTTCACGCAATACATGAGCATGAGCCATGGACATAGCACTTTATGTGGAATAGAATGGTGGTTGTGGAGAAGAAAAAAGGAGAAGATAGTCTCACATCAACTAGGCGTATCAACAGGCTATGGAGATGCCCATTAATAGATATCAATGTGAGTGAGTAGGAATTTCCATGCAACGGATGCACTAGAGCTATAAGTATATAAAATCTCAAAAAGAAACTAAGTGGGTGTGCATCGAACTCGCTTGCTCACGAAGACCTAGGGCATTTTGAGGAAGCCCATCATTGGAATATACAAGCCAAGTTCTATAATGAAAAATTCCCACTAGTATATGAAAGTGACAACATAAGAGACTCTCTATCATGAAGAACATGGTGCTACTTTGAAGCACAAGTGTGGTAAAAGTATAGTGACATTGTCCCTTCTCTCTTTTTCTCTCTTTTTTTCTTCTTTTTTTATTTTGGTGGGCTTCTTTGGCCTATTTTCTGTTTTTTTTATTTGGGCTTCTTTGGCCTCTTTTTTTTCATAAAGTCCGGAGTCTCATCCCGACTTGTGGGAGAATCATAGTCTCCATCATCCTTTCCTCACTTGGGACAATGCTCTAATAATGAAGATCATCACACCTTTATTTACTTACAACTCAAAAATCTTAGAACAAAATATGACTCTATGTGAATGCCTCCGGCAGTGTACCTGGATATGCAATGAATCAAGAGTGACATGTATGAAAGAATTATAAAGGTGGCTTTGCCACAAATACGATGTCAACTACATGATCATGCAAAAGCAATATGACAATGATGGAGCGTGTCATAATAAACGGAATGGTGGAAAGTTGCATGGCAATATATCTCGAAATGGCTATGGAATACCATAATAGGTAGGTATGGTGGCTGTTTTGAGGAAAGTATATGGTGGGTGTATGGTACCGGCGAAAGTTATGCGGCACAAGAGAGGCTAGCAATGGTGGAAGGATGAGAGTGCGTATAATCCATGGACTCAACATTAGTCATAAAGAACTCATATACTTATTGCAAAAATCTACAAGTAATCAAAACAAAGTACTACACGCATGCTCCTAGGGGAAGGGTTGGTAGGAGTTAACCATCACGCGATCCCGACCTCCACACATAAGGAAGACAATCAATAAATAAATCATGCTCCAACTTCATCACATAACGGTTCACCATACGTGCATGCTATGGGAATCATAAACTTTAACAAAGTATTTCTTAAATTCACAATTACCGAACTAGCATGACTCTAGTATTACCATCCTCATATCTCAAAACAATTATCAAGCATCAAATTGATCATAGCATCCAATTCAATTTCTATGATAGTTTTTATTATACCCAACTTGGATCCCATCATTCTAGGACCAATTTTATAACCATAGCAAATACCATGCTGTTCTAAAAGACTCTCAAAATAATATAAGTGAAGCATGAGAGATCAATTATTTCTACAAAATAAAACCACCGCCGTTCTCTAAAAAGTATAAGTGAAGCACTAGAGCAAAACTATCTAGCTCAAAAGATATAAGTGAAGCACATAGAGTATTCTAATAAATTCTAAATCATGTGTGTCTCTCCCAAAAGGTGTGTACAGCAAGGATGATTGTGGTAAACTAAAAAGCAAAGACTCATATCATACAAGACGCTCCAAGAAAAACACATATCATGTGGCGAATAAAAATATAGCTCCAAGTAAAGTTACCGATAGACGAAGACGAAAGAGGGGATGCCTTCCGGGGAATCCCCAAGCTTAGGCTTTTGGTTGTCCTTGGATTATCTTGGGGTGCCATGGGCATACCCAAGCTTAGGCTCTTGCCACTCCTTATTCCATAGTCCATCAAATCTTTACCCAAAACTTGAAAACTTGTCAACACAAAACTCAACATCAAATCTCATAAGCTCCGTTAGTGTAAGAAAGAAAAACCACCACATAAGGTACTATAATGAACTCATTATTTATTTATATTTGTGTTAAACCTACTGTATTCCAACTTCTCTATGGTTCATACCCCCCGATACTAGCCATAGATGCATCAAAATAAGCAAACAACACACGAAAAACAGAATCTGTCAAAAACAGAACAGTCTTTAGCAATATGTAACTTTCGAATACTTCTGGAACTCTAAAAATCCTACCCAAAAAAGAAGTCCTAGGCAATTTTTCAACTGATCTACTGAAAAAATAATCAACTAAAAATCATGTTTCTGTGATTTACTAAAATTATTCTTGTGCGCGCAAAAGTTTGTGTTTTTCAGCAGAATCAAATTAACTATCACCCAAGATGATCCTATATGTTCTACTTGGAACAAACACTAATTAAAACATAAAACCACATCTAAACAGAAGCTAAAATCAAGGAACAAAAATAAAATTGGGTTGCCTCCCATCAAACACTATCATTTAACGCCCCTAGCTAGGCATAAAAGCGAGAATAGATCTAAGCGTTGCCATCTTTGGTATTCAACTCATAAGTGGCTCGCATAATAGATTCATAAGGTAATTTGATTTTCTTTCTAGGAAAGTGTTCCATGTCTTTCCTTAATGGAAATTGGAATCTAATATTCCCTTCCTTCATATCAATAATTGCACCAATCGTTCTAAGGAAAGGTCTACCAAGAATAATAGGACATGGAAGATTGCAATCTATATCAAGAACAATAAAATCTACGGGCATATAATTCCTATTTGCAACAATAAGAACATCATTAATACTTCCCATAGGTTTCTTTATAGTGGAATCCGCAAGGTGCAAGTTTAAAGAGCAATCATCAAAATCACGGAAACCAAGCACATCACATAAAGTTTTTGGAATTGTGGAAACACTAGCACCCAAATCACACAAAGCATAGCATTCATGATCTTTAATTTTAATTTTAATATTAGGTTCTCACTCATCATAAAGTTTTCTAGGGATAGAAACTTTCAGTCCAAGTTTTTCCTCATAAGATTGCATCAAGGCATCAACGATATGTTTGGTAAAAGCTTTATTTTGACTATAAGCATGAGGAGAATTCAACACGGATTGCAACAAGGAAATACAATCTATTAAAGAAAAATTATCATAATTAAATTCCTTTTAATCCAAAATAGTGGGTTCATTGCTAAGTAAAGTTTTGATCTCTCCAATCCCACTTTTACCAATTTTAGCATCAAGATCTAAAAACTCTAAATCATTGGGATGCCTTTTAACTAAAGTTGACTCATCTCCAGTCCCATCATTATCAAGATTCATATTGCAAAACAAAGACTTAATAGAAGACACATAAATAACTTTTAGATCTTCATCATTATTTTCATGGAAACTAGAAGAACACGCTTTTACAAAGCAATCTTTCTTAGCACGCATCCTAGCGGTTCTTTCTTTGCACTCATCAATAGAAATTCTCATGGCTTTGAGAGACTCATTGATATCATGCTTAGGTGGAATAGATCTAAGTTTCAAAGAGTCAACATCATGATAAATTCTATCCACGTTCCTAGCCAATTCATCAACTTTAAGCAATCTTTCTTCAAGAAAAGCATTGAAATTCTTTTGAGAGATCATAAATTATTTAACACTATTCTCAAAATCAGAGGGCTTCTTATTAAAATTTCCATAAGAATTGTTGTAGGAATTACCATAATTATTAGAGGAATTGCTAGGGAACGGCCTAGAATTAAAGTTTCCTCTATACGCGTTGTTACCAAAATTATTCCTACCAACAAAATTCACATCCATAGATTCATTATTATTATCAATCAAAGTAGACAAAGGCATATCATTAGGATCAATAGGAGCACTCTTAGTAGCAAACAATTTCATAAGTTCATCCATCTTTCCACTCAAAACATTAATTTGTTCTATCGCATGCATTTTTTTACTAGTAGATCTTTTGGTGTGCCATTGAGAATAATTAACCGTAATATTATCTAGGAGTTTAGTAGCTTCTCCTAAAGTGATTTCCATATAAGTGCCTCCTGCGGCCGAATCTAAAAGATTTCTAGAAGTAAAATTCAATCCGGCATAAAAATTTTGTATGATCATCCATAAATTCAAACCATGTGTAGGGCAATTGCGAATCATTAATTCCATTCTTTCCCAAGATTGGGCAACATACTCATGATCAAGGTGTTTAAAATTCATAATATCGTTTCTAAGAGAGATGATCTTAGCGGGAGTAAAATACTTAGAGATAAAAGCATCTTTGCACTTATTCCATGAATCAATAATATTTTTAGGCAAAGATGAAAACCAAGTTTTAGCATGATCTCTAAGTGAAAATAGAAATAACTTCAATTTAACAATATCATTATCCGTGTCTTTCTTCTTTTGCATATCACACAAATGAACAAAGTTGTTTAGATGAGTAGCGGCATCTTCACTAGGAGGGCCGGAGAATTGATCTTTCATAACAAGATTCAATAAAGCAGCATTGATTTCACAAGATTCAGCATCATTAAGAGGAGCAATCGGAGTGCTAAGGAAATCATTATTATTGGTATTGGAAAAGTCACACAATTTAGTATTATCTTGAGCCATCGTGACAAGCAATCCAACATACAAGCACACAAGAGGCAAGCGAAAAAGAGAGGCGAACGGAAAAGAGAGGGCGAATAAAACGGCAAGGGTGAAGTGGGGGAGAGGAAAATGACAGGAAAATGGCAAATAATGTAGAGGCCCTCCGTGGTCGATTCCCCCTCCGATGGAGCGCCGACGAAGGCTCCAAGATGGGATCTCGCGGATACAGAAGGTTGCGGCGGTGGAAATAGTTTTTCGTGGTGCTCCTCGATGTTTTCAGGGTATGGAGGTATATATAGGCGAAGGAGGTAGGTCAGGGGAGCCACGAGGGGCCCACGAGGGTGGGAGGCGCGCCTACCCCCTAGGGCGCGCCCTCTTGTCTCGTGGCCGCCTTGGCTGCTTCTTGACATCTACTCTAAGTTTCTTGGATTGCGTTTGTTCCAAAAAGATCGCTCCCGAAGGTTTCATTCCGTTTAGACTCCGTTTGATATTCCTTTTCTTCGAAACACTGAAATAGGCAAAAAAAACAGCAATTCGGGCTGGGCCTCCGGTTAGTAGGTTAGTCCCAAAAATGATATAGAAGTGTAAAGTAAAGCCCACAGACATCCAAAACGGGTAATATAATAGCATGGAACAATCAAAAATTATAGATATGTTGGAGACGTATGACTGCTGCGGGCTAACCAGCTGTCCTCACCCGCGCAAAAACGTGTCATAAGTGTAGTTAGGGCTGCCATTGTCCTTGGCTTTTCTTGGCCAAGGTGTCTAGCTAGCCATTAGTCCCGGACACTGTGCTTGAAAGCTACCAAGGCTTCGGCGTCTGAACGATCGACGATTTGGTTCTTCTTAGTGAGAAACCGATTCCAAAGCTTGTCGGCTGATTCTCCGAATTGTTGGATTATGTGACCTAGAACGTCGGCATCTGGGGGCCGGACATAGGTCCCTTGAAAATTGGCCCGAAAAGCATCCTCAAGTTCTTCCCAACTTCCAATGGAATTTTCTGGGAGGCTTTTTAGCCAGTGTCGAGCTAGTCCTTTCAGCTTGAGGGGTAAGTATTATTTGATGGCGTGGAGATCGTCTCCGCGGGCCATGTGGATGTGAAGAATAAAGTCTTCTATCCAGACCGCAGGATCTGTCGTTCCATCATATGCCTCGATGTCTATGGGTTTAAACCCTTATGGAAGTTCATGATCCAGCACCTCATCGGTGAAGCACAGGGGATGTGCAGCACCCCTGTATTTAGCTGTGTCGTGGCGTGGGTTCGACGGTTGTAATGTTCGGTATCGGCTCCGAACTGGTATATGACCAGCATGTTTGGCTTGATAGCCACAGTCCCGTGTGGGGGCACGGTCCCTGGATCCGTAGATGGATCTGGCCATACCAGCCTTTTTGTCCAGGTCCTCACGTAGATCGTGTTTCTGGTCCTGAGCTGCAGCCTCCCTTCTTTTACAGGGAGGGGATGTGGGCTTGTGTATGGCATTGCTAGCCACTCTATCTCGTTCACGAGGTGGCTGGTCCGGTTTATCGGGCGTATTGTTTTTCGGTGATATAGGCGCAATAGCCTCGTCGTCGAATTCGTGCAGCAGTTTACGCTTAGGATAGCCCCTTGTTTGGCGATTACAACCATATTTTTCCTTAGTGTCTAACACTTCGTTCCATCTGTCATTGAGCGTATCCTGTGCGGCTTTAAGCCACTGCTTCTACTTCTTCAGGCTCCTTGCAGTAGCGATAAGCCTTTTATGGAGGCGTTCTTGTTCTAAGAGTTCTTCTGGGATGACGAATTCGTCGTCGCCCAGGCTGATCTCTTCTTCGAAGATAGGTTGATAATTGCTATATTCGGCATCGCTGTGGTCAGACAACATCCCCGGACTGTGTCGGGGCCGTTTCTTTCTGTGGCCACGAGCACCTATGGGGAACGGGGGGCCCCTTCTAGTCCGGCAAAGGGGGGCGGAGGCCGCGCGCAGAGCAGATCGAGGTCGGGCGCGCGCGGGGAGACGGGCGATTTTTACCCAGCTTCGGAGCTCTCCGGAGAGATAAAACTCCTACTGCTGCTTTGTGTTTGTATTTGATCTTGCTCGAGAGCGAGCGTATGGTGGTATTGCGTGTCGAATGGACCTAACCCCCAAGCTGCGGAACCAAAATTCCCAACCCCTTCTACGTGCGCATGGGCCTCCTTTTTATAGGTTAAAGGGGTCACCGACAGGTGGCAGCGTAGAAAGAGGGGTAGAAAGGTAAAAATGCGGGTTGGTACAACTACTACCAACAGTGTCCCCTACCTAACTCTGACAGCAGGGGACAAGGTCATTTAATGCCCGTCTGGTCGCCCCAACAGTGCAAGGAAACGACCGTTAGAGGCGCCACCGATCGCCACGATGGCCTCCTTGTCAGCTTCGCTTGCCACCTCGCACCGCCATGCTGCACAGCTGCCCGCCACGTGCACCAGGAGCGATCCTGTGGCGACACGTCGTCGGATGTGCTGGAGCGTGGGCGCAGAGTGGCAGCCTTGCCGCGGCAAGTGCCTTGCCGCGGCCCTCGTCTTGTCGCACCAGCAAGCTTGCCGCTCGCCGGGCCTTGCCGGGACGCGCGGGGCGTTGCGGCAAGTTTCTTGAAATGCCTTGAGTGGCCTTCCCGGCAAGCTCCTCTTGCCGGGGTCTTGTCTTCTTCCCGGCCAGCTCCTCTTGCCGGGGCCTTGGTTGGCCTTCCCGGCAAGCTCCTCTTGCTGGGACCTTGTATTCTTCCCGGCCAGCTTCTCTTGCCGGGGCCTTGGTTGGCCTTCCCGGCAAGCTCCTCTTGCCGGGGCCTTGGTTGGCCTTCCCGGCAAGCTCCTCTTGCCGGGGCTTTATCTTGAGTACTCTTTTCTTGAATGGCATCAAAGTAGCCGTGGAGGATCTTGGCAGACGCCCGGCAAGCCCTGCCGCGGGTCGCTGCGACTACCCGTGCACAAGTTCGGGATACTAAGGTACCCCCCTACTTTAGTACACTGACAGGAGCCCCCGGGCCTGGGCCATACACGGTGCCGAGCGCTGTTGGGCCAGGCCCAAAACAGTGCACGGGCACGCGCGGCCTAGGTCACACCGCATATCTCTCCGCTTCCACCGCGCACGCCCAGAACGGCACGCGTCAAACGCGGCGTCGTGGGTGACGTGGGCGGCGTGTGCGGGGCTGAGCCTCGTGAGCATGCGTCAAGCCATGATGAAGTGGATGGCTCACGCCCTCCTACCTAAACGGAGGTAGGCGTGGGGGCGTGGTGCACTTACTGGATGGCCCGCTTCCGGCGCTGCCATCACCATTCAGCCTTCGGACAGCCCCCGGGCTGTTCTCTTGGTGTCTTCTGGCACCCGTAGTTCGCCTAGGCGCCCCTTTTGCCCTCCTCGGCTCCTTGATCTACCTCCTGAAGAGAGGGATAGAAAAGGGATTACGGGCATCTTATCTTTTAATTTGTAAGCCTTCGGGCCTTAGTTGCATTTAAAATTTGTAATCCTCTCTATCATGTTTTTCATCCTCTATGAACTATACCTGAGTGGAATGTTTTTAATGAAAAGGGGATGCTTGCCGGGTCATTTGTCTCGCGGGTAGAACCCACGCCAAGGAGCAAATCCTTGGTATCTTTCAGATAGACACTCCCCTCCCGGCAACATGCCCTGCCGTCTTCTCACGCCGCTCGACCCTTCTCGCGCTCTTGACGGAGGCGGGGGCGAGGCGGGTGCGGCCCCTCGTTTCATCCCTTTCCTGCCGCGACTACGACCAAAACTTGGCCCTGGGGCCCCAGGGACCAGAGCTAAGGGAGCACGGTGGCTTTCGGGAAGAAACGAGGTTTCGTATTCCTGGTCCAAAAGAGAATGCATGAAGAGGGATGGAAAACTTATCTGCGACTACAGCCCCCCGGCAACTCTGGCTTGCCGTGGGGTGAGCCTTGGTACTTGCAGCCCCCGGCAATACTGGCTTGCCGGGGCCTAGATGCCAGCACGTCCTTCTTCTCCTTTTCGTCTTCATGCGGTCCAGCAAGGATATGCAAGCCCTGCGAACCAAAGGAATCAAAAGAGAAGCAAAGGGGCGCACACTCGACCTCTAAGTTAGGGGTTAGCCGCTGTTAGGGACTATCAACCCTAACCAAGGACGAGACTCGACCTAGCATGCATGCTATAACCCCGGGGTATGGCAGCGCTTCATATCTGGTGCCAGGGTCTGCGCCTGGCTCTGTACAGAGGTTTACATGCAACAGCGGCAAGACTCGTACAGAAAGGTGGTTGCCGGACGGGGTCCGACAACTGCGCCTTACGGGCAAAACTTGCGAAGATGCTTGATGTTCCAGGAGTTGCTCACTGGAATGCCATCTTCGGTCTTCAGGCGGACAGCGCCAGGCCTGGTGACTCGTTTCACCCGGTAAGGGCCTTCCCGCTTCAGCGTCAACTTGCTGGAATTCTTGGCCGACTGAACGCGCCGAAGAACAAGGTCGCCTCCCGCGGGGGTAACTGTTTCTGCGCCAGGGTCTGCGCCTGGCTCTGTACAAAGGATTACATGCAGCAGCGGCAAGACTTGTACAGAGAGGTGGTTGCCGGACGGGGTCCGACAACCGCGCCTTACGGGTAAAACTTGCGAAGATGCTCGATGTTCCAGGAGTTGCTCACTGGAATTTCATCTTCGGTCTCCAGGCGGACAGCGCCAGGCCTGGTGACTCGTTTCACCCGGTAAGGGCCGTCCCACTTCGGCGTCAACTTGTTCGAATTCTTGGCCGACTGAACGCGCCGAAGAACAAGGTCGCCTTCCTCGAAGCTTCTGGCATTAACTTTGCGGCTATGGTAGCGGCGCAAAGCTTGCTGGTAGCGAGCCGCTCGCACAGCAGCCTGAAGACGATCTTCCTCGAGGAGCAGCGCGTCATCTTGCCGCAGCCGCTCTTGCTCTAGCTCATCGTAAGCGAGCACTCGAGGTGACCCGTATACGAGTTCCGTGGGGGTAACTGCTTCTGCTCCATAGACTAGAGCAAAAGGTGTCTGGCCAGTGGCTCGATTTGGCGTCGTCCTGATCGACCAAACAGCCACCGGTAGCTCCTCGATCCAGTTTCTCCCGCACTTGTGCAGCCTGTCGAAAGTTCTGGTCCTGAGCCCACGCAGCACTTTAGCATTTGCCCTTTCCGCTTGACCGTTGCTCCCCGGGTGAGCGATAGAAGCGAAGCAGACCTTGGTGCCGATATCTTGTGCGTACTGCTTGAAGGTGCGGCTCGTAAACTGCGTGCCGTTGTCGGTGATGATCCGGTTGGGAACACCAAAGCGGCAAACAATCGACCTGAAGAACTTGACTGCTGACTGTGCGGTCACCTTCCTCACTGGTTCCACTTCCGGCCACTTTGTGAACTTGTCGATTGCAACGAACAAGTACCCAAAGCCCCCGATTGCTCGGGGGAAGGGGCCGAGGATGTCGAGCCCCCAGACCGAAAATGGCCAGGATAAAGGGATCGTCTGGAGAGCTTGAGCTGGCTGGTGTATCTGCTTGGAATGGAACTGGCACGCTTCACACTTGGTTACTTGTGCAGTTGCATCCTGGAGGGCTGTCGGCCAGAAGAAGCCTTGCCGGAACGCTTTGCCGACGAGTGCTCTTGCGCCAATGTGGTGACCACATATGCCTGGGGGGTCTTGTCGGCGTCGGCCTGTGCCTTGGCGCCTTGCCGGGGCCTTGATGCGCTCGGTTGCCGGGGCTTGTCGCCGTTGGCGAAGCCGATGAGACTGTATATGGTCATCCTCCAGTCGTCGATCTTGTGCGGCGCCGGAGGGTAGTCTAGAAGCAGCTGGGCTCGGGCCAGCGCTTCCTCTGCTGTCTTGGGCGGTGGTGGCAACGAGCGGCGCGATGAGCGGGATGTGCTCGGACTCCCAACTGGATTGGGAGGTGCAACACCCCGCCCGGGCGACCGTACCTCACTCGCGCCAGCATGCGGGTGTGCATGCTGACCTCGAGCGTCCCGCGACCCACTAGCTTGGCCTTGTTCCAATGTGAGCACGGTGCTAGGAGCACCGGGGCGTTGTCGACCTTGCACTTCCTGGGAAGGGTGCGGTGTCTGCACGGTCGCCGACGCTTGCGGAGCCTTGTTTTTGGATCTGGTGACGACGTGAGTCCCACCGTCGGCGCCCACTCCTCCGTCGGCGTCCACTCCACCGCCCGTTTGCTCCGGCGGTGGTGGCGGAATCGATGTAGACGGAGCGGCCACCTCCGAAGGCTTCTTCTTCGGTGGCATGTTGATGAAGACGTTGATGCAGCGCGCGCGGAGACCGGATCAGATGCTCACGACCTCGACGCGCCCCATACCTGGCGCGCCAAAGATGTCGGGGCCGTTTCTTTCTGTGGCCACGAGCACCTATGGGGCACGGGGGGCCCCTTCTAGTCCGGCAAAGGAGGGCGGAGGCTGCGCGCAGAGCAGATCGAGGTCGGGCGCGCGCGGGGAGACGGGCGATTTTTACCCAGCTTCGGAGCTCTCCGGAGAGATAAAACTCCTACTGCTGCTTTGTGTTTGTATTTGATCTTGCTCGAGAGCGAGCGTATGGTGGTATTGCGTGTCGAATGGACCTAACCCCCAAGCTGCGGAACCAAAATTCCCAACCCCTTCTACGTGCGCATGGGCCTCCTTTTTATAGGTTAAAGGGGTCACCGACAGGTGGCAGCGTAGAAAGAGGGGTAGAAAGGTAAAAATGCGGGTTGGTACAACTACTACCAACAGTGTCCCCTACCTAACTCTGACAGCAGGGGACAAGGTCATTTAATGCCCGTCTGGTCGCCCCAACAGTGCAAGGAAACGACCGTTAGAGGCGCCACCGATCGCCACGATGGCCTCCTTGTCAGCTTCGCTTGCCACCTCGCACCGCCATGCTGCACAGCTGCCCGCCACGTGCACCAGGAGCGATCCTGTGGCGACACGTCGTCGGATGTGCTGGAGCGTGGGCGCAGAGTGGCAGCCTTGCCGCGGCAAGTGCCTTGCCGCGGCCCTCGTCTTGTCGCACCAGCAAGCTTGCCGCTCGCCGGGCCTTGCCGGGACGCGCGGGGCGTTGCGGCAAGTTTCTTGAAATGCCTTGAGTGGCCTTCCCGGCAAGCTCCTCTTGCCGGGGTCTTGTCTTCTTCCCGGCCAGCTCCTCTTGCCGGGGCCTTGGTTGGCCTTCCCGGCAAGCTCCTCTTGCTGGGACCTTGTATTCTTCCCGGCCAGCTTCTCTTGCCGGGGCCTTGGTTGGCCTTCCCGGCAAGCTCCTCTTGCCGGGGACTTGGTTGGCCTTCCCGGCAAGCTCCTCTTGCCGGGGCTTTAGCTTGAGTACTCTGTTCTTGAATGGCATCAAAGTAGCCGTGGAGGATCTTGGCGGACGCCCGACAAGCCCTGCCGCGGGTCGCTGCGACTGCTCATGCACAAGTTCGGGATACTAAGGTACCCCACTACTTTAGTACACCGACAGACTGTGTTCGTCGTCTTCTCACCGTCCACCACCCTATGGGTGGTGGTTTTTGTGCCTGCTCCTCTCCGGCATCGTCGTCCATGTCGTTGATGTTTTCGGAGCCGTAATCGAGTGTGTTGGTTAAGTCTTCGATAGTGGCAATGAAGTGGGTGGTGGGTGGGAAGCGAAATTCTTCGTCATTAGCTTCGCATTCAAAATGGATATAGTTCGGCTGATAGACTCCTGATAAGGAGAGGGCTTTTAGTGAGTTTAGCACATCGCCTAAAGGTGAGTGCCGGAAGATGTCCGCGGAGGTGAACTCGACGATCGGCGCCTGATCAGGTTCGAGGGGCGCGGATGCACACGGTTCGGAACTTATGGCCGGAGACAAATCCGAGGTTCCAATGACACAGGCCCCGCTCGAGGTTGGACCTGTGTGCGGCTCCACCGCCGCTGAGTCTGCAGCTTCTGTGGCGGGGTTGAGCATCCCCTCCTTGGATGGCGCAATCTGCTCCGGATCTAGGGCCAGAGCGGTTATGGGTGCTATCTCCTGAGCACGGTCCGATGACAGATTTAGGTCATGTTCATCTTGGTGAAAGGGAGCAGCTGTCATGGGCTTGAATCCGTCGAAGATCCAGTCTCCGCGGATATAGGCGACGTAATTCAAGCTTCCAAATCTGAATTGATGGCCACGGGCATAGCTGTTGATCTGCTCCAGATGGCCAGGCGAGTTGGCCTGCAGTGTGAAGCCGCCGAATATGAAGATCTATCCGTGGAGGAAAATCTCCCCCTGGACTGCATTGTTGTTGATGATTGATGGAGCCATCAAACCTTTTGCTGATGATGCAACGAAACTCTCAATGAAAGCACCAATGTCGGTGTCAAAACCGACGGATCTCGGGTAGGGGGTCCTAAACTGTGCGTCTAAGGATGATGGTAACATGAGGCGGGGGACACGTTGTTTACCCAGGTTCGGGCCCTCTCTATGGAGGTAATACCCTACTTCCTGCTTGATTGATCTTGATGAATATGAGTATTACAAGAGTTGATCTACCACGAGATCGTAATGGCTAAACCCTAGAAGTCTAGCCTATATGATTATGATTCCGCCCTATGGACTAAACCCTCTGGTTTATATAGACACCGGAGGGGACTAGGGTTACACAAAGTCGGTTACAAAGAAAGGAATCTACATATCCAAATCACCAAGCTTGCCATCCACGCAAAAGGAGAGTCCCATCCGGACACGGGAAGAAGTCTTCTGTCTTGTATCTTCATAGCCCAACAGACAGGCCCATGTTAATAGTCCGGTTGTCCAAGGACCCCTTAATCAAGAACTCCCTCAAAGACCTCATATGAACTCCTCACTGACAAGAAACCCAATGTGTGTTATTTTAAAGTCTTCGATGCTAAATGCTGGATTAGAGATCCTCATCACAACTCTAAATTTGCACCGAAAGCACATGAAGGTTTTATGCTTGGTTACAGAAAGGACTTAGACACCTACAGAGTCTTCAACACCTTTCACCACAAGATTGTTGAAACTGTGGATGTGTGGTTCGATAAATCTAACGGCTCACAAAGAGAGCACCTACCTCCTGTGCTAGATGAAATGTCACCGAGGAATCCATTAAGTTCAAGGCTATTGAGGATGTTATTCCTACCAAAGAATCTGCCAAAGAAGTCATTCCAGATCGTGGAGAACATCATGTTGGTGCACCTGAGGAAAATGGCTTTGAAGAAAATGCTGAGCCCAATCAACGTCGTCAACCTGCTCATCCTCGCTTGCAAATGAAGTGCAGATCGAGAAAATCATCGATGACATGAATGCACCAGGTCCTCTCACACGCTCAAAACCTTCACATTTGTCTAACTTTTGTGGGCACTTTGCTTTTGTCTCTATCGCAGAGCCCACCAAAGTTGATGAGGCATTTCTGGAGCCTGAGTGGATTCAAGTGATGCAAGAGGAATTACATCAATTTGAGCTCAACAATGTTTGGGAACTTGTCAAGCGACCAGACCCATGCAAGCACAATATCATTGGTACCAAATGGATCTACCGCAACAAGCAAGATGAAAATGGCCTTGTGGTGAGGAATAAGGCTCGTCTTGTAGCTCAAGGCTACACACAGGTTGAAGGAATTCATTTCTATGAAACTTTTGCACCTGTTGCTAGACTTGAGGCTATTCGCATATTGCTTGCTTATGCTAACCATCATAATATCATCTTATATCAAATGGATGTCAAAAGTGCATTCCTCAATGGTAAGCTTGAGGAAGAAGTATATGTTGCTCAACCCCCAGGTTTTGAAGATCCTAAGCATCCTAACAAAGTCTTTAAACTTATAAGGCCCTATATGGCCTCA
Source organism: Triticum timopheevii (assembly GCA_963921465.1). NCBI lineage: Eukaryota > Viridiplantae > Streptophyta > Magnoliopsida > Poales > Poaceae > Triticum > Triticum timopheevii. Next base: position 367,837,956 of record OY997272.1, on the reverse strand, counting down.
AGCAGGCCCCTCGAGCATGGTATGATACTTTGAAGGAATTTCTCATGAAGAAAGGCTTTAAACCCGGTTCACTTGACCCAACTCTTTTCACCAAAACCTATGATGATGAATTATTCGTGTGCTAAATATATGTTGATGATATTATCTTTGGCTATACTAACCGACGTTACAGTGACGAATTTGCCTATATGATGAGTGAGGAATCAAATGTCTATGATGGGAGAACTGAAATTCTTCTTAGGTCTTCAAATTCGTCAACAGCGCAACGTCATCTTCATATCTCAAGAGAAATATCTCAAGGATGTGTTTAGGAAATTCGGCATGCAAGATTGCGAAGGTGTCAAAATCCCTATGCCCACAAATGGCCATCTATGCACTGATGAAAATGGTATAGACTTCGACCAAAAGGTATACCGCACCATGATTGGCTCTTTATTTTATCTATGTGCATCCAGGCCAGATATTATGCTTAGTGTTTGCATGTGTGCCCGTTTTCAAGCTACACCAAAGGAATTACACCATAAGGATGTGAAGCATATTGTTCGATATCTAGCTCACACTCCAACACTTGGATTATGGTATCCCGAGGGCTCAGTTTTTGATCTCATTGGATAATCTAACTCTGACTATGCTAGTGATCAAGTGGATCGCAAGTCAACATCAGGCACATGCCATTTCCTCGGATGATCCTTAGTATGTTGGTCCTCGAAGAAGCAGAACTACGTATCACTCTCTACTACTGAAGCTGAGTACATTGCTGCTGGTTTGTGTTGTGCTCAATTGCTATGGATGAAGCAAACCCTCAAGGACTATGACATCAATGTGAAGAATGTGCCACTGTACTATGACAATGAGAGTGCCATCAAGATTGCTCATAACCCAGTTCAGCACTCGAAGACAATGCATATCCAGATTTGTCATCATTTTCTTCGAGATCATGTGTTGAAGGGGGACATCTCTATCAAGCACGTGAAGACTGAAGAACATCTAGCAGATATCTTCACAAATCCCTTGGATGAGAACAGTTGCGGTGTGAGCTAAATATCTTAGAATCTTCGAATGTTCTTTGAAAAGGACACACATCCAAACACTTATGCAAAATTGATGACTTAGATGTGCAACACATGAAGTAATGTTTTTCTTCAATCAATGAACACTAACCCTCTAAGTGTGAAGAAATTAACGAAGAATTTGATTCTCAGAGCCCTACGACAATTGTACGCGGCGTCTGAAATCATCATTCTTATACAGTGGGTCACGCCACCAACCAAAGTTGAATTCTTCAATTTGAGTTTTTCTTCATTTTGCAAATTCCTCAAATTTCAAATTCTTTAACTTTGAAAAGTCTTCACTCTTTCCGTTTGTGTTCTTCATTGGCTATATATATATATATATATATATATATATATATATTTGAGTTTTCATGTCCTCTACAACATTCACTTATTGGTATTGCTTCAAGTTGGTTTTTCTTCTAAGTGAATGTGATTGGACCCGTTCCCCCTCTATGCTAAACTCAACCCAGTCTATTCACAAATATTCATGGGCGTTCCATTTGAAACCCATTCAAAATCTTCACCGTGTCCTTGTCAGCTGAAGAATATGCGAACGAAACATTAAAATTTTCATATCTGATTTTTGGGCTTTTGCTGCTCAAATTGTTCTGCATCCCATGATAAGGTTAATCTATTCACCCATGATCTAACATGGTCTCCACTTCTCGGTACGTGGGTGACACATGTCGCTAGGATGGGAAGGGTCAGGGGCACGTTCCTCCAATTTCTTTGGACAAGCGGTTTTTCACCTCAGCTATGAATACCCCTTGCCCTCCTCAGACCTCATTTACTTTGCTTGAGCTCACTCCCCTCGCTCGAGCTCTCTGAACTAGTGTCGCCACTACCTTCCATCATCACCGGTGAGGAAGAGCTTCATTGCCTCGACCTCGCCGCCGTCGTACTCGCGCCGGCCGCGGAAATCTTCACTCCACCGCCGCCGTAGCCGTCTTCCGCCACCAAGTTAGGGCGTGGAAGATCTGAATGGACGAGCTTCTCCACTACTACTCTAAGTTCGTCGTGTTCTTCGTCAAGGGTAAATAAAATCTGTTTTTACTACCCTTGTTGATTCTGATGATTTCCACAAAATCTTCAAAAGGTGTTTATTCTTCAACTTCCATACCCATAAACACCCTGTTGCATCTGTTCTTGATCTGTTTCTCTAAGCTTTGTTTTTCCTCAAGATTCCTCAATTGTGTGCATTTTCAAATCTTTACAACTTTGGAACCTATGTCAAGAACGCTTAGTGAAATTTCTCAACACACTCCTGGTCAAATTCCTCAAACTTGATTCTTTTGAAAAATTTCTGAGAACGCATATGACTTCTCCAAATTCTTCGCACCTATACTCTGTTCACAGGTACACATGTCCGCTGCTGAGTCACTAGGTTCTCGTTAACTTAACTCATTTGCAGCGTTCCTCGAAGACAAATTGCATACCTCCTCAGAAACATCAATTGTTCAAAATCCTCAAGTGAAGAATATGGCTGATGCTAAAAGACCTCAGAAGGGAGGAAAGAGGCCAAAGACAAATACTGCTTTTGGAATCATTGAAGACATATATGATGAATATTGCACTCCTAAGGAAGCCACTCATGGCAAGGAGAACAAAAATCAGCTCAAGGAGCGCATTCAGCGGATCGAAAGAAGATGGGCAAGAGAATGGAGGGAGTACCGATATGTGACTCCAAAGTACACGAAGAAATTCGTTGTACACCCTCCATGCCCAAGACCTCCATTGGCTCCAGGCCAAGAAACTAATCCCACTAGCATCAGAAGAGGTGACGATTTTCCCAAGGAATGGGCCAAGCGCCAAGCTAAATTGGCCAAGATGGCAAAACTAGCAGTGAAGAAATTTAACAAAGATTCTGCTGCTACTGCTACTGAGGCCTCTTGTAGCAAGCCTAAGAAGGTCATGCCTAAGAAACTAGCTATAAAGCCGAGTTCCTCAGCTGCAATGCCCTCACGGCTAAGCTCTTCAAAGCCCTCATGGTCTATTCCTCAAGCAACATCTTCCAAAGCAGCTACAACTCCCTCAGTTGCAAAATCCTCAACTGTAGCTGCAAAGTCCTCATCACCTGTGCATCTTGCCACATGCCAACGGACTACAGGAATCTCAATTGCTTCAGGAGCATCTGCAAGTTACTCAGATCCACCTCAGTCCTCAACAGCTCCAACCTTGCTAAAGAATAAGGCTGCTGCTGGACGCGGCTCAAGGCCAAGTCCTCACAAGAAGCAGGTTGCATTTCAAGTTCCATCAAGTGAAGATGAGGCTGATGACGAAGAATTGACTGAGATCATCAAAGACAGGCAACAAAGGGCCGCTAGAGCCAAAGGCACTGATGTGCCTCTCTTACTGGATCCAAAGAAGATCTTCGATTTCATTGACATATGGCATAAGGACCCTAACACTCCTCTGCCTGAATTAAATCCCACGCCTGGCCGAAGTCATATGTTGACAGCCTTCATAGGCGAAGAAAAATAGAAATTTGAGAAGGCCAGGCAAGTGAAGAAAGATCAGTACAATAAGGAGCATTTTCTGAAGAAGAATGTTGTAAACATGTCTCCTGAAGAACTTGTGAATCCACAAAAGGAGATCAAAGATCTCAGTGATGAATTTGACGCATATCGTGAAGATTGGCTAGGTGCCAAAGTCAGATTTGTCAGAATGGAAAAGGGATTCAAGCCAAATGTTGCAGCTTCATCGCAACAAGAAATTCCTCAGGCTGAGGCATCTGCTCAACCTATTGAAGAGAATGCAAGCACAACCGATGAAGATTAGATTGTTGAAGAAAAAGTACCAGGGTTGCTGAAGAAATTCTAGCTCCTGAAGAAACTGCCAGGGCAACCTCCAATGTTGCACCTGAAAAACAAACCAGGCCAGTCGAAGCATCTACTATTGCGCTTGAGGAAACTGAACATGCCAGGGCAACTGCATCAGTTGTGCCTGAAGAAACTAAACCAATTTCATCTACTCCTCCTGCAAAGTTATCTCAGATGAAAATATCAACCTTCCTTCTGCATCAGAAGCAAAGAAGATCAAAGCTGCGGAGAGGGCAACAATGAAGAAAAGGAAAGCATCTGCGACTTCAGAGTCTTCAGCTCCCAAGAAAATGAAGACTTTGATGAGCTCATACATCAATCCCATTGATGTTGTTCCTATCTCAAGCATGCCATCAAAGGAGATTGTTCCCTTTGGTGAGGAATATGTCATTCCAGATGACAGTGATGAAGAGAATCCTTCTGCTGCTTCTATAGAGCAGTTGGATGAAGAAATTGAAGTGGATGATATCCCTCCAACTCCATTGGTATCATCGCCCAAGCCTCAGTTCATAGCTGAAGAGGCAGGCATTGAAGAAATTGATGAAGATGAGGATGTGAACATTGGGTCTACAACTCCCATTTTGAATGATGATTATTTGGAAAGTCATCATCCCAACTCACCATTGACCACACCTCTACAACAAGTTCCTTAGTTCCCTGTGCAGACCGAAGAAATTCATACGGGCTCTAAAGGACATCAAACATCACTTCATTCTATTACTGGAGAAGTTCCCGCCACTAGTGCTGAAGAAATGGAGGCCAAGGCTGCTGATGAACCTGCTACTGAAATACCTCAGCCTATGACTCCAAAGGTTGTGCATCAAGAGGCTGTGAAGACTTCAGCTGTTAATCTTCAGCCCAAGCCACATAATCCTCATACCAAGAAGCAGAAATTCAAAGCTGGTGATTTCTTTGCTGAGCATCATTTCTTCACAGATTACAATCCATATGACTCTGCAAGACTTCGACACAGGCACTTCTGGACAACCAGCCAGATGAACTTTTATTCCTCACTTCTTTTTGATAAGGACAAAGTATTTGACCATGAGAAAATTCCTCATGTGGCTATGGAGTCTCTTCCATGCTTCACCCCGGTCCTTAGTGTTCTTCATGACGCTAGGCTACTAAACTTCTGCACTGACATCTGCGACTGGAATGAAGAACTCATTTTTCTATTCTATGCAACACTGCACATCACTAGAAATTTTGAAGATGTGAATTCATGGGTGCTCGATTGGATGACTGAAAATACTCATATGAAAGCTCATTTTATTCCAAAACTGTCGTGCTCCCTTTATTCCCGCCACCCGAGAAATCTTTCTTGGTTCAGAATCTGGTTGTAGCCGCGGCAGCAAGGAAGCAAGCGTAGGGCCCACCCCTACTTCGCCCTGCCTCCGCCAGGCGTGAGTATGGTCGAACGGAGTAGGGGAGTGGCAAGGCCAGCTGCCGGGCAACCGTGTTTATAGAAAATAACAAGGATTTGTTCCTTGGTATGGGCTTTGCTCACACACACAAGACCCGATAGGCACCCTTTTTCATTAATACGTTCCATACAGGTACAGTTCATATGGAATATAGACATAAGCAAGGGGATTGCAGGTTTTAGGTCTAACTAAGTCCCGTAGGCTTACAAGCTAAAAAAAAAGAAAGATAAGGTGCCCGTAATCCCTTTCTTGTCCCTCTCCTCAAGAAATGGGACAAGAAGGCAAAAGGGCAGAAGGAGCGCCTAAGCAAGGTACGAGCAGCAGAAGGTGCCAAGAGAACATGTAGGCGGCTGCCAAGGAGAGGACTGGTGGTGATGGTGCCGGAGGAAGGGCTGGAAGATGAGGCAGCGGTCCGTCAATACGCTACGAAGGCGTCGGTGCCATTGTACTCCGACTTGATGGCCCGCCACCTGCCTTCTTCGCCTTCTCCGGCCTTCCCACGCCAGCCGCCCAAGGAGGCGACCCCGAGAAGTTCAAGGAGCCGGCCCCACCGAGAGAAGGAGCCCGGTGCAGATGCTGCTGCTGCTGACACCGCCCTGAAGCGGCGGGACCACCACCTAGTCGGACCCTTCATCCTCCTTCCTGCTACCCTCATCGTCGTTGCCGCTGTCCTCCTCATCGCTCTCGCTTGAGGACGAGTCTTCGTCATCCGAGGAGCTCTCCACATAGCACTTCAGGCAAGTTCCGAAATTGTCGAATACCTTGACAGAGAGGAGGCCATTCTCCATTAACTTAAAGTAGAGAATGAGCCCTGCCATCAGGCTGTGGATGCGAGCGAAGGTCTTCCATCCGCGGTGAAGGTACATGACGTGAGGGGGGAAATCAACATCAGCCCATGTGTTGCTGTTCCCACAGCCCCTCATGTGCAGCCTCAGGGCCTGCGGCGGGTCGAGCTCCATCTCCCGAGCGAATGGGGTCGGGAGACAAAGACGACGGCGCGTCGGCCAGCGCAGCCTGATGAAGAACGCGCGGGGGTTGTCCCTGGTGTGGCCCTCCATTGGGGGAAGGACCGCTGGCGGAGGCGAGGCCGATGCACCACTCCGTCCTCCTCTTCCCCGAGCACCACGGCGGCCTCCTCGCCCCCTCCCCCTTCCCCTCACGGCCGGCTCCATCGCCATGAGCTCTTGGGAAGGAGCAGTGCACTGTCGAGCAGAGACCCTCGCCGCCACCGTCGAAGCGTCAGTGCGTCCTCTCGCCATGGCACAACAGAGGAAGAAGCAAGGATGGGAAGAGGCGGATGGCGAAGGACTGGGGGGGTGTCGTCCCTCTCGCTCCCTTCCTTACAAAGGGGCGGGGGTCAGGGTTCGACTGCCCTTCTCGGCCAATCCAGCTCATTAAGGTGACAGTGAGTGAGGCCGTCGACCGTCGTCCCCGCCCAATTGAAGGCGTGTGGGTATTGACCCACGCACGTACGTCCTCCCATAATCTGTGCGCCTGTCACCCGCCTTGCACCGTGCATGCAACGTACGTGGCGCAAGGGGCGGGCGTAATGGAACGCGTGGAGCGACGGTTCCCAAGCGTGGAGAGTAAATGAGCAGCGGTTCCACAGTCTCGAAGAGACACACAAGCCGCCTATTTACTATTCACCGCAAGATGACGCAAGCATGCTTCGATCACCCCCGCGCGCGATCCCCATGTCACGCGTTCGTCATGGGTCATGGAAAAGCACAGCGGGCAGAGAAATCACCTTCGATAAAACCACCCCGCCTGCCCGCGCACCGTTCTGGGCCTGGCCCCACAACGGGTCGTGCTTATGTGTGGCCCAGGCCCGGGGGCTCCTGTCGGTGTACTAAAGTAGGGGCACTCCTTTGTACCCCTTATTTGTGCACGGCAGTCAGAGCCGCGCCCACGGCCACACTCAAGTAGTGCAGAGACAGGAAATCAAAACCACAAGATGGTCAAAGCAACGCTAAGACGCAAAGAGCAAGAGGGAGAGGTAGACTCCCCCGGCAAGACCCTTGTCGGGGCAGCCCCGCAGCCACGACAAGAACCTTGCCTGGGCAGCCTACCCGATGCCAGCAGAGCGCGCCACCCTTGAGCCCCAGGTTTGCCAACACCACCAACCATGTGGTAACCAAGGCTCGGGAGGCGCCCCCATGATGGCATGCAGATCTTTGTGAAGACAAGAAACCCTCCAAATCAGAAGAGGATTAGAAGACGACAAATCTCAGCGAGATCCTTGCCGAGGAAACCCACAAGACCACCTGCAAGATCCTTGCCGGGGACGACCACAACGCCATGGCAAGACCCTTGCCGGGGCCCCATCAAGGCCCTTGCCGAGGACATCCGCGGGGCCACAGCTAGGCCCATGCCCGCCAAGTTTCCACCGCCGCTCCCATGCAGCTGCTAGCCCACCAGCTAGCCAGGCGCCTGTGTGTCGACGTGAGGTTTCCAAGCCAACTCAGCGCATGCCTATGTGGTGGCATGCAAATCTTCGTGAAGGCCCTACTACCGCACCACCTCAGCAGCTTGCCAGCCTACATGGCGCTGACAGCCTCGCTGGCCCAGGCGCGTGTCAAGATAGGGCCAAGCGGCGGTAAAGTGAAGGGGACACGTCAGAGGCGCATTAAATGCGTCATGTCCTGTAATAGCAAACGATAGGCTTAGCCACAGTACCCTGATGCCACCTCCTGTGTGCCACTGTGGCGATCCCCTTGACTATAAAAGGAGGCCCAAGGCATCCACGAGAAGGATTCGGACCCGTGGACAAGTTACACCCATTGTGGCTAGCTCAAGAACTCCAAGAACACAGATATACACACCAAAGCAGGACTAGGGTATTACGCATCCTCGCGGCCCGAACCTGGGTAAACGACCTGAGTGTTTGTGCTGACTGCTGATCCCGCTCTTCTCACGACCCCGCGCCTCGCAACCGTAGTAGGGATTCTTGTGATCCCATAGGTGTCGTTTTCCACCGACACTCATCGACCACTGTCATTCATCGGTGTCGGTTCACCTCGCTCCGGCCATCCCCGAGCCCGCTGACCATCCCTGCAGACCCGAAGGGAGCTCTCCGACATTTCTCGTCGCCTATCTCTCTCGCGGTCACCCTCTAGTTAGGATCCCTGCCACCGCCAGCCATGTCACCGCCATCCATCTAGCTCGCTTCAGCCACAGCAAGCACGCAGTCAGGCTCCTGGTGAACTGCAGCAGCCGCACGCCCACTTAGCCATCTCGCTAGCGTGCTGCACCCCCGTGCCCGAGCGCAGCCAAACTCCGGCCGCCGCTAAACTGGCCGCCACCATTGATTCCGTCTACCCCAAGCCCGACAACCACCACCATCCGACGAGTCATCGGCGGGCTTTCTAGAGAGCCCAGCGGCACATCAAGCCATGCCCTGTGGGCGATCCCCGCGCTACCCCGCCGCCGCGGCACCTCGCCGGCGAGTTAACCCCGGCTAAACGCCAGTTAAAACTAACCTAATGACCCCCAGTAGTCACTGACATGTGGGCCCCATCCCTTATTAATTTTAGGTTACTTCTTTAAACTAACACTAATCACATTGTTAGTGAAATGGGTCACTGGCCAGTGGACCCCACTGGTCAGGTTTGTCCTGGGCTGACCCGGTTGACCTGCTGATGTAGTGATGATGTAGGGCTAACGTCATAACCGATTTATGGGATTTTGAATAAACCAGAAATGTTTTATCAATTCCAGAAAATATCCTAAACTTCTAAAAATCATAGAAATTCAACCGTAGCTCAGTTTGAAATAATTTATATATGAAAAATTATCAAAAAAATTCAATCTATCCATCTGTACCTTTTTCATGCATGTTTGAGCAAGTTAACCTCACTAAATAGGACAAATCATGTTTAGGGAAATTATGATAAATAGATTTGGAGTTGGAATTTGTTATATATATGAATCCCACTTCAATTAATAGGGCTAACCATTGCATTAAGTCAATTCAGTACCTTAACATGTCATGCCATTCATTTGGTGGTGCATTGCATTGAATTGTGTTCCTTCTCTGCTAGTCGGTGTTGTTCCATCTCGGTAGACGTTAATCTGATGATGTCCTTGATGACACTGATGAAGAGCTAGATCATCTTCAGAAGTGCCAGGCAAGCACCTCACATTGAATATTCTGATACAATCCCACTCTCTTGCTCCTGCTCTCTTTTACTGCATTAGGACAACAATGATTCAACTGTTACATGTTGTGGTAGTTGAACCCATTCCTCTGCATGACCTGTCTTTGCCATAGTAAATAGTTGAAACCCACTAGCATGAGTAGGAGTTGTTTGAGCCATGATATGCCTACTCATTCATGTTTGCTTGTTATGCCTGCTATGCTTAGAGTTGTGTCAGGTGTGATTCATTTAGGATGGATTAGGATGGTGATGAACATGTCCTACCATTGAGAGCTAAGTGTGTGAACACGATTTCGTAAAGGTGGCGATGAGAGGCCATGTAGGAGTACATGGTGGGTTGTCTCATTGAAACCGTCCTCAGGAACTGAGTTTCGTATTTGTGATCCAAGATAGTTACTACCACACATTGGGTTCCGGTAAATCGACCCCTCTCGGCTTATTAACCACCTTGATCTCTGTCCAGGAGTTGCAACTAGTTTCTGGTGTTTGTAGGTAGTGCTATTTGTCTACCAAGTGGCACCCGGTACAGGTGGGATAGGGACAAAACGAGGCATAGTGGCACGATGTACCAAGTGGCACCCGGGTGGTGGGCTTGGGAACCCTGCTCACATCGTCTGGGGCCATGATGGAAACTTTAGCCGGACTTCCTTTGCGGGTTCAGCCTTGGATAGGCGATAAACCTAGACTAGAGTCTTGTGTGGTTAGTCAGGTCGTGGACGACACCCTCGCCAGGCTTTCGCTTGAACGTTGCCGAGATACATGACGTGTACATGGCGGTAAGTGGCGAGAGCATGTGTGAAGAAGTACGCACCTGCAGGGTAATATGATCTATTCGAATAGCCGTGTTCGCGGATATGGACTACTTAGAACGCTTACATTGTTCATAGACAAGTTGAAGTGGATAATCTAAAATGCACAAGATAAGCGTGAGTGCTATGGATGGCCTTCTCGTAGGGAGACGGGAGCGGATCCATAGTGGTGTATTAATATGGTGAATATGTGGACTCGTGTGCGCCACCTCAAAGAAGTTATTGGCAATCGTAGTTCAGGATAGCCACTGAGTCAAAGCTGGTTGCTGTAGTTAAACTCCATTACCGCCTTTGTTCATACTCATGCATATGTAGTTAGTTCTGATGTAAGTCTTGATGGGTACATTAGTACTCACGTTTGCTTAATTTATGTTTTGCAGAGAGACTTCAGTCCCGCTAGTAGTACTACGTGGGTTTCAACATTTAGCTTAGGAATCCCAGACAGAGGTCTGGTTCCTTTGGAGGGTCTTGTAGATAGACATGCTTTCTAGCCTTCTCTCTTTTCAGATGTCTGTACTCAAACATGTTTATGCTTCCGCTTGGCTTGTATGACTTTGTGTGGAGGGTGATGAGACCCACTGCTTGTAATAAATGTTATGATGAATCTTCTGGGCCTCTATCTATATGAGTAGTTGAGTTATGGTGTGATGCCATGTTGTATAGCGCATACTTGCATGTTATGCGTACGTGTAACGCGTATTGCTATGCGTCTGATCCGACACCTAGTTTTTTATTCTTGGTAGCCTTCCTTATGGAGAAATGTCTCCTAGTGCTTCCAATGAGCCATGGTAGTTCTCTACTACTCCGGAACACATGGGCTGACCGGCATGTGTCCTTCTTTGCTCCTGTGTCTGTCCCTTCGGGGAAATCTCAAACGGTGTTCACCGAAGTCCTGATAGCTTTCTATAGCCCGTTCACACTCGCTGCTGACCAACACATGCATTGCTGGGTCATGTATGCATGTCCCTGTAAGTTTGTGCCACCTTGGGTTTACGACTAGTCATGTCGGCCCAGGTTCTCTGTCATATGGATGCTAGCAACACAATCATATATGTGAGCCAAGAGGCGCAAACGGTCCCGGCCTAGGTAAGGCTGTAGTCGTGGGAATACCATGTGTGAGGCCGCAAAGTGATATGATGTGTTACATGCTAGATCGGTGTGACTTGGGATCGGGTCTTGACAGCTTTGGTATCAGAGCCTGATTGCATGTAGGATTACCAAGCCAAACTGGTCGAAGTTGGGTCTAGAAATGCTTTAGTTATATAAGGGAACTGATTGTGGAATGGAACGAACGCTCTTTTTACGTCTTTACCTTATGTCCTTCTGATCTGAGTCACCCTCTTCTTTCCTACGGGGATTAAGAAGTAGGCTTCTCATCTTTCTATCAGAATCATGTGTTACTAATCTGTAGACTTATAGGATTGATGGATTCAAGTCTCAGTTCAGTTTCTAGTACTTTCGTGTGTTAACAGTTGGTCTCGGAACCTTGATATTGTGATGTTGAGTGGTTATGCCACCATGCAAGATGTCTCAAAATCTTTTTGAGCATTTACAACCGTTAAGCTATTCGAGTTGTCTCAAAATCTTTTTGAGCATTTGCAAATTCTTTCTCTGTGTTCCCAATTTCCTTTTGGGTCAGATTAAGCACACTAATCAATGTGTTCAGGTACTCCATTGCCTTGAAATATATGTTGAAGCTATTATTGTGAACACTAGGGTATCTTAGAGAACCACCCAGTAATCTAGCAATGCTTTGTATTCCTAGTGTGAGAATTCTGGCCATTATTTCCGAAAGCATCCCGTGATGCCATTTAGTTAGTAGGTATTCTACTCCTGGGTTCTTGACCCAATATTCACTCTACATACCTCTTGTTGATAGTGTTGCTCGTTCCTTTAGAATATTAGTAACCTTTGTGATAGCCTTCGAGGTCCATGATATATCGTTCTTCCAATACTATGAACCAATATAACAGAAGTTCTTTTGTACCAAAAGATCACAACCAGAGTGCTCTTGATGAGTTCTCCAATCTACATTCTGAATCTGCCAGTCCTACCTTTCTGCATGGATTATCCAGAAGAAATGTGTTGAGCCTTGTTTGACATGCTAAACTATGCATCCACAACTCAGAAAATCATATGTTCCTTTGAGTTGTTCCTCCTTAATTGTATTCCTCATCTTCATCTATTAGTTGATAGTCAAGGGTATGTGTGCATTCATGTCGATGCCTTTTATTCTTGTGGTTTGTCAAGCCATTCTATTTTAGAATGAATAGGAGAAACAAACTCCAGTACCTCATCCATATCTAGGATTGGGTCAAAGTAGTTGTATTTCGCAGATGATGAATGCCAATCTAGATTCTTATATGTTCCATCTTGGAGCATTACCCCCTTTATGCCAGGATTGTCATGAGAATTGCACAACCTTTTATGAACTCTTGATATAGTGATACTTCTCGCCATCATTATTCATTCCTCAGTCCCCATGTTGTTGCAACCGGAATACCGACAAATGAAATGTGATGTGTGAAATCAATACTCCTAGCAACCCTGTTGCTTGGTAGTTAATGGACAATAATATCATTCTTAGTGTGTTGGTTATTGAATCACTATTCTAAGATTAATCATGCCACTAGTCCATTTTTCCTGGTGCACACTTTGATCAATGAGTTAGGATCGTATCAATCGCTTGCTCTTTTGATCACATCATCTTGCCCTGAAAAGCAAGATTGTTCTCGAGCTTAGAAACATACCGGTGGTTCGTGATTTTTGGATATCTTATCGAAAGTATTTCTAGGTAGTCCCCTGACTGATATTTTGAGCTCGTGATCAAGTTGATTTTCCTCTAAACCATCATTTCTCCAAGAACCTATGTTGGATACCCTGAGCTAGTTGGCTAAGCTAAGCAATAACTTTGAGAGTTGGAAGATAAAAGCTTTGCCTTACTTAGATCATTCCAAAGGATATCTTTTGTGTGTGTGTGTGTGTGTGTGTGTTGAAGAAAGATGATATCTTCATTGATTGCTCCTCGTGATCAGATGTTGGATCTATTGTCTTGTCAAAACTTTGGTTTGAGTGTGGGCTATCGTCAAATCAAATCAGAACCAACGGTATTTGTAATGTTGTCTTACTCGTGGTTGCTTCCTCGAGCATACACCATTATATCTTTTGGTTCTGACCAATGCTATCACCTTGTTCACATAGTTGTGGAATTCCATCTTCATGGAAATCTTGATGATTCTTGTTGAGCCCATCAACAGCATTTTATCTTCTCCATGATTCGTGTTGAACATCCATCTAGTGTTGGAAAATTTGTAAGTGTTGACTTCATGTCCCGTTCATGAGGTATATGTTTGGACGAAAGAAGTGACTTCCTCTATGTTCATGTGCACTTGATGCAAGTTGCTGTCGTGAACTCGAGAAAAGTTATTTTGCTCCCTATGGAATCATCCGAAGTGAGTCATGTAGGTGTGAAGTATTCCATGGTTTGATAGACTAATCATCTTCATTCCATATGTATTCCCTAGCACACCAAGACACTGACTGATTTGTTCAAGGATAAGAAGTTCAAGTGCTATTCCTGAAGGGCCCAGACGAACATGCGCAAGACTTCACTATCTTCAATGATGGTTCACAACCAGAACTCGGTAGTGTTTGTTCTAAGGTTTCCACATGTTCACGATTGTCTTGGACAATGTGCTCACATGTACCTTACTAACCAGCTCATGTTTTGGAGCTTGCTATCGCAGTTCATTTCCCGAGAATCTTGCAACGTCATCTCGTCGAATTGTGTTGCAAACTTTCTTTTCCAGACATGATGTCTGAAATATCCTGTTACCAACCAGATCTAAATCTCACGCGGCTATGATGGTTGGAACTACTCCAAGATCTATGATGTAGGTTCCAGCAAGGTTGATGTTGGCCGACATACCTAGCCGGAAGGTCTATTACCGTAGTATCTTGAATGAGCAACTTGACCATCTTCTCCATGAGGATTTTGTATGACCTATTTTGAAAGTTCTTCCTTAAGGATTTTGTGTTCTGAAGTCCAACCTTTACTTGATGTTCTAGATACCATACGCTAGTACATCAAGGATAACATTAGAAGCGGAGTGCTAAATGTCTCTCGGTCGATCATCTAGATATTGTTTCCTTAGCATTGCTAAGGTCAGATCTGAGAAAGTGTTGTCTTCCTTTGCATCTGCATCCTCCATCATTATTCATCATGTTAGTACGAGGTGTCACCAAGATCTTGGCACAGATGTTGGTAAAACCCCGATGAATGTGTAGAAGCTCAAGTTCTTGAATGCACACTCAGTCACTAGGTTATATCCTCGGTATCAATTGGAATGTGCCTCCGTATTGCGAGCTATCTTATAACTTTAGTTTCCTTTCCAAACTGAGTATGCCATTCTTTCAAATTCCTTCAAATGATCAATTGTGAATTGCCTTAGGCTGGTATGAAGACTTTCAATGATCTACGTATCAAAAGTAATTCTTTTTGCCACTTAAGGGAATAATTCTACAAGTCACCTTCCCTAAGGTGCCCCGTTATGGAATCAAGGCAGTTATTTCATTGCTATCTTGAAACCATGCACCATCTTCTTCAGCGTGGAATTTTTACCTACCCAACCGAACCCTTGTCTCTACCTCTTTCCATTGCTCTCGATGTGTGCTTTGTGTCTCAGCTCAAGATATGTCCTTACGTATCACTCCATGAGTTGATCTTGAGTGTTCGATCTTCGAGGAGGTCGAATGTTGTAGAGTTTCTTCCTGTCATCATTGTGTTGGATGAAGATCTCGAAAGCTAAGATGTCAAGATCAATTTGAAGCAATGAATCAACATCTTCGAGAAGGGCAATTGGATCATAAAGATCATGTTAGCTTTGTGTCCCCTCTGTCTTCTTACCTCATGTCTTGAATCTTGGGACAAGATTCTTGTTTAGTGGGGGTGAGTTGTCACAACCCTAGATTAATGCTTGTGTTAGTTGCATCAAGGAGCATTAATGTATCATGTCTAAAGTTCTAAAATTTGAATTGAGGGATTTTCAAGCCTCGGAAAATATTAAATAAAGGGCAAAACCCCTGAAAATGCATTCAATGATTCTAACTGGCCTTAAATAATGTTGGTTATATTTTGGCAGAGGTTTTGTGCCCAACCAAAATTTATGAACATTTTAAGGAATTATTTTGGGCATTTGAATTTAAACATATTGTACTTGACTTGGGGTTACAATTTCTATAAATCAAATTATAGCTCAAATGATTCTAAAAACCTGTTGGGGTCCCTGGAATAGTCCATCTAGCATCCACAACAGTTGTCAGAATTTACAATTTTGGTTTGGTTTGAAATCAAATCAAAAACAAAGGAAGGAAATAGAAAACAGAAAGAAAAAAATAGAACTTACCTAGCCTTACCTGTGCGGCCCAGCACTGTTCAGCTGGTCGGCCCAGCCCACTAGCATGTTCCCTGTCGTCTTCCTCCTCGATACAGTAGGACAGTGGCACGTGCTGGCTGCCCGCTAGCCACGTGCAGGCCACCTCCTACCTGCCTGCGGCAGCCCCGTCGCCTTGAAGCCGCCACGGCACCCCCCCCCCCCGACTCACTCCCCCTCTGTCCCGTGCTTTTCCCCTCCTCTGGCCCTCCTCCCTGAGACGACCAACAGTGTCTGTTGCCGCCATTCGCTGCTACTGCGCCCACTACCGCCCCCTCGCCTATTTATCCTGCCCATGAGCTCCGCGTCGTCCTCCACGTCCTCTACATCGAGTCGAGCAACACGGGAAGCCCTTATCCGCCGCCACCAAGCTCGTCTTCCTCCTTGCCCGCCGCCGTTCGTCACTGCCGATTCACCTCGCTCTGGTCGTCCCTGAGCCCGTTGACCATCCCTGCAGACCCGAAGTGAGATCTCCGCCATTTCCCATCACCTATCTCTCTCCCATTCACCCTCTAGTTAGGATCCCCACCGCCCCGTGAGCTCGCCGCTGCCGGCCATGTCACCGCCGTCATTCTAGCTCGCTTCAGCCACAGCCGAGCACGCAGTCGGGCCCCTGGTGAACCACAACAGCACCACGACCACTTAGCCAGCTCGCCAACGTACTGCGCCCCATGCCTAAGCGCAACCGAACTCCGGCTGCCGCTAAACTAGTCGTCGCCGTTCATTCTGGCTACCCCAAGCCCTACATACAACCACCACCATCCGACAAGCCGTCGCGCGGGCTTTCCAGAGGGCCCAGCGGCGCATCATGCCGTGCCCTGTGGGTGATTCTCGCGCCACCCCGCCACCGCGGCACCTCGCCGGCGAGTTAACCCCGGCTAAACGCCATTTAAAACTACCCTAATGACCCCCACTAGTCACTGACATGTGGGCCCTGCCCCTTACTAATTTTAGGTTAGTTGTTCAAACTAACACTAATCACAGTGTTAGTGAAAAGGGTCACTGGCCAGTGGACCCCACTGGTCAGGTTTGACATGGGCTGACCCAGTTGTCCTGCTGATGCAGTGATGACATAGAGCTGACATCATAACCGAATTCTGTGATTTTGAATAAATCAGAAATGATTTACAAATTCCAGAAAATATCCTAAACTTCTAAAAATCATACAAATTCAACCGTAGCTCAGTTTGAAATAATTTATATATGAAAAATTATCTGAAAAATTCAATCTATCCATATGTACCTTTTTCATGCATGTTTGAGCAAGTTAACCTCACTGAATAGGACAAATCATGTTTAGGGAAATTATGATAAATAGATTTGGAGTTGGAATTTGCTATATATATGAATCCCACTTCAATTAATATGGCTAACCATTGCATTAAGTCAATTCAGTACCTTAACATGGCATGCCATTCATTTGGTGGTGCATTGCACTGAATTGTGTTCCTTCTCTGTTAGCCAGTGTTGTTCCCTCTCAGTAGATATTAATCGATGATATCATCGATGACACCGATGAAGAGCTATATCATCTTCAGAAGTGACAGGTAAGCACCCCGCATTGAACATTCCGATACAATCCCACTCTCCCGCTCCTACTCTCTTTTACTGCATTAGGACAACAATGATTCAACTGTTACATGTTGCGGTAGTTGAACCCATTCCTCTGCATGACCTATCTTTGCCATAGTAAATAGTTGAAACCCACTAGCATGAGTAGGAGTTGCTTGGGCCATGATGTGCCTACTCATTCATGCTTGCTTGTTATGCCTACTATGCTTAGAGTTGTGTCATGTCTGATTCATTTGGGATGGATTAGGATGGTGATGAACATGTCCTACCATTGAGAGCTAAGTGTGTCAACACGATTTTGTAAAGGTAGCGATGAGAGGCCGTGTAGGCGTACATGGTGGGTTGCGTCATTGAAACCGTCCTTGGGAACTAAGTTCCATGATTGTGATCCAAGACAGTTACTGCCACACATTGGGTTCCGGTAACTCGACCCCTCTCGGCTTATTAACCACCTTGATCTTTGTCTAGGAGTTACAACTAGTTTCTAGTGTTTGTAGGTAGTGCTATTTGTCTACCAAGTGGCACCCGGTATAAGTGGGCTTGGGACAGACTAGGCACAGTGGCACGGTGTACCAAGTGCCACCCCGATGGTGGGCTTGGGAACCCTGCTCATATCATTTGGGGCCATGATGGGAACTTCGGCCAGACTTCCTTTGTGGGTTCAACCTCGGATAGGCGATAAACCTAGACTAGAGTCTTGTGTGGTTAGTCAGGTCGTGGCCGACACCCTTGCCAGGCTTCCTCTTGAAGGTTGTCGAGATACATGGCGTGTACATGGTGGTAAGTAGCGAGTGCATGTGTGAAGAATTACACCCCTGCAGCGTAATATGATCTATTCGAATAGTCGTGTCCGCGGATATGGACTACTTGGAACACTTACATTGTTCATAGACTAGTTGAAGTGGATACTCTAAAATGCGCAAGATAAGCGTGAGTGCTATGGATGGCCTTCTTGTAGGGAGACGGGAGCAGATCCATAGTGGTGTATTGATATGGTGAATACATGGACTCGTGCGTGCCACCTCAAAGAAGTTACTGGCAATCGTAGTTCAGGATAGCCACCGAGTCAAAACTGGTTGATGTAGTTAGACTCCACCACCCCCTTTGTTGATACTAATGCATATGTAGTTAGTTCTGATGTAAGTCTTGCTAGGTACATTTGTACTCACGTTTGCTTAATTTATGTTTTGCGAGACTTTAGTCTTGCTAGTAGTTCTACGTGGGCTTCGACATTTGGCTTGGGAATCCCAAATAGAGGTCTGGTTCCTTTGGAGGGTCTTGTAGATAAACAAGCTTGCTTGCCTTCTCTCTTTTTTAGATGTCTGTACTCAGACATGTTTATGCTTCCGCTTGGCTTGTATGACTTTGTGTGAAGGGTCATGAGACCCATTGCTTGTAATAAATGTCGGATTTTGGGATCCGACAACCTGTGAGAGGTTCGAACACTGGGGTGCCTGCGGAGATCGCAACCTGCCCAGCCTGCCTACTCGCGATCCTCCCTGGCCTAGTGCAAAGAGCTCACAGAGACACAAAGACACAGAGATTTATAATGGTTTGGGCCACCGTTGTGGTGTAATACCCTACTCCAGTGTGGTGTGGTGGATTGCCTCGAGGAGCTATGGATGAACTAGTACGAGGATGAACAAGCCTCAGGAGGTGAGGTGTTCTTGAGTTGGTGTGGTGCTCTACTTGCTCTGGTTTCTTCCCCTTCTCTTTGGTGGTGGCTAAGTCCTATATATAATGCCTTGGTCCTCCTCCCAAATATGAGCAGCAAGGGATTCCACAACAGCGGGATTTGAAAGGGGACAAGTAGTACAGTGTATCCTCACAAAAGTAGTCTTCGCCTGCGAAAAGCCTCTGGCCGTGACGCTGCGGTGGGCTCGGTGATGACCTCCGTCCTGCCGTCCTGGTGGTCTTGGTCTCGTTGCACCAGAATGGAAACCTTTGGCTGCTTCCTCGGGACTCCGTGCCTGCGGCTTGCCTCCCTTGCACCGAACTACGCTCTGTGCCCGCCTAGCGCCCGCCTGGCCTTGGTCGTCACGGCTCACGTCAGCTGAGCCTCATGAGGTAGCTGCATAGATCTCTCCGCCCCTCAGGAACCCTCCTAAGGAGGCTAACTCCTTCAGGGGTCTTGGCGTCATCCGCCTTGTGAGGCTTGGCCCCTCGCGAGGGTCTTGCTGTGTTGTTGTTGAAGCCAGGCCGTACCAGGACGTTGATGGAGCCACATGGTGGGCCGCAGGCAGGCAGTACTGGATACCCCCAAGTCCGGGACGCCGACAGTAGCCCCCGGGCCCAAGGCACGCTCGGACTTGCCTTACAGGCGAAGCCAAAGGGCAAGGACGGAGCGTCGTGGGCCCTAATAGCCTGCGGCCCCAAAGACACGTGGCGGTTGATGGGACGTGGGCGTATCCACTTCCCCAGGCCGCCTTGATATCCAGTAGACCCAGCAGCCGCCCGTTGTCAGCGCAACTCGCCCTTCGTGGTGTACCGTGCCCAGCTCTTGTTTCCTCCTCCCCAAATGCGCCACCGAATCTGCAGATCTGGTGCCAGCGCCTTGTTCTCTCTTGGTATCCGCCATGGCTCCCAAGCCAAGCAGGCAGAAGGTGAAGCCGCGTGTGCCGGCAGGTCCTTCGCTGGCCTTGGAGCCGGCCCTTGAGCAGTCGGCGGTGATCAATAAGGAAAGGCTGGACAAGGTTCGCCATGCGCTCGCCGCCAGCTTCAATGAGGGGGGGCGACGGCTGCCCGCCCTGCATCTTGGCGGACCAGAGAGATGAGCGCCACTGAGATTCCCATCCATCTTCATGCTCTTCTTGCTGGGTTGATTCCTCCCTTCTCCCTCTTCTTCAATGTTGTGATGTCGCATTACCAGATCCATCTACTGCATCTGGATCCCCACTCTGTCATCCTCCTTGTCGTCTTCGCCTTCCTCTGTGAGGCCATGTTGGGCATCACTCCCTCTATGGCCTTGTTTCGGCATTTCTTTGTGCTCCGGCTAGCGGATGCTCGCCAGCGCTCTGGGTGCGCGACCTTCGAAGCCGTGGCCACGACCGCTGGCTCGGGGATCGACTTCAAGCTCTCGCCCACCGCGAAGGTATTCCGGAAGCAGTGGCTTCTAATGGACGCCCGCACGTTCAGTCCCCTGCTCATGATTCTTGGGTCGCCGGCTTCGCCAAGCTCTGGCTGGTGCCATGTGAAGCTCACTGACCGGTGTCTTGCTTTTGTCTGAAAGAGGTTGGAGAGGCTCCAGGAACTGGGGGTGATGGCGCTAATGGTGGTGAAGGAATTCGTGAAGCAACGCCTTGCTCCCCTCCAGCGCCATTCTCGCCCGATGTGGGACTTCACCAGCGCCGGAGACCCGATGAGGCTGCAGAAGCCGTCGCTTGCTGCCGGTACCCTGAGCATGGTGCTTAAGTTCCTGACTGGCAAGCCCGAGCCTGCTGACCCCCCGGGGGATAGCTGCCTTCTTTATCTATGCTCAAACAAGGAGGCCTTCACGGGGCAGATGCCCCTGTTTGATGAGTGGGGGTTGCTTCCCGAGGGCATTGAGGGGCCCCGTGAGAATCCAGTCTTGGCTCCTCTCCTAATCGACCCTGCTGCGCGCGCCCCAAGTGTGGAGGCAGGGGGACACGCGCCTCCGTTAGCTGTCGAGACCTCCTCCAGAGGCCCAACCTCGTTAGAGGCACAGGAGCCTCAAGCTTCTGGGGTTCCGGCAGGGGCTGCTGCAGAGCCTGCGCACCACCAGGCTCTGGAGGCAGGAGCCTCTGACGCCGGGGGCAGTGGATCTAGAGCTGCTGTTGGTGACGAGGAGCCCACCAATGGCCCTGGAGCTGTGACCAAGGAAGCCACACCGAGTGCCCCTGCCCACGGGACTTCTGCTCCAGATATCACGCCGGACGCTCCCCCTCCTGAGGATCGTCCGTCGGGGCTAGGTCGGCGCCGCATGTGCCTTCAATCGCTCCTGAAGAGGAAGAGATCCTCGTGCCGCGATGATGGCACCCGTCGGCCACTGAAGCCGAGGAGATATGTGGCCGCCGACGAGTAAGTACCTTCGCTCCTGATCTCCGAGCGCACGGTGTTTTCTCATGGCTGAGGTCTTGCAGGATCTTCATGAAGAAAAAACCTTAGGAGGCGGACACCCCCAAGGGCCCCAGCGCGGCGCAGGCATGCAGCCCCTAGCGCCCTGAGCCTGTGCAGGGTGTGAGTCCGACTCTCTCCAGCCCAGTGCCACCAGGGTGCCCCGGATCCGAGCCCCATGTTCTCTCCCCCCGCGACTCTGTCCGCGACGTGAAGGGTGCGTGGGTGATCCTCCCTCTTGTCCTTGCCGGCAGGGGGCATCCTCTGGGCATCCTTCGTCTTCAAGTTGTGGGGCCCCACCAGCTAGCCCCCAGCCGGCGACTGGCGGAGCCCCCAGCGCCTCCCGAGCGACCTCCAAAGCCGGTGGAGATCTTGGCGATGAGCTTGCGCTCGCTCGTGGGCGCAGCGCGGTGCGCTTCGGGTTCTTTGGTGAAGCGATGTGCGCGATGGTCCATCTTGGTGGGGAGCTCGCCAACGTCGACACCAAGCTTGAAGCAGAGAACCGCCGCTTGGAGGGTGAATGGCAGCGGCTGAAGGTGGCCATCAACCTTGGGAAGCTTCAGCGAGACGAGGTCAAAGCACGTGCGGAGGCCTCGCTCGCAGCTTCTCGAGAAGCTTGTGCTCGCGCCATGGAAGAGGCCGAGGCAGCCAACCGCCTTCGCGAGGCGGATGAGGAGCGGGAGCGAGATCTTCTGTCTTCGAGTGCTACCCTGCTGCGCGAAATCGAGGAGCATCGTGCCCTGCTAGCCTCCTCGCCAGGTGAGGTGGCCCTTGCCGAGGCGGGGCTCCTGAGACGCCATGGGGACTTGATGCTGGAGGTCGTGGATCATAGCTTGGCGCTGGAAAGGCTGGAGGTGAGGGAGCGACAGGCCGCCGCGACTCAGGATGTTGTCGCCGCCTGAGATGCTCAGGTCCAGGTGGAGGTGGAGGAGAAGGTGGCGAAGGCACGTGCGGAGCTGGCCGAGGGGCACCGCCTGGACCTAGAGCTGCTCAAGGCTGAGTTTGAGGGCCGGACCTCCATCCTGAAGACCGAGCTGCAGGCGGTGAAACAGCATGAGGACGCTGCCCGGGAAGCCCTGGCTTCTTCCGAATCCGTCCTGGATTCCACTCGCGCCGGGATATCCTCTCTCCGGAAGCAGACCGAGGACACCGCCTCCCTCCTAGAGAAAGCTTTGACTGAAAAGTGTCGCCGCCTGACGCTGGAGCGCGAACAGGGCCCCATGCTACAGGGTCTGCGTGTCAGAGCCAACAACGCCTTGGGTGCCATTTGCGATGAGAGCACTCCTCACCCGCGAGAGCGACTATGCCAGCCATCTCCGCTTCTTCATCGATATCATGACCCGCCTGGAGGACCAGGCTGCAAAAGCCCACCAGCTCATTGAGAAGAGGAGCCGGGGCCTCCTTGGGCGCGCGCTCTCGCGCATCTTCAGCAACCTCCTGAACCTTGACTCCCACTTCGACTTTAGCACCGTGCTAGCCCCCGTGCCTGTGGCCACCCAAGACAAGCTTGCCAAGTGGGTGGATAGTCATGTGGATGCTCTAGTGAAGGAGCTTAGTCCTGAGGATGAAACGGCTGTGCTCGCAGCCGAAGGGGCTGGCGTGGGTAGAGATAACGGGGAGGGTGGCAGCTTCAGCACAAGCAGTGTGGACGGGAGTGACGAAGAAGGCGCGCCCAGCTAGGCCTGTATTTCTTTTACTTCGACCTGTATGAAAACTTGAGCGCATCCTTGTGAGAGCATTTTGAAATGGGGGTGCCCCTTATGATATAAGAGATTACTAAATGCTTTTGAAGTAACACCCGGAGGGGGGCCCAGCAAGGCTGTGGGACGATGAACAGGATAGTTGTTTTTGACTTATCTTGGGTTTCGTGGGTCCTGAGTGAGGCCTGATGCCGCGGCGGTGCCCCTTCTCCTGAGGCGAGCCTGCAGCTGGCTCGCGAGGCCCTGTGCCTCTCCAGGGGCCTGCTGGCCTACCGTGGAGTGCCTCGTGAGGAGCCAACTGCCAGGTTGTGGCAAGGTGGGCGCGCAGGGCGGCCGCACCTTCGAGCCCCCGAGGGGAGCGATCAGCGCCAGCACATACACCGTACCCAGCCCCCGCTCGCGAGGTGCTAGAGGGCAGGGTAGCGGCCATGAGTTCCAAGAAAAGAATGCAAGAACTGAAGGCAAGAGAGCGACACGAGAAAAAGAAAACTCCCCCCGTTTTATAAACGCACAGAAAACAAACTGCTTCAAAAAGTCGGCAAGCAAGTACAAAAAGAGAGGCAAAAAGCAGGCGGCCGCGTCCGGCGCCTAACTGGTCTTCAGTCTTCAGTCTTCGGTCTTCTCACCAGCGCGGAGCTAAGTGCTTCCACTGGCTGGGCATAGTCATTGGGGGCGGTGTCGACGGCCAGCGCGGAGCATGGTGCTTCCACTAGGACGTGGGTGGGAGCCCTCGTGAGGCCCCAGGGCGGCACTCAGGAGACTCTGGGGCATGTACAGCCCCACTCGTTATTACATGAGAGTGTCACGAGCGGAGACCTTCACAGGCCGGAGCCTTGCTTCATGTCGCCCGACGAGGACCCCGTCGTGTGCCGCCCCTGACCACCGTTAGGGAGACCGGAAACCAGGACAAGACCAAGGGGCCAAGGGGACGCTGACGGCGTCCTTGGCGACCGTAGGCCCCCTGCCGAGGGGGAGGGCTCGCCGACACCTTCCCCGGCAGGGAACCTACCTCCAGGCTGGATCCTGCTCCGCGCAACGCAAGGAGGGCCCTGCTGCTAGGCTCCCCCCGCGCTGCTCCCAACGTCCTTCGCGCTCCTGAGGGCAGTCCGCCGTCCTGAGGGTCCTAGTGGTCGCCGCATCTTGGTTCACCTGCGATCCATGGTCAGTGTAAGCGTGCCCCTGCAGCGTTAACTATACCCAGAGGCTGCCGCTGTTGGGGACGTCTGCAGGGCTTGGTGGTGGTTCAAAGGAGAGCTTGGCCTCGTGTATGTCCAGCGCCCAGCCTGGCGTGGGGGGTCGGCTGGGGCCCTCTCCTAGCGCGTGCCTTGGATCCATCACGACGGGAACATAGGCTTTTGGGATGCTCACGCCAGGGGCGCCGCCCGGCCGCCTAACGCTCCCGCCCCCATCTATCATCCTCTGGTCCTGCTGTCCAGGGACCGGCAGACCAACACGACCCCTGGTGGTGTCGTCTGAAGCAGCCTCGAGCTGAGGGGGCATGTTTGGGGCGGCGCGGGCTGCTCCACAAGGCTGGTTGGCATCGAGAGGCTCTCCGTCGCCCCTGGGAGAGGGCGCACGGCTATGTCGGGGATGAGCGCGCGCTCCCACCATCGCCTGCTGAGGAGGTCTGGACGACCCAGTGCTCGACGTGGGCTCTCGGGGCGTCGGCCATGGCGTCGGTGGAGCGGAGGAGGACTGGTCGGTGGAAGAGGAGATCCGACGCACCCCTACCTGGCACGCCAAATGTTGGATTTCGGGATCCGGCAACCCGTGAGAGGTTCAAACACTGGGGTGCGTACGGAGATCTCAACCTGCCCAGCCTGCCTACTCGCGGTCCTCCCTGGCCTAGCGCGAAGAGCTCACAGAGACACAAAGAAACAGAGATTTATACTGGTTCGGGCCACCGTTGTGGTGTAATACCCTACTCTAGTGTGGTGTGGTGGATTGCCTCGAGGGGCTATGGATGATTAGTACAAGGATGAACAAGCCTCAGGAGGTGAGGTGTTCTTGAGATGGTGTGGTGCTCTGCTTGCTCTGGTTTCTTCCCCTTCTCCATGCTGGTGTCTAATTCCTATATATAATGCCTTGGTCCTCCTCCCAAATATGAGCGGGAAGGGATTCCACAACGGCAAGATTTGAAATGGGAGAAGTAGTACAGTCTATCCTGACAAAAGTAGTCTTTGCCTGCGAAAAGCCTCTGGCCATGACGCTGCGGTGGGCTCGGTGATGACCTCTGTCCTGGCGGTCTTGGTCTCGTTGCACCAGAATGGAAACCTTTGGCTACTTCCTCGAGACTCCGCGCCTGCGGCTTGCCTCCCTTGCAACGAAGAGGAAGCCTATGCTCTGCGCCCGCCTGGCCTTGGTCGTCATGGCTCACGTCAGCTGAGCCTCATGAGGTAGCTGCATAGATCTCTCCGCCCCTCAGGAACCCTCCTGAGGAGGCCAACTCCTTCAGGGGTCTTGGCATCGTCCACCTCGCGAGGCTTGGCCCCTCGCGAGAGTCTTGCTGTGTTGTTGTTGAAGCCGGGCAGTACCAGGCCGTTGATGGGGCCAGGTGGTGGGCCGCAGGCACGCAGGACTGGATACCCCCAAGTCTAGGACGCCGACAATAAATGCTATGATGGCTCTTCTGGGCCTTTATCTATATGAGTTGTTGTCTTATGTTGTGATGCCATGTTGTACAGCGCATACTTGCATGTTACGCATATGTGTAACGTGTATTGCTATGTGTGGGATCCGACACCTAGTTGTTTATTCTTGGTAGCCTTCCTTATGGGGAAATGTCTACCCGTGCTTCCACTGAGCCATGGTAGTTCGCTACTACTCCGGAACACATGGGCTGACCGGCATGTGTCGTTCTTTGCTCATGTGTCTGTCCCTTCGAGGAAATGTCATGCGGTGTTCACTGGAGTCCTGATAGGTTGCTACAGCCCGGTCACACTCGCTGTTGACTAACATGTTCATTGCTGGGTCATGTATGCATGTCCCTGTAAGTTTGTGCCACCTTGGGTTTCCGACTAGTCATGTTGGCCCTGGTTCTCTGTCATATGGATGCTAGCAACACAATCATATACGTGAGCCAAAAGGCGCAAACGGTCCCGGCCTAGGTAAGGCTGCAGTCCTGGGAATACCGTGTGTGAGGCCGCAAAGTGATATGATGTGTTACATGCTAGATCGGTGTGACTTAGGATCGGGGTCCTAACAGCTACAACCGGGCTGAGTCTCCCATGTGGTTGTGCACTATAATTTGGTGCATGGCACATGGACCCAGATGCTGAATGGCTTCTGGCAATGCTATCAAGCTTCCAGCATTTGTTTACATAATTGACGTATACAAATAATTTTCCACTGACATGAAATTGTACAATGCTCTGAAGCTTTCAGATTTTGTTTCATGTGTCTTGCCAGCTGGAAGGTTGTCTCGTTACAACATCAATCAAAATACTAGAAAGGAAACTAACAACCATGCTCTTTCGGAAAAAATTAAAAACTAACTTCCTTGCTGATGCATCTCAATGATTAGCATATCAGAGCTAATATTTAATCACAACTAAAGACAAGGTTGTGAGAAGGTGTTAAATTAAAATTGATCCATGCTTTCTTTGGCAGCAACTTCTCCCTAGCTCTATCTAAATCAACAAGGCATGTTGGGAAAAAAGTAGCTGTCCGGAGCATGCAACATTCTGATCATTTTGTGCAGTTCCACTAAAATAGAGCTGAGTGTCCCTGTTCCAAAGATATTAAGTGTGATTACAATAACAGAGGATTGTTGATGAAACAATAAACACACAAATAGAAGCCAGTCAGTTTTGAAGTCTCTCTTAAGACTAACTAGTTGGAGAAGATTAAGCAAATTGTTGGATAATATTAGGCTCGGAGTTTGATGAGGAGGATAGAGCAAAACCAATCTCCCTTTGTGCAATCACACTGAGATGTAGTGACGTTGCCCGTGTGCCATTTTAGTAGAACTGCACAAAACACTTATGAAAAAAGTGATATGTGAAGTTCACCAAAAGGTCGCAACAGCAACGAGGTGAAATGGATAGCCATGTTTGCAAAAAAGAGGTAGAAAGGAAACAATTACTGGCCAATAACAGCTGATGACACAAACGACGACAAAAAATAAGCATATTCCTTGTCCCAAGGGAAGATAACAGCAGGGTTGTTTATCTAAAATGGTGTGAGGATGAGATTGCAATATGGAAAGTACGTCGGACGAGCTATGTTTTGGGAAAAGAACTAGGGAAGATCCACATGCAAGATTTTGCACATGCAACGACGTGGGAAGATGGGCAGTGGAGCAAGGCCAGAGGGGAGGAAGTTGTACCTGGGGGTCATCGGGATGTAAAAAGGAGGGCGCCGGCGGGCGGTATCTTCCCATACTACGGCAGCAAGCAAGTTGTGAAGGCCCTACCATGCCTGAGCTTGGTCAGAGAGAACGGCGGGTACCGCAGATCGGGACGTGCTGCCTCGACGACGTTGAACGGAGATACGATGCACATCCTCCCTTTCCGCTGGTGGACGGGATGCGGCTGGATCAGTGACCAATGGTGAGAGAGACAGAAGCCACTGCCGCCTTGTGTGAGATAGTGTGACGAGAGACAAACCCCAGCATAGAGGAGCGGATTTCTTTTTTCTCGATGACAATCGTTTTATATTCTGTACCTGTCATTGTGGAATATCACTTTTTTTAATACTAACGTGTCAAGTCAAACTTTGTTCCGTGTACTCGTGGTACACGACCCTCCTTCAAGTAAACAACCGCTACACGCGTCAAATTATCATGTGGGCTGCCTTTTCGTACAGAAATGAGCTCCACCGTGTACCCGCACGGGTGTGGCCGGGAATGAGACGTGAGTACGTGCGTCGTGCGTGAACCTCTTCTTTACGTGCAGGTACATACATGGGTGTGTGTGTGAGAGAGATTGTTTGTGCGAAACAGAGGCAATGTGTCGATGATATCTCAAACAAAAAAAAGTAACATATGCAATGTGTGTGAAACAGAGGCCTGGATATATCATATATAGAGGGAGTGATCCACGAGAAGAGAGTGCAGGGATCATCGGCATGAGATATCGATAGAATCAAATACATGGATGAAGTGTGTGGGTGCGTGATCGATAAAGAGTTCCATCGAATTTGTATTTGCTCACGTCAAAGATACAGGGCAGTTGGCCTAATGGAATGTGAGAGGGCAGAGGTGCAGTTTGTCTTAGTGGCATGGATACCTACCTACAGCGTTCGACTATCGGTGTGTGTGTGTCGGGGGGGGGGGGGAGAGGGCAGAGACCCAAGTATAGCGAGGTAGATCGACTGGTATATGTGTGGAGAAGGAGAGAGACCTAACTATGTATTGAGGGAGATTGATCGGCATCCATGCATACATGTAGCAAAGGAATAAGGTTGGGAGAGAGACAAAGGTAGAGTGTCGGAGGGTTGGTGGTGGAGTTGCTTCTCACAAATGGTGGGAGAGGCCTGCTAGACAAACGGAGGGTATGAGTGCAATATGAATAAGAGAGGGGATGTCTGCCTGTCTATGCACGTGCGTGTGAGAGACGTGTCAGGAGGTATGCAAGGATGATGAGGGGGACGATATGGTTGTGGTAAGCAGACGTAACTACATAGGAAGATCAATCATCCTGCGTCGGAGAAAAGGAGAGACATAACTGGTGAGGTACATCGATCAGTGCATGGGGAAAAAGACTTATAGTAGACCTAGCTATATGCATGGAGATCGGTAGGTATACATGCATGCATGTGTTAGAAGAAAATAAAGGTCCGGAGACACGGACAGGGGGAGAGGGGTGCGGCTAGGAGGTGGTGCGAGAGGCGTACTATATCGAAGGGGAGGAGTGTGCGAGTATGAGATCGATGAAAGGCGGGAGTGTGCACCTGCGTGGAACCGTATTGAACAGAGGGGCATGGACGGTGAGAAGAGAAGAGGGGAAGTGTGTGTTTGTGTTAGGCACACTTAGCTAGAGAGGTATATCAATCGGTGTGTGCCGAAAAGAAGGAGCCGGAGGTCCTACACACACCATGGGTAAATGACCTAAAGATAAACAACAAATGTGCGCGATGGAGGGGACGCCGAGGGAGGGTGAGAGGGGGGGCGGGTGTGTGCATGCACGAGAGGAAGTTAGCGCTAGCTACAAAGGGAAGAGGATTGTGTGGGTGTAAAAGACGAACAGAGATCATAATTCATTATAAAAAAGTGGATCTGGATATTTGAAGACGATATCATAGTATTTTAAACCGACGCATGCATGAATATATGTAATGGTGATACGCATGGTGTGGTTATGAACATGTTACACTACATATAATATATAGAACATTTATTTGAATTTGTATAATGTGTGGCTTTTGCAGCCCAGGGCTAAATACTTGTCATAATGTAGGGAGCGGGGCACTATACTTTGTGTGATAAACATAGTGTACGTATGAAACATGGTTTAGATTATGAAGATCTAGTTAGTACATCAAATGTACTATTATTTGGAATCAACATCAAGTGTATTCAAAATTTCAAATTCGAGTTCATATGGTACACATAGTTCATATCTATCTCTATGTAATCATGTGGTGTGGTGTTAAGATAATACACGAATGATGGTTTAAGTTGGCAACAATCATGATTGTGGATTCTTATTCAAATAGAGAAACGAATTCAAATTTAGTTTGAATTGCAACGGTAGTATAGACATTTGGAATGCACTAAAATGTTGGTATGAGTCGGTTACATGCATTATACAGCCAGCGAAAAAATTTAATTGGACATAACATGGATTCATAGCTTCGAATAGCATTTGTACAGTAAAACGGGACAAGACTCTCTTTGTGTGGTGCGAATAGTTTTTTTTCCTTGAGGGAAGTGTGAACTGATTTGGCACGTACATTGGTACACGTGAGGCTTGTCCCTAAATCTCAACCTGCGCCTTGTTATCCGAAATTTCAGATATCGTGCTCCCAAAACTCGCGCCTTCACAACCCGCATCTTGCTATCTCAAAATTACAACGAGCATGAAAACTCCCTCCAGCTACCAAATCTGGACACACAAAATCCCCTTTCTAACCCTGAGCCGAAATGGCCGCTAGTTCAAATTGGTGGGGGTACTTTTTTAACACACCCTACATTTTGGACAGGTGCGTCCCTAAGTCGTGGTTAACCCCTCCCATCACCTCCTTTTCACCATTCGAAAACCCAGGCCGCCATAACCTCTCTGCTCCAGCCGCGAAACCCCACCCTTGCCATCTGCCACCCCATCGCGGCCCAGTCGGAGCCTCTTCCCCGACGAAGTCGTCCACCGCAATAGCTCGACGTCCCTCATCCACCACCCTGGATGAGGATCCATCGTCGATCTCGTCGTCCTGTCGGTTCAGCCGCCCCGTCCTCCACCTCCAAGGAGTTGCTTCAACGATCGCCTCGTCTATCGTGGCTGCTCCATCCCCATAGTGCCGCCTTAACCTGCTCCACCAGAACCGTAGCATCCTCACCGACTCCTCGGACGAAGTCAAGGCCTACTCGGCGCCACCAAAGAGGTTGTACACTCATCGCATCGCACCTTCTCCTTAACTTGACCTCCCGGTGCCGCCAGTGCTCGATCCTGCTCCCCCATGGTGTGGTTACCTCGTAGTCGGCACCACCGGCGACATCTCCACGGCGGCTCTCCCCCAGTGCGAGGCTCCCTCGGCAGCGGCGTCCATACCAACCAGAGTTGTTGCTGCTCTGGCTCTTGCTCGTTCACGCAACTGCTCTGTTGTTGCTGCAACTACGGCTCTCGCTCGCTCACGCTGCTGCTCTGCTCTTCCCCTCACTCATGATGCTCCTCTGCTCTTGCTCTCGCTCGCGCTGCTAATGTTGCTACACGGGCTACTGCAGCTACACGAGTTGCTGCTCTGGCTCTAGTTCACGTTGCTGCTCTGGCTGCTATCTGCTACTGTGTTCCCCGTTAGTCGCCTGCTAATTTAGATCACTGTTTCTCTACTACTAGTGCTCGAGCGACCTAAACTACATGTGAAGTGCATCTCTGCTACCAGTGCATTCAGTTTCGACACTAACATTCAGATTCCACAGTAAATTTCAGTTTCGATAGTTAACTTCAGAGTCAATAGTTTTTACCTCATCTATTGTAGTCAGGTGTTTTTTGGTGATGTAAATTTCACATCTATCACTTTTTGGTAATGTATTTTACATCATCTATTGGAGATGTTATTAGAATCTCACTTGAGATTAACGATGTCTTTCTTGTACTGCTTCAGCCTCGACGTCTTATGGCTCGCCGGAGCTGCTCCAACAATGGAACCATCCATCACAATAGAGCAGTGCCCTGGACACCGTCTACAGACGCCTCAGATCTTCCTCCACAGCTCCGATAGCCACCTCTGCCACAACTTCTTCAGCGACCAACCCAATGATGTTGAGGTCGACACGGCTACGGCAAAGAGGTTGTACACTTGTCGCATCACTTATTACTCTACATTCATGTCAATCCACTAGGGCTATTTGGTTCAAAGGAAAAACTGAAGGAAAAAATAGCAATAGCAAATTTTCCTATGGCACTCTACTATTCAATTATTCATGCATTTCATTGAAAGGAATGGAGCAAAACATCCACCTGGACCTACTTTTCAAAATCCTATGCATGAAGACAAGACCAAGTGCATCAGTGTCAAAATAACATTCTAACTATACAAGCTTCCATATGGTTTCACTTTAATTTGGCCATGTTTCTTTGCATTCCTCTGCTCTTCCAATTCCTGTGAACCGAACACCCAAGTTGACAGAAATCCTGTGTTTACAAATGCTTTGTTTCCCACGTGCATTCCTATCCTATTCCATTGTTTTTCCTATCCCTATGTTTTTAGAATCCTGCAAGCCAAAGGAGCCCTTACAGAATTACTTCAGTTATAGATAGGTGTCGAAGAAAACATTGCATGGTTTGTCCTGCTCCTGCCGTGACGTTGTCCACCTCACTGTCGGTGTATAAAAGTATGGGTACTTCTGTACCCCTTACCTGTGCACGGACGGTTGCAGCCACACCTACAACAGGGCTTGGCAAAGCAGAGGAGGACGGCAGGAGGCAGGACAGGTACAAAGAATATCAAAACAGATGCCTAGAGTAGCCAGCAGCAAGAGGTGAGCAGGGCCACGCCCGGCAACAAGACTTGCCGAGGCAACCTGCGAGGCCCCCGGATGCTCCTTGTCAGGGCAGCTTGCGAAGAGACCAGCAGAGCCACCACCCTTGGGGTTGAGAGCTCTAACATCATCGACAATGTTAAGACCAAGATTTGGAGAGCACATCTGGTAGCATGTAGC
Organism: Triticum timopheevii; assembly: GCA_963921465.1. Lineage (NCBI taxonomy): Eukaryota > Viridiplantae > Streptophyta > Magnoliopsida > Poales > Poaceae > Triticum > Triticum timopheevii. The sequence continues at coordinate 367,805,598 of OY997272.1, read as the reverse complement.
CCCTCACAAAGATTGGCAACCCACGAATCCATGTGGGATCAGAAGACGAAGACCCCCGGCAAGACCCTTTCCGGGAACGACTCCAAGGCCCTCGGCAAGCCTTGCTGGGGACGATTGCCAGGCCGCGGCCAGACCCATGCCCGGCAAGGTTTCGCCACTTCACCACCACTCCAGTGCGACAATAGGCACGCCAGCTAAGCAGGCACCTGCATGGCGGCATGCTGATCTTCATGGAAGCCTAGCACTTCGCCAACACAGCAGCTGGTTGGACAGCGTGGCGCTGCATGCCTCATCGGCCCGGAGGCATGGCGAGGCGAGGAGGAGCGGCGAAGGATGAGATGGCCTCTATTGTCGTCCCCAATAAAGCGAGAGGACACGTAGGCAACGCATTAAATGCGCTTGTCCTACATTGATCGAGCGATAAGCTCGTATAACTGTAGCTTGCCACCTCCTGTGTGCCACAGTGGCAATCCCTTTGTGTATAAAAGGAGGCCCAAGGCGCACGGAGAGAGGATTCAGACTTTTGGACAAAGCATGCACCGTAGCTAGTTCAAAAGCTCAAGATCACACATATAACCAGACAAAGCAGGACTAGGGTATTACACACCTTTGCAGCCCGAACATGGATAATAATCCCCTGTGTGCTAATGGCTCGACCTCCTCTTCGTGCAACTAACCCCCCGCCGAACATAGAAGGGATCCTTGTGACCCCATGGGTGTTCGTTTTCCCCGACATCTTTCGCGCTCCAGGTAGGGGGAGCTAGTTGTGAGAATCTAGTCTGTAGTTAGTGCAGAAGTTTCTCCGTCGCCATGGCACCAAAAAAGAAGACGACCGCGGCGATCGGCCCATCCGGGGATGCTCCGCCCGCACCCACACGAACGGGCTACGGGGCGGGTGCCAGTGGTGGAGGAGATCGACATCGCCCACACCATCTGAATACAAGAAGCCAGGCCACTGGCATCCTCCGTAGCGGCGACGGAGGTCGGCGTGCCGCCGCGTCAAGGGGTGGAGCTGTGCCACCTACGGGTGGTGCGGGGACCTCCAAGGGTGGAAGATTGACCTTGCCAATGCACGTGTCGTGGTCTCCTCAGCTCGTGCACGACGAACAGCGCCACGATGTTGAGGACCCCAGGCGACGCCACGGCAAGAGCCCTCAGCGTCACTCTCAAGACACACAAGGCTGACATGCACGCCATGATGCAGGCGAAAAGAGCGTGCGGCCACGGAATCGAGATGGGACTCCTTCTAACATTGTTAGAATTCCAACTTCCTCCCATTCCTCGCGCCTGTCGCTGCCACCCACGCGAGCGGAAGCGCTGTCGCGAGCGCAGCTGCTCCTCGACTTTCCTCCTACCTTGGAGAAGCAAGAAGAGTGGAGGGCTGCTATCCAAAGCCTTATTAGCCATGCCAACAGAGATGGCCACAGGGGAGCAAGCCCCACACGGTGCCGAAATGACGAGCCGATGCGTGCAGGCAGTGGAAGGGTCGAGGGTGCCGCAACCACGGTGCACTCCCCTCCGCCACGGTCGGCCCTTTGGGGCGACGCCCGGGACAACCTGTCAGCAGCATCATCGGACCCATGGACGTGTCGTGACCAACGGTAAGTTCTACGAGAGCGTCTCAAGGAGGACACCCAGACTACTATCAAGCGGCGACAGGAGGCACGTCACCAGTCTGATAGGCGTGCTGGGCCCACTGAGTACAAGCCTGTGCTGGGGGATGCTGGCGACTTGCCATATGCAATCACTTGTCCAGCATTCACCCGCGAGTTGCGGCAGTTCCAGTGGCCCAACACCTGCACGTTCAAACCAGAGGTCCCAGAGAAGTATGACGGCAAGACTCACCCATCTGAGTTCCTAAGCGTTTACACTGTCGCGATGCAAGTTGCCGGAGCACGAGACGATAAGATACTTGCCAACTATTTCTCGTTGGCACTTAAGCCCAACGTCAGGTCATGGTTGATGCATCTGCCAATAGATTCCATTGCTTCTTGGTCCGACCTATGCCACGAGTTTGTTGGTGCCTTCACGGGCGGCCACGTAGCTCCTGGACAGGCGAGTGACTTGCACGTGATCCCTCAAAGAGAGGGCGAATCCTTGCGCAAGTACATACATAGGTTTAGCCGTGTGCAGTACAACATCCCCGATGTTCATCTCGCCACTGTCATCAGTGCGTTCCACCAGAACGTGTGCAATCGAAAGATGCGTGAAGAGTTGGCCATGAACAAGGTCGTGGATGTGCCGAGCTGTACGTTCTGGCTGACAGGTGTGCCCGGGCGGAGGAAGGAAGGAAGTACCCCGGCGAAGACGCCGACGTGGGAAGTCACTCAGAAGACAAAGACATCATCGCCCAGCAAAGAAGGGCCAGTGGCATAACAGGAAGTGCAAGGGCAAGATCGTGCTTGCCGTTGAGGAATCCGATGATCCCGACACCGCCAAAAGGACAAGGTCGACGACCCCGGCAAGGAGGCTGCCGGGTGCGATGCCTGCCGGGCCTTGGCGGCTGCCGGCAAGGCAGAGTTCTCCGACAAGTAGTACTACAAGATTCATCCTACCAAGGGCCACGACCTCCAGAACTGCTGCCAAGTGGAGCTGCTGATGGAGAAGCAAAGAGCTAAGTACGAGAGACGAGACAAGGAGAAGGGCCAAGGAAGTGCTAAAGGGTCCGGCAAGAAGCGCGGCGGCCAAGGAGGATGCGACAACAAGGAAAAGCAACAAGAGAGGCCTGCCCGGGGCCGGGACAAGAAAGAGGAGGATGACGATCATGAGGATGAAGATGAATCCACCGAGCATGAGTTCCAGAAGGTGACATAAGTCATTTGTGTCAAAGAAGGTGCTTTGCTGCATTCTTCCCACTGCCAACTGAAACAGTGGGCGTGTGAGATTAATGCAACGGAACCAATGGTCGACGCCCAGAAACCGTTGAGGTGGTCCCACATGCCTATCGTTTTTTACACCGAGGATCACCCTGATCGCACCACTGCGGTCGGGTGTTTGCCGTTGTTTGTATCCCCAACAATACGCAACCTCAAGGTGACAAAGATGTTAGTTGATGGTGGGGCCGGCCTTAACTTGATCTCGCCCAACGTGGTCAAGAGGCTGCATATCCCCGATGAGGACCTCGAGGAGACGGGCACGTTCCAAGGGATCAATCCAGGGAGGAGTCAGCCCAAGGGAAAGGTCACACTACCAGTTACATTTGGTGGCGACCTCAACTATAGGACGGAGAGGATCGTTTTCAAAGTCGCTGAGATTCCATTACCATACAACGGGATCCTTGGCTGCCCTGCACTGGCCAAGTTTATGGCGGCGGCGCACTATGCATACAACAAGTTGAAGATGCCTGGCCCGATGAGCATCATCACCGTCAGCTGTGATAGAAGGATGCGCTCATCTGCGCCGATCAGCTCTATCGAGAGACGGTAGCAGCATCTACCGCCAAGGCGCCTGCTCCTGCCACCGAGAAAAGGACCAGTAAGGCCTCGGCCGCTGGCAAGACCCCTGGCTCCTGCAAGGGCTCCTGTACCCTCTCTGGCAAACATGCCTCCTCGGAGTGTTGTGTTTCCGCTAGAGATGTACCAGAGAGCTCTACTGGCAAGAGCAAAAAGTCCAAGGCGGCCCCGCCGGAAACCAAGAAGGTGTCCGTCAAGGAGGATGGCACGGGCGGAGCTTTCATCATAAGCTCCACCCTTGACAGCAAATAGGAAAGCGTGCTCATCGCCTTCCTGTGGGCAAATGTCGACGTGTTTGCATGGCAAGCATCCGACATCCCTGGAGTTTATCATCGAGGAGATCAGGAAGTTGGAGGCGGCAGGTTTGGTCAAGGGAGTTCTCCACCCAACGTGGTTGGCCAATCCGGTCGTAGTACGTAAGGCGAATGGGAAGTGGAGGCTATGTATCGACTATACTGATATCAATAAAGCCTGTCCAAAGGATCCTTTCCCATTGCCACGTATCGATCAGATAGTGGACTCCACTACTGGGTGTGACCTATTGTCGTTCCTTGATGCTTATTCAGGGTATCATCAGATCTTCATGACGAAGGAAGATGAAGAGAAAACCGCGTTCATCACCCCATGTGGTACGTACTGTTTTGTACAGATTCCTTTTAGGTTGAAGAGTGCTGGTTCAACATTCGCTCGGGTGGTCCAAATTGGTTTTGAGCCCCAGCTGCATAGAAATATGGAAGCTTACATGGATGACATAGTGGTCAAAACCAAAGACAAGGCTACGCTCGTGCAGGACCTGGAAGAAACCTTTGCAAACTTGCGTAGGATCAACCTCAAACTCAACCCAGAGAAGTGCGTGTTCGGCGTTCCGTCCGGCAAGCTTCTTGGGTTCCTTGTGTCTCAATGCGGGATCAAAGCAAATCCCGACAAGATCAAACCAATCGAGCAAATTAGGGCGTCAAGACGGGTCAAAGATGTCCAGAGGCTCGCCGGCTGCGTCGCCGCCCTGAGCAGGTTCATCTCTAAATCTGTTGAGAATGCCCTCCCCTTTTTCAAGATTTTGAAAAAGGCGGGTCCAATGAAATGGGCTCCGGAGGCAGAGGCAGCACTGCAAGATTTGAAGAGATACCTCTCCTCTACGCCAATACTGGTCACACCCAAGCCACAAGAGCCGTTGCTGCTATACCTGGCAGCGACAAATCAAGTGGTCAGTGCTGCGCTAGTGGCACAGAGGGAAGTTGAGGAAGAGGCGGCAGCAGCGGCAAGGCCCTTAGGAGAAGAGCTGGACCTGGCAGGATCCGATCCCGGCGAAACAGCATATGCGCAAGCAAGCGAGGTAAAGCAGAAGAAGAAGGTGGTGCAGCACCCAGCCTACTTTGTCAGCTCCCTTTTGCAAGGGGCTAGATCAAGGTACTCTAGGATGCAGAAGTTGCTTTTCGGCCTCCTTATGGCCACGAGAAAGCTACGTCATTATTTTCAAGCACATGAGATCATCGTCGTCACCCGCCTCCCGTTGCAATGGATTTTGCACAATCCAGATGCAACAGGGAGGATTGTGGAGTGGGCAGTGGAGTTGTCAAGCTTTTGGCTCAGATTTGAAAGTACCTTGACGATCAAGAGCAGAGCATTGGTAGAATTCATAGCAGAATGGACATCCATGCCCAACGAAGAAGTTCAAGAAACCATCCTTCTCGGCAAAGAGGCAAGTAGTCATTGGATTATGTACTTCGATGGAGCCTTCTCGTTACAAGGTGCAGGTGCCGGCATGTTGCTCGTCATGCCCACCAGAGAAAGCCTCAAGTATGTGATCCAGATGCACTTCCCCTGGGAGTGGTCGACAAACAACACCGCCGAATACAAGGGGTTGCTCGCTGGTCTCAGGATCACGGCAGACCTTGGGATCAGGAAGCTTATTATCAGAGGAGATTCACAACTTGTCGTCAGGCAAGTCAACAAGGATTATCAGAGCCCACTAATGGAGGCATAGGTTGATGAAGTGAGAAAATTGGAAGAGCGCTTTGACGGTCTACAAGCAGAGCATGTTCCTCGAGTAGAGAACAGCATTGTCGATGACCTGTCAAAGCGCGCCGCCCTCAAGCTACCTGTGGAACCAGGTACCTTTGTGCTTCAATTAACTCAGCCATTCGTCGAGTCATCAATAGAGAAGAACAAGCGAAGGAAGATGGGCCCCAGCAAGTACTTTCCTGCAGAGCTCCCAAGAGCCGCCGGCAAGGATGTTGCCGGGTACCCCAAGCTTGCCGAGGAGCAGCAGCCTCCGGCAGGACCCCAGGCCCTTGCCGTTGAGGCGGTTGCCCCCGCAGTGGAAGACATGCCTTTAGTCCTTGCCGTCGAGCCTCAGGCTCCAGCATGGGCACAACATATAGTCTGTTTCCTCCAAACACGGGAGCTCCCTGAGGAGCAGGAAGAAGCAGAGAAAGTAGCTCGTCGGTCTAGCATGTACCAATTTGTGGATGATGTCCTTTATAGAAGAAGGCCGAATGGCGTGAAATTGAAGTGTATTCCTCGAAAGGACAGACTGGAGCTGCTGGCAGAGATACACGGAGGCATATGTGGCTCCCACATAGGGTCAAGAGCCCTTGCCGGCAAAGCATTCTGGCAAGGTTTCTTCTGGCCCACTGCCCTCCAGGATGCAACGGCACTAGTCACCAAAGGCGTGCCAGTTTCATTCAAAGAAGCTTCATCAACCAGCTCAAGCCCCTCAAACAATCCCTCTCTCCTGGCCATTTTCAGTCTGGGGGCTCGACATACTGGGCCCCTTTCCCCACGCTGTCGGGGGCTTTGAGTACTTGTATGTCGCGATTGACAAGTTCACAAAGTGGCCGGAAGTGGAGCCAGTGAGGAAGGTGACAGCACAGTCAGCCATTAAGTTCTTCAAGGGACTCGTTTGCCATTTTGGTGTGCCAAACAGAGTCATCACTGACAATGGCACACAGTTCATGAGGCACACCTTCATGCAGTATATCCAGGACCATGGCAGCAAAGTTTGATTTGCTTCTGTTGCTCACCCAAGAAGCAATGGCCAAGCAGAAAGGGCAAATGCTGAAGTGTTGCGAGGCCTCAAAACAAGGACTCGACAAGCAGCGCAAGTGTGGAAGGCGCTGGACTGATGAGTTGCCAATGGTTCTTTGGTTAATCAGAACGACACCAAATCAAGCCACTGACCAGACACCCTTTGCCCTGGTCTACGGGGCAGAAGTACTCCCCACTGAACTCATATACAGGTCACCTTGAGTGCTCGCTTATGATGAGCTTGAGCAAGAGTAGTTGCGCCAAGATGATGCGATGCTCCTTGAGGAAGATCGTCTTCGAGCTGCTGTGTGAGCCGCTCGCTACCAGCAAGCCTTGCGCCACTATCATAGCCACAAGGTTCATGCCCGAAGCCTTGAGGAAGGCGACCTTGTTCTTCGGCGCATTCAGTTTGTCAAGTATTCAAAAAAGTTGACGCCGAAGTGGGAACGCCCCTATCGGGTAATACGAGTCACCAGGCCCGGCGCAGTCCACCTGAAAACCGAACATGGCATTCTAGTGAGCAACTCCTGGAACATCGAACATCTTCACAAGATTTACCCATAGCGCGTGGTTGCCGGGAGCTCTGGCAACCCCCTTTTGTACTAGCCTTGTCGGCAAGGCATGTAACCCTATGTACAGAGCCAGGCGCAGACCCTGCGCGCAGCTAGATAGTTTTTAGCATGTACAGATTCCTGCTAGTTTCCATGTTTATATATATATATAATATATATATATATATATATATATATATATATATGTTCTAACAGGTGTTGGGAAGCCGCCGAGGCTCCGTGCCCCCATCCTCTCCTCCTTCCAGCTGCGGTGACGATGCCCCGGCAAGAAATCGAGAAGGCTACTTGGCGCGGCATCTCCACTGGCAACTCAACCAGATAAAGTTCCTCCCCTACCCATTTGTGTTCATAAGTTGTGACTTGCGCATTAGAAAACCTCGCCACTCTGTTTAAACTTGGGTGCTCCCATCCCCGACTCGAACGCTGCTTTGGTTGGGGTAGTTGCAGTAACCTTGGGTAAAAAAAGTGAGTTTGGCAGGGGGCTGGACCCTGCGCCTGTAACCCGGCAGATGTGATGCTCCGGCAGGCACAGGAGCGCTGGCAAGGTAGCTTGCCAGGGAGACTCATTTATTTTCATTAAAGGGGCATTTCGCCTCTGCACGAGCACATACATGCATGAGTTCCCGGCAAAAGCTCATCTTTTTCATTGATATGCTGATGCAAGTACAGATATTACAGAACATAAGCATGGGCTCGGTAGAGTACATTTCCTAGAAAGTTAAGAATTGGCAAGTGCCTACAAATTAAGGGGAAAAGATAAGTGTCCCGTAATCCCCATTCTTGCCCCATTCCTACCCAGGCATGGCAGGCTGCGCAAGGTGATGAGCATGTGGAATTGGGCGATGGAGAGCTTGATGAGGAAGCCTGCCACCCACCGTCTCCAGGGACAGCAGGATGAGGCCCCCGGCAAGGCATGTTGCCGGGGGAGGGAGCAGGCCAATTGATGGTGCGGCCACTGGCGGTCAGCCGGAGTCAGAGCCATCGTCCTCCCGCCCGCCATCGTCGTCGTTGCTGGCGCTATCTTCCTCGCCGTTGTCACTCGAGGAGGAGTCCACTTAATAAATGAGTAGCGCCCCTACAGATTCCTCCCTTTTTAATAAGGGGAACACGGGGCGCCTCTTTGCTATCGACTGCGAGATAAAGCGGCATGCTGAGGCCATCCCACACACGACCCCCATGTCACGCACTCTACGCGGGGTGTGGGGAAGCACAACTAACGAAAAGATCGTGGCGGTTCGCCTCTGCCACGCCCGCCCGCGCACTGCTTTGGGCCTGGCCCAACTACGCCTTGCGCTTATGTGTGGCCTAGGCCCAGGGGCTCCTGTTGGTGTACAAAAGTATGGGTACTTCTGTACCCCTTACCTGTGCATGGACGGTTGCAGCCACGCCTACAACAGGGCTTGGCAAAGCAGAGGAGGACGGCAGGAGGCAAGACAGGTACAAAGGATATCAAAACAGATGCCTAGAGTAGCCAGCAGCAAGAGGCGAGCAGGGCCACGCCCGGCAACAAGCCTTGTCGAGGCAACCTGCGAGGCCCCCAACAAGCTCCTTGCCAGGGCAGATTGCAAAGAGACCAGCAGAGCCACCACCCTTGGGGTTGAGAGCTCTGACACCATCGACAATGTTAAGACCAAGATTTGGAGAGCACATGCCTGCTAGCATGCAGTCCCTCACAAAGATTGGCAACCCACGAATCCACGTGGGATCAGAAGACGAAGACCCCCGGCAAGACCCTTGCCGGGTATGACTCCAAGGCCCCCGGCAAGCCTTGCCGGGGACGATCGCTAGGCCGCGGCCAGACCCGCGCCCGGCAAGGTTTCTCCACTTCACCACCACTCTAGTGCGATGATAGGCACGCCAACTAAGCAGGCGCATGCATGGCGGCATGCAGATCTTCGTGGAAGCCTACCAGTTCACCAACACAGCAGCTGGTTGGCCAGCGTGGCGCTGCATGCCTCATCGGCCCGGACGCGTGGCGAGGTGAGGAGGAGCGGTGAAGGACGAGATGGCCTCTGTTGTCGTCCCCAATAAAGCGAGAGGACACGTAGGCAATGCATTAAATGTGCTTGTCCTACGTTGATCGAGCGATAAGCTCGTATCACTATATCTTGCCAGCTCCTGTGTGCCACTGTGGCAACCCCTTTGTGTATAAAAGGAGGCCCAAGGCGCACGGAGAGAGGATTCGGACTTCTGGACAAAGCACGCACTGTAGCTAGTTCAAAAGCTCAAGATCACACATATAACCAGACAAAGCAGGACTAGGGTATTACACACCTTTGTGACCCGAACCTGGATAAAAATCCCTGTGTGCTAACGGCTCGACCTGCTCTTCGTGCAACTAAACCCCCGCCAAACGTAGAAGGGATCCTTGTGAACCCATAGGTGTTCAGTTTCCCCGACACTCAGCTGAGTTGCTCCATCGACAGAAGCATCCACCAAACCAGCCATCACGACTCCTAACCGTCTTTCGCTGTCTCGGATCTCCTTCCCTGCCGCCGGCACCCACCACAACTGCATCACCATCATCGACTCAGCAGATGAACCTGAGGAGTACATGGGTCCACAAGAGAGGTCACACTCTTTTATTTCATCTTATGTTATGCATTGCTTAATATTACCTGCTACTTTATCATCCCGTTCACCTCTTAGACTCCAAGTAAAGTCCAAATTAATTTTTAAATTTGAGCTTTAAAATTACTTGTGGGACACATATTGAGGCAGCAATGAATAGTATCTATGTCTATTATCTGGTTCACCTTGGGTATGCCTATGTTATTCATCTTGGGTGGGAAACAAATACTAAAGCAATCATCATCTGTCTTTTATTAAATTAAAGTTATCATCATCCTGCTATCATTATTTTTGGATCCATCCACTGGTTGTTACCATCACCCTAGATTTCTACATGCTCTCCTTACATAATCTCACTATATTTTTTCGTATGCATGTCAGGTACTATACACAGTCATGTTGAACATGTAGAGAAAAAGAGAAGAGTTTTGCGCAGCAATACAATGTCATGCAGGCATTGCTCCATGGTGGGTTCAATGGAAAGCCCTCCCCCCCTCACTAGATTGTAATCCAGAGGAAGATATCTGTCCTTAGGCGGATTCAGATGCAGCTGACCACTCCTATTTACCGCCAAGGTGTTTGCTCTAACATGGCATGATGATGTTGGTCATATCATGCATATGTTGCCTTGCAGTGCCTACTTTCGACATCATACATGTCATCTACTTAGTTTAGACATGTTGTGTAATGCTACCTATTTAGTTTCTATATCATATATGAGAATTATGCAGTCTCATCTCTTTTAACCACCCATAATATATGTGAAATATGCAATGCCATCCTGTTTAACCAGACATCATATATTTGAATAATATCTTGCCAATCCTTTTCTTCATTACATTTCCATTTGTTGACAACGTTTGTACATTAAACTACTCTTCCTGTGAATCAGCCATTTGAGTGGGCGCTGGAAAAATCTGGAGTGAAAACAAGGTCTTCAAAGCAGACAGTTCTACCTGTCGAAGCAGATCTCTTGTTGTGTCTCAATAGCTCCTCGGAGATGTATTCAGAGACAGATGACCAATCCTATTCCCCCACCGAGGTGTATGCTCTAACTTGGCACAGTTATACTGCTCATATCATGCATATGGTGTCTTGCATTGCATAGTTTAGACATCATATACACAATATTCAACACCATGTTCTTAGTTTAGACATCATATATGTGAATGCTGTCTGCTTAGTATATAAATCACATATGTGAATTAAATCATGTGATCCTGATTACTTAGATAACATGTATGTGGATTATGTCATGCGAACCTGTTTACTAAACACATCATATAATTATCTCATGCCATCCTGTTTAGTTAGTCACCATATCTTTGAATTATGTCATGCTACGCTATCTAGTTTAGATAGACATCATATATGTGAAATTATGTCATGCTATCCTTTTTAGTTAAACAATATACATGTCAACTATTTCATGCCCTCTTTTTTCCACACTATCTATTGCATCTGTCTCTCATACAAGGTTTGTACATTCAACTATGTTTCCTATTTATCAGCCATTTGAATTGGAGCAGGTGATGGCAGTATCTAGCAGAGTAAAAACAGGGTCTTCAAATAAAACAGTGCTACCTCTTGGTGGAGATAGCACCCCGGTTCTACATGCATGAGAACCAGCCCTACCACACATAACCCAGACTCTCATAGATTGTACCCCTATTGCGATGGACAAAGAACTAGCTTCACCCAATCTAACCCCAACCCTAGCAGATAGTAACCCAGTTCCTGTTGACACAGCACCATCTCCACCGCAGAGCTCCCAAACAAGAGCAGTTAGTAAGGCAGCTCCAGTGCCCAAAGCGCCAGTACTACCACGACAAACCCCAACTCCACCAGTTAGTACACCTATTCCTGTGGAGGAAGCACAACCAGCCATTCGTAGTTTAGCATCTACTGCATTTGATGTTGTTAAATCCTATGTCAATATCTTCCCATCATGGAAATATTGTACTGAAGATGAAGGAAAATTCCAGTTGCAGGTGTTCGTCCAGGAGTTATGTGTAAGTAATGTTATTCATGGAAATTACTTTGCTTTGTCCCATACATTCTACCTCCATGATGGTTATAATACAGCAAATTTTCCCATTTTTCTCTATAGAGAAGGACCGATTTGGAAACTCAGGATGAGGTAACATGTGCTAATACCTCTGCTATCTTCAAGAATGCTTGGTGGCAGTATCGGAATTACCTGAAGAAAACGTACTTCACTAGTAAAAAACTCATCAAATTCCCTTACGTTCTCTGGAGACACATTTACGGGACGATGACTGGGAACGCCTTATTCTGTACTGGTCCCGAACCAAGAATGTGGTAAGGTCTATGAGCTCATTATTTATTTTTAAGTACTATAGGCGTGTGTCTTACTGTACTCTGTTCGTGTAGAACAAGTGCTTAAACTTGATGAACAATTGTTCTCATTTAAGATTCCATTGCTATCGTGCATACTGATTTGCTCTTGTATCACTGTATTTACTCATACAAACTTAATTTTAAATTGAAGGATCCAGTCGAAACTCCAATGGCACAATAGGTATGTTTAAGCATGTTTCATTAACAGGTTTGCTCTTATAAATACTCTGTTGATTTCAATTTCAATTGTGTATACAGTTGACTTCATATCATGCACATTACTAGCATCAAAACAGAGCCAATAGTGTTGTTGTACATGTAGATCCATGGTACCCATATGAAATCTTGTTGTGTTGTGTAGTTTCCCACGCTTTGTATTCTTTCAATGATGCTTTGTCTTGAACTGATATGATTTGAACCGTGTCTCTATTTTGATTTGGCAAGACAATGCAGTGACCATAGGAAATAGATATATGTTTGTTTGATGCTTTTATTTTGTACTACTTGGCAATAGAAGACTTGGTAGTTTAATCATGTCCACCTTATAATGAACTGGTTCACTGAAATGAGTTTCATATACTACATGCTAAACCTGTTATGTGTCTGCTTGTTTCTTCTTTTAGAATGTTGACGGAATATTGGGGAAGAGTGCCTTATTAAGCAATGGTAAAGGAAGTAATGCAGATAAGGTTCTGGATAGTGAGACATACTTGTTGGACTCAACAAAGCTATTAAAACAGCAAAGGAAAACTATCTTGAAGACAGTGAGGCAACCCCAAAGTCATGTCTTGGTGTAGTGTTCAAGTTACTGGCCACTACCGATGGCACAAGCTATTCGAAGTCACCGTCGGAATCAGTTCGATTTCTTGAGTCTCAACTACAAGCTGAAAGACATCTATCAGCTATGCTGCAACAAGAAGCCGAAGGACTGCGGAAGTCCCTGAACAATTCAGATGCATACTTTCTGGTGCAACAACAGGCGTTGGAGGATTTTAGCATGAAACGGGAGAAAGCTAATAAGCTTGCTAAGCTTATTGCAAGCATGGTGGATACCCAGGATAACGTTTCTTGAGCTCTTCTGAAGTTGTTTCAGTTATGGACTTGTTTTGTTGCCACGTTTATTTGCACTGATGGCCAATTTAGATGGCCAGTGTATGTAATATGCTGCTTTGTTCCGTATATTTGCATTGGTGGCAAACTTTGATGCCCAGTGGATGTAATCTGTGTAATAGCTGTAATAGCCTAACGTTAGTTACTTGCTTATTTATTTCCTTATTGTCTTGTTCTTTTGGGGGGAGCCTTATTGTCTTGTTTAGTTGTTTACTTGTAGTTGTAGTTCTTTTTCCCCGTTTTTCTAGTGGCCACAATAACCTATTATTGTAACTAGGCCACAATAACCGTTGTAACCATGGTCCTGATACTAGCTGTAGTGACCATGGGCCTCCTATGGGCCGTAGGATCCATGGGCCTTCTACGGGTCGTATACTCGTTGGACCAAACATGGTCCGTACTATTCATGGACCAATGGCGGTCTGCAAAATGGGTCGTAAACGGGCTAGACTGGAAATCACCTGTTTATGGCCCGACCATAGCGGGCTGTTAATAGGCCATATTCGATGACGCTATGAGAACAGCCCAACGGGTTAACAAGCCACAAAAGGGTCGACTGTAACCACTGTCTGAATTTGGCACACAGGAGGAAGAGGCCAGTAATGAAACATAAGTAACCGAATTCTGGAAATGAGCCCAAGAAGAAATGGGCTTAGAAGGCCGAAAGGTAACACGGGTTGGAAATGGCCGACGGAATAATGGGCCACTAATGGGTATAAAGAGATACATTGTTCATTATGGGCCAGTTTCACCTCGGGCCTTTAATGGGCCAGGAGTTACAAAGGGCCTCGTATGGGCCGAAAGACGTCATGGGCCATACATGGGCCGGAAGTTACAATGGGCTAGAATCATATTGGATAGCCCAGATGACGCTACTGGGCCTAATTCGGATAGGCCATAACGGGCCGTGAGTTAGCGGGCTGTAAATGGGCTATATGCGAACATGTCGTTAACAGACTTTCCGTGGGCCGGCCCGCTACCTTTTGACCAAGTCAAACAGGCCGGCCTTTTCATTGGAATGGGCCTCTGTTGGGTCGTGCCATGTGTCAGCGTATCATAGGTGCCTCCCATCAAATGAGTGGATGACATCTGTCCCAACGGTGATCCGACACGTTGTTCCTCCGGTCGTTGAGAATTTTACACGTGGATCCCCATTGGTCTGAGCTGTTAACGGGTTATCGGATTCAAACTGGAACCTGATAGCTTAACAGCAACCCGTTATGGTGGATGCCACGTGTCAGTTACCCTTGACGAAAGCACTTCCATGACGCGCCATTTATCGTCATGGAAGTGGACACTTCCGTGATGATAATTTTGGTATTGTCATGGAACACTTCTACGATAGCACATGTATGACTATCTTGATTCTATCATAAAATCATCATGGATGTACATGCATGACAGAAAACGTGACCTACTGTGACAAACACATATCATCACGAAAGTGTATTTTTTTGTAGTGCAAGTGATAGTAGTAAAGGGATAGGTTTGGAGATATGCAAAAGCTATGGTGACTAAAAGATTTTGACACGTGGTTCCGATAGGTGGTGCTATCGTACGTCCATGTTGATGGAGGCTTCAATACCCAAGGATAATAGTTCTGCGAGTCCACAGAGGGATCCACCCATGAAGGGTCCACAAAGAAGTAACCTGGCCTATTCCACCATGGCTTCTGTCCACGAAGGACTAGGCTAAATCGGGGTAGGTATTCATGAAGTAGGCGATCTCCTTGCCCTTACAAACTTCTTGGTTTCTCCAAACGGTTTGGATAATCCCAAGCACACCTAACCAATCTAGGAGGCACCACCCTCCAAATGGTAATAGATGGGATTGTTGATGATGAACTCCTTGCTCTTGTGTTTAAAAAGATAGTCTCCTCAACACTCAAACACTCTCACTGATTTAGGCTTCTTGGAGTACGAGAGGATTTCAGTGGAAAGAAACTGGGGTGACTACAGATCAAAGTTCTATGGTTGGAGTGGAATCCATTTGATCACAACACAAGGATGAGGAGCTCTCTCTCTCAGAAAAATGGATACGGGAAGTGTATGCTTCGCTCTGGTTGCTCTTTGAGAGTTGGTGGAATGGGTGGCTGATGTAGGGTGGAACCCTAATGGTCAATCTTCCATGACTTGGAGGGGAATTCCCTAAGAACATGATGAATACACAAGAGGAAACACTCAAATCAACGAGATCCAATCACACATCTGCTAAATCCACATACACAAAGGGGAACACAAGATCCAAAGTCAACAAGGGAGGATAAACAGCAGATAGTTTGTCCCGATCCGTGAGGAAAGAGGTCTTGAATCCACTAGGAGGGTCTTCTCCGTGAGGAGGTCTTGAATCCACTTGGGGGATCTTCTCCTTGAGGAGACCTCGATCTCCAAAGGAGTAGGGGATAAGTGGATGAGAAAGGATCTATCTCAAATGAGCTATCACATTGCTGACCCTAGATGGAGAGGGGAGAGGTCTATTTATAGCCTTAATACTAGTTGGCGAGAATGGGGGGATACATGGGCCGGTGGCCCATTTACTGTGTGCAGATAGGGGGCGGATGTCCAGGCATTGGGCCGGATGTCCGGGCCTTCACGTCGGGCTGAATGTCTGGGCTGGGGGCGGATGTCTGGGCTGGCTTCGGTGGTGTTTGGTTGCTCTCTGGTTAGAGGTGGCCGGATTTCTGGGCTGGCGCCGGATGTCCGGGTCCTGTAGACCTTCGGCTATTCCTTTCGCCAGTCCTCTTCGTCCATGTACTTGGGGACTTGTCCATGTCCACGAGCATCTCCGAGAGGGTCTTCTCCATACCTAATCACACATAGCATTCCGGCTTTAGGTATTAGCCATGTCTCACATGGGTCATACTGAATATCACAAAGGAGAGATGTCACCTTGGTCTTGATAGCTCTTGCATGTGCTCGTGTCATCGGTCCACTAGGCACTTGGGGAGACGTAGGTAGGTCCATGGGGATGACCGTAGGATGCTCCGCACCATCTCCCCCCCCCCCCCCCCCGGAAAGATCCGACCTCGGATCAAAAACCTCATCATCATGCTCGTGTCATTGTACTTGTTGCATGGTATGCCAATCTTCTATGCATTGTTGTTGTAGCATGCGATCACCTTGAAGGGTCCATCGGCTTGAGGTAGTAGCTTGGACTTTCACTCATTGGGGAAACATTCCTTGCAAAGGTGTAGCCACACAATATCTCGAATGTTGAATATCATGGGTTGCTTATTGATGTTGAGCTTGGTTGCGAGGCGGTGTACTTGGTGCTCGATTACTTGTCGTGTACATCTTCTTGAGATAGCTTGCTCATGCGCTCGCATCCATGTTGATGCACTCTTGTAGAGGTAACTATAGAATGTCCAATGGGGACAACGGATTGAAACCGTAGACGACCTCGAAGGGGGACTTGCTGGTAGTCAAATGTCTTGCTTGGTTGTAGGCGTACTCGGCGATGGGTAAGCATTCCTCCTACTCCTTGATGTTCTTCTTGATCAACACGTGGAGGAGAGTTGATAGTGTTTTGTCGGTGACCTTCATTTGGTCGTTGGTTTGTGGTTTGTATGCTGAAGAGAAGAGTAGCTTGATTCCGAGCTTGGCGTGGCGCGCAGTGTCTTCCAAAAGTAGCTAAGGAACTTGACGTTATGGCCCGACACAGTAGTCTTGGGCACTCCACGTACACGCAAGATTTCCCTACAAAGGAGATTTGCAACATGTGAAGCATCATCTATCTTGTTACATGGAATAAAGTGTGCCATCTTAGAGAAGGGGTCCACACAACAAATACTGAATCCTTTCCATTTCGAGTCCTAGTCAAACCAAACACAAAGTCCATACTAATATCTTCCCATGGGTGATACAAAGTAGGAAGTGGCATATAGAGACCATGGGATTGAGCCTTAGACTTAGCTTTGCGACATGTAGAGCAATGGTTGGTGTATCGTGAAACTTCATGAAACATCTTGGGCCAAAAGTAGTTCTTGGAGAGCGTAGCGAATGTCTTGTCATGTCCAAAGTGTTCCGTAAGTCCTCCATCATGAGCCTCTTGCAAAAGCAACAAATGAAGAGAAGACTCAGGGATACAAAGCTTGTTAGCTCTCATTAGATAATCATTCTAGATATAATATCACTCCCAAGTGTGATGCGTTAGACATTTTGCATAAGGAATGGAAAATGAAACATCATGCACGTACAAGTCTATTATGTGCTCAAATCCTATGACATTCAGTTCAAGTTGAGTTACAAGCATGCATTTGTGGGAAAGAGCGTTCGCCACAACATTGTACTTACCTTTGATGTACTTGATCACATAAGGAAATGACTCAATGAACTCACTCCATTTGGCATGTTGCTTATTCAATTTTGTTTGACCTTTAAGGTATTTAAGCGTCTCATGATCCGTATGGATGACAAATTCATGAGGACGGAGAAAATGCTCCCACACATTCAAGACTCTCACTAAAGCATATAGCTCTTTGTCATAAATGGGGTAGTTAAGTTGTGCTCTGGAAAGTTTCTCGCTAAAGTATGCAATTGGGCGCTTCTCTTGCATCAACACACCTCTTATGCCATTACCACTAGCTTCGCAATGCACTTTGAAAGTTTTATCAAAATTGGGCAATGCAAGCAAATGGAGCATGTGTAAGCAAATTCTTAAGCTCATGAAATGCAGTATCTGGGGATGTGTAACGCCCCGGATACAACTTTCCGCATTCGTAACTCCAACTCTTGCCTTTTTCGGAGATGCGATATGATATTTCCTTTGTGGTTGGGCTTTTGTTTTTGTTTTGCATTTTTGTTCATGTCTTGCATCTCATCTCTTTGCATCATTTGCATTGCATCATGTCATCATCCAACCCTTTTTAAAACTCATCTAAATAAAATCGTATGGATCTTCGGTCCATTTAAATCGAGGGAAATGCACATGGTGATTTCTCTTTATAACATATATCCTCCCAATATTATTAGGGAGCTATAAAACAAATATTCCATTAGTTTGGAATTAACCATAACCCACTTGCAAAATATCCCATGCATTTGTTATCTTAATTCTTGGTCTCCAAACTTTGCCCTAAATTCTTTCTTCACATTCCGGAGCTCCACCAAAAATCCGAACATTTTTGGACCTTCCCAACCCTCACTTCTTATTCAAATCATTTGAATTTAAATCAAATGAATTTGGATTTAAATCTCACAATCATGGCCTTTTCTATTTTCTCGGAACAAGCACATTTTTGTGAGTCCGGGAAAATTATCCCCATGTCCAACTTCTTTCCCTAATCCTCTTTTTCTTTTCTTCTCTCTAATTCTTTTATGTTAAAGAAAATAAGAGAGAGGGAGAAGAGAGCCCAGCAACCCAGCAAGCCATCCAGGCCTAGCCGCGCCCCGCTCTTAACCCTAGCACGACCATCGCCTGATCCCCGTCCTCCTCGTTCACCACCTCGCGCCGCCACTCACACACACGCACATCGCCAGGGAGATCCCTGCTCGATCCCATCTTCCCTTGATGCGCCATCAGAAAGAGAGAGGAGCAGAACCCAGCGCCCGATCCCCATCCTCCTCGTTCCCCACCTTGCGCCGCCACACACACATGCACGCACCGAGCCGAGGGAGAGGAGCTCCTCACGCCCGATCCATGGACTCTCCTTTCCTTCCGTCGTCATTCTCTCCAGCTCCGCAGCAACGCGCCCTGCTGCCGTTGCTCTTCTCGCGCCCCGCCGTCCCTCTGCTGCCTCGCCGAGCCTCCGTCCTCTGCCTTCTCCCTCCCCGCAGATCCTCCTGCTGCTTCGTCCCCGTGCCACCCGGTGACCCCGCCGCCGCTTCGGCCAGCGAGTCTAGGCCGCCGAGCTCGCCTAGGCCGCACGACCATGGCACTGCCGGCCTCCATGGTTCGCCGCGCCCTGCTTCTCCCGCGCCGCGCCTCCTTCCTCTCCGTCTCGCCAAGCAGTGCCCTTGCCGGCCATAGTTTCTGCTGTTGCCTTCGTCGTTCGAGGCCAGCGCCTTGCTTCTGTTTTGAACCAGGGGCCGACGCCTCCATCGCTCGTCGTCTTCGGTTGCTGCCCCTTCACGGCTAGCGCACACAAGGGCTCCACCCACCTTGCTGCCCTGCTGGCCTCCTCGCCCCTCTTGTTGCTGCCAAGACTCGGTAACTAGGGAAGCCCAAGGATGCCTTCATGGAATTCGCCAAGTACCACTACCAATGCATCTGGATTCGCCAAGCACACCGGCTCTGTGGATTTCGGCAAGTCCCTCGACGACCGGCGTTTAGTACCACTACGATTGCCGTGTACATCTACGAAACGTGTACCACTACTTCCACTACCGTCGCCCCGAAGATGTTGGATTCGTCAAGTACCTCTCCGAGACGAACGTGTGCTACTACTTCCACTACGACCGTTCCGAGAACGTCTACTTCCTCTACGCCGCTTCAAACTCGACCCGCTCCGAAAAAGCACGCTCCAAAGGTATAACCCCGAGACGATGTCCGTGGACCGAATGCATGTGTTGTATGAGATGCTCGAGTTTTGCACCGTGATCGAATTGATCCTTGCACGTTCCTCCTCGTTTGCAATGCCATCGACCCATGGGAACCTGGTAACCGGGATCACCCCATCACCTTTTGCATGACACACTCATTCGCACACTTCTCTCTTGCATCGGTATCTCAATCGAGTTACCGGGACCGGAATGTTGCCGTGGCACCATTTCCGTTTCGCCGCCGTGGCACCCTTTTTGTTCCGCCATGGTGACCAAATGCTTCATAACATGCTCGTGTCAACATTTTCATAAAATTGCATAAAACTTGCATATGTCATCCGCATCATGATAACAACAATTAAAATGTTTAAAATTGTTGTTGCATTAAATTGCTAAATAACATGGGGATTTTCCGGAATTGTTGTTTGTGTTTCCGGCCTCATTTAAACTTGTCTAAATAGTTAGTTTAATTATGCTTCACCTCTTGCCATGTTAACCAACATTTAATCTTGTCTTGTTCATAACCGAGAGAGAAACTAAATAATTGATGTGGTGTTTCGTCAATATGCAACTCGTTGCATATTGAGCTCTACTTAACTTTTAGTGTTGTTTGCCATGCCATGCCTCATTAAACTGGACATGCATCATACTTGTTTGTGCATCATGACATGTTTGTGCTTGTGTACTTACCATGTTGTTTGCTTCTTTCCGGTTTGCTTCTCTCGTTAGCTTCGGTTTCGTTCCGGAGTTGTGAGGATTCGTTCGACTACGTCCGCTTGTCTTCTTCATGGACTCGTTCTTCTTCCTAGCGGGATTTCAGGCAAGATGACCGTCACCCTGGATCTCACTACTATCATTGCTATGCTAGTTGCTTCGTTCTATCGCTATGTTGCGCTACCTATCACTTGTTCTTCAAGCCTCCCAAATTGCCATGAACCTCTAACCTTTGACACCATTCCTAGCAAACCATTGCTTGGCTATGTTACCGCTTTACTCAGCCCCTCTTATAGCGTTACTAGTTGCAGGTGAAGTTGAAGATTGCTCCATGGTGGACAGGGTTATGTTGGGATATCACAATATCTTTTATATTATTAATGCATCTATATATTTGGTAAACGGTGGAAGGCTCGGCCTTATGCCTGGTGTTTTGTTCCACTCGTGCCGCCCTAGTTTCCGTCATACCGGTGTTATGTTCCCGGATTTTGCGTTCCTAACGCGGTCGGGTGATTTATGGGACCCCCTTGACAGTTCGCTTTGAATAAGACTCCTCCAGCAAGGCCCAACATTGGTTTTACCATTTGCCTCACCTATTACCTTTTTCCCTTGGGAGTGGCGCATCCCAAGGGTCATCTTTATTTTAGCCCCCCGGGCCAATGCTTGTCTAAGTGTTGGTCCAAACTAGAGCCACTTGCAGCGCCACCTCGGGGAAACTTGAGGGCTGGTTCTAGTTGTACGTACTACTCATCCGGTCGTGGCCTGAGACGAGATACGCGCGGCTACTATCAGGATGTCAGCACGCTGGGAGGTCTTGCTGGTCTTGTTTTATTACTGTCGAAATGTCTTGTAGCCGGGATTCCGAGACTGATCGGGTCTTCCCGGGGAGAAGGAATATCCTTCGTTGATCGCGAGAGCTTATCATGGGCTAAGTTGGGACACCCCTGCAGGGTTATAAACTTTCGAGAGCCGTGCCCACGGTTATGTGGCAGATGGGATTTGTTAATGTCCGGTTGTAGATAACTTGACACCAGATCCGAATTAAAACGCATCAACCGTGTGTGTAGCCGTGATGGTCTCTTCTCGGCGGAGGCCGTGAAGTGAACACGGTTTCTGGGTTATGTCTGACGTAAGTAGGAGTTCAGGATCACTTCTTGATCATTACTAGATGAGGATCATTCCTTTGTTTCTCTTCTCGCTCTCATTTGCGTATGTTAGCCACCATACTTGCTTAGTCGCTGCTGCAACCTCACCACTTTACCCCTTCCTTTCCCATTAAGCTTTGCTAGTCTTGATACCCATGGTAATGGGATTGCTAAGTCCTCATGGCTCACAGATTACTACAACAACAGTTGCAGGTACAGGTTATGTGATGATCTTGACGCGAGAGCGATGTTACTTGTTTTGGAGTTCTTCTTCTGCTTCTTCGATCAGGGGATAGGTTCCAGGTCGGCAGCCTGGGCTAGCAGGGTGGATATTGTTTGAGTTTTCTGTTTATGATTCATCTGTAGTCGGATGTTGTTCATGTATGTTGTATTGTTGTATTCATGTGACATTGTATGTATCGGATGTATCCCCACTATTATGTAATGTTGATGTAATGATATCCACCTTGCAAAAGCGTCTTCAAGATGCGCTTCTATCCTTGGTGGGACCTTCGAGTTCCATTAAGATAGGGTCGCATCTTGGGCGTGACAAGTTGGTATCGAAGCCTCGACCGACCATAGGAGCCCCCTTGATTGTTGGCCGTTGTTGAGTCTAGAAGAAAACTATTTTGAGTCTTAGGATTATATATATCGGAGAGTAGGATTCTTTTTACTCCTCAGCCCCTTCGTCGCTCTGGTGAGGACTCCTGACGTAGATGTTTTGTCTTTCCTCTCCTCAAATTTCACTTTTTTTAGGATCACGCGGGTATCTTGGGATCGTTCCGATATTCTTATGACGAGAACATTGTTCTTGGTGCCTCCTAACATTTAGGGGTTGTGGCAGTGTCCCGGGGAGTTGAGCTCCGAGGTGTTGTCGTCATAATTTTATTGTTGCAGTTCTGGAATACCTGAGTTTTGCCGACATCGAAAATCTCTTTTATGCAGTTGTTGGTGAGATAACCTCGACGTCACCCAGTACTGGGGATTTCGGGAGTGTTGCCATAGCTCGTATAACGGATGCTTTTCGAAGGTTGAGGTACATGATTTCCGAAGGTTTCTTGGTTATGTCTTGATGGATGGATACAGCTTGGATGTAGGTATTGTTAGTTTGGGTGAGATATATTGCTTCCCCTGTATCCCCAACACCAGATTGCATAACCAGAAAGTTTCGGGAGTTTATAGGTGGGAATTCAAGTAGCTCCTAGAATATCTTTCCAACAGATGCATGATATGGGATTGGGTAAATCTCTATCATATGTATTTGTTCCGGCTTATTTCTGCAAGCCAATCCTTTGTTTTGTTTTATTTGTGGTATTCGAGTTGCTTCGAAGTCAAATGTTGAATCCATACCTTTCCTAAACGGTGTTCTCATATTGCTATGTGAATACTAATCCTTTTGATCATTGAGGTTGTCATGTTAATTCTTTTCCAACCGGTGCGCTTCTCTTCGAGATGATCCCATCATTCTCCCATCCGCAAGATCAATTCTAAGTTTTCTCAACGGTGTTTGTTTCGTTCATCCCAAGTTGCCTTTGTTTTCCCGCCCTCCCACCCTTTTCTTCAAGGACTCATATATTTTAATCAAGTATCCATTTATTCATGTGAAGCCACTTCACTCTTTTCAATCAATGTTTTGATCCGGTGATCCCTCGTGAAGATGCTCACGAGCTTCAAGTTCATCATCTTTTGTTTTTTTTTCTTCTCCAGTGGATCCAATTCAATCTTTGGATATTCATCATATTCCTTTCCTCGTTTCTAATGCTTTCTCATGCCGATGCACCTCTTAATCATTCACCTCTTCCTATTCACTTGTTCTGGAGTGCTGAAGATATCTCACAAGATTTGTGTTTCCATTCTCAATCCGTTCAAGCTATTTGGAGATTGTTATCTCATTCAAGCCATTTAATTCAACCGGTGCAATCTCTCTTTAAAACCATTTTTCAACGGTGTTTTCTTTTGAATGGGCCCTAACCCACAAGTCTTTTCCCAGGATCTTACCTGACTCTTCTAATTATTCCGGAGCCATTCCAAATTCTTTTCAGAGTTTGACGTAAGAATGAATTTCATCAGTCAGATGCCATCTCCAAGATCGCTTTCAAATTCTTTTCATCTTTGGCTCAAACTTTTTATTTTAATCCTTCCGGAGTGTCTCAACAATTCATGGTGGTGTTTCTCGTCGTCATTCTTGAATTTTGAAGACCGAAGAAGAGTTCCTCTTAAATCCTTACCCGTTCTTCCAAAGATGCGTAGTTCAAGCTTGACGCCATCCTCTCATAATTGTTTTTGATTGTGAGAATCTTTTCACCCATCCGAAGCATTTCATGAGTTGTTTCCTTTCCTCCGAAGGCCATCATGTCATAATTCTTCATTCTCAGCGTGTAGCTATCATTCCCCAAATCTTACCGGTGCATCGTTCAAATACCCTCTAATCAGTTCATGATCTCTTTGTTCTCATGTACTTAAATCCCCTCAAGTATCTTCATTCGTTTTCCAATTCTTCCCGGTGAATTGTGCCTTTGCTATGTTCATTTTCAATTTTTTACGGTGGTCCGTTCAAGATTCCTCTCCCTTTATTACCATATCATTCCATTCGTCCTTTCCAATCCTCTCGGTGATTCGTCGAAGACTTCTTCAAGTTGGCGCTATATCTCTCTTCAATCCTTGCAAAAGAATAAGTAGTGTGCCAAATCCGTTGCTTATCATCAATTAAATTGGTGAAGGATACGCATAACTTAATTCTTATTCTTGTTTCATCCAAGTTGATTAATCTCTTCTTTTCGGTGTTTGTTCATCATATCACATTCTCGGTTCTAAGATGTTCATCTTTCTTTTCGGAGTTCCAAGCTCTCTCAATTATCTCGTCGCGAAGCTCCTTCTAAATCATCGCAAGGCTTCACCTTGTGTTTTGAAGTTCTCTTTCTTTTCATCATCCTTTTATTACCGGAGTTCTTCATGGAGGCTCTACATGGTGGTTCGTCAAGGATTCTTTTCATTCTTCAATTGTTCTTCAAGATTTCTCTTGAAGTTATGACCCGCCAAGCTATACTCAAAATTAAACATGGTGCTCAACACATGTTTTGTTTTGAGGCGTTCAAGTATTCTTCATCTTGCATTTCGAAGTGCAATTCTTTCTACCTTAGCTTTTGAGGTGGTGTTATATCATTCTTGGTAATTCCCATTCATGTTTCGTGATTCACATGTTGTCAAGAACGAGGTATTCTAAATCCATTAATCCCTTCGTTGGAGTTATCTTGTGTCATATTTCACCTAAAGCCTTCCCTAAGGAATGTTGCTATTGTGGTGCTTATCAATGATCCAAGTTTTCTCCTATCCTCTCGGCGAAAGCAGTTTTCATCTCTTCATTGATCTCAAGCAAGCAATTGTTTCCGTTAGTGGCCGGTTGTCACCTCATAATTTTGAGATGTTTTCCATAAGCCAACAACAAGCTTATCCTTTCGTTGTTGATAATCCAACAACTCCGTTCTAGCATTTCCTGTTAGCGTGCTCTTTCAAGATCAAGTTTTCCTCCGTTCATTCCATTCCATTTTTTTCATTTCTTCGGGAGGCATTGTGATGTTGTGCTCTTCACCCATCACCTCGTTTTGTCAAGATCGTGTTCTTTTCTTGCTTATCCATTTAACCGGAGTGTTGTGTCATCTCTTCAAGTGCTTTTCATCTTATCAAGTTTTCCTTCTTCTTTCAACCGGAGTGCTGCCCGAATTCTTCCTCTCCCATCTTGTTTTAACCGCAGTGGTTTTGAATTCTATCCTGTCCATTAAACTCTTGATTCATGTATTTGCAACCTTCAAGTTCTCGTAATACTCCTTGTTCATCTTTTCTAACGGATTGTTTGCAATCTCGTTCATCTCTGTTGTACTCTTTCTTTTAAATTGCTCAACCTCTCAAGGTTCATGGTTTCACTCGTTCGTCAAAGAAGCAACTTAGTTTTACCTCTTCTCTTCCTCTTCCGTTTCTCTCCGGTGCCATCCTAGATCTCGGGACGAGATCCTCTCATAGTGGTGGAGTGTTGTAACGCCCCGGATACAACTTTCCGCATTCGTAACTCCAACTCTTGCCTTTTTCGGAGATGCGATATGATATTTCCTTCGTGGTTGGGCTTTTGTTTTTGTTTTGCATTTTTGTTCATGTCTTGCATCTCATCTCTTTGCATCATTTGCATTGCATCATGTCATCATCCAACCCTTTTTAAAACTCATCTAAATAAAATCGTATGGATCTTCGGTCCATTTAAATCGAGGGAAATGCACATGGTGATTTCTATTTATAACATATATCCTCCCAATATTATTAGGGAGCTATAAAACAAATATTCCATTAGTTTGGAATTAACCATAACCCACTTGCAAAATATCCCATGCATTTGTTATCTTAATTCTTGGTCTCCAAACTTTGCCCTAAATTCTTTCTTCACATTCCGGAGCTCCACCAAAAATCCGAACATTTTTGGACCTTCCCAACCCTCACTTCTTATTCAAATCATTTGAATTTAAATCAAATGAGTTTGGATTTAAATCTCACAATCATGGCCTTTTCTATTTTCTCGGAACAAGCACATTTTTGTGAGTCCGGGAAAATTATCCCCATGTCCAACTTCTTTCCCTAACCCTCTTTTTCTTTTCTTCTCTCTAATTCTTTTATGTTAAAGAAAATAAGAGAGAGGGAGAAGAGAGCCCAGCAACCCAGCGGGCCATCCAGGCCCAGCCGCGCCCCGCTCTTAACCCTAGCACGACCATCGCCCGATCCCCGTCCTCCTCGTTCACCACCTCGCGCCGCCACTCACACACACGCACATCGCCAGGGAGATCCCTGCTCGATCCCATCTTCCCTCGATGCGCCATCAGAAAGAGAGAGGAGCAGAACCCAACGCCCGATCCCCATCCTCCTCGTTCCCCACCTTGCGCCGCCACACACACATGCACGCACCGAGCCGAGGGAGAGGAGCTCCTCACGCCCGATCCATGGACTCTCCTTTCCTTCCGTCGTCATTCTCTCCAGCTCCGCAGCAACGCGCCCTGCTGCCGTTGCTCTTCTCGCGCCCCGCCGTCCCTCTGCTGCCTCGCCGAGCCTCCGTCCTCTGCCTTCTCCCTCCCTGCAGATCCTCCTGCTGCTTCGTCCCCGTGCCACCCGGTGACCCCGCCGCCGCTTCGGCCAGCGAGTCTAGGCCGCCGAGCTCGCCTGGGTCGCACGACCATGGCACTGCCGGCCTCCATGGTTCGCCGCGCCCTGCTTCTCCCGCGCCGCGCCTCCTTCCTCTCCGTCTCGCCAAGCAGTGCCCTTGCCGGCCACAGTTTCTGCTGTCGCCTTCGTCGTTCGAGGCCAGCGCCTTGCTTCTGTTTTGAACCAGGGGCCGACGCCTCCATCGCTCGTCGTCTTCGGTTGCTGCCCCTTCACGGCTAGCGCACACAAGAGCTCCACCCACCTTGCTGCCCTGCTGGCCTCCTCGCCCCTCTTGTTGCTGCCAAGACTCGGTAACCAGGGAAGCCCAAGGACGCCTTCATGGAATTCGCCAAGTACCACTACCAATGCATCTGGATTCGCCAAGCACACTGGCTCTGTGGATTTCGGCAAGTCCCTCGACGACCGGCGTTTAGTACCACTACGATTGCCATGTACATCTACGAAACGTGTACCACTACTTCCACTACCGTCGCCCCGAAGATGTTGGATTCGTCAAGTACCTCTCTGAGACGAACGTGTACTACTACTTCCACTACGACCGTTCCGAGAACGTCTACTTCCTCTACGCCGCTTCAAACTCGACCCGCTCCGAAAAAGCACGCTTCAAAGGTATAACCCCGAGACGACGTCCATGGAACGAATGCATGTGTTGTATGAGATGCTCGAGTTTTGCACCGTGATCGAATTGATCCTTGCACGTTCCTCCTCGTTTGCAATGCCGTCGACCCGTGGGAACCCAGTAACCGGGATCACCCCATCACCTTTTGCATGACACACTCATCCGCACACTTCTCTCTTGCATCGGTATCTCAATCGAGTTACCGGGACCGGAATGTTGCCGTGGCACCATTTCCGTTTCGCCGCCGTGGCACCCTTTTTGTTCTGCCATGGTGACCAAATGCTTCATTACATGCTCATGTCAACATTTTCATAAAATTGCATAAAACTTGCATATGTCATCCGCATCATGATAACAAAAATTAAAATGTTTAAAATTGTTGTTGCATTAAATTGCTAAACAACATGGGGATTTTCCGGAATTGTTGTTTGTGTTTCCGGCCTCATTTAAACTTGTCTAAATAGTTAGTTTAATTATGTTTCACCTCTTGCCATGTTAACCAACATTTAATCTTGTCTTGTTCATAACCGAGAGAGAAACTAAATAATTGATGTGGTGTTTCGTCAATATGCAACTCGTTGCATATTGAGCTCTACTTAACTTGTAGTGTTGTTTGCCATGCCATGCCTCATTAAACTGGACATGCATCATACTTGTTTGTGCATCATGACATGTTTATGCTTGTGTGCTTACCATGTTGTTTGCTTCTTTCCGGTTTGCTTCTCTCGTTAGCTTCGGTTTCATTCCGGAGTTGTGAGGATTCGTTCGACTACGTCCGCTTGTCTTCTTCATGGACTCGTTCTTCTTCCTAGCGTGATTTCAGGCAAGATGACCGTCACCCTGGATCTCACTACTATCATTGCTATGCTAGTTGCTTCATTCTATGCTATGCTGCGCTACCTATCACTTGTTCTTCAAGCCTCCCAAATTGCCATGAACCTCTAACCTTTGACACCATTCCTAGCAAACCATTGCTTGGCTATGTTACCGCTTTGCTCAGCCCCTCTTATAGCGTTACTAGTTGCAGGTGAAGTTGAAGATTGCTCCATGGTGGACAGGGTTATGTTGGGATATCACAATATCTCTTATATTATTAATGCATCTATATATTTGGTAAAGGGTGGAAGGCTCGGCCTTATGCCTGGTGTTTTGTTCCACTCGTGCCGCCCTAGTTTCCGTCATACCGGTGTTATGTTCCCGGATTTTGCGTTCCTAACGCGGTCGGGTGATTTATGGGACCCCCTTGACAGTTCGCTTTGAATAAGACTCCTCCAGCAAGGCCCAACATTAGTTTTACCACTTGCCTCACCTATTACCTTTTTCCCTTGGGAGTCGCGCATCCCAAGGGTCATCTTTATTTTAGCCCCCCCGGGCCAATGCTTGTCTAAGTGTTGGTCCAAACTAGAGCCACTTGCAGCGTCACCTCGGGGAAACTTGAGGGCTGGTTCTAGTTGTACGTACTGCTCATCCGGTCGTGGCCTGAGACGAGATACGCACAGCTACTATCAGGATGTCGGCACGCCGGGAGGTCTTGCTGGTCTTGTTTTATTACTGTCGAAATGTCTTGTAGCCGGGATTCCGAGACTGATCGGGTCTTCCCGGGGAGAAGGAATATCCTTCGTTGATCGCGAGAGCTTATCAAGGGCTAAGTTGGGACACCCCTGCAGGGTTATAAACTTTCGAGAGCCGTGCCCGCGGTTATGTGGCAGATGGGAATTTGTTAGTGTCCGGTTGTAGATAACTTGACACCAGATCCAAATTAAAACGCATCAACCGTGTGTGTAGCCGTGATGGTCTCTTCTCGGCGGAGTCCGTGAAGTGAACACGGTTTCTGGGTTATGTCTGACGTAAGTAGGAGTTCAGGATCACTTCTTGATCATTACTAGATGACGATCGTTCCTTTGTTTCTCTTCTCGCTCTCATTTGCGTATGTTAGCTACCATACTTGCTTAGTCGCTGCTGCAACCTCACCACTTTACCCCTTCCTTT
This sequence comes from Triticum timopheevii, assembly GCA_963921465.1. Lineage (NCBI taxonomy): Eukaryota > Viridiplantae > Streptophyta > Magnoliopsida > Poales > Poaceae > Triticum > Triticum timopheevii. The sequence continues at coordinate 367,776,360 of OY997272.1, read as the reverse complement.
CCCATTAAGCTTTGCTAGTCTTGATACCCATGGTAATGGGATTGCTGAGTCCTCATGGCTCACAGATTACTACAACAACAGTTGCAGGTACAGGTTATGTGATGATCTTGACGCGAGAGCGATGTTACTTGTTTTGGAGTTCTTCTTCTGCTTCTTCGATCAGGGGATAGGTTCCAGGTCGGCAGCCTGGGCTAGCAGGGTAGATATTGTTTGAGTTTTCTGTTTATGATTCATCCGTAGTCGAATGTTGTTCATGTATGTTGTATTGTTGTATTCATGTGACATTGTATGTATCGGATGTATCCCCACTATTATGTAATGTTGATGTAATGATATCCACCTTGCAAAAGCGTCTTCAAGATGCGCTTCTATCCTTGGTGGGACCTTCGAGTTCCTTTAGGATAGGGTCGCATCTTGGGCGTGACAGGATGGTCCCCAAACAAATGATGCATTCTTCTTACTCAATGAGTGCAATGGTGATGCAATAGTGCTAAAACCTTAATGAATCTATGATAGAATCCGGCTAAGCCAAGAAAGCTACGCACTTGTTGCAAGTTGGTTGGTTGTGGCCAAGTTTTAATAGCATCAACTTTAGCTTCATCAACATGAACACCCTTAGAAGACACAACAAAACCCATGAAAACAAGCTTGTCAACACCAAAGGTGCATTTCTCCATATTAGCATAAAGTTGCTTATTTCTAAGAGTTTGCAAAACGGTTCTAAGATGGGTGACATGATCTTCTAGAGATTCGCTAAACACAAGTATATCATCAAAGTAGACCACGACAAATACGCCAATGTATTTGCAAACAACGTAATGCATCACATGCATGAAAGTGTTAGGTGCTCCGAATAAGCCATAGGCATGACTAACCACTCATACAAGCCGAACTTGGTTTTGAAAGCGGTTTTCCATTCATCACCCTCTTGAATGCGAATTTGGTAATAGCCACTTTTAAGATCAATTTTAGAGAAAATTGCGGCTCCACTAAGCTCATCCAGCATATTGTCGCGCGGAATGGGATTTCTATAGCGAACGGTGATAGCATTTATGGGGCGGCAACCGGAACACATGCGGAAACTACCATCTCTCTTAGGCACAAGAATAATTGGAATGGCATAAGGACTTAAGCTCTCACGTACATGCCCATTGTCAATGAGGTGTTGTACTTGCCTTTGTATTTCTTTGATTTCTTCGGGGTTGACACGGTATGGTGCCTTGTTCGGTAAAGGTGCGTCGGGGATGAGGTCAATGCGGTGTTCGATGCCTCATAGTGGAGGTAGACCCAGAGGTAGCTCATCGGAGAATACATCCTTGAATTCCTGCAATAAACGAGACAACACTAAAGGTAGATGGTGAGAGGTGTTAGTCCTTGCCGTGTCATCCTTGCATACTAGGACATAGTGTATAACAGTCGATGGGTTCTCACACACTTCTCTCATTTCTCTTTTGGTGGCCAAAAGCACTAAGTTTTTCTTGTCGCTCATCGTGGAGGCACTCATTTTTGGCTTGTGGCGCTCACTCTCTTTTTGGTGGCTCACTCTCTCACTATTTTCTCCATGATGAGTGGATGCTTGCTTGTTGGCGATCACTTGACTTGGTGACATAGGTCAAATTGCCAAGGTCGTCCAAGTAGGAGGTGGAAAATGGACATGGGAACCACATCACACTCCAATGTGTCTTCATATGCTCCAATCTTGAAGGAGACTTGAACGGTGTTCTCCACTTGAATGGTGCTGGAGTTGCTAAGCCATTGGACCTTGTAGGGACGAGGATGCTTCATCTTAACCAATTAGAGCTTGGTACATAGTTTGTCACTTGCCAAACTGTGGCAACTTCCTCCGTCGATGATGTCCTTCATGGAACGACCATTGATGCCCGCTTTGGTGTGGAAGATGTGACAACGTTGGTCTTTGTCTTATTGGTGTTGAAGTGTCAAGACCTTGGAGACAACGAGAGCGGGGCTCGAATCATTGTCACAAAAGACTTGTTCATCTTCCTCTTCATTCACGCGCCGGTGCATGGCCACGTGCTCAAGTGCTTACATTTCTTCCTCACTCATGGACTCAGAGGTGTCGTCCTCATTGGAGATCATGGTGAGCCAAGTGGGGCACTCAAATGTCTTGTGGCCTCAGCCTTGACATGCGAAACATTTGATGGAACTTGTCTTGACAGTCTCATCCGATGGAGTAGATGATGATGAAGCTATCGGTTTGAGGTTGCTTGTAGTAGGAGGATGACTTGAAGATGTCGAAGTTTTCTTGTAACTTGACTTGTCACTGTTGCTTGGTGTAGGTTTCGTCAAGGTAGAAGGCGTCGTAGTCGTGGAAGCTTGATTGTATGAACCGTAGGTCTTGGAAGAGTACTTGGCGTACTTGTAGTCGTCTTGCACTTGTCGCTCTGCCTTGGTAGCTTGGTGCACTAGCTCAAGGAGGTTCGAGTACGGTTGGAAATCCACAATTTTCTTGATTGGGTGGTTGAGTCCATTCAAGAGGTGTGCCATAGTTTGCTCCTCATCTTCCGTGACATTAGCTCATATCATTGCAATCTCCATTTCCTTGTAATATTCTTCAACAGACTAAGTTCCTTGCTTGAGTTGTTGCAACTTCTTGAAGAGATCTCGACTATAATATGTGCGTACAAAGCACGCTCGTATGACATCCTTCATTTGATTCCATGTTGTGATGGGTGGGTCACCTTTTGCTTCACACCGCTCGATGACTTGCTCCCACCAAATGAGGATATAGTCTTGGAACTCAAGAGATGTCATGGCAATCTTCTTTTATTCTTCATAGTTGTGTAGACGAAAGATCTTGTCGACCTTCAATGCCCATGAAAGGTAGTCTTCGGGATCATTTCTTCCGGAGAGCTTAGGCATGGTGAACTTGAGCTTGTCGTAGGGTTGTCCTTCAATGCGTGCAGGTCAATTGTGAAGGCGCTCTTGCCTCAGTTGAGGGTCCTCGACCGCTTGTTGCACGTGCTCTGCTGGATTAGCTTGACATGGAGGGCATGGGATTCTTGCATGGTTCCTCATTTCTTGGCGCTCCTTGAGGCGTGCGGTTTCTTCTTGTCGCTCTCGTCAGATGGCCTCTTCTTGTTCTCGGTTCCATGCGCGGATGGCTTGGGTCACTTCATTTATAGCATGTTGGGCTTCAAGGTCTTGTTCATTATGGCATTGTTACTCTTGTCGAAGGGCATCGCCATCTTGGTTTACTTGGCGATCTTGGCGTATTGGAGCTTGCTCTTGTTCCATGGCGGCGTGTTCTTGTCGACGTTGTTGTTCATGCTCTCGAAGTGGCCTTGCAAATCATTACCATGGAATGGATTTGTGGGGCTTGATGATCTTCATGGTGTTGACGACGATGAGAGTGAGGTCTTGAGTGACTTGAATCCGAAGATGTATCCAAAGAGTGTCGCCTTCTTGATGATGAGGACGTTGTAGATGAGCGGGTGGCCATCATGGCGCAAGTATCATCCTTGAGAGTTGCCATTGAGGTGTCGAAGTAGTCTCTTGTTAGTTCTTCGAACTGTCGCATGTCAGTAGCGAGTAGGTCGATGCGGTCACCCAAATTTGCTTGGTGTAAAGCTCTATGCACACTGAATAGTTGATTCTTGGTGACGTAGTTATTGGGCTCCTCTTCTTGCTCGATGAAGAGTGGGTTTGTAGAAGTACTTGGCTATCCATCATCTCAAATAACTAGACCAAATGTACCTTATACGATATTGAAAATGGATCAAAGATCACCCAAAGTAGTAGTATGGAAGTAGCACAATTGGTACCAGATCTTGTTGATTCTCGCACCTACACAAGTAAAGCTTTTGGAGTAGCTTGGTGAGGATGGTGGTACAAAATTTATGTGATTGTTCGCAAGATTCAATAATGTTGAAAGAGATTCACAAATTCGCAAGTGTAACAAGTAGACCAAAGCACAGATAGATAAATAGGGTCGTACAACCAAGGAACAAGCTCAAAATGTGGAATCCATACAAAATTCTCTTGTTGCACAACACTAGAGAGACGCTAGCATGATTGCTCAATAGGCGAGATACGACACTAGCGCACAACCTATAAGAGACAAAACATAATGACTTCTATCACAAGTATGCTATGTATGTATGGCTCCTGATGATTCTATCGCAATGATCCGAGATGATCGAATATGAAAAGTTGATATGCAATGTGGCGATGCTATGGCTATTGCTTACAAGCTCTTTGTTGTCTCTTTGCTTAGAAGCTTTTTATTCTTTTGATAGTTTCCTTTGGCCACTTATGCAAACTTTGCGAACCAAGGTAGCGATGATGTATGCGGGAACAAGTGATAACACAAGAGGTGATACAATTATATATGCGCTCATACCAAGATGATATACACGATGGAAGGTGTCGATTGATGATCACTAATGTGCACAAGTAAAGTTGCCCGGTGATACTCAAATGGCTAGTCTCGATAGGAAAGTGACGCAAAATGGGATTGGGGTTAACAATGCAATGGCAAGGGAGAGTATACGAAGGTGTCGTCGAGGTTACCGCCCTTGCTTACGGTTGATGGTGTCATGATGGTGAAGTGGTTTTTGTCGATGACGAATCTGTGGCGAAGATGAACGGCGGTGATGTTGGTGATTGTCCCTAAGTAGCCGAAACACATTACGAAACAGAAACCGTAACTCAAATTCTCAAAACAAAATTTGTCAAATTGTCAGAGGTGGAAGCGGATAAGCGATGGTGGTTTCGGAAAGCGGTGGTGGTATGTGGAAGTAATGGTGGGCACTTCGGTCAAAATTGGCGAAATTGGGGGGGGGATGGTGGTGGTGGAGACGTATGTTGCTGCCAGGCGCCGGATGTCCAGGCGTCGGGACGGATGTTCGAGGGGTGGATGTCCGAGGGCCATGGGCCGGTTGTCCGGGGCGCCAAATGCGTGGATGAGCTTGATGAACTAGGTGGAGAAAAGAAAATTTGGGGCAAAATTCGTGGGATTTCGTGGATGAAAATTGGGGAAAATTGTAGGGAAGCTAGATCCACTAGTAACACAGCAAATCCATGGATCAAATCCAACAAAAAATCATCACACCAACAAATCACAAAAAAAATGGTAGGGATTTTTTTAGGGGATTTTCAAAATTGGGACAAAACAAAGCAAAATTAGGCTAGAAAGTGGGGGTAGGGACTCCTAATTCATGAGCAATTCCCGGAGAACACGATGAATACACAAGAGGAAAACACTCAAATCAACGAGGTCCAATCACACATGTGCTAAATCCACATACACAAAGGGGAACACAAGATCCAAAGTCAACAAGGAAGGATACATGATAGCTAGTTTGTCCCGATCCGTGAGGAAAGAGGTATTGAATCCACTAGGGGGATCTTCTCTCTGTGAGGATGTCTTGAATCCACTTGGGGGATCTTATCCTTGAATAGGCCTCGATCTCCAAAGGAGTAGGGAATAAGTGGATGAGCAAAGCTCTATCTCAAATGAGCTCTCACATTGTTGAACCTAGATGGAGAGGGAAGAGGTCTATTTATAGCCTTAGTGCTAGTTGGGGCGAATGGGGGGATACATGGGCCGGTGGCCCGTTTACTGTGTGTAGACAGGGGGGCGGATGTCCGGGCCTTCACGTCGGGCCGAATGTCCGGGCTGGCTTCGGTGGCATTCGGTTGTTCTCTGGATAGAGGTGGCCGGATTTCCGGGTTGGCGCCCGATGTCCGAGGCAGTCATGCCAGATGTCCGGGTCCTGTAGACCTTCGGCGATTCCTTTCATCGGTCCTCTTCGTCCGTGTACTTGGGGACTTGTCCATCTTCACGAGCATCTCTGAGAGGGTTTTCTCCATACCTAATCACACATAGCATTCCGTATTTAGGTAGTAGCCATGTCTCACGTGGGTCATACAGAATATCACAAAGGAGATATTTCACCTCAGTCCGGATAGCTCTTGCACGTTCTCATGTCATTGGTCCACTAGGCACTAGGGGAGACGTAGGTAGGTCTATGGGGATGACCATAGGATGCTCCGCATTAGTGAGGGTATATATAGTACACACCTTTATTCACTACTCGGTGCGACCGGGTGAAACCACTCGGCGAGAACAACTAGTACAAACGATTTGAACTTTAGGCTTTTCGATGAGACAGAGTGAAACCATTTAATGGATTGAGACATGTTGACCTAAGAAATTTCCACACTTCGATGTCACCGACTGAAACTGATCGGAAATTTTGATTGAATTTCAGTTGGCAACATGAGGTTAGCCAGTGCACTCCGGCGGGACCGAAGGACGAACTCGGTGAGAACCAGGTTCTAGGGTTTAGGCAACGACTATGTCATGTGTATCTTGGTGCATCCGGATTGAAGTGGTCTGATGGGACCGGGTTTGACAGGTTTTTGACATAGTGGAATGTGGGAAAGTTTGAGGCTTTTGGAGAAATATCTCTAAGCACATGAGCAGTACAAAAACATCATTCCCTTTTAATAGTATTGGCTTTCCTATGGACTCAATGTGATCTTTGATCACTCAAAAATAAATGAAGAGTCTAGAGCCTTTGACCAACACTTGTCCTTGGCATTTTGTGGGGTCCAGTTCCACATCCCAAAGTTGTACCTAAATTAAACTCTTTCCTGAAATACTATTTGAGTAGGCATTAGTTCAATGATATATAAATGTTGTGATGAATTACCAAAACCGCCCAGGGATCAGATGCACTTTCAGAGCTGAAGGTCGCCGCCTCCCGGGATGAAGATGAAATTGTCGCATCTCCCAAAGAGGAGGAAAGCGAGGTCATCGCAACCTCCGCGTTGGAGGAGGGTGGTGGTGAAGACGATGACGACGACGATGACACTAAGGCCTCTGAGGAGGAATTCGAGAGAGACGAGGGCGCAGTGGCACCTCCTCCCCTATGAAGGCTGAAGAGAGGGCACAATGGAGAGGCCTCCTCCAGCAAGGCCAGAAACAAAGAACAACAACTGGCCATGCCGAAGATCTGCGAGCCCGTCGGGTGCTCGGGAGCGCCTTCGCAGCTCTCGCTATCCAAGTTGCAGTGGCGAGGCTGGCAAGGGCACTCAATGTCCTTGGGAAGGGACTGGGAGTCCTTTATCCCATCTTCAATTGGTGTCATGTATTTTTTTTGACAAAAGACAGCTTCGTATATTCATTTAGAAATTTGTTCAGTATAAACAATGGCCCTGATAATATCAGGAGACACATTAAACCAACAAGACCCTACATCATTTTCAGTTGACTTTGCTAGAACATGAGCTGCCTCATTACAAGAACGACTAGCATGAGTAAATTTACATGACATGACCTTTGGATCCCTTCTCTTAATATCAAAGACTATGGCACCTATGTGAGATCTGTCCTTCTCTCCACTTTTCACCTTACTGACCAAACTAGCACAATCAGAAGCTACAATAATCTACTGGAAGCCAGTTTCTTCAGCGAAGGTTAAAGCATGGCGCATAGCAATAGCTTCACCCAGCTCTGGTTATCCACATGATCAACAAATCTTCTGCTTGTAGCTAACAGCGGACCTAGGTGGTTGCGAAAGACAACACCAATGCCCATGCGTTTGGTCTGGGGGGGAATCACGACATCAACATTGACCAGGACCGACCCAGCCAACGGTGGAGATCACTTTGGGATTGTCGTCAGGTGCTCATGCCTAGTGGAGATAGTTGACCCGAAGTTGTAAAGATGAAATCAACCTAAGCTTTGATCTTGCCCACCACACATGAAGGATTAGGCATTTTTCACCATTTCTTATATTGTTCAGATTCTCCCAAATGTGCAGCAAAGATCATTGAACGGAGATGTGAGGCATTAGAAATCCAGTTCAATAACCATTGTTGCATATGAACAAAGCTTTTCAGATTTAGTGATATATCGAATGATTTCTTTAGCTCCGCTCGGATTTCTTTCACATAGCGGCAAAGAAGAAAAAAGTGTTCCATTATTTCAAATTTGTTACAATATGTGTAGTCATACCTTGTTGGGATTGATCGCCTGAGGAGTTGGTCACTGATGGAAGGCAATATTGTGCAATTCTCCACAACACAATCTTCATTCTTTCTAGAAACTGAATTCTCCATAGGTTTTCCACAATTTCTCCATAACACACTATTTCGATGATGACCCTCTACCTGGAGAGCTTTGGCTAATCCAGAATAGATGTGTTCTTGCAAGATTATAGCATGATCTCACCGTGTAAATTCCAGTATTGGTGTATGGCTAGAAGGCCAAGTCGCTGCACCCTTCAGAGCTTAAGGGAATTTTAAGAATTCTATCTGGAGTGTCCTCCACAAAAATTTCTCTAGTTGTTTCTTCTTTCCATGAAGAACCATCACTAGAAACTGGAGAGCTCACTGTTTGGTTGTCTTGCACAGGGACTAAGGCCAACTCCACCGCGCGACCCCAAACGGACGTCCGTTTTTCCCGGATTCTGTCCGTTTGGGTAGGGCAATGGGGTCGTGTCCGGGCAATTTCTGGGATGCGGTGACCGTGCGCCCAACGCATCCTGTCCGAGTACATTTTTCTTTGCAAACCCTTAACTTTTTTTCATCATTCATTTTTGGTACATGGGAATACATCACCAAATTTTGACTAGAAAAGCAAGACCAAAGAAAATAAGAACCACAAGAATACATTTTAGAAGATATCAAACTTCCATAACTGCTCCTGTAAGTTGGATTAGTGCCTTCTCGATGCACTCATTGTTGATCTGCGAAGGAGGCTCGATCTTGCGTGCTTCTAACTGATGCTAAAAATAGCACATACCCCATCGTTTAAGCACTTGATGAACACCCATCCGGGATGTTACGCATTGTAGACACGCGGCGGACGACCTTCTTTGGCAGTGGTTGCACTTAATGAGTGGCAACCGTGAGCCGACGAGCTTTTGGGCTAGCACCGAGCCCGGCCGACCGCCATTCGTGTATCTGCCGGCGGACCACCGACGGTGCAGATCTGAGCGGCCAAAGGAGCCACTACCTGCATGTGGCCTTGCGGCCCTGACAGAGCCTTCTGGCCATGTGCCCGGCCAGTCCATGGCACGGCACAGCCTCCCGCAGCCGGGCAAGCTCAAGACCGATCGGATCTGCCCCGAATCTGGCCGGCGGGTGCGCAAACCAGGTGGCCGTGGTTGGGTAGCTCGGGGGAGCCTAGGGGAAGGGGTTGGGCGAGCACGTGTCCGAGCTGCACGGCTGCAATGGCAGCGGCGGCGAGGGGAAGAGTGGGGAAGAGTGGAGAAGAGTGGAGGGGGTGCGAACAGAGGGGGGGAGGGGCGGATAGAAAAAGGCATCCCTGTGCCACCGACGGGCGGGCCAGGGAGGACACGCGTAGACGGCCCGCGCGTCCGCATGTTGTCCGTTTCACCCCAAAAGCGGCGCAAACTTGGACCGGGGATGGGTTGAAAGCGGACAGAAAACGGACAAAAGTCCATTTGCGCCCGTGCGCTGGGCTGTCTGGTTTGTCCGTTTTACCCCAAACAGACGCGCGCGGACAGGATGGGGTCACGCGGTGGAGTTGGCCTAAGGTGTGTACTGTACCTGGTGTGGTATCTCGCACCCAACTATCCCTAATACTGAAAATTTTCTTGCCATCTCCTACTCTCCATAGTAATCTTTTTTGTAGAAATTCCCTCCCATGCAAGATGCTTCACCAAGTGTAGGATGCTACTCTTGGACATTTTGAGTTCCAAAAGTCTCCATGAGGGAAGTATCTCCCTTCCATTACACGATGATATAGAGTGGGGCTCCGATTGCAGTCGCTAACACTGTTTTGCAAGCATAGCTTGGTTAAATAAGTGCATATCTCAGATCTCCAGTGTAATTTCTTTCTACCATCTTCCATGCCCCACCAAAAATTAGATATTGGCCTTCTTAGTTTGTCACAAGTACTAGCAAAGATCTTCAAACAATTCATCACATACGTCGGTATTGCTTGTGCAACTAATTCAAGAATACTTCCTTACCAGCCCTTGACACGGACATGTTGCTCGAGCCATTTAGCCTCTTCCATAACCTGCCTGTTAGAAAATTGAAGTTATTCAATGGACAACGTCCCACACAGGTTGGCATGCCTAGGTAAGTATCCTGTAGTGTTTCATCTTGCACACTTAGTTTACCCTTCACCCCTTCTTTAATATGAGTTGCACATCGAGGGGCAAACTAGATGGAAGACTTATGTAAATTGATTTTCTGGCATGTACCCTCATAATAGGTCTTTAGAGCAGATTAGAGGGCACTTGTACTTTTGTTGTCTCCTTTCACAGATAAAATGATGTCATCTGCAAATAAAAGATGCGAGATAGGTGCCCCACTTCTACCATTACAAATTCCCTTGAGATCACCAGATGATTCCTCTGTTGCATTAAACATGATAAGCCTTCAACACACAACAAAGATAAATATGAGCTAATAGGATCGCCTTGGTGAACGCCTCTGGTAGGAAAGAAAGGTTCTGTTAATTCACCATTAACTTTAGCAGCATATTTCACAAAGGTAACACATCTCATTACTATGTAAACCCAAGAGGAATCAAAACCCAATTTCAAAAGAACACCTTTTTAGTATTCCATTCTACCCTGTAGGATTTTGCTATGTCAATCTTAGGGGCAAAAAAGGGGAAATTATCTTTTTCTTTCTTAATGGAGTGCAAACACTGCTAAGCAATGAGCACATGAACCTGTAATGAGCCTACCAGGTACAAATGCACTTTTCTGCTCAGATATAATCTCTGAAAGAAGAGGTTTTAGTCAATTTGCAAGCACCTTTGAAGCAATTTGTAGATTACATACTAATTGGTCTGAAATGGATTGTTCACCTTTGGTATTAGTACAATTATGGAGTCGCAGAAGCCATCTGAAGTGTTTGACCCCATTAAGAAGCCCTCTCAGAACATAAATCTTGCTCCAAGAGGTCCCGATGCCTTTGATAAAAGATAGCCTAAAATCCATATGGCCCCAGTGCCTTTGTTGGCCCCATCTGGAATAGAGCATATTTAATTTCTTCGTTGGTGTATTCCCGAGCCAAAACTTCATTCATTTCATCATTGAATTTCCTTGGAATTGCATTCAGTACTTCATTTAGTAATTAACATTGTTCAAAAGAAAACAGGTTCACACAAAACTCATGGACTAGGCTTAACATGCCTTTCTGATCTTCACACTTCGTGTCGTCAGCCCTTCATAAACCTTTAATCATGTTTGTTCTTCATATTACTGACGCCCTACCAATGTACCTTTGACCAAAGTTGAAGATGAATCAAGTTCACTCAAATGTGGACAATGAAATAGCACTATTGGTACCGATCCTTGTCGATTCCCACACCTACACAAGTAAGGCTTATAGTGGAGCTCGGTGAGGATAGTGGCACAAAAATTTAATGCAAAATGTTAGCAAGAGTCAATAATGTTGAAAGAGATTCACAAATTCGCAAGTGAAACAAGTAGACCAATAGCAAATGATGTACACGGAAACACACACACGGATAGATAAATGGGGTCGTGCAACCAAGGAATGAGCTCAAAATGTGGAATCCACCAAAACGCTCGTGTTGCACAACTCAAGAGAGATGCTAGCACGATTGCTCAATAGGCGGATACGACACTTGTGCACAACCTATAAGATGCGAAATGGATAAACTTTCTATCCCAAGTATGCTATGTATGTATGGTTCCCGGTGTTTCTCTCAAGCATGATATCATATGATGTAGATTTGACAATCTTATGTGCAATGGGGTATGATGCAATGGCACTTGCTCACGAGCTCTTTGCTCTCTTTTTGCTTAAAAGCTTTTTCTATTTTTTTTCTATGGTCAATTTGTACAATGCACAAACCAAGATAGCAATTGTGTATATGCGGGAACGATATTGTGACACAATGGATGATACCAATATGATATGGTATGTATGCAAAGGATGGTGTAGACCACTAATGTGCACAAGTAACGTTGCCGGCAATACTCAAATGGCTAGTCTCGATAGGCAAGTAACGCAAAAGTAAGGCTAGGGGTTAACAATGTAATGGCAAGGGGAATATACAATGGAGGGATACCACGATACCAAGATGATATGGAGGTTACCGTCCGGTGATGATGAGTAGCGGTGTTCTTGAAGTAGATACCAAGATGATGGAGTCTCGTCCCTAAGTAGCCGAAACACCTTAGGAAACGGAAAAACCGCGAACTCAAAATCTCAAACGTCAAATGTCAAAATGGTGGTAGCGGGAATGCAGTGGTGGTTTGCACTTGGCAATGCGGAAGTGGGATGATGGGCTATACACGGTGTAAGAGTTGGAAGCACACGGTCCCTAAGTAGCCTAAACACCTTAGGAGACACAAGCCACAACTCAAACAAGCTCAAAAAACTATTGGGTTAAGTTGGGGGTGGCGGAAGTGTATGGTGGGCACGCTTATGCGGAAGTGGTGGTGGTGGTTGATGAAGAAGCAACCGTCCCTAAGTAGCCGAAACACCTTAGGAGACTCGAATCACAACTCAAACAACCATGAGGAACAAAATTGGTTAGGTTGCGGCAGTCGGTGGTGGTTATGCGGATGTAATGGTGGAGGGCCTAGGCAAATTTACCAAATTTTGGAAAATTTTGATGGAGTCAAATGGTGTTGGTGGTATTTTTATGGGATGGGGGATGTCAATAGCTTCAAAACGAGCTAAAGAACGTCAAAATCGGACTCCGAATGAATTAGTTATGCACAAAACGGTGAAACGGGAAAAATCTGAAATCCCAAGGGTCGTATGTCCGGGGTTGAGCCCGGATTTCCGGGGGTGTATGTCCAGAACCGTGCGTTTTTGGTGCTCCAGGGCCCGGATGTCCGGCTTGGGGCCCGGATGTCCGGTCGGATGGCCCGGATGTCCAGCCTGAGGCCCGGATGTCCAGCCCGACGATTCCAGATCTCGTTTGGGGCAGATATTTTCGAATTGGGGCGGAAAATTGAGATTTCGGGGTCAAAATTGGAGAGATTTCGTGGATGAAAGATGGGGAAACTTGGGGAGATGCTAGATCCACTTGAAACCAAGCAAATCCATGGATCAAAATCAACAAAACATCATCAAACCAACAAATCACAAAAAAAATTGGGGCTATTTTTGGAGGGGATTTTCGGATTTAGGACGAAAACAACAAAATCAAGCTAGAAAAAGAGGGGTAGGGGCTCCAAAAACGTGATCAACATGGCTCATGATACCATATGATGCAGGGTGGAACCCTATAGCGTCGATCTTTCACGTTTGGAGTGGATCCTACGGGGAGAATCACGAAGAACACGCGGAAGCACAAGGGGAAACACGGGGAAAACGAGAAAGAGACACTCAACCAACAAGGAATCGATCACACAAGTGCTAGATCAACATACACATATGAGATCCACAAGATACAAAGTCAACTAAGGTAAGGATACAAAGGAACCGTTCATCTCCAAGAGGAGGTCTTGAATCCACAAGGGGATCTTCCCGTAAAGGGGTCTTGAATCCGAGTGGATCTTCTCCGAAGAGGCCGCGGTCTCTCACGAGGAGGAGATCCGATGGATGAGCGAAGCTCTATCTCTAACTTGAGCTAAATCAACGCTAACCCTAAAATGCAGGTGGAGGGGGAGTATATATATAGTCTAAGGGGCGAAGGGGTACATGGGCCTCGGCCCAGATGCACTGCACGCAGGCAAGGGAGGCTGGATGTCCGGGCGACGGGCCGGATGTTCAGGCTTTCCTGAGACGCCGAATGTCCGGGCGCTGGGCCAGATGTCCGGGCTGGCTTGATCCAGCTTCTGGACATTCTGTGATGTGGCGCCGGATTTCCGGGCTGTCGCGGGGCGCCGGATGTCCGGGCCCTGTAGCACTTCGATGGCTGGGCTGCTGCTGTTGTTGACATCTTCAAGGGCCGAAAGTCCGGGCCGGGGCCGGATGTCCGGGTCCTGTAGCCTTTCTCCGATTCCTCTCGTCGTGCTCCTTCATCCTTGTACTTGGGGACTTGTCCATCATTCCGAGCATCTCCGAGAGGGTCTCCTTGGTACCTAGGCATGCGTAGTGTCCTTGCATTAGGTAGCAACCATGTCTCACACGAATGAAAAGGGGAAGCATTTAGGAACAGGTTCACCTTGTGTCCAATGGCGCATAGTCGAGGTCTCATCTTATGTATCCTTAGGGCTTGGAGAGTAGTCGGAGTGTACATGGGGATGAATGTGGGATGCTCCGCATCACGAGATTTCAATGAACTGTCCAGTAAAATATTTACCATGCTGTAACTGATAACTAAAGATGAAGTGCCACTAAAGAAGTTTGAAACCATCAACCTTTTAGATGGCCCACTATGGACACGGCTTAACAGTCTTCTATCTAAACTAACACAATACAATCAACTTATACAAATACTCTGTTCCAAAATAACTCCATGACACTTATTTTGGAACAGAGGGAGTAGAAAACAAGGATAGAAAATAATAGATTGGTGCATGATTTTTTGTAGGAATTCATGAAGGATATGCAAGTCAGAACCCATAAACAGTTCGGTCCAGCACCCACAATAGAGCTTCTTTGTTTCTGTCTCGATGCAAACACAAGCATCGCATCAACATCTCACTTGCCTGAATCTCACTCATTCCCTTTTCCATTGTCGGTACCTGCACAAGTCAGCAGGACGCCCAAGTCGCTGGCAGCAAAGACAGAAATAGCTGACGAGTAGCACCCAATGAGGCGCAGCAGTGGCAAGAGCCACTACATAAGTTACCATCTTTGTAGAAATTTCGACAGATCTGAACTCTATAAATACCCCTCGATGAAAGAACAAAATAAATGGATCTGTGTTCTGATTTCGCTTAATGCTGATAAGCATTTCATTCAGAAGTGGGGCAAGGAATTTCAATGCAGAAGGGTCATATCTATAAAAACAGGGCTCTCTTCTCCACCAGTGGTACCATTTACTTGAGAGAGAGCTGTCTCGATGCAAACATAAACATCATATCAACATCCCACTTGGCTGTATCTCACTCCTATTCCTTTCTCCGTCTGTACCGGCACAAGCCAGCATGCCGCCCAAGTCGCAAGCAGCAAAGACAGAAATAGCTAACAAGCAGCCCGATTAGGCGCAACAGTGGCACGAGCCAGCAGTTCATTTGCACATGAAACTTGTTTCACTCCGCCCTTATCTAGGTTAGTTCTGACCACTACATAAGTTACCGATTTGTAGCAATTTGAAGAGATGTCTAAACTGTGTAAAAATAATCCAAATGCCACAACAACAGAATACCCCTCGCCAAAAGAACAAAATGTATGGGTCTGTGTTCTGGTTTTTTTAGTACTGATAAGCATTGCATTCAGAAGTGGGGCAAGGAATTCAATACAAAAGGGCCATATCTATAAAAAACAGGGCTCTCTTCTCCACCGGTGGTACTATCTACTTGAGAGAGAGAGCAATTAATAGATCGCTGCAAATAACTAACTACTGGAATTATCCAACAAATGTTCAACCAAGAATCATCATGTCCACTGGTGGGTGGTGGCACATGGTTGACAGGGATTAAATAAAAATGAACTGATAACTACAAGGCATCCGTAGGTAAATTATCAGAACATTAAGGAAACTAAACATGATTTATTTAAATGAAAACTAGTCTTGTTTTTACCAGCACCCGTGAGTTTTCCTGTAGTAAGCAAAGCATACGGAATCCACATTTTTTTATCAAATTATAAAGTACAGCATTTCATGACAATGGCGTGCATTTTCAGAAATATAGAGCCAGAAAACAGGCAACTCCAAGGGATCATGTAGCAATATTAAGGTAAATGATGAGATCGCCTGAACTCTGAACAGATTTAAAAATAATCTATTTGTCAACCAAGGAAATGGTAATCAGTTACCAAAGGAAACTACTAGCAAGAAAACATACCAAGACAGGATAGTATACTGACCAACTAAGATTCACAAGAGTAACAGAGCTTGGATACCTTCCACAAAGAAAGTCAATTAAGCAAGGTAAGCTGACAGCACTCGAGCTTCCTGTCTTGATAGCCACAGCTTAAGCTGCAGACGGGTCACAGAACACTTAAGTGAGTTCAATCAACTCTCCAAGCAGCTTACACAATACAAGTAATTCATAGTTCAAAGTTAAAATTGAGTAAGAGAACTGGATTAACTGATTTCACAGGAAGATATGCTATGTCCAAACAAACATTCAATCATGGACACCAATCAGACTAGCTTTTCTATCATCAGATGTCCTGCACATAGCAAATGACTTGAAACTAAAACAATGAAAACTGACTACCTCACTAAACGGACGCTACTTAAGTGCATGCAAGTATATTATCATATAAGGAACCCCCGTATATGCTACTCTTAAAACCAATCCCTTGCATGTCATTGTTTTTAGCCTTATTGCTTGCATACCATCAAGGAATTTGTGAGGGATAACCCTTTTATATACAAGGGTAGTCCTAACAGATTGCTGGGTATTTAACAGAGAGGGTTAGAAACTATGGCTTATAAATAATACTCCCTCCGTTCCTAAATATTTGTCTTTTTAGAGATTCAAATGGACTACCACATACGGATGTATATAGACATATTTTAGAGTGTACATTCACTCATTTTGCTCCGTATGTAGTCACTTGTTGAAAACTCTAGAAAGACAAATATTTAGGAACGGAGGGAGTAATACTTAAAAGAATGGCATATGAGTAAGAGTGCATAAACTTTTCATGAAGGGCAAACCGGTACCTAAGAACCAATAACATTTTACAACTTTCACTAACTAGTGCTCCATCCAGTTCACAAAAGGATAGCATTTTAGTCAAACTTCTAAAAAATTGGCCACTGATGTTTTTTCACAAATTTAGGTCGGTTGTTGAAAATCATTTACATTTTGTAGAACGTGTCGATTCCCAAAGCGTAATCAACACAAAATGAAAGCCTACGTGAAAAAACTAGTATCATTCAACAATGCAAGAAAGGCTTTTTATCCATCAGGCAAGATAGGCCAAACAAGAACAAAATCCTGAAAATAATAAAAGCAGAACAAAATAGCATCTAGATTTGGGAGAACAAAGGTCATGGGAAGTCAATTTCCAAACTTTGCTCTCAAATTCCTGTTTTCAGGAAAGCAAACAATAACAGAAATGAAGGGTCTCCATTTCGCAATATAAAATTAGTTGTGTTTTTAAGACGACATTAGTTGTTCTCTTACGATGAAAGTTGCACTGACTGCACAAAAGAAGTTCATAAGTATTAATTTCTCCTTTTTGGTTTGCATTCATTATGCAAGTTAGAATTTCATATAGTACATTAAAAGACAACATGAACATATCAAGCAGAATAAGCCATAAATTACGTATGTACAATCTTAGATATTTCCAAATAACGCCAAAGCTCACCTAAGCTTACAAGACCATTCACACAGAACATCCACAAACACAGAGATAAAAAATACTAGTAAATACGTTGAATTTATATAGCACGATAACACATCAGTGGGAAATTAATTCCTCAGCATATTACCTTACAATTTGCATTACTATGCATCAGTTTCCTCGCGAAAAAGCAAAAGGTACTCCCCTTCTTCGCTTCATTCATCTCTTGCAGAGAATATGCAAAGATCAAAATAAAATGTGCTTAACAAGGAAAAATGAAGTGAGAAGATCTCATTGATTGTTGTTTACAAGGAATACACTTTACAGTACTTTACATACAGAAGATCGGTATGTGAAACTGGTGTACCCAATAGCTGTGAATAGGCCAGACCATACGATGCAGCTGTATGAGATATTTGCACACCTTACAATGCACAGTGGATTAGATTGTGACCAAAAGTAAAGTAAGAGTTCATTGTGACCAGAAGTTGGGGAAGAGCTAACCCTGTAAATGAAATAGTGCCTAGCACGGAATATAAGGAGAAATCTTATCCCCTTCTGATTATGCATCCATGCCTGCTAAAGAAGGCCACCAACTGTCGCCAGACACCAAGAAGACGGTGTACTTCATATATCCAGTGGACGTCTGACCTTGGAACACGTGCACTTCCATAGGTTCATGTTGAAGATTGGCATCTGCAGCAAACCAAAAGATCAGGGCTCAGCCAAAAATTCCACGGTCGTGTATGCTCCCTAGTTCTTTCATTCGTTGCTCCTCCAGAGGATCAGGGCTCTTCATGCGTTTCATCATGCGCCTACATGTTTGAAGAATGAAACATTAATTAAACCATACTACGCAGAAAAAAAAAATCATACTATGCTGATAGGTTAAAGCTTATACGAAAAAATGCCAGTACCTGTCTTGTTCATTAAGGGAATGAAATGTTGGCATAGAATCCCTTGACTGAGGCAATGGTACTTCACAGAACCATTCATGATTCAATGCATCCTCTGCTGATATGCGCTGTAAGAAGAAGACAAATATGTTCAGACAGGTAAAAGGTGAGGGGAGAATCAGCTAGTTCTCTATAGGGCATATATTACCGTTTCAGGGTCATACGTCAGCATTCTGTTTAGCAGGTCAAATCCAGCCTCTGACAGGGTCAGCCCACCAGTGAAAGATACAGCTGGAAACTTTTCCCTTAATCTATTGTACCTGAGGAGAGAATTGAAGGTTAGATTTTGATACAAACCTAGCATGCTCAAAACACAAAAGAAGCAGCAACAATAAGTGGTTAACCACTTACGGTTGTTTGGCAAATTTGGCCCTGGCGCCCGGTAATTTAGAATAACCAGGCCATATGTCCTCATTAGGTGTACCAAGCATTCTAAATATCTGCAGTCGAAGTTACTCACATGAGATTTTATTGATCTAGTTACAATGAACAAATAGAAATTATTGATCTAGTTACAATGAACAAATAGAAATTATAGATCAAACCAGATACCTTACTAAGTTGGTCGATGTCACGTTTCCCATCAAACAGTGGCTTTTTTGAAAGGAGTTCTGCCATAATACAACCCAACGACCACATATCAATAGCAGTGGAATATTCCTTTGCGCCTAACAGTAGTTCTGGAGCCCTGCAACGATAATGCATCAAACAGTGAGGCTGTGATTGGTAAGTGGTTAAATAATAATGTAACAGCACAATATTTGAAAACATTGATGCTGGCTAATGACTTACCTGTACCACAAAGTCACAACCAATTGAGTGTAAGGCTTTAGTGGGCTGCCATATTGACGAGAGAGCCCAAAATCACATATTTTCAACTCACCGCGGTTATTCAAGAGAATATTAGACGTCTTGAGATCCCTATCAAACAACACAGATCATTAAACAGAAAAATAAAACCTATTAAGAAACATGCATAAAGGTTGAAGAAAAATCAATAGTTGGTCATTACCTGTGAATCACCCAATTGTCATGAAGATACTTCACACCTTCTAGCAGCTGAAGCATCAAACATTTGACCTCGCTTTGACTATATGGTTGTTTCATAGTCTCCATGACAGCCTTGAGATCGTGCTCCATGTACTCCATCACCATATAGGTGCTGTCACCACTCCCAACGACTATTTCCTTGACATCCACAATCGATGGGTGATGGAACGATAGCAGGATATTTATTTCCCTGAGAGAAGTCAGTGGGAAACCTTCCCGTTCATTCTCCATCTTTACCTTCTTCAATGCAACAATCTCACCAGTTTTCTTATCCTTTGCCCTAGATACAATACCGTATGTACCCTCATTAATTGTGTTGAGCCTCTCAAACTCGTCAACACCCCTACAACCATGAAGCATGTTAATGCACCTATGCGGCGACCCTGCGGGGTCTGGGGTTCTAGAGCTACACCGATGACTCTCAGAATCAGTGTGCATCCCACAAAGAGCAGAAGAATCATCCCCAGCATCCTTCTCGATATCCATGTAGTCACCCTTATCTACTTCAAGATCCCTGTTTGCACTAAACTGTACTACGCCAGAGTCAGAAGACACTGAGGAGTTTGAGTCTTTATCCACCATCAACTTTCCAAGCTCTGGGCTTGTAACCTTTTTCACGGACCCTTGTTCTGGTGACACGCTTTTCTTCTTCTTTGACACAATTTCTTCCTCGTCATCAGCATCTGCCCATCGTGAAGTCCTAATGTTTATCATTGTTGGATAAGCATCCTCCTCCTCATCCTCCTCCATAATAACCCTATCATTGTCGTGCTCCTGTAATCTTTCAACATTTTGTACATCAACCGACGCATCCAAATCAATGCTGCTCAGGTTGGCAACCACAGTGCCTACCTCTTTCATGCTCGGGTTGCCAACATCTTGGACGCGAGGCTTTGAAGCATTCCTATCCAAAATAACCGGCGAGTATTTTCTCTTCTTACTTGGGGACGGCACCCCGCCCTCCCTGCTGACCCCAACAACACCATTCACACCAGGTTCCCTTGCCTTGAGCGGCCGCCCACGAGACTCTTCCGAGCCACTTCCGCTCGAAACTTCGCCAGGTTCCCTCTCCTCCCTCCTCCCAGACGGCCGGCTCCTCGGTGGCAGATGTGGCGACCGGTGGCGGGTGTGCCCATTTGACGGCTCCCGGTCCCTGCTCCGGCCGCCATCGCGACGACGATCTGAGTCGCGATGGCGGCTAGGGTTGCGGTGATGGTAATCCTTGGCCCTTCTAGAAGCCTCCAGATCGAACTCCCGCTCCTTCGACGCCTCGTAACCACTGTACCCTCCGTGGCGCCCCGCGGCCATGATGCGCAGGCACAACAAATCCCAGCAATCGAAGGGAATCGCGGGAAATTTGGCTCGCCAAACACTAGATCCACGGGCCAAAACCAAACCCTAGGGGTGTTCTGGATCGGACCGGGGATCGGACCTCTTCCGAAATTGGGGATAATATGCTGGAGCTTTGCACTAGCTCGTGCGTGCGCGGCGTCGAAGCTTATCGGAAGTCGGCGACCAAGGACGCGGAGAGGGATCGTGCGGGTTTGTGGTGCTGGGTGGCGGCGGTGGGTGGGGTTGGAGGGCGACGCGAAGAAAAGAAGAGGAAGCTGCGTCCGGCGTCGCCTATCGTGCTGTCCTGTTTGAGCGGTATCTTCAGAGTTCGCGTCGGACGCGGATGCGGCGTGTTTGAGCCGACTAGTAAGCGTGCACCTGCAACGCACGTAAAATCATAGAAAAAAATTTCTTAATTATCCTAATTAGGAAACAATTATTTCAAATCATAATTTGTATGAAATTATGCTTTTGCATATATAGTTTTGAAATGGACTAAGCAAGAATACGTTATATACAATAGTATGTTAGTCAATTTTGTCCTAGAGATTCACACTTATAACACACATAGACAACATCTTGGCCATCAACTCTGGATCCATATACATCAAAATTTGAAAGTAAGTTAGACTTTGAGCATATTTCATTTATCATCATAACTCCGTCCTTTACGGAAACGACAAAAATGTGTATTTAACTTTCGTATTTAACCATTATTTCTTCTTATATCTTAAGTCTAATCATATTGATGCTATGCACCTTCAGTGTAAACCACTAAATCAGAAACCGTAGAAGCATTAATAAATGGGGCATACAATTAACCTCACAAAGATGCATCACTATGTATCATAATCTATAGATACAACTTATGCTACCATGACTTTGTGTAACTACATCAATCTTTTGATACATAGTAAGTGTGCACGTGCAACACATGTATCATATCTATGATTAAAACATTTTAGATCTTAATCTTGATCCAAGACGAACAAACATAGCCCAAGAATATCTCAAGTTTTCAAGTCTTGATTTCTTATATCATCATCATTGAATTCCAAGTCGAGTAAAATGCCGACTATTTTTTTCTAAAACGTGTCATGTGAACATAAAGTCAAGTAGTGATAAGACTTTTTTGAAATACTGACACATCACAAAATAATAACTTTCATAATATGAAGCAAAATATACATGTTCCGGATTGTCGGACACAATATCTCTCATGAAGTACTCCATGAAATTTAACATCCAAAGACCACAAGATGACTTACATGATTACAATTTTTTGATATGTTCAATAACAAATATCAATAAAGATCTCAATAGCTATCAAAATGATTATGACTGGACATTTTTCTAAATCCTTGTAACATATAAAAACATTGCACCCACACAGTCAAATCGGACACGTCCAATATGTTTTTGACAACATCCAATGCTAATATAAACCAAATGACCAAAACGGCTATTGATAAAGAAAATGACTTGGGCTCTCAGAAAAACTGACCTGGACAACGTTTATATTTTCTTAGAGGAACGCCTATGCTTATTAGTACTTGACCAAAAAGGCTTCGATCAAAAAAGAAAAAAGAAAGAAAAAGAAGAGACACGCAGACACTTATCCCTTCACTCTCTCCCCACTACTCCCCATTCCATGGTGGCCGCACCGTCGCACGACGCCGCCTCTCTGCTGCCACGATGTCGCCCGACGCCTCCTCCTCCTCCCCTCTGCCTCGCCCCGCCGCCTCCTCGCCGCACGACGGCCTCGCCTCGCCAGCAACCCCGCCGGTCTTGCCTAGATAAACTCTGCCGCTGCCATCCCCATGTCCCAGCGTAGATCTAGACGGGAGCTAGAGGGGCATGCTGGACACGATGTGGGAGCGGGCATATCATAGCGGACCGAGATCCAGTGCGTCTACGTGCCCGCCGTCGTTGTTGGCCCCCGTGCTTGGCTCCCACACTCGCTCCGGGTAGGCGCTCGCAGCTCGCCTACTGCTCGGCTGCTCCAGGTACTTCACGGACTCAGGTAGTCGCAATTGGATGTCAGCTTCTTAATTAGTACTCATAGTTTTTGTGTACCTATCATTTGTCAATTGAAGTTGGAATGAAATTCTAGTCTTATTTTACTAAATTGTGAGATTCAGGATCTGGTTGATATTTTGAGAGTTTTTACCATTTAGGTTTCTGGTAACGCACATCAGGAATGCACACTTAAATTTATTTTAAGTGTGTACCTATCATTTGTTGTGTTTTAACATATCTTGCCATTACTCTGTAGTTAAAGCACAACGTCAGGCTGCAGCAGAAGCTTGAGGAATGCAGGGGCTAAGGATAGTACTCATCAACCAAAATTACCGGCGTTGCCAACCATGCTTTGAACTTTTGGAGATCAAGCTGTACGGTTGTACAATGAAGATTTTTGGTAACTACCTCAACTCTCATGAGATGATTATCTTAGAAAATCGAGATATTTTCTCATGAATTTCAGCTCTCCTGATGAGGCACATAGTTTTGTACTTGGGGTGCTCAGAAAGAATAGGATGTTTTCTTTTTTATACATCTCGTGGCTTATCCTTGTGTCAGAACAAAAAGGAAAAAATAATACTTGGTCTTTACATGGAAAGGACGCTCCTGTGGTTATTGTGATATCAAATTTTGCATAATTTCTTCTAATGTTTTATTTACTCTTTTACTGGCTTCCCTGTCTTTATTTGTGGTGCTTAGTTGTTCAACCTGGCATGCTCTGTTACCCAAGATGCAGTTTAAGGATTCAAGTAGCGATTGCAACCCAAAACATTGCAAAGAATCTGCTACCAGAGGCTTCATTATGCACATCTTTTCTTTTTACAAAATGGAGTCTGATCAGCTGTCATCACATCAACAGGTATGCCTACATCACCAATGTTTGTACATCGACATTTATTCACACACAAATGAAGATATTCTAAGGTTAGAACGAACATCACCTTCAACACCTGGTGTGTATCGTAGTTGGGTGACAGCAGATTGCGCAGTGGCCTCTCGGCGGTGTGAAAATCCGGCAGAAGAAATCACCTGATCATATATTTAATTATACTTCTGATTGCTCAATCATATATGAAGAACAGAATATAATGGACAAACCAGGTGATATTGCCGCGGGTGTCCTAGATGGGATGTGTTCTGCATTAAGAATAGTAGATGTAGCTTTCTTATGAGCCCTGTTTAGTGTATACCTCTCCCTTTCCCTTTGTCTCTTCAACTCTTTAGGACCTGCCATTTGGCCTGCGTGCACGAAATCTTTACCTAGGCTCGAGTTGGTGATATATTTAAGTTACTTACCTGAGTTGGTGATGTTGAATAGGTCCTCAAATGGGGTCCCTAAGTCGTCACGCTGATCGTAATTATTTACATTTTCCTTGTTACAAAATGTCCGGTTTGCATTGAAGGAATTTGGATCATGTATGGAGCCTGATCAGACGTCATCACATCAGCATTTATGCCTATACCACCAACGTCAGTATAGTAACATTTTTTTACACACAAATGGAGTTCCAAATTCGTTAGGCTGAGAGGATGCTATATGCAACTGTCTCAATCAGGATCTTAGTGTTCCCAATCATGGTTGTTGTACATGAAAGATTTACTTGAGCCATAAACAGGATGGTTGCAGGAGAAAATATGTACAATGATTTGGTGTTTTCAATGCTTTGAGCTGAAAAACAGTTCAGATACCTGAATTGCTGATGTTGGTTAGCTCCTGAAATGGAGTCCTTAAGTCGTTACGCCGAGAGGATGCCATATGCAACTGTCACAATCAGGATCTTACTGTTCCCAATCACGGTTGTTGTACTTGAAAGATTTAGTTATGAGCCATAAACAGGATGGTTGTAGGAGAAAAATAAGTACAATGTTTGATGCTTCCAATGCTTTGAGCTGAAAAACAGTTCAGATTATATGCTTCCAGCCGTGAAACTGCTTATCGCATTAGTCTTTTTCATTGTATTTTAGCGCTTCCGGTGATTCCTTCTCTATCATCATTGTGCTTTCCAGGTTTGATTCCTTCTGTGACACATTAAGTGGCCTCACAGGTTGGTTGCACGTTCCCCTCTGTTATGTAAGTAGCAACCCATAGTGCCACTTTTTTCCTTGGTGCTAATAGAAAAAATTCTCAAACATAGTACACAAGAAGTATTCAATGGCAGGAACACCGGTACGATATTGTGCATATATAATCATTAACACACTACAATATTTGTTTCCTCAGGTTCTGGTCCCAGTTCAATCACCGCTCCACACAGTAGGGTTAGCCGAAGAGTCTCTCAGGACTGTTCAAAAACACCATGAGAAAACTCTGTTAGAGCCAGCACACCTGTAGACTGTGAATCGAAGTAGCAGAACATGACAATTTTTTGTGAAATCGGTCACTCCATCTAACCACACTGATTAATGTGTTTATCCAAGAATAGTATTCAGTAGAATAGAAGTAGAGTAGACAGGCATGGTAAATCTCAGACAGATATAGGAGAGAAATTCTGCAGTGAGGGAGCAAAGCGAAGCTGGGACTGAACCTGGAGACAATATCCGATGACGCTGATATGCTCAACACCCTTGAACAGGACCAGCGGGAACACGTTCCGCCCTTGCACCACCAGGTCTTGCCGTCCTGTTGCTGGTTGGCGAGCCGGTACTTCCCGTCGGCCTTGTTGGTATCGGAAACGCCAGAGAAGAGCTACGCCGTAGGCACGAAGTCTTTCCCGGTGACCATGTATCCGTCGGGGACTCGAACGTCCACCATACGACTGTGTCGTCAGCACGGAACAACACAAAGTTGTCATCATCGCGCAGGGCGCCCGCGACTCAGGCAGATCTAATTGAGCGACCAGGTGGGTTTCCATTGGCCGTGGAAATAATACCTAGCCGATCTGATGGGCTGTCTGCTGCTTCAAAACTCAGGCAAATTGCTGCATAATAATCTTGTTGTAGCCTGACAAATCTGTGAATATTTGATTGTAGGTGAAAGGAGGAGCGGCCACCCACTCGACGGTGCGGTGCAGGGTGGCAAGGGAGCCGGCAGGGAGGTGTCAACGCGGTCCATGGCCGCGAGGGAACCGTCCAGGAAGGCGACGATGCGATGCAGGGATCGAGGCCGCCGTGCTGGGAGCCGACGGGGCTGCTGAGCTTCCTTCGGGGCGGTGGCGAGGAAAGGCAGGAGAGGGGCGAGGGAGACGATTAGGTTTAGATTGCTTTTTTCAAATTTATTAGATGGTTAGATTAGCGTGATTTGAGGGGCTGCGGAGGTGGGATGGAGAGTTTCATATTTTCATCTGGTGGAGTACGGTCAGTCCATGTAAACTGCTAAGCGCACACCAGATCTCGAGTAAATTAATGATGGCTGTTAGATTGGGTCGTGTGGGCTTCATCCTGTGGTGGTGATGTGTTTGTGTACATTTGTTGGGGTGTACGTAAGAAAGTTCTTGTTTGATTGTTTAATAGTAGTGGAGATGGAGATGGCAGGTTGGGTCCGGATTGTCAGAGGACGGTGAATCAGTGGTAGGCCCTGATCGCAGAAAGGGCTATTACTCATGAACCGTAGGCTAAAAAATTGAGAGAGCAAGCAGTAAGAGACAACTCCAAGGCGCGCACCCATTTCATCTGTGTGTGTCCAACGCGTTGTCTTTTTTGTTCGCGTGTGTTCGTTCGGATCAAAACTGACACAGAAGTCGGCCTAAGGCGCCAATCCAAACGGATGCATGTTCGCTTTCTCCGCCTGGCAACTCATTCCTAGTGCAAACTTGGGCCTCATTTGCATCGGCGCGAACACGAAACAAACACGCGCAACGCCCGCCTACTCCTCCCCCTTGTCCGCCAATCGGCGGCACGGCCACCACCATTTTCCCTCACTTTTCCCAAAAATGGACTCAAAATAGTTCTAGACTCGACAACGGGAACGATTCCACCAATCAAGGGGGCTCCTGCAGTCGGTAAAGCTCTGGTGCCAACTTGTAGCACCCAAGATGCAATCCTATCCTGATCACGTTATGAATCCATGATTGGGGCAAAATCACATTTCAAGCGCATAGCAAGGTGCATGTCATTACAACATACCATGTACTGAATAGATGAGAATACCAGATAAAGGCTTACACTCGACACAATTTACATCATGAATACATCATTACATAGCAATCATCATACAGAAGAGCATGATCCGACTACGGATGAAATCAAACGAAAAAGAACAACATCCACCCTGCTAATCCAGGCTCCCGACCCGGAACCCATCCTAAATCGATGAAGAAGAAGAAGCAGAACTCCAAAAGCAAACAGTCATCGCTCTCACGTCAAAGCATCGCTTTACATGTACATGCACCTGTTGTTGTAGTAATCTGTGAGCCACGAGGACTCGACAATCTCATTACTTTGGGCCATGGGTATCAATACTAGCAAAGCTTAATGGGTATGAAATGGATAAGTGGTGAGGTTGTAGCAAACACTAAGCATTTGTATGGTGGCTAACTTACGAGTACAAAAGTAAGAAGAGCAAACTACGCATAACGGTCGCAAAACTAGTAATGATCAAGAAGTGATCCTGAACTACTTACGAGTCAATCATAACCCCACCGTGTTCTCTTCCCGAACTTCCTCGAAAAGAGACGGTCACGGTTACGCACGCGGTTGGTGTATTTTATTTGAAGTTTAGTGTCAAGTTCTCTACAGCCAGATATTATAAATTTCCAAGTCGTCACATAACCGCGGGCACGACTTCCTAAAAGATTTAACCCTACAGGGGTATCCCAACTTTTTCCATCATAAACTCTCACGATCCGCGGCGGAAAACCTCCATCTCGAGACAACCTGATCAACCTCGGAATCCCGGTGCACAAGACACTTTGACAATGGTAAAACAAAAATAGCAAGACCTCCCAACGTGCCGACACCCTGATAGGAGTCGCACGTATCTCATCTCAGGCCACGATCCGATGAGCTAAGTTTTTACGGTCACTGAGACCCAAGTTGCTAAGGGGGCGCCGCAAGGTGCTCTGTTTTGGACCACCACTCATGAGGAGCACTGGCCCGGGTTGTTGATTAATTATCCTTAGGGTCCGGAAAGTCCCTATGCAAATTTTAGTTGTTATTAGTCAAATGGTAAAACCATAGTTGGGCCTTGCTGGAAGAGTTTTATTCAAAGCGAACTGTCGAGGGGGGCCATAAACCCCAACCGTGTAAGGAACGCAAATCAAAGAACATAACACCGGTATGACAAAAACTAGGGCGGCAAGTGTGGAACAAAACACCAAACAAAAGGCTAAGCCTTCCACCCTTTACGAAGTATATAGATGCATTAATTAAATAAGAAATATTGAGATATCCCATGATATCCATGTCCCAACATGGAACAACCTGAAACTGCACCTACAACTAGTAACGTCATAAGAGGGCCTGAGCAAAGCGGTAACATGGCCAAACAACGGTTTGCTGGGTTGGTGGAAGGTTAGAGGCTTATCATGGCAATTGGGAGGCTGACAAACAAGTGGTAGGTAGCGCGACATAATTGAAGGAAATATGCCCTAGAGGCAATAATAAAGTTATTATTTATTTCCTTATATTCATGATAATTTTTATTATTCTTGCTAGAATTGTATTAACCGAAAACTTAGTACATGTGTGGATACATAGACAAAACATAGTGTCCCTAGTATGCCTCTACTTGACTAGCTCGTTGATCAAAGATGGTTAAGTTTCCTAACCATAGACATG
Source organism: Triticum timopheevii (assembly GCA_963921465.1). Classification (NCBI taxonomy): domain Eukaryota; kingdom Viridiplantae; phylum Streptophyta; class Magnoliopsida; order Poales; family Poaceae; genus Triticum; species Triticum timopheevii. The sequence continues at coordinate 367,747,933 of OY997272.1, read as the reverse complement.
TGTTGTCATTTGATAAACGGGATCACATCATTAGGAGAATGATGTGATTGACATGACACATCCGTTAGCTTAGCATTATGATCATTACAGTTTCATTGCTACTGATTTCTTCATGACTTATACATGTTCCTCAAACTATGAGATTATGCAACTCCCGAATACTAGAGGAACATTTTGTGTGTACCAAACGTCACAACGTAAATAGGTGATTATAAAGGTGCTCTGCAGGTGTCTCCGAAGGTGTTTGTTGGGTTGGCATAGATCGAGATTAGGATTTGTCACTCCGTGTTTCAGAGAGGTACCTCTAGGCCCTCTCGGTAATGCTCATCACTATAAGCCTTGCAAGCAATGTGACTAATGAGTTAGTTGCGGGATGAAGTATTACGGAACGAGTAAAGAGACTTGCCGGTAACGAGATTAAACTAGGTATGATGATACCGATGATCGAATCTCGGGCAAGTAATATACCGATGACAAAGGGAACAATGTATGTTGTTGTGCGGTTTGACTGATAAAGATCTTCGTAGAATATGTAGGAGACAATATGACACTACTAGGGAAAAGCCTATACACAGAATCTTACCAGCAGCGCTCCTCAAAATACCACGCTACTGCATAGTTCTCGATCAGAGATGTGTCTCGATCATGGATCAGAGATGTGTCTCAATCATGTCTGCATAGTTCTCGAACCCGTAGGGTCCGCACGCTTAACGTTCGATGACGATTTGTATTATGAGTTATGTGTTTTGATGACCGAAGTTTGTTCGGAGTCCCGGATGAGATCACGAACATGAAGAGGAGTCTCGAAATGGTCGAGACATAAATATTGATATATTGGACCATGTTATTCGGACACCAGAAGTGTTCCGGATGGTTTCGGGTAAAAACGGAGTGCTGGAGGGGTTACCAGAAACCCCGAGGGAACTAATGGGAAACCATAGGCCTTAGTGGAGAGAGAGAAGGGCAGCCAGGGCAGGCCGCATGCCCCCCTTAGCAGTCCGAATTGGACAAGGGAGGGGGGCGGTACCCCCTTTCCTACTCCCTCTCCCTCTCCTTCATTCCCCCCCTCGTCCTTTGTGGAGGAATCCTACTAGGGCTAGTAGTCCTAGTAGGACTCCCTATCCTTGGGCGTGCCCTTAGGGCCGGCCGGACTCCCCCTCCCTCCTTTATATACGGGGACAGGGGGCACCCTAGAACACACAAGTTTCTCTTAACCGTGAGCGGTGCCCCTCCATAGTTACATACCTCGATCATACCATCATAGTGCTTAGGCGAAGCCCTGCGCCGGTAACATCATCATCACCGTCGCCATGTCGTCGTGCTGACAGAACTCACCCTCGTCATCAACTGGATCAAGAGCACGAGGGACGTCATCGAGTTGAACGAGTGTTGAACGCAGAGGTGTCGTACGTTCGGTACTTGGATCGGTTGGATCGCGAAGAAGTTCGACAATATCAACCGCGTTACTAAACGCTTCCGCTTTGAGTCTACGAGGGTACATGGACACACTCTCCCCTCTCGTTACTATGCATCTCCTAGATAGATATTGTGTGATCATAGGATTTTTTTTTTGAAATTACTGCCTTCCCCAATAGTGGCATCCGAGCCAAGTCTATGCGTAGATGTTATATGCACGAGTAGAACACAAAGAGTTGTGGGCGATAATAGTCATACTGCTTACCACCAACGTCTTACTTTGATTCGGCGGTATTGTTGGATAAAGCGGTCCGGACCGACATTACATGATCGCATTCATGAGACTGGTTCTACCGACGTGATTTTTGCACATAGGTGGCTGGCGGGTGTCTGTTTCTCCAACTTTAGTTGAATTGAGTTTGACTACGACCGGTCCTTGTTGAAGGTTAAAACACCACACTTGACGAAAAATCACTGTGGTTTTGATGCGTAGGTAAGAACGGTTCTTGCTAGAAGCCCGTAGCAGCCACGTAAAACTTGCAACAACAAAGTAGAGGACGTCTAACTTGTTTTTGCAGGGGGCTTGCTGTGAAGTGATATAGTCAAGGCATGATGTGATATAAATTGTTGTATGAGATGATCATGTTTTGTAACAAAGTTATCGGCAACTGGCAGGAGCCATATGGTTGTCGCTTTATTGTATGCAATGCAATCGCCATGTAATTGTTTTAATTTATCACTAAGTGGTAGCGATAGTCGTAGAAACAATAGTTGGCGAGACGACAACGATGCTACGATGGAGATCAAGGTGTCGTGCCGGTGATGATGGAGATCATGACGATGCTTCGGTGATGGAGATCATGAGCAGAAGATGATTATGACCATATCATGTCACATTTTTTGATTGCATGTGATGTTTATCTTTTATGCATCTTATTTTGCTTAGTACGGCGATAGCATTATAAGATGATCCCTTACTAAATTTTAAGGTATAAGTGTTCTGCCTGAGTATGCACCGTTGCTATAGTTCGTCGTGCTGAGACACCACGTGATGATCAGGTGTGATAAGCTCTACGTTCACATACAACGGGTGCAAGCCAGTTTTGCACACGCAGAATACTCGGTTTAAACTTGACGAGCCTAGCATATGCAGATATGGCCTCAGAACACTGAGATCGAAAGGTCGAACGTGAATCATATAGTAGATATGATCAACATAGTGATGTTCACCATTGAAAACTACTCCATCTCACGTGATGATCGGACATGGTTTAGTTGATTTGGATCATGTGATCATTTAGATGACTAGAGGGATGTCTATCTAAGTGGGAATTCTTAAGTAATATGATTAATTGAACTTTAATTTATCATGAACTTAGTCCTGATAGTTATTTTGCATGTCTATGTTATTGTAGATCAATGGCCCGTGCTACCATTTCTTTGAATTTTAATGCGTTCCTAGAGAAAGCTAAGTTGAAAGATGATGGCAGCAACTATACGAACTGGGTCCATAACTTGAGGATTATCCTCATTGCTGCACAGAAGAATTACATCCTGGAAGCACCGTTAGGTGTACCACCCGCGCCAGCAACTGCAACATTGTGAATGCCTGGCAGTCGCGTGTTGATGACTACTCGATAGTTCAGTGTGCCATGCTCTACGGCTTAGAATCGGGACTTCAAAGACGTTTTGAATGTCATGGAGCATATGAGATGTTCCAAGAGTTAAAGTTAATATTTCAAGCAAATGCCCGAGTTGAGAGATATGAAGTCTCCAACAAGTTCTATAGCTGCAAAATGGAGGAGAATAGTTCTGTCAGTGAACACATACTCAGAATGTCTGGGTACCATAACCACTTGACTCAGCTGGGAGTTAATCTTCCTGATGATAGTGTCATTGACAGAGTTCTTCAATCACTGCCACCAAGCTATAAAGGCTTCGTGATGAACTATAATATGCAAGGGATGAACAAGACAATTCCCGATCTCATCGCAATGGTAAAGGCTGGGGAGGTAGAAATCAAAAAGGAGCATCAAGTGTTGATGGTCAACAAGACCACTAGTTTCAAGAAAAAGGGCAAAGGGGAGAAGGGGGAACTTCAAGAAGAACGGCAAGAAAGTTGCTGCTCAGGAGAAGAAACTCAAGTCTAGACCTAAGCGTGAAACTGAGTGCTTCTACTGCAAAGGGACTGGTCACTGGAAGCGGAACTGCCCCAAGTATTTGGCGGATAAGAAAGATGACAAAGTGAAATGTATATTTGATATACATGTTATTGATGTGTACCTTACTAATGCTCGTAGTAGTGCCTGGGTATTTGATACTGGTCCCGTTGCTCATATTTGCAACTCGAAACAAGGGCTACTGATTAAACAAAGATTGGCTAAGGACGAGGTGACGATGCGCGTGGGAAATGGTTCCAAGGTCCATGTGATCGCCGTCGGCACACTACCTCTACATCTACCTTCGGGATTAGTTTTAGACCTGAATAATTGTTATTTGGTGCCAGCGTTGAGGCATGAACATTATATCTGGATCTTGTTTGATGTGAGAGGGTTATTCATTTAAATCAGAGAATAATGGTTGTTCTATTTATAGGAGTAATATCTTTTATGGTCATGCACCCTTGTTGAGTGGTCTATTTTTGTTGAATCTCGATCGTGATGATACAAATGTTCATCATATTGAAGCCAAAAGATGCAAAGTTGATAATGATAGTGCAACTTATTTGTGGCACTACCGTTTAGGTCATATCGGTGTAAAGCACATGAAGAAACTCCATGATGATGGCTTTTGGAATCACTTGATTATGAATCACTTGGTGCTTGCGAACCATGCCTCATGAGCAAGATGACCAAAACTCCGTTCTCCGGAACAATGGAACGAGCTACTGACTTATTGTAAATAATACATACTGATGTATGCAGTCCAATGAGTGTTGAGGCTCGTGGTGGGTATCATTATTTTCTTACCTTCATAGATGATTTGAGCAGATATGGTTATATCTACTTAATGAAACATAAGTCTGAAACATTTGAAAAGTTCAAAGAATTTCAGAGTGAAGTGGAAAAACATCATAACAAGAAAATAAAGTTTCTCCGATCTGATCGTGGAGGAGAATATTTGAGTTACGAGTTTGGTCTTCATTTGAAACAATGTGTAATAGTTTCACAACTTACGCCACCTGGAACACCACAGCGAAATGGTGTGTCCGAACGTCGTAACCGTACTTTGTTGGATATGGTGCGATCTATGATGTCTCTTACTGTTTTACCACTATTAATTTGGGGTTATGCTTTAGAGACGGCTGCATTCACTTTAAATAGGTGATGCGGAGCATCCTTCCATCATCCCCATGGACTCTACACCGGCACATCCTACCCCACGAGGACCCATGACAAGAGCTAGAGCACGTGCTTTGGAAACCGAGGTGAACTCCTTCCTACTTGACTTGCATATGGACATGAATGGAACATGGTTACTACCTCACCAAAATATGCTATGCCTCCTTAGGTATGAAGAGGAACATCACCAGGAAGTTCAGGAGCATCACCAAGGAGAAGGAGAACCACCCCAAGGCCACGCGAACCAAGAAGAAGGACAACAACAACAGCACAGGAGGTTCAGGTGACCCCGTGCACACGGGCCCCCGAGACCCCGTGCCCACGGACTACACAACAAGTTGGCACTGGAGCACCCTGTGCGCACGGGCCCGTATCGTGCCCACGGGACCCCCGTGCGCACAGGCCCAACTTACCCCGTGCGCACGGGCCTCCCAGGATGGCCGGCTGGGATTGCGTCTTCGGCTCCTCTTCATCTCCTTCGACCGCAAGCCTATATATTTCGTACCTAGGACCTGGTTTAGGGTTAGCAAAGTATTAGATGAGATATTTGTGAGCTTTGCTCCTTCACCTTCCCTCTTGGTGGATCAAGACCCCCTAGGGAAGAATCCTTGTGGATTTCAAGACCTCCATAAGGAGAAGACTATCTTCAAGCCCCCATCTCCTTTGGATTTGGGATGAACTTCGCCATTGTATCTTTCCTTTGATTGTGTTTGTGACTTATGGATCTTGTGTTGTTATCCTAGTGGATGTGTAATCGGGAATTGTTGGAGTGATTTCCTCTTTGTGTTCTTGTTGTTGCTCTCCTTTTCCCCTCCAAGTGTGAAAAGATCCTTCTTAGGGTTCTACCCTACATCATCTTGGTATCATGAGCCACGTTGATTCATATCTTGAAGTCCCTACCTTCCACTTTCTAGCTTGGTTTTGTTGTTTTTCGTCCTAATCCAAAAATCCCAACCAAAAATAGCCCCAAAATTTTTCTTGCAATTTGTTGATCTTGTGAGATTTGGTTGTTTTGATCCACGAATTTGGTGTTTGGCAAGTGGATCTACCCCTCCATCTTCGTCCCCACCCTTCCACCGTTCGAATTTGGCCAAAAACTTGGAAATCACCTCAGGATCCGAGCAGTTCGTCCGCTCACAGAGGACCCCGTGCACACGGGCCATCGGGACCCCGTGCACACGGGCCTCACTTACTCCGTGCACACGGACTATCCAGGGAGTTTTGGCCATTTTCTATTTTCGTCATTTCGTTTCCCCACCACCTCTTGTGTTCTTCCGCACCATTCCACGTGTTTGTTTGAGTTTTGGGTCGCGGTTTCTCTCGTGTCCTAAGGTGTTTCAGCTACTTAGGCGCGAGTTGGTATCATCATCGCCACCAATCATCGACTTAGACAACACATCGGCTTTGACAACATCATCTTCATCTACCGTATGCAAGGATGGTAACCTTGACGACGCTTTTGTGCTCCCTTTCCATTAACTTGATAGCTTCGAGCCCTTTTGCGTAGCTTACCCATCGAGACTTGCTTGTTGAGTATTGCCGGGCCATGCCTTAGTGCACCATTTAGTGTTCCGTCCCTCCCGTGCATTTACTACTTGTTACCTCGTTGTGTGGCTCGTATATCAAGCATCGTGGCATAGTCAAAAAAAAAGAGAAAAAGCTTTTAAGCAAAAGAGAAGAGAAGCAAAGAGCTTATAAGCAATAGCATCGAGCCACCTAGCATACGTGCATCATCTTGGTCATCACATACATAAGCATACTTGGGATAGTGAGACGAGTAATTTCTCTATTAGGTTGGTGCACTAGCATATCTAGCCTAGTAGTGCAATCGAGCTAGCGTCTCTCTAGTATCCGTACTACAAGAGCTTTTCCCGTGGTTCGACATCTTCGAGCTCACCCCTTGGTTGTGTGGATCCCATTTATCTTCCGTGTGTGTGTTCCTCGTGTTATCTTTGAGGGTTGATCTATTTGTCTTACTTGCCATTTGTGAATCTTCTCAACTTTATCAACATCTTGACTAACATTTGCTTGAATTATTTGTGCCTTTTCCTAACCGAGCTCCTCCATAGACCATTTACTTGTAGGTGTGAGAAACAATTCCCGGTACCAATTCCCCTATTATAACATCATGTGGGATCGTACTTGTTACATCCACAATCTTCGGCAAAGGTAACTTTGGTTTTGTTCTCTCATTTTCCTACTGACCACCACTTTGATATGATGGATAGGCCAAGTTCTTCTACCAACCCACTCTTCATCGAGCAAGACGACGACATGTCATCATTCATCACCAAGAGCCACCTCTTTGGTGCACAACAAGCACTACATCAAGAGCAACAAGCAATGAACGACCGCATCGACAACCTCGCCGCCGACTTGCGACTCTCCGAGCAACGTACATGGGACTACTTCGACAACAAGCTCGACGCGCACAAGCAAGAGAACGATGCAAGAGTGGACGAGATCCGTGCTTTGTTGGTGAACCGGCCTCCTTCAACTTCTTCATACTCAAGATGGAGCCACTCAAGTCGACACTCCGACGACACCTTCTCCGGCTCAAGTACATCGTCTTCGAACACTCTTCGACGAGCCGCACGTCAAGACCGTCATGCATCTCGCAACTCGCTACACGACAAGCATTCACAAGAGCAAGTCGATGAGCAAGTACCTTGTCCTCACTCAAACCAAGTCGTGTTTGCTCAAGCTCAAGAACGACAACGACTACAGCACCAAGAGGAAGAACGAGCGCGTCTACACCAAGAGGAACAAGACGCCGAGGCTCAATGTCTTCAACAACAACAACAAGAAGCACAAGCTCTTGAGGCGCAACGTGCCCTTCAAGAATCAAGTCGAGCCATCGCAAACCGCAATCGCGAACGGCGCAATCAGGAGGAAGCCCTTCGAGAAGAAATCCAAGAGAGGAACTACCAACCACGTGTGCACCATCAAGTTCCTCAAGATCCTCCACAAGCTCGTCAAGCTCCACCTCAACCTCAAGTTCAACAAGAGCAAGTTGATCATGGACTTCCTCCACGCCAAGAGCAATATGAGTATGATTACCCTCCGCGTCAAGGGCGTCATCATCACCATCGCCAACAATACAACGAAGAGCAACACTATGGCAAGCTTAAATTCACCATGCCCAAGTTCAATGGAAGCAATGATCCCGAAGAATACCTCTCATGGGCATTGAAGGTCGACAAAATCTTTCGTTTGCACAACTATGAGGAAGAGAAGAAGATCTCTATGGCATCACTTGAGTTCCAAGACTATGTGCTCATATGGTGGGAACAAGTCCTTGAGCACCGAGAAGCAACAGGCGACCCTCCAATCACCACTTGGGCTCAAATGAAGGATGTCATGCGAGCACGTTTTGTGCCCACCTACTACAACCGCGATCTCTTCAAGAAGCTACAACTCCTCAAGCAAGGAGCAAAGAGTGTTGAAGAATACTACAAGGAAATGGAGATAGCCATGATCCGAGCCAATGTCAAGGAAGATGATGAGCAAACAATGGCACGTTTCTTGAATGGACTCAATCATCCCATCAAGAAAATCACCGACTTCCAACCCTACTCCAACCTCATTGAGCTCATGCATCAAGCGACCAAGGCGGAACGTCAAGTGCAAGATGACTTCAAGTACGCCAAGTACTCATCCAAGACGTACGGCTTCTCCAACAACCAAGCTTCAACAACTCCTCCAACATCTACATCAACCAAGCCTTCTCCAAGCAATGATGACAAGTCAAGTTACAAGAAAACTTCGTCAAGTTCAAGTCGTCTTCCTCCTACTACAAGCAACTTCAAGCCGCGTGCTTCTTCATCTACTCCAACCGATGAGACCGTCAAGACGAGTTCCTTCAAGTGTATCACTTGCGGCGGCCGAGGCCACAAGTCCTATAAATGCACAAACAAGCGCACCATGATCCTCAACGACGATGGCACCTATGACTCAATGAGTGAAGATGAAAGGAAGCCCTTGAGCAAGTGGCCATGCACCGGCGCGTAAACGAGGATGAAGATGGTCAAGTCTTTTGTGATGAGGATTCGAGCCCCACTCTCGTTGTCTCAAAGGTCTTGACTCTTCAACATCAACAAGAAGAAGACCAACGATGCCATATCTTCCACACTAAGGCCGGCATCAATGGAAGGTCCGTCAAGGTCATCATCGATGGAGGTAGTTGCCACAACTTGGCAAGTGAAGAACTATGCTCCAAGCTTCAATTGGTCAAGAGGAAGCACCCGCACCCCTACAAGGTTCAATGGCCAAGTGACTCCGGCACTATACGAGTTGAGCATACGGTCCAAGTCTCCTTCAAAATTGGTGCATATGAGGACACTTTGGAGTGTGATGTGGTCCCAATGACCGTTTTCCACCTCCTTCTTGGTCGACCATGGCAATTCGACCGCGGTGTCATCCACAATGGGCGTACCAATCACTATAGCTTCAAGATGAAAGGGAAGGAATATGTGCTACGACCTATGTCTCCTAGTCAAGTGATAGCCAACAAGCAAGCCACCCATCCTGGAGAGAATAGTGAGAAAGTGATCCACCCAAAAGTGAGTGAGAGCCACAAGCCAAACTTGAGTGCCTCTTCGCCTAGAGAGAAAAACCTCATACTATTTGCCACAAAAAGTGTGATGAGAGAAGTGTGTGAGAACCCATCGAGTGTGATGCACTTTATCCTTGTGTGCAAGGATGGGGAACCAAAAGCTAACACCTCTCATGAGCTACCTATAGTGTTTCAATCTCTTTTGCAGGAATTTCAAGATGTTTTCCCCGATGAGCTACCTCCGGGTCTACCTTGTCTTCGAGGCATTGAGCATCGAATCGACCTCATCCCCGGAGCGCCACTTCCAAACAAAGCTCCATACCATGTCAACCCCAAAGAAACTAAGGAGATTCAACGGCAAGTACAACAACTCATCAACAACGGTCATGTACGTGAAAGCTTAAGCCCTTGTGTCATTCCCGTTATACTTGTGCCTAAGCAAGATGGAAGTTTCCGCATGTGTTCCGATTGTAGACCTATAAATGCTATTACCGTTCGCTATAGGCATCCCATCCCTCGCTTAGATGATATGCTTGATGAACTTAGCAGAGCCGCCTTTTTCTCAAAAATTGATCTTAAAAGTGGCTATTATCAAATCCGCATACAAGAGGGTGATGAATGGAAAACTGCTTTCAAAACCAAATTTGGCTTATATGAGTGGCTAGTTGTGCCTATGGGTTTATCGAAGGCTCCCGGTACTTTCATGCATCTTATGCATTTTGTGCTTCGACCTTACATTGGAGTCTTTATTGTGGTTTACTTTGATGACATTCTTGTCTTTAGCAAATCCATGAAAGAGCATATTAACCATGTTAGAGCTGTTTTGCAAACCCTTCGCAAGGAACGTCTTTATGCCAACATGAAAAAGTGCATGTTTGGTGTTGACAAGCTAGTTTTCTTTGGTTTTGCTGTCTCTTCCAAGGGTGTCCACGTTGATGAATCTAAATTGAAGCAATTAAGACTTGGCCCCAACCCACCAATTTGCAAAAAGTGCGTAGTGTTGGGGAACGTTGCAGAAAATTAAAAAATTTCTACGGTTTCACCAAGATCCATCTATGAGTTCATCTAAGCAACGAGTGATAGGAGTGCATCTACATACCCTTGTAGATCGCGAGCGGAAGCGTTCAAGAGAACGGGGATGATGGAGTCGTACTCGCCGTGATCCAAATCACCGATGACCAAGTGCTGAACGGACAACACCTCCGCGTTCAACACATGTACGGAGCGGATGACGTCTCCTCCTTCTTGATCCAGCAAGGGGGAAGGAGAGGTTGAGGAAGAAGACTCCAGCAACAGCACGACGGCGTGGTGGTGGTGGAGAGGCAGTACTCCGACAAGGCTTCGCCGAGCTCTTAACGGAGGAGGAGAGGTGTTGGGGAGGGGAGGGGCTGCGCCTTGGATGTGGTATGCAGCCCTCCCCTCGCCCCTCTATTTATAGGGGAAGGGGGAAGGGGCCACCCCCCTCTAGATGAGATCTAGAGGGGGGGCGGCGGCCAAGGGAGGGGGCTTGCCCCCCAAGCAAGGGGGGCGCCCCCACTAGGGTTTCCCCCCAACCCTAGGCGCATGGGACCAAGGGGGGGGGGGCGCCCAGCCCTCCAGGGGCTGGTTCCCCTGCCTACTACGGCCCATGAGGCCCTCCGAGAGAGGTGGCCCCTCCCGGTGGACCCCCGAAACCCCTCCGGTGGCCCCGGTACAATACCGATATGCCCCCGAAACTTTCCGGTGACCGTATGACAACTTCCCATATATAAATCTTCACCTACGGACCATTCCAGAACTCCTCGTGACGTCCTGGATCTCATCCGGGACTCCGAACAACATTCGGTAATCACATACAAGTCTTCCTAATAACCCTAGCATCACCGAACCTTAAGTGTGTAGACCCTACGGGTTCGGGAGACACGCAGACATGACCGAGACGGCTCTCCGATCAATAACCAACAGCGGGATCTGGATACCCATGTTGGCTCCCACATGTTCCACGATGATTTCATTGGATGAACCACGATGTCGAGGATTCGATCAACCCCGTATACAATTCCCTTTGTCAATCGGTATGTTACTTGCCCGAGACTCGATCGTCGGTATCCCAATACCTCTTTTAGTCTCGTTACCGGCAAGTTACTTTACTCGTACCGTAATGCATGATCCCGTGACCAAACACTTGGTCACTTTGAGCTCATTATGATGATGCATTATAGACTGGGCCCAGAGATACCTCTCCGTCATACGGAGTGACAAATCCCAGTCTCGATCCGTGTCAACCCAACAGACACTTTCGGAGATACCTGTAGTGCACCTTTATAGTCACCCAGTTACGTTGTGACATTTGGTACACCCAAAGCGCTCCTACGGTATCCGGGAGTTACACGATCTCATGGTCTAAGGAAAAGATACTTGACATTGGAAAAGCTCTAGCAAACGAACTACACGATCTTGTGCTATGCTTAGGATTGGGTCTTGTCCATCACATCATTCTCCTAATGATGTGATCCCGTTATCAACGACATTTGATGTCCATAGCCAGGAAACCATGACTATCTGTTGATCAACGAGCTAGTCAACTAGAGGCTCACTAGGGACATATTTTGGTCTATGTATTCACACGTGTATTACGATTTCCAGATAATACAGTTATAGCATGAATAAAGACAATTATCATGAACAAGGAAATATAATAATAATCCTTTTATTATTGCCTCTAGGGCATATTTCCAACAGTCTCCCACTTGCACTAGAGTCAATAATCTAGTTACATTGTGATGAATCGAACACCCATAGAGTTCTGGTGTTGATCATGTTTTGCTCGCGAGAGAGGTTTAGTCAACGGATCTGCGACATTCACATCCGTATGTACTTCGCAAATATCTATGTCTCCATCTTGAACATTTTCACGGATGGAGTTGAAACGACGCTTGATGTGCCTGGTCTTCTTGTGAAACCTGGGCTCCTTGGCAAGGGCAATAGCTTCAGTGTTGTCACAGAAGAGTTTGATCGGCCCCGACGCATTGGGTATGACTCCTAGGTCGGTGATGAACTCCTTCACCCAAATTGCTTCATGCGCTGCCTCCGAGGCTGCCATGTACTCCGCTTCACATGTAGATCCCGCCATGACGCTCTGCTTGCAGCTGCACCAGCTTACTGCTCCACCATTCAACATATACACGTATCCGGTTTGTGACTTAGAGTCATCCAGATCTGTGTCGAAGCTAGCGTCAACATAACCCTTTACGACGAGCTCTTCGTCACCTCCATAAACGAGAAACATGTCCTTTGTCCTTTTCAGGTACTTCAGGATATTCTTGACCGCTGTCCAGTGTTTCTTGCCGGGATTACTTTGGTACCTTCCTACCAAACTTACGGCAAGGTTTACATCAGGTCTGGTACACAGCATGGCAATACATAATAGATCCTATGGCTGAAGCATAGGGGATGACACTCATCTCTTCTTTATCTTTTGCCGTGGTCGGGCATTGAGCCGAGCTCAATCTCACACCTTGCAACATAGGCAAGAACCCTTTCTTGGACTGATCCATTTTGAACTTCTTCAAAATCTTATCAAGGTATGTGCTTTGTGAAAGACCTATGAGGCGTCTCGATCTATCCCTATAGATCTTGATGCCTAATATGTAAGCAGCTTCTCCAAGGTCCTTCATTGAAAAACACTTATTCAAGTAGGCCTTAATGCTGTCCAAAAGTTCTATATCATTTCCCATCAAGAGTATGTCATCTACATATAATATGAGAAATGCTACAGAGCTCCCACTCACTTTCTTGTAAACGCAGGCTTCTCCATAAGTCTGCATAAACCCAAACGCTTTGATCATCTCATCAAAGTGAATGTTCCAACTCTAAGATGCTTGCACCAGCCCATAAATGGATTGCTGGAGCTTGCATACTTTGTTAGCATTCTTAGGATCGACAAAACCTTCCGGATGCATCATATACAATTCTTCCTTAAGATGTCCGTTAAGGAATGCCGTTTTGACGTCCATCTGCCATATCTCATAATCATAGTATGCGGCAATTGCTAACATGATTCGGACGGACTTCAGCTTCGCTACGGGAGAGAATGTCTCATCGTAGTCAACCCCTTGAACTTGTCGATAACCCTTAGCGACAAGTCGAGCTTTATAGATGGTAACATTACCATCCGCGTCCGTCTTCTTCTTAAAGATCCATTTGTTTTCTATTGCTCGCCGATCATCGGGCAAGTCTATCAAAGTCCATACTTTGTTTTCATACATGGATTCTATCTCGGATTTCATGGCTTCAAGCCATTTGTTGGAATCTGGGCCCGCCATCGCTTCTTCATAGTTCGAAGGTTCACCGTTGTCTAACAACATGATTTCCAAGACAGGGTTGCCGTACCACTCTGGTGCGGAACGTGTCCTTGTGAACCTACGAAGTTTAGTAGCAACTTGATCCGAAGTACCTTGATCATCATCATTATTTTCCTCTCCAGTTGGTGTAGGCATCACAGGGAACGTTTTCCTGAGCTGCACTACTTTCCTGTTCAAGAGGTAGTACTTCATCGAGTTCTAGTTTCCTCCCACTTACTCCTTTCGAGAGAAACTCTTTTTCCAGAAAGGATCCGTTATTGGCAACAAAGATCTTGCCCTCGGATCTTAATTAGAAGGTATACCCAATGGTTTCCTTAGGGTATCCTATGAAGACGCATTTTTCCGACTTGGGTTCGAGCTTTTCAGGTTGAAGTTTCTTGACATAAGCATCGCATCCCCAAACTTTTAGAAACGACAGCTTAGGTTTCTTCCCAAACCATAATTCATACGGTGTCATCTCAATGGATTTAGACGGTGCCCTATTTAAAGTGAATGTAGCTGTCTCTAGAGCGTATCCCCAAAACGATAGCGGTAAATCGGTAAGAGACATCATAGACCGCACCATATCCAATAGAGTGCGATTACGACGTTCGGACACACCGTTATGCTGAGGTGTTCCAGGCGGCGTGAGTTGTGAAACGATTCCACATTTCCTTAAGTGCGTACCAAATTCGTGACTTAAATATTCTCCTCCACAATCTGATCGTAGAAACTTTATCTTTCGGTCACGTTGATTCTCTACCTCACTCTGAAATTCCTTGAACTTTTCAAAGGTCTCAGACTTGTGTTTCATTAAGTAGACATACCCATATCTACTGAAGTCATCAGTGAGAGTGAGAACATAACGATATCCTCCGCGAGCCTCAACGCTCATTGGACCGCACACATCGGTATGTATGATTTCCAATAAGTTGGTTGCTCGCTCCATTGTTCCGGAGAACGGAGTCTTGGTCATTTTGCCCATGAGGCATGGTTCGCATGTGTCAAATGATTCATAATCGAGAGACTCTAAAAGTCCATCAACATGGAGCTTCTTCATGCGCTTGACACCAATGTGACCAAGGCGGCAGTGCCACAAGTATGTGGGACTATCGTTATCAACTTTACATCTTTTGGTATTCACACTATGAATATGTGTAACATTACGTTCGAGATTCATTAAGAATAAACCATTGACCATCGGGGCATGACCATAAAACATATCTCTCATATAAATAGAACAACCATTATTCTCGGATTTAAATGAGTAGCCATCTCGTATCAAACGAGATCCAGATACAATGATCATGCTCAAACTTGGCACTAAATGACAATTATTGAGGTTTAAAACTAATCCTGTAGGTAAATGTAGAGGTAGCGTGCCGACGGCGATCACATCGACCTTGGAACCATTCCCGACGCGCATCGTCACCTCGTCCTTCACCAGTCTCCGCTTATTCCGCAGCTCCTGCTGTGAGTTACAAATATGAGCAACGGCACCAGTATCAAATACCCAGGAGTTACTACGAGTACTGGTAAGGTACACATCAATTACATGTATATCAAATATACCTTTAGTGTTGCCGGCCTTCTTGTCCGCTAAGTATTTGGGGCAGTTCCGCTTCCAGTGACCCTTCCCTTTGCAATAAAAGCACTCAGTCTCAGGCTTGGGTCCATTCTTTGACTTCTTCCTGGCAACTGGCTTACCGGGCGCGGCAACATCCTTGCCGTCCTTCTTGAAGTTCTTCTTACCCTTGCCCTTCTTGAACTTGGTGGTTTTATTGACCATCAACACTTGATGTTCTTTCTTGATTTCTACCTCTGCCGACTTCAGCATTGAAAATACTTCAGGAATAGTTTCCACCATCCCCTGCATATTGTAGTTCATCACAAAGCTCTTGTAGCTCGGTGGGAGCGACTGAAGGATTATGTCAATGACCGCCTCGTCCGGGAGGTTAATGTCTAGCTGGGACAGGCGGTTGTGCAACCCAGACATTTTGAGCATGTGCTCACTGACAGAACTATTTTCCTCCATCTTACAACTATAGAACTTGTCGGAGACTTCATATCTCTCGACCCGGGCATTAGCTTGGAAAACCATTTTCAGCTCCTCGAACATCTCATATGCTCCGTGTTGCTCAAAACGCTTTTGGAGCCCCGGTTCTAGGCTGTAAAGCATGCCGCACTGGACGAGGGAGTAATCATCAGCACGTGACTGCCAAGCATTCATAACATCTTGGTTCTCTGGGATGGGTGCTTCACCTAGCGGTCCATCTAGGACATATGCTTTCTTGGCAGCTATGAGGATGATCCTCAGGTTCCGGACCCAGTCCGTATAGTTGCTGCCATCATCTTTCAGCTTGGTTTTCTCTAGGAACGCGTTGAAGTTCATGTTGACATGAGCGTTGGCCATTTGATCTACAAGACATATTTGCAAAGGTTTTAGACTAAAGTTCATGATAATTAAGTTCATCTAATCAAATTATTTAATGAACTCCCACTCAGATTAGACATCCCTCTAGTCATCTAAGTGTTACACGATCCGAGTCGACTAGGCCATGTCCGATCATCACGTGAGACGGACTAGTCATCATCGGTGAACATCTCCATGTTGATCATATCTTCCATACGACTCATGTTCGACCTTTCGGTCTCTGTGTTCCGTGGCCATGTCTGTACATGCTAGGCTCGTCAAGTTAACCCTAAGTGTTTTTGCATGTGTAAAACTGTCTTACACCTGTTGTATGTGAACGTAAGAATCTATCACACCCGATCATCACGTGGGGCTTCGAAACGACGAACTTTAGCAACGGCGCACAGTTAGGGGAGAACACTTTCTTGAAATTGTTATAAGGGATCATCTTATTTACTACCGTCGTTCTAAGTAAACAAGATGCATAAACATAATAAACATCACATGCAATTATATAGTAGTGACATGATATGGCCAATATCATATAGCTCCTTTGATCTCCATCTTCGGGGCTCCATGATCATCTTCGTCACCGGCATGACACCATGATCTCCATCATCATGATCTCCATCATTGTGTCTTCATGAAGTTGTCACGCCAACGACTACTTCTACTTCTATGGCTAACACGTTTAGCAATAAAGTAAAGTAATTTACATGGCGTTCTTCAATGACACGCAGGTCATACAAAAAATAAAGACAACTCCTATGGCTCCTGCCGGTTGTCATACTCATCGACATGCAAGTCGTGATTCCTATTACAAGAACATGATCTCATACATCACATATATATCATTCATCATTCATCACAACTTTGGCCATATCACATCACAAGACACTTGCTGTAAAAACAAGTTAGACGTCCTCTAATTGTTGTTGCAAGTTTTTACGTGGCTTCTATGGGTGATCTAGCAAGAACGTTTTCTTACCTATGTTAAAGCCACAACGTGATTTTTCAACTTCTATTTACCCTTCATAAGGACCCTTTTCGTCGAATCCGCTCGAACTAAAGTGGGAGAGACAGACACCCGCTAGCCACCTTATGCAACTAGTGCATGTCAGTCGGTGGAACCTGTCTCACGTAAGCGTACGTGTAAGGTTGGTCCGGGCCGCTTCATCCCACAATACCGCTGAAGCAAGATAAGACTAGTAGCGGAAAGAAAGTTGACAACATCTACGCCCACAACAAATTTGTGTTCTACTCGTGCAATAGAGAACTACGCATAGACCTAGCTCATGATGCCACTGTTGGGGAACGTTGCAGAAAATAAAAAAAAATTCTACGGTTTCACCAAGATCCATCTATGAGTTCATCTAAGAAACGAGTGATAGGAGTGCATCTACATACCCTTGTAGATCGCGAGCAGAAGCATTCAAGAGAACGGGGATGATGGAGTCGTACTCGCCGTGATCCAAATCACCGATGACCAAGTGCTGAACGGACAGCACCTCCGCGTTCAACACACGTATGGAGCGGATGACATCTCCTCCTTCTTGATCCAGCAAGGGGGAAGGAGAGGTTGAGGAAGAAGACTCCAGCAGCAGCACGACGGCGTGGTGGTGGTGGAGAGGCAGTACTCCGACAGGGCTTCGCCGAGCTCTTAACGGAGGAGGAGAGGTGTTGGGGAGGGGAGGGGCTGCGCCTTGGATGTGGTATGCAGCCCTCCCCTCGCCCCTCTATTTATAGGGGAAGGGGGAAGGGGGTCGGCCCCCTCTAGATGAGATCTAGAGGGGGGCGACGGCCAAGGGAGGGGGCTTGCCCCCCAAGCAAGGGGGGCGCCCCCACTAGGATTTCCCCCCAACCCTAGGCGCATGGGCCCAAGGGGAGGGGGGTGCCCAGCCCTCCAGGGGCTGGTTCCCCTGCCCACTACGGCCCATGAGTCCCTCCGAGAGAGGTGGCCCCTCCCGGTGGACCCCCGGAACCCCTCCAGTGGCCCCGGTACAATACCGATATGCCCCCAAAACTTTCCGATGACCGTATGACAACTTCCCATATATAAATCTTCACCTCCGGACCATTCCGGAACTCCTCGTGACGTCCGGGATCTCATCCGGGACTCCGAACAACATTCGGTAATCACATACAAGTCTTCCTAATAACCCTAGCGTCACTGGACCTTAAGTGTGTAGACCCTACGGGTTCGGGAGACACGCAGACATGACCGAGACGGCTCTCCAATCAATAACCAACAGCGGGATCTGGATACCCATGTTGGCTCCCACATGTTCCACGATGATTTCATAGGATGAACCACGATGTCGAGGATTCGATCAACCCCGTATACAATTCCCTTTGTCAATCGGTACGTTACTTGCCCGAGACTCGATCGTCGGTATCCCAATACCTCGTTCAGTCTCGTTACTGGCAAGTCACTTTACTCGTACTGTAATGCATGATCCCATGACCAAACACTTGGTCAGTTTGAGCTCATTATGATGATGCATTACCGAGTGGGCCCAGAGATACCTCTCCATCATACGGAGTGACTAATCCTAGTCTCGATCCGTGTCAACCCAACAGACACTTTCGGAGATACCTGTAGTGCACCTTTATAGTCACCCAGTTACGTTGTGACGTTTGGTACACCCAAAGCGCTCCTACGGTATCCGGGAGTTACACGATCTCATGGTCTAAGGAAAAGATACTTGACATTGGAAAAGCTCTAGCAAACGAACTACACGATCTTGTGCTATGCTTAGGATTGGGTCTTGTCCATCACATCATTCTCCTAATGATGTGATCCCGTTATCAACGACATCTGATGTCCATAGCTAGGAAACCGTGACTATCTGTTGATCAACGAGCTAGTCAACTAGAGGCTCACTAGGGACATATTTTGGTCTATGTATTCACACGTGTATTACAATTTCCGGATAATACAGTTATAGCATGAATAAAGACAATTATCATGAACAAGGAAATATAATAATAATCCTTTTATTATTGCCTCTAGGGCATATTTCTAACACGTAGTTTTCTTGGTCTTGCGGGTTTTTATCGTCGCTTTGTGAAAGACTTTAGCACTATTGCCACTCCTTTGCATGCTTTGAGCAAGAAGAATGCTCCTTTTGTTTGGGGATATTTGCAATCCACCGCTTTTGATGAGCTCAAGTCTTTGCTTCCTCATGCACCGATTCTTGCTTTGCCCAACTTTGAGAAAACTTTTGAGGTTCATTGTGATGCTAGTGGTACCGGCATTGGCGGAGTTTTGATGCAAGAAAAATGAGCAATTGCATATTTTAGTGAAAAACTCTCCGGTGCTCAACTTAACTATCCGAATTGTATGCTTTGGTGTGTGTGCTACATGTTTGGGAACATTATCTTAGACCTCATGAGTTTGTCATACATACCGATCATGAAACGCTTAAGTACCTAAAAGGTCAAACTAAGTTGAACAAGCGTCATGCCAAATGGAGTGAATTTATTGAAACTTTACCCTATGTGATCAAGTACATTAAGGGTAAGGAGAATGTAGTTGCGGATGCACTTTCATGCATATGCACACTTGTCACTAAACTTGAGTTGAATGTTATTGGCTTTGAGCACATAAAAGACTTGTATGCTAATGATCCATATTTTGCTACTCCTTATGCTAAATGTTTGACGCATACATCTTGGGAACAATATTACATCAAGGATGGTTATCTTATGAGAGCTAACAAACTATGCATTCCCGAGTCTTCTCTTCGTTTGCTCCTTTTGCAAGAGGCTCGTGGAGGCGGACTCATGGGACACTTTGGACGCGACAAGACATTCGCCACGCTCTCCAAGAACTACTTTTGGCCCAAGATGTTCCGCGACGTCTCACGCTTCACCACCCGATGCTCGACATGTCGCAAAGCTAAGTCTAAAGCTCAATCCAATGGTCTTTACATGCCTCTTCCTATTCCTTGTCAACCTTGGGAAGACATTAGCATGGATAGTATACTTGGTTTGCCTAGAACTCAAAATGGAAAGGATTCCGTGTTTGTTGTTGTGGACCAATTCACACGTTGCAAATCTCTTTTGTAGGGAAATCTTGCGCCTCCATGGAGTACCAAAGACAATAGTATCCGACCGTGACGTCAAGTTCTTGAGTTACTTTTGGAAGACGCTATGCGCCAAGCTCGAAATCAAGCTCTTGTTCTCATCCGCATACCATCCTCAAACCGACGGCCAAACGGAGGTGACGAACCGTACACTCTCCACTCTACTTCGCGTGTTGATCAAGAAGAACATCAAGGAGTGGGAGGCATGTCTACCCATCGTCGAGTACGCCTACAACCGTGCAAGACATTTGACTACCGGCAAGTTCCCTTTCGAGGTCGTCTACGGCTTCAACCCGTTGTCCCCATTGGACATTCTACCTCTTCCCCTACAAGAGCGCACCAACATGGATGCGAGTGCATGAGCAAGCTACATCAAGAAGATGCATGAGGATCCAAGGAACTCCATCGAGCGCCAAGTACAACGACTAGCGACCAAGCTCAACGTCAACAAGCAACCCATGATCTTCAACATAGGCGATCTCGTGTGGCTACACCTTCGCAAGGACCGCTTCCCCAACGAACGCAAGTCCAAACTTCTCCCTCGAGCCGACGGACCCTTCAAGGTGCTAGCATGCTACAACGACAACGCTTACAAGATTGAACTCCCACGAGACAAGTACAACGTGAGCGACATCTTCAACGTCAAAGACCTCTCGCCTTACCATGGTGATGAAGATTTTGATCCGAGGTCGGATCTTTCTCAAGGGAGGGGAGATGATGCGGAGCATCCTTCCATCATCCCCATGGACTCTACACCGACACATCCAACCCCACGAGGACCCATGACAAGAGCTAGAGCACGTGCTTTGGAAACCGAGGTGAACTCCTTCCTACTTGACTTGCATATGGACATGAATGGAACATGGTTACTACCTCACCAAAAAATGTTATGCCTCCTTAGGTATGAAGAGGAACATCACCAAGAAGTTCAGGAGCATCACCAAGGAGAAGGAGGACCACCCCAAGGCCGCGCGAACCAAGAAGAAGGACAACAACAGCAGGACAGGAGGTTCCAGGTGACCCTGTGCGCACGGGGCCCCGAGACCCCGTGTCCACGGACTACACAGGAAGTTGGCGCTGGAGCACCCCGTGCGCACGGGCCCGTACCGTGCCCACGGGACCCCCGTGCGCACGGGCCCAACTTACCCCGTGCGCACGGGCCTCCCAGGATGGCCGGCTGAGATTGCATCTTCGGCTCCTCTTCATCTCCTTCGACCCCAAGGCTATATATTCCGTACCTAGGACCAGGTTTAGGGTTAGCAAAGTATTAGATGAGATATTTGTGAGCTTTGCTCCTTCACCTTCCCTCTTGGTGGATCAAGACGCCCTAGGGAAGAATCCTTCTGGATTTCAAGACCTCCATAAGGAGAAGACTATCTTCAAGCCCCCATCTCATTTGGATTTGGGATGAACTTTGCCATTGTATCTTTCCTTTGATTGTGTTTGTGACTTGTGGATCTTGTGTTGTTGTCCTAGTGGATGTGTAATCGGGAATTGTTGGAGTGATTTCCTCTTTGTGTTCTTGTTGTTGCTCTCCTTTTCCCCCTCCAAGTGTGAAAAGATCCCTCTTAGGGTTCTACCCTACATCAATAGGGCACCATCAAAATCCATTGAGACGACGCCTTATGAACTGTGGTTTGGCAAGAAACCAAAGTTGTCATTTCTTAAAGTTTGGGGTTGCGATGCTTATGTGAAAAAGCTTCAACCTAATAAGCTCGAACCCAAATCGGAGAAGTGCGTCTTCATAGGATACCCAAGGAAATTGTTGGGTACACCTTCTATCACAGATCTGAAGGCAAGATATTCGTTGCTAAGAATGGATCCTTTCTAGAGAAGGAGTTTCTCTCGAAAGAAGTGAGTGGGAGGAAAGTAGAACTTGATGAGGTAATTGTACCTTCTCCTGAATTGTAAACTAGTTCATCACAGAAAACAGTTCTAGTGATTCCTACACCAATTAGTGAGGAAGCTAATGATTATGATCGTGAAACTTCAGATCAAGTTACTACAAAACCTCATAGGTCCTCCAGAGTACAATCTACACCAGAGTGGTATGGTAATCCTGTTCTGGAAGTCATGTTACTAGACCATGGTGAACCTACGAACTATGAGGAAGCGATGATGAGCCCAGATTCCGCGAAATGGCTTGAGGCCATGAAATCTGAGATGTGATCCATGTATGAGAACAAAGTGTGGACTTTGGTGGGTTTGCCCGATGATCGGCACACCATAGAAAATAAATGGATCTTCAAGAAGAAGGCTGACATTGCCCATAATGTTGCTGTCTACAAAGCTCGACTTGTTGCGAAATGTTTTCGACAAGTTCAAGGAGTTGACTACGATGAGACTTTCTCACCTGTAGCGATGCTTAAGTCTGTCCGAATCATGTTAGCAATTGCCGCATTTTATGATTATGAAATTTGGCAAATGGATGTCAAAACTGCATTCCTGAATGGATTTTTGGAAGAAGAGTTGTATATGATGCAACCAGAAGGTTTTGTCGATCCAAAGGGTGCTAACAAAGTGTGCAAGCTCCAGTGATCCATTTATGGACTGGTGCAAGCCTCTCGGAGTTGGAATAAACGCTTTGATAGTGTGATCAAAGCATATGGTTTTATATAGACTTTTGGATAAGCCTATATTTACAAGAAAGTGAGTGGGAGCTCTGTAGCATTTCTAATATTATATGTGGATGACATATTGTTGATTGGAAATGATATAGAATTTCTGGATAGCATAAAGGGATACTTGAATAAGAGTTTTTCAATGAAAGACCTCAGTGAAGCTGCTTACATATTGGGCATCAAGATCTATAGAGATAGATCAAGACGCTTAATTGGACTTTCACAAAGCACATACCTTGATAAAGTTTTGAAGAAGTTCAAAATGGATCAGTCAAAGAAAGGGTTCTTGCCTGTGTTACAAGGTGTGAAGTTGAGTCAGACTCAATGCCCGACCACTGTAGAAGATAGAGAGAGAATGAAAGTCATTCCCTATGCTTTAGCCATAGGTTCTATCATGTATGCAATGTTGTGTACCAGACCTGATGTGTGCCTTGCTATAAGCATAGCAGGGAGGTACCAAAGTAATCCCGGAGTGGAGCAATGGACAGCGGTCAAGAACATCCTAAAATACCTAAAAAGGACTAAGGATATGTTTCTCGTTTATGGAGGTGACAAAGAGCTCGACGTAAACGGTTACGTCGATGCAAGCTTTGACACTGATCCAGATGACTCTATGTCGCAAACCAAATATGTATTTTTATTGAATGGTGGAGCTATCAGTTGGTACAGTTCCAAGCCTAGCGTCATGGTGAGATCTACGTGTGAAGCGGAGTACATAGCTGCTTCGGAACCAACAAATGAAGGAGTCTGGATGAAGGAGTTCATATCTGATCTAGGTGTCATACCCAGTGCATTGGGTCCAATGAAAATCTTTTGTGACACTACTTGTGCAATTGCCTTGGCAAAGGAATCCAGATTTCACAAGAGAACCAAGCACGTCAAGAGACGCTTCAATTCCATCCGTCATCAAGTGTCGGAGGGAGAAATAGCGATTTGCAAGATACATACGGATCTGAATGTTGCAGACCCATTGACCAAGCCTCTTCCACGAACAAAACATGATAACACCAAAACTCCATGGGTGTTAGAATCATTACTTTGTAATCTAGATTATTGACTCCAGTGCAAGTGGGAGACTGAAGGAAATATGCCCTGGACGCAATAATAAAGTTATTATTTATTTCCTTATTTCATGATAATGTTTATTATTCATGCTCGACTTGTATTAACCGGAAACTTAGTACATATGTGAATACATAGACAAAACATAGTGTCCCTAGTATGCCTCTACTTGACTAGCTTGTTAATCAAAGATGGTTAAGTTTCCTAACCATATACATGTGTTGTCATTTGATAAATGGGATCACATCATTAGGAGAATGATGTGATGGACATGACCCATCCGTTAACTTAGCATTATGATCGTTACAGTTTCATTGCTACTGATTTATTCATGACTTATACACGTTCCTCAAACTATGAGATTATGCAACTCCCGAATACCGGAGGAACACTTTGTGTGCTATCAAACATCACAACGTAAATGGGTGATTATAAAGGTGCTCTACAAGTGTCTCCAAAGATGTTTGTTGGGTTGGCATAGATGGAGATTAGGATTTGTCACTCCGTGTTTCAGAGAGGTATCTCTGGGCCCTTTCGCTAATGCTCATCACTATAAGCCTTGCAAGCAATGTGACTATTGAGTTAGTTGCGGGATGAAGTATTATGGAATGAGTAAAGAGACTTGCCGGTAACGAGATTGAACTAGGTATGATGATACCGATGATCGAATCTCGGGAAAGTATCATACCGATGAGAAATTGAACAACATATGTTGTTATGTGGTTTGACCGATAAAGATCTTTGTAGAATATGTAGGAGCCAATATGAGCATCCAGGTTCCGCTATTGGTTATTGATCAGAGATGCGTCTCGATCATGTCTACATGGTTCTCGAACCCGTAGGGTCCGCACGCTTAACGTTCGATGACGATTTGTATTATGAGTTATGTGTTTTGATGACCGAAGTTTGTTCGGAGTCCCGGATGAGATCAGGATGTGACAAGGAGTCTCGAAATGGACGAGACATAAAGATTGATGTATTGAAGTGTTCCGGGTGGTTTTGGGTAAAAACGGAGTGCTGGAGGGGTTACCGGAAACCCCAGGGGAACTATTGGGCCACCATGGGCCTTAGTGGAGAGAGGGGAGGGCAGCCAGGGCAGCCCCCCCCCCCTAGCAGTCCGAATTGGACAAGGGAAGGGGGGACGGTGCCCCCTCTCCTACTCCTTCCCCCTCTCTTCCTTGTAGAGGAATCCTACTCGGACTACTAATCCTAGAAGGACTTCCTCTCCTTGGGTGCGCCCCTAGGGTCGGTCGGCCTCCCCCTCCCTCCTTTATATACGGGGGCAGGGGGCACCCTAGAACACAGAAGTTTCTCTTAACCGTGTGCGGTGCCCCCCTCCATAGTTACACACCTCGATCATACCACACCTCGATCATACCATCATAGTGCTTAGGCGAAGCCCTGTGCCGGTAACATCATCATCACCGTCGCCACGCTGTCGTGCTGACGGAACTCACCCTCGTCCTCAACTGGATCAAGAGCACAAGGGACATCATCGAGATGAACGTGTGCTGAACGCGGAGGTGCCGTACGTTCGGTACTTGGATCGGTTGGATCGCGAAGAAGTTCGACAACATCAACCGCGTTACCAAAAGCTTCCACTTTCGGTCTATGAGGGTACGTGGACACACTCTCCCCTCTCATTGCTACGCATCTCCTAGATAGATCTTGTGTGACCGTAGGATTTTTTTTGAAATTACTGCGTTCCCCAACAATAATGATAGCATCAAGACAACTAGCAAAGCAAAGATAGTAGTGATATCTAAGGTAATTGTCATCTTGCCTGAAATCCCGATAGGAAGAAGACCGAATCCATGAAGTAGACAAACCAACTTAGTCAAACGAATCCTCACGCTCGCAATGTTACCGACAACTATCAAGGAGAAGCACAACCGGAAAGAAGCAAACAACATGGTAAACAAGCAAGGCATGAATATGGCATGATGCACAATCAAGTATGATGTATGTCCGGTTTAAAGATGCATGGCACGGCAAAGTGCAACAATCAAATACTAAAAATTAAGTGGAGCTCAATATGCGACGAGTTGCATATTAACGAAACACCACATTCAATAATTTAGTTTGCTCCCGTTTATGAACAAGACAAGATTAAATGTTGGTTAACATGGAAAGAGATGAAGCATGAGCAAGCTACCTATCTAGGAAAGTTAAATGAGGCCGGAAGCAACAAACAACAATTCCAGAAAATCCCCATATGCAAATTTTGAATTTGGTACTGTTGTTACCTAAACCATATTTTTAGAGTTGTTAAACATGCAAAGTAAGTGCACCATGTTACTCTACACATTTTCAGCCCATTTACATATAAAGAACATTTAATTCAAAGCTACGGTTATTTAGATATGAATTAAACCATTTTAGCATTTTATTTATGCAAATTAATGCAAATAGCAATTTTAAACATTTTTAACATGGATAAAGTTGGATATTATGAAACTAGATGAAATTCTAAGATTTTACATATATAGTTTGTTTAATTCCGATGCATGGTTTGTGAGATATTAAATGCATGAATATGGATGACTTTTCTGCAAAATAGCAATTCTCCGGATAAATGGATAAATTCATCATGTGGGAAAAACATGTATCGGGCCGAAATCCAGATCGAACTGGGCTGCTCACCACGGCACTTGGGCTGTGTCGGTGATGAGCTGGGGCGGCCGAAGAGCACAGTTGGGCTGGCAGGCACGCCAGCAGGCGCGCCGCCCAGGAGGAGCTGGGGAGGAGCTAGCGTACACAAAGGAAGCCCACGCCCGTTCAAGCAGCGGTTAACGAGCGCTGAACGAGGCATCATACTCCTCTTCTCAATGCAGAGGCAGGACAGGCGCGACTCAATGGGCGTGGGGCTGCAGTGCCGGCGCGGGGACGTCCGGATCCAAGGCGGGGGAGATGCCTGGAGGCGGGGAACGATCGGAGGTGGGGCTGATGGCGAAGAGGCGAGCTGGCCGGCGCCATGGTGGTCTCCCTGGAGTAAAAACAACAAAGAGTTTAGAGGGAGAGAGAGGTGATGCGACGGGAGAAGGAAGGTTGCTACCTCTTGAGCATGTGTTGGTTTTCCCTTGAAGAGGACAGGGTGATGTTGCAAAGTAGCGTAAATATTTGCCTCAGTTTTTGAGAACCAAGGTATCAATCCAGTAGGAGGTTACACGCAAGTCGCCTTGTACATGCACAAACAAATAAGAACCTTGCAACCAACGCGATAAAGGGGTTGTCAATCCCTTCACGACCACTTGCAAAAGTGAGATCTGATAGAGATAATAAGATAAATATTTTTGCTATTTTTGTTGTATAGATTGAACAGGAAAGATTGCAAAATAGTAAACGAGATGCAATGTAAATAAAAGAGATATAATACGATGGAAAATAGACCCGAGGGCCATAGGTTTCACTAGTGGCTTCTCTCAAGATAGCATATCTTACGGTGGGTGAACAAATTACTATCGAGCAATTGATAGAAAAGCGCATAGTTATGAGAATATCTAGGCATGATCATGTATATAGGCATATGAAGGAAATATGCCCTAGAGGCAATAATAAAGTTATTATTTATTTCCTTATATCATGATAAATGTTTATTATTCATGCTAGAATTGTATTAACCGGAAACATAATACATGTGTGAATACATAGACAAACTTAATGTCACTAGTATGCCTCTACTTGACTAGCTCATTAATCAAAGATGGTTATGTTTCCTAACCATAGACATGAGTTGTCATTTGATTAACGGGATCACATCATTAGTAGAATGATGTGATTGACATGACCCATTCCGTTAGCTTAGCACTTGATCGTTTAGTATGTTGCTATTGCTTTCTTCATGACTTATACATGTTCCTACAACTATGAGATTATGCAACTCCCGTTTACCGGAGGAACACTTTGTGTGCTACCAAACGTCACAACGTAACTGGGTGATTATAAAGGAGCTCTACAGGTGTCTCCGAAGGTACATGTTGAGTTAGCGTATTTCGAGATTAGGATTTGTCACTCCGATTGTCGGAGAGGTATCTCTGGGCCCTCTCGGTAATGCACATCACTGTAAGCCTTGCAAGCAATGTGGCTAATGAGTTAGTTGCGGGATGATGCATTACGTAACGAGTAAAGAGACTTGCCGGTAACGAGATTGAACTAGGTATAGAGATACCAATGATCGAATCTCGGGCAAGTAACATACCGATGACAAAGGGAACAACATATGTTGTTATGCGGTTTGACCGATAAAGATCTTCGTAGAATATGTGGGAGCCAATATGAGCATCCTGGTTCCGCTATTTGTTATTGACCGGAGACGTGTCTCGGTCATGTCTACATAGTTCTCGAACCCGTAGGGTCCGCACGCTTAAAGTTTGATGACGGTTATATTACGAGTTTATGTGTTTTGATGTACCAAAGGAGTTCGGAGTCCCGGATGAGATCGGGGACATGACGAGGAGTCTCGAAATGGTTGAGACGTAAAGATCGATATATTGGACGACTATATTCGAACTTCGGAAAGGTTCCGAGTGATTCGGGTATTTTTCGGAGTACCGGAGAGTTACGGGAATTCGCCGGGGAGTATATGGGCCTTATTGGGCCATACGGGAATAGAGGAGAGAGGCCAAAAGGAAGGAGGCCTACGCCCCCCCTCTGGTCCGAATTGGACAAGGGGTGCAGCCCCCTTTTCCTTCTCCCTCTCCTCCTCTTTCCTTCTCTCCTACTCCAACAAGGAAAGGAGGAGTCCTACTCCCGGTGGGAGTAGGACTCCCCCCTTGGCGTGCCCTCCTCCTTGGCCGGCCGCCTCCCCCCTTGCTCCTTTATATACGGGGGCAGGGGGACACCCCATAGACACAAAAATTGATCTCTTGATCTCTTAGCCGTGTGCGGTGCCCCCCTCCACCATAGTCCTCGATAATACTGTAGCGGTGCTTAGGCGAAGCCCTGCGACAGTAGAACATCAAGATCGTCACCACGCCGTCGTGCTGACGGAACTCTCCTTCGACACTCGGCTAGATCGGAGTTCGAGGGACGTCATCGAGCTGAACATGTGCTAGAACTCGGAGGTGCCGTAGTTTCGGTGCTTGATCGGTCGGGCCGTGAAGACGTACGACTACATCAACCGCGTTGTTCTAACGCTTCCGCTTTCGGTCTACGAGTGTACATGGAAAACACTCTCACCTCTCATTGCTATGCATCACCATGATCTTGCGTGTGCGTAGGATTTTTTTTGAAATTACTACGTTCCCCAATAGTGGCATCCGAGCCTGGTTTTATGCGTAGATGTTACATGCACGAGTAGAACACAAGTGAGTTGTGGGCGATACAAGTCATACTGCTTACTAGCATGTCATACTTTTGTTCGGCGGTATTGTTGGATGAAGCGGCCCGGACCGACATTACGCGTACACTTACGCGAGACTGGTTCTACCGACGTGCTTTGCACACAGGTGGCTGGCGGGTGTCTGTTTCTCCAACTTTAGTTGAACCGAGTGTGGCTACGCCCGGTCCTTGAGAAGGTTAAAACATCACTAACTTGACGAACTATCGTTGTGGTTTTGATGCGTAGGTAAGAACGGTTCTTGCTCAGCCCGTAGCAGCCACGTAAAATTTGCAACAACAAAGTAGAGGACGTCTAACTTGTTTTTGCAGGGCATGTTGTGATGTGATATGGTCAAGACGTGATGCTATATTTTATTGTATGAGATGATCATGTTTTATAACCGAGTTATCGGCAACTAGTAGGAGCCATACAGTTGTTGCTTTATTGCATGAAATGCAAATGCCCTGTAATTGCTTTACTTTATCACTAAGCGGTAGCGATAGTCGTAGAAGCAATAGATGGCGTAACGACAACGATGCTATGATGGAGATCAAGGTGTCGCGCCAGTGACGATGGTGATCACGACGGTGCTTCGGAGATGGAGATCAAGCACAAGATGATGATGGCCATATCATATCACTTATATTGATTGCATGTGATGTTTATCCTTTATGCATCTTATTTTGCTTTGATTGACGGTAGCATTATAAGATGATCTCTCACTAATTATCAAGAAGTGTTCTCCCTGAGTATGCACCGTTGTGAAAGTTCTTCGTGCTGAGACACCACGTGATGATCGGGTGTGATAGGCTCTACGTTCAAATACAACGGGTGCAAAACAGTTGCACACGCGGAATACTCAGGTTAAACTTGACGAGCCTAGCATATACAGATATGGCCTCGGAACACGGAGACCAAAAGGTCGAACGTGAATCATATAGTAGATATGATCAACATAGTGATGTTCACCATTGAAAACTACTCCATCTCACGTGATGATCGGACATGGTTTAGTTGATTTGGATCACGTGATCACTTAGATGACTAGAGAGATGTCTGTCTAAGTGGGAGTTCGTAAGTAATATGATTAATTGAACTTAAATTTATCATGAACTTAGTCCTGGTAGTATTTTGCAAATTATGTTGTAGATCAATAGCTCGCGCTGTTGCTTTCATATGTTTATTTTGATATGTTCCTAGAGAAAATTGTGTTAAAAATGTTAGTAGCAATGATGCGGATTGGATCCGTGATCTGAGGTTTATCCTCATTGCTGCACAGAAGAATTATGTCCTTAATGCACCACTAGGTGACAGACCTATTGCAGGAGCAGATGCAGACGTTATGAACGTCTGGCTAGCTCAATATGATAACTACTTGATAGTTTAGTGCACCATGCTTAACAGCTTAGAATCGGGACTTCAAAGACGTTTTGAACGTCATGGACCATATGAGATGTTCCAGGAGTTGAAGTTAATATTTCAAGCAAATACCCGAGTTGAGAGATATCAAGTCTCCAACAAGTTCTATGGCTAAAAGATGGAGGAGAATCGCTCAACTAGTGAGCATGTGCTCAGATTGTCTGGGTACTACAATCGCTTGAATCAAGTGGGAGTTAATCTTCCAGATAAGATAGTGATTGACAGAGTTCTCTAGTCACCATCACCAAGTTAGTAGAACTTCGTGATGAACTATAGTATGCAAGGGATGATGAAAACGATTCCCGAGCTCTTCGTGATGTTGAAAATGACGAAGGTAGAAATATAGAAAAGAGCATCAAGTGTTGATGATTGACAAGACCACTAGTTTCAAGAAAAGGGCAAAGGGAAAGAAAGGGAACTTGAAGTAGAATGACAAGCAAGCTGTCACTCCTGCGAAGAAGCCCAAAGCTGGACCAATGCCTAAAACTAAGTGCTTACACTGCAAAGGAAATGGTCACTGGAAGCGGAAATGCCATGAATAATTGGTGGATAAGAAGGATGGCACAATGAACAAGGGTATATTTGATATACAGGTTATTGATGTGTGCCTTACTAGTGTTTATAGTAGCCCCTGAGTATTTGATACTTGGTCGGTTGCTAAGATTAGTAACTCGAATAGGAGTTACATAATAAACAAAGACTAGTTGAGGGGAAGTGACGATGAGTGTTGGAAATAGTTCCAAGATTGATATGATCATCATCACACACTCCCTATACTTTCAGGATTAGTGTTAAACCTAAATAAATGTTATTTGGTGTTTGCGTTGAGCATAAATATGATTTGATCATGTTTATTGCAATACAGTTATTCATTTAAAGTCAGAGAATAATTGTTGTTCTATTTACATGAATAAAACCTTCAATGGTCATACACCCAACGAAAATAGTTTGTTGGATCTCGATCGTAGTGATACACACATTCATAATATTGATGCCAAAAGATGCAAAGTTAATAATGATAGTGCAACTTATTTGTGGCACTGCCGTTTGGGTCATATCGGTGTAAAGTGCATGAAGAAACTCCATAAAGATGGATTTTCGGAATCACTTGGTTATGAATCATTTGATGCTTGCGAACCGTGCCTTTTGGGCAAGATGACTAAAACTCCGTTCTCCGGAACAATGGAACGAGCTACTGACTTGTTGGAAATAATACATACCGATGTATGCGGTCCAATAAGTGTTGATGCGCATGGATAGTATCGTTATTTTCTGACCTTCACAGATGATTTGAGCACATATGCGTGTATCTACTTAATGAAGCACAAGTCTGAAACATTTGAAAAGTTCAAAGAATTTCAGAGTGAAGTGGAGAATCATCGTAACAAGAAAATAAAGTTTCTACAATCTGATTGTAGAGAAGAATATTTGAGTTATGAGTTTGGCCTTCATTTTAAACAATGTGGAATAGTTTCACAGCTCACGCCACATGGAACACCACAGCGTAATGGTGTGTTCGAACGTCGTAACCGCACTTTATTGGATATGGTGCGATCTATGATGTATCTTACCGATTTACCACTATCGTTTTGGGGTTATGCATTAGAGATAGCTGCATTCACTTTAAATAGGGCACCATCAAAAACTATTGAGACGACACCTTATGAACTGTGGTTGGTAAGAAACCAAAGTTGTCGTTTCTTAAAGTTTTGGGCTGCGATGCTTATGTGAAAAAGTTTCAACCTAATAAGCTCAAACCCAAATCGGAGAAGTGCATCTTCATAGAATACCCAAAGGAAACTGTTGGGTACACCTTCTATCACAGATCCGAAGGCAAGATATTCGTTGCTAAGATGGATCCTTTCCAGAGAAGGAGTTTCTCTCAAAAGAAGTGAGTGGGAGGAAAGTAGAACTTGATGAGGTAACTATACCTGTTCCCGAATTGGAAAGTAGTTCATCACAGAAATCAGTTCCAGTGATTCCTACACCAATTAGTGAGAAAGCTAATGATGATGATCATGAAACTTCAGATTGAGTTACTACAAAACCTCGTAGGTCTTCCAAAGTACAGTCCGCACCAGAGTGGTACGGTAATCCTGTTCTGGAAGTCATGTTACTAGACCATGATGAACCTACGAACTATGAGGAAGCGATGATGAGCCCAGATTCCGCAAAATGGCTTGAGGCCATGAAATCTGAGATGGGATCCATGTATGAGAACAAAGTGTGGACTTTGGTGGAGTTTCCCGATGATCGGCAAGCCATGTTGTATAAATGGATCTGCAAGAGGAAGACAGACGCTGATAGTAGTGTTACTATCTACAAAGCTCGACTTGTCGCAAAAAGATTTTCGACAAGTTCAAAGTGTTGACTACAATGAGATTTTCTCAACTGTAGCGATGCTTAAGTCTGTCCGAATCATGTTAGCAATTGCCACATTTTATGAAATCTAGCAAATGGATGTCAAAACTGCATTCCTTAAGGGTTTTCTTAAAGAAGAGTTGTATATGATACAACCAGAAGGTTTTGTCGATCCAAAAGGTGCTAACAAAGTGTGCAAGCTCCAGCGATTCATCTATGGACTGGTGCAAGCATCTCAGAGTTGGAATATACGCTTTGATAAGTTGATCAAAGCATATAGTTTTATACAGACTAGCGGTGAAGCCTGTATTTATAATAAAGTGAATGGGAGCACTACCGCCTTTCGGATAAATATATGTGAGTAACATATTGTTGATCAGAAATGATGTAGAATTTTTCTGGAAAGCATAAAGGAGTATTTGGAAGGAGTTCTTTAAAAGAAAGACCTCAGTAAAGCTACTTACATATTGAGCATCAAAATCTATTGAGATAGATCAAGACGCTTGAAAAGTTTTTCAATAAGTACATACCTTGTCAAGATTTTGAAGTAGTTCAAAATGGAACAGTCAAAGAAAGAGTTCTTGCCTGTGTTGCAAAGGTGTGAAATTGAGTAAGACTCAAATCCCGACCACGGCGGAAAATAGAAAAGAGAATGAAAGTCATTCTGTATGCCTCAGTCATAGGTTCTATAAAGTATGCTATGCTATGTACCAGACCTATTGTATATCCTACTCTGAATTTGGCAAGGGAGTAGAATAGTGATCTAGGAGTAGATCACTGGACATTGGTCAAGAATATCCTTAGTGAGGACTAAGGAAATATTTCTTGATAATGGAAGTGATAAAAGAGCTCGTCGTAAAAGGTTACAATGATGCAAGCTTTTACACCGATCCAGATGACTCTAAGTCTCAATCTAGATACATATTGAAAATGGGAGCAATAGCTAGAGTAGCTCCGTGCAGAGCACTGTAGACATAGAATATTTGCAAAATACATACGGCTCTGAATGTGACACACCCATTGACTAAACTTCTCTCATGAGCAAAACATGATCATACCATAGTACTCTTTGGGTGTTAATCACATAGTGATGTGAACTAGATTATTGACTCTAGTAAATCTTTTGGGTGTTGATCACATGATGATGTGAACTATGGGTATTAATCACATGCAGATGTGAATATTAGTGTTAAATCACATGGTGATGTGAACTAGATTATTGACTCTAGTGCAAGTGGGAGACTGAAGGAAATATGCCCTGGAGGCAATAATAAAGTTATTATTTATTTCCTTATATCATGATAAATGTTTATTATTCATGCTAGAATTTTATTAACCGGAAACATAATACATGTGTGAATACATAGACAAACTTAATGTCACTAGTATGCCTCTACTTGACTAGCTCATTAATCAAAGATGGTTATGTTTCCTAACCATAGACATGAGTTGTCATTTGATTAACGAGATCACATCATTAGTAGAATGATGTGATTGACATGACCCATTCCGTTAGCTTAGCACTTGATCGTTTAGTATGTTGCTATTGCTTTCTTCATGACTTATACATGTTCCTACAACTATGAGATTATGCAACTCCCGTTTACCGGAGGAACACTTTGTGTGCTACCAAACGTCACAACGTAACTGGGTGATTATAAAGGAGCTCTACAGGTGTCTCCGAAGGTACATGTTGAGTTGGCGTATTTCGAGATTAGGATTTGTCACTCCGATTGTCAGAGAGGTATCTCTGGGCCCTCTCGGTAATGCACATCACTGTAAGCCTTGCAAGCAATGTGGCTAATGAGTTAGTTGCGGGATGATGCATTACGTAACGAGTAAAGAGACTTGCCGGTAACGAGATTAAACTAGGTATAGAGATACCGACGATCAAATCTCGGGCAAGTAACATACCGATGACAAAGGGAACAACGTATGTTGTTATGCGGTTTGACCGATAAAGATCTTCGTAGAATATGTGGGAGCCAATATGAGCATCCAGGTTCCGCTATTGGTTATGGACCGGAGACGTGTCTCGGTCATGTCTACATAGTTATCGAACCCGTAGGGTCCGCACGCTTAAAGTTCGATGATGGTTATATTATGAGTTTAATTGTTTTGATGTACCGAAGGAGTTCGGAGTCCCGGATGAGATCGAGGACATGACGAGGAGTCTCAAAATGGTCGAGATGTAAAGATCAATATATTGGACGACTATATTCGAACTTCGGAAAGGTTCCGAGTGATTCGGGTATTTTTCGGAGTACCGGAGAGTTACGGGAATTCGCCGGGGAGTATATGGGCCTTATTAGGCCATACAGGAATAGAGGAGAGAGGCCAAAAGGAAGGAGGCCTACGCCCCCCCTCTGGTCCGAATTGGACAAGGGGTGCAGCCCCCTTTTCCTTCTCCCTCTCCTCCTCTTTCCTTCTCTCCTACTCCAACAAGGAAAGGAGGAGTCCTACTCCCGGTGGGAGTAGGACTCCCCCCTTGGCGCGCCCTCCTCCTTGGCCGCCCGCCTCCCCCCTTGCTCCTTTATATACGGGGGCAGGGGGGCACCCCATAGACACAACAATTGATCTCTTGATCTCTTAGCCGTGTGCGGTGCCCCCCTCCACCATAGTCCTCGATAATATTGTAGCGGTGCTTAGGCGAAGCCCTGCGACAGTAGAACATTAAGATTTTCACCACGCCATCGTGCTGACGAAACACTCCTTCGACACTCGGCTGGATCGGAGTTCGAGGGACGACATCGACCTGAACGTGTGCTAGAACTCAGAGGTGCCGTAGTTTCGGTGCTTGATCGGTCGGGTCATGAAGACGTACGACTACATCAACCGCGTTGTTCTAACGCTTTCGCTTTCGGTCTACGAGGGTACGTGGACAACACTCTCACCTCTCGTTGCTTTGCATCACCATGATCTTGCGTGTGCGTAGGATTTTTTTTGAAATTACTACGTTCCCCAACAGCATCACGTTCGTGACAAGTAGATTGAAACGATTCTGCATCTACTACTATTACTCCACACATCGACCGCTATCCAGCATGCATCTAGAGTATTAAGTTCATAAGAACAGAGTAACGCATTAAGGAAGATGACATGATGTAGAGGGATAAACTCAAGCAATATGATATAAACCCCATCTTTTTATCCTCGATGGCAACAATACAATACGTGCCTTGCTGCCCCTGCAGTCACTGGGAAAGGACACCGCAAGATTGAACCCAAATCTAAGCACTTATCCTATTGCAAGAAAGATCAATCTAGTAGGCCAAACCAAACTGATAATTCGAAGAAACTTGCAAAGATATCGAATCATACATATATGAATGGGATAATTAGATTTATGCCCCTAGTTGTGTCCCACTCGTCTGTTTTACCCCTAATTCCCAAAAGTCACCGGTTCTGTCCAAGTCACTTTGCTCCTCTTATGCTTTTGCCCTTTGACCGTTTGACCGTCAGTTTGAAAACTTCATAACTAATTCATGCTAAATCAGAAAAATGCAAATAAGATACCAAAATGTTCAGAAAAACATCACCTATATGTCAGTGTCATTTGCATTCATGAAAAAAGTGTTGGAAAGTGCCGATCCGAGTTTTAGATCTTATGCTACCACCATGAATAGTAAAATATAAAAAAGTTCAAAAAAATTTAAATTTTTTTTGGCAAAGAATGACAAATGTTTTAAGTGCCTGCCAAGTTTCATCAGGGAATAACATTCGTGGGTGCCGCGGCAAAAAAACAATTAGCACTCAAAAATATATTTTTTTGCCATGACTTCCACGAATGTCGTTCCCTAATGAAACTTGGCAAACACTTAGAACATTTGTTGTTCTTTGCCACCATATTTTTTTTGATTTTTTGAATTTTTTTAGAGTTCACTATTCATGGTGGTATCAAAAGAGCTAAAACTCGAATGTGCACTTTCCAACATTTTTTCATGAATGCAAATGACACTGACATATAGGTGATGTTTTTCTGAACATTTTGGTATCTTATTTGCATTTTTCTGATTTAGTATGAATTAGTTATGAAGTTTTCAAACTGACGGTCAAACGGTCAAAGGGCAAAAGCATAAGAGGAGCAAAGTGACTTGGACAGAACCTGTGACTTTTGGGAATTAGGGGTAAAATAGAGGAGTGGGACACAACTAGGGGTATAAATCTAATTATCCCTATAAGAATTCAGAGAAGAATCAAATATTGTTCATAGATAATCTTGACCACAAACCCACAATTCATCGGATCTCGACAAACACACCGCAAAAAGTATTACATCGAATAGATCTCCAAGAAGATCAAGGAGAACTTTGTATTGAGAATCAAAGAGAGAGAAGAAGCCATCTAGCTAATAACTAGGGACCCGAAGGTCTGTGGTAAACTACTCACACATTATCGGAGAGGCTATGGTGTTGATGTAGAAGCCCTCCATGATTGATTCCCCCTCCGGCGGTGTCGGATATCAGGTTCCGGCAAAACCCTTAAGGTTCGAACACTGGGGTGCGCACGAAGATCTCCTACTGAATCTCGCTCTTAGCCTCGCCGCGATCCCTAAGCTAGATCGATGAACAATACAAGAGAAACAAGATTTATACAAGTTCGGGCCACCGTTGTGGTGTAATACCCTACTCTTGTGTGTGGTGGAGGATTGCCTCTTGGGCTAGTTAATGATGAACAATACAGGGGAAGAACAGCCTCGCGAGGAGAGGTGTTCTTGTGGTGGTGTGGTGTGCGGATGAACTTCACTCCCCCCTTCTACTGTGGTGGCTAGCTCTATTTATAGAGGCCCTGGTCCTCTTCCCAAATATTGAGCGGGAAGGGATCCAACAATGGCCATTTTGAAAGGGGACAACTAGTACAAGCTATCCTGACTAAAGGTGGTCTTCGCCTACCAAAGGTGCTGGTGATGACGCCGTCTTGGGCTCCATGGTGACCTCCGTCCTGCCATCCTGTTGGTCTTGGTCTTGTTGCACCGATATGAAAACCTTTGCTTGATGCCTCGGTACTGCGCGCCCGCGCTTGCCCGCTTTGCACCAAAGAGGAAACAAGGACACTGCATGGGCTGGCGCCCGCCTAGCGCCCGTCTGGTCTTGATCGTCATGGCTTGCGTCATGGGCACCTCGCGAGGTACCCCTCGCCTCGATCTCTCCACCTCCTCGCGAGCCTGCCCGGTGAGGCCACTCCTGAGGAGGCCTTATGTCATTGATAACCCACAAGTGTAGGGGATCGCAACAGCTTTCGAGGGTAAAGTATTCAACCCAAATTTATTGATTCGACACAAGGGGAGCCAAAGAATATTCTTGAGTATTAGCAGTTGAGTTTTCAATTCAACCACACCTGGATAACTTAGTATCTGCAGCAAAGTATTTAGTAGCAAAGTAGTATGATAATAAAAGTAATGGTAGCAAAAGTAATATTTTTGGGTTTTGTAGTGATTGTGACAATAGCAACGAAATAGTAAATAAGCAAAGAACAATATGTGAAAAGCTCGTAGGCAATGGATCAGTCATGGATAATTATGCCGGATGCGATTCCTCATGTAATAGCTATAGCATAGGGTGACACAGAACTAGCTCCAATTCATCAATGTTATGTAGGCATGTATTCCGTATATAGTCATACGTGCTTATGGAAAAGAACTTGCATGACATCTTTTGTCCTGCCCTCCCGTGGCAGCGGGGTCCTAGCGGAAACTAAGGGATATTAAGGCCTCCTTTTAATAGAGAACCGGAACAAAGCATTAGCACATAGTGAATACATGAACTCCTCGAACTATGGTCATCACCGAGAAGTATCCCGATTATTGTCACTTCGGGGTTGTCGGATCATAACACATAATAGGTGACTATAGACTTGCAAGATAGGATCAAGAACACACATATATTCATGAAAACATAATAGGTTCAGATCTGAAATCATGGCACTCGGGCCCTAGTGACAAGCATTAAGCATAGCAAAGTCATAGCAACATCAATCCCAGAACATAGTGGATACTAGGGATCAAACCCTAACAAAACTAACTTGATTACATGGTAAATCTTATCCAACCCATCACCCTCCAGCAAGCCTACGATGGAATTACTCACGCACGGCAGTGAGCATCATGAAATTGGTGATGGAGGATGGTTGATGATGATGACGACGACGAATCCCCCTCTCCGGAGCCCCGAACGTACTCCAGATCAGCCCTCCCAAGAGAGATTAGGGCTTGGCGGCGGCTCCGTATCGTAAAACGCGATGAAACTTCCTCTCTAATTTTTTTCTTCCCGAACGTGAATATATGGAGTTGGAGTTGAGGTGGGTGGAGGTCCAGGGGGCCCACGAGATAGGGGGCGTGCCCAGGGGGAGGGGGTGCGCCCCCACCCTCGTGGACAGGGTGTGGGCCCCCTAGTCTTGATTCTTTCGCCAGTATTTTTTATATTTTCCAAAAAGTGCCTCCATGGATTTTCAGGACATTCCGAGAACTTTTGCTTTCTACACATAAAACAACATCATGGCAGTTCTGCTGAAAACAGCGTCAGTCCAGGTGAGTTTCACTCAAATCATGCAAGTTAGAGTCCAAAACAAGGGCAAAAGTGTTTGGAAAAGTAGATACGTTGGAGACGTATCCACTCCCCCAAGCTTAAACCTTTGCTTGTCCTCAAGCAATTCAGTTGATAAACTGAAAGTGATAAAGAAAAACTTTTACAAACTCTGTTTGCTCTTGTTGTTGTAAACATGCAAAGCCATCATTCAGGTTTCAGCAAATATTATGAACTAACCATACTCACAATAACACTTAGGCCTCACAATTACTCATATCAATAGCA
The DNA here is from genome assembly GCA_963921465.1 of Triticum timopheevii. Classification (NCBI taxonomy): domain Eukaryota; kingdom Viridiplantae; phylum Streptophyta; class Magnoliopsida; order Poales; family Poaceae; genus Triticum; species Triticum timopheevii. Next base: position 367,708,206 of record OY997272.1, on the reverse strand, counting down.
TAATCAGCTAGCGAGCCATAATAATAAAACTCGGATGACAACACTTTCTCAAAACAATCATAACACGATATAACAAAATGGTATCTCTATAGCCCTTTCTAAGACCGCAAAACATAAATGCAGAGCACCTTTAAAGATCAAGGACCGACTAAACATTGTAATTCATGGTAAAAGAGATCCAGTCAAGTCATACCCAATATAAACCAATAATAATGAATGCAAATGACAGTGTGCTCTCCAGCGGGTGCTTTTTAATAAGAAGGGTGATGACTCAACATAAAAGTAAATAGATAAGCCCTTCGCAGAGGGAAGCAGGGATTGGTAGAGGTGCCAGAGCTCGATTTTAAAATAGAGATTGAATAACATTTTGGGTGGCATACTTTTGCTGTCAACGCAACAACTATGAGATGGCTGTATCTGAAGGAAATATGCCCTAGAGGCAATAATAAAGTTATTATTTATTTCCTTATATCACGATAAATGTTTATTATTCATGCTAGAATTGTATTAACCGGAAACATAATACATGTGTGAATACATAGACAAACATAGTGTCACTAGTATGCCTCTACTTGACTAGCTCGTTTGTCAAAGATGGTTATGTTTCCTAGCCACGGACAAAACAGTTGTCATTTGATTAACGGGATCACATCATTAGGAGAATGATGTGATTGACTTGACCCATTCCGTTAGCTTAGCACTTGATCGTTTAGTATATTGCTATTGCTTTCTTCATGACTTATACGTGTTCCTGTAACTATGAGATTATGCAACTCCCGTTTACCGGAGGAACACTTTGGGTGCTACCAAACGTCACAACGTAACTGGGTGATTATAAAGGAGTACTACAGGTGTCTCCGAAGGTACATGTTGGGTTGGCGTATTTCGAGATTAGGTTTTGTCACTCCGATTGTCGGAGAGGTATCTCTGGGCCCTCTTAGTAATGCACATCACTATAAGCCTTGCAAGCAATGTAGCTAATGAGTTAGTTATGGAATGATGCATTACGTAACGAGTAAAGAGACTTGCCGGTAACGAGATTGAACTAGGTATTGGATACCGAGGATCGAATCTCGGGCAAGTAACATACCGATGACAAAGGGAACAACGTATGTTGTTATGCGGTTTGACCGATAAAGATCTTCGTAGAATATGTAGGAGCCAATATGGGCATCCAGGTTCCGCTATAAGTTATTGACCGAGAATAGTTCTAGGTCATGTCTACATAGTTCTCGAACCCGTAGGGTCCGCACACTTAACGTTATGATGATAGTTTTCTTATGAGTTTATAAGTTTTGATGTACCGAAGTTTGTTCGGAGTCCCGAATGTGATCACGGACATGACGAGGAGTCTCGAAATGGTCGAGACATAAAGATTGATATATTGGACGACTATATTCGTACACAGGAATTGTTCCGGGTGTTTTCGGAGAAAACCGGAGTGCCGGAGGGTTACCGGAACCCCCCCGGGAGAAGTAATGGGCCTTAGTGGGCCTGAGGGGAGAGAGAGGGCAGCAGCCCAGGAGGTGGCGCGCCCCCCCCATGAGGAGTCCCAATTGGACTAGGGGAGGGGGCGCGGCCCCCCCCTTTCCCTCTCCCTCTCCCCCTTCCTTTCCCCCTCCTAGTAGGAGTAGGAAAGAGGGAGTCTTGCTCCTACTTGGAGGAGGACTCCTCCTCCTTGGCGCGCCCCCTAGGGCCGGCCAGCTTCCCCCCTTGCTCCTTTATATACGGGGGCAGGGGGGCACCCTAGGACACACAAGTTGATCTTCGTGATCGTTCCTTAGCCGTGTGCGGTGCCCCCCTCCACCATATTCCACCTCGGTCATATTGTTGCGGTGCTTAGGCGAAGCCCTGCGTCGGTAGAACATCATCATCGTCACCACGCCATCGTGCTGACGGAACTCATCCCCGACACCCTGCTGGATCGGAGTCCGGGGATCATCATCGAGCTGAACGTGTGCTGAATTTGGAGGTGCCGTACGTTCGGTACTTGGATCGGTCGGATCGTGAAGACGTATAACTACATCAACCGCGTTGTCATAACGCTTCCGCTTACGGTCTACGAGGGTACGTGGACAACACTCTCCCCTCTCGTTGCTATGCATCACCATGATCTTGTGTGTGCGTAGGAATTTTTTTTTAAATTACTACGTTCCCCAACAATGGCATCCGAGCCTGGTTTTATGCGTAGATGTCATATGCACGAGTAGAACACAAGTGAGTTGTGGGCAATATAAGTCATACTGCTTACCAGCATGTCATACTTTGGTTCAACGGTATTGTGAGATGAAGCGACCCGGACCGACATTACGCGTACGCTTACACGAGACTGGTTTCACCGTTATGAGCACTCATGCTTAAAGGTGGCTGGCGGGTGTCTGTCTCTCTCACTTTAGCAGAATCGAGTGTGGCTACGCCCGGTCCTTGCGAAGGTTAAAACAGCACTAACTTGACAAACTATCTTTGTGGTTTTGATGCGTAGGTAAGAACGGTTCTTGCTCAGCCCGTAGCAGCCACGTAAAATTTGCAACAACAAAGTAGAGGACGTCTAACTTGTTTTGGCAGGGCATGTTGTGATGTGATATGGTCAAGACGTGATGCTATATTTTATTGTATGAGATGATAATGTTTTGTAACCGAAGTTATCGACAACTGGCAGGAGCCATATGGTTGTCGCTTTATTGTATGAAATGCAAACGCCCTGTAATTGCTTTACTTTATCACTAAGCGGTAGCGATAGTCATAGAAGTAATAGATGGCGTAACAACAACGATGCTACGATGAAGATAAAGGTGTCGCGCCGGTGACGATGGTGATCATGACGGTGCTTCGGAGATGGGGATCACAAGCACAAGATGATGATGGCCATATCATATCACTTATATTGATTGCATGTGATGTTTATCCTTTATGCATCTTATCTTGCTTTGATTGACGGGAGCATTTTAAGATGATCTCTCACTAAAAATTATCAAGAAGTGTTCTCCCTGAGTATGCACCGTTGCGAAAGTTCTTCGTGCTGAGACACCATGTGATGATCGGGTGTGATAGGCTCTACGTTCAAATACAATGGGTGCAAAATAGTTGCACACGCGGAATACTCAGGTTAAACTTGACGAGCCTAGCATATAACAGATATGGCCTCGGAACACGGAGACCGAAAGGTCGAACGTGAATCATATAGTAGATATGATCAACATAGTGATGTTCACCATTGAAAACTACTCCATCTCACGTGATGATCGGACATGGTTTAGTTGATTTGGATCACGTGATCACTTAGATGACTAGAGAGATGTCTGTCTAAGTGGGAGTTCTTAAGTAATATGATTAATTGAACTTAAATTTATCATGAACTTAGTCCTGGTAGTATTTTGCAAATTATGTTGTAGATCAATAGCTCGCGCTGTTGCTTTCATATGTTTATTTTGATATGTTCCTAGAGAAAATTGTGTTAAAAATGTTAGTAGCAATGATGCGGATTGGATCCGTGATCTGAGGTTTATCCTCATTGCTGCACAGAAGAATTATGTCCTTAATGCACCACTAGGTGACAGACCTATTGCAGGAGCAGATGCAGACGTTATGAACGTCTGGCTAGCTCAATATGATAACTACTTGATAGTTTAGTGCACCATGCTTAACAGCTTAGAATTGGGACTTCAAAGACGTTTTGAACGTCATGTACCATATGAGATGTTCCAGGAGTTGAAGTTAATATTTCAAGCAAATACCCGAGTTGAGAGATATCAAGTCTCCAACAAGTTCTATGGCTAAAAGATGGAGGAGAATCGCTCAACTAGTGAGCATGTGCTCAGATTGTCTGGGTACTACAATCGCTTGAATCAAGTGGGAGTTAATCTTCCAGATAAGATAGTGATTGACAGAGTTCTCTAGTCACCATCACCAAGTTAGTAGAACTTTGTGATGAACTATAGTATGCAAGGGATGACGACAACAATTCCCGAGCCCTTCGTGATGTTGAAATCGACGAAGGTAGAAATCAAGAAAGAGCATCAAGTGTTGATGATTGACAAGACCACTAGTTTCAAGAAAAGGGTAAGAGGAAAGAAAGGGAAACTTCAAGTAGAATGGCAAAAAAGTTGTCACTCCCGCGAAGAAGACCAAAGCTGGACCAAAGCCTGAAACTGAGTGCTTACACTGCAAAGGGAATAGTCACTGGGAGCGGAAATGCCCTGAATATTTGGTGGATAAGAAGGATGGCAAAGTGAACAAGGGTATATTTGATATACAGGTTATTGATGTGTGCCTTACTAGTGTTTATAGTAGCCCTTGAGTATTTGATACTTGTTTGGTTGTTAAGATTAGTAACTCGAAACAGGAGTTACAGAATAAACAGAGACTAGTTGAAAGGGAAGTGACGATGAGTGTTGGAAGTCGTTCCAAGATTGATATGATCATCATCGCACACTCCCTATACTTTCGTGATTAGTGTTAAACCTAAATAAATGTTATTTGGCGTTTGCGTTGAGCATGAATATGATTTGATCATGTTTATTGCAATACGGTTATTCATTTAAAGTCAGAGAATAATTGTTGTTCTGTTTACATGAATAAAACCTTCAAATGGTCATACACCCAATGAAAATAGTTTGTTGGATCTCGATCGTAGTGATACACATATTCATAATATTGATGCCAAAAGATGCAAAGTTAATAATGATAGTGCAACTTATTTGTGGCACTGCCGTTTTGAGTCATATCGGTGTAAAGCGCATGAAGAAACTCCATAAAGATGGATTTTCGGAATCACTTGGTTATGAATCATTTGATGCTTGCGAACCGTGCCTTTTGGGCAAGATGACTGAAACTCCGTTCTCCGGAACAATGGAACGAGCTACTAACTTGTTGGAAATAATACATACCGATGTATGTGGTCCAATGAGTGTTGATGCTCGTGGCGGGTATCGTTATTTTCTGACATTCACAGATGATTTGAGCAGATATGCGGATATCTACTTGATGAAACATAAGTCTGAAACAATTGAAAGGTTCAAAGAATCTCAGTGTGAATTGGAAAAATCATCGTAACAAGAAAATAAAGTTTCTGCAATCTGATCGCGGAGACGAATATTTGAGTTACGAGTTTGGTCTTCAATTAAAACAATGTGGAATAGTTTCATAGCTCACGCCACCTGGAACACCACAATGTTATGGTGTGTCCGAACGTCGTAACCGCACTTCATTAGATATGGTGCGATCTATGATGTATCTTACTGATTTACCACTATCGTTTTGGGGTTATGCATTAGAGACAGCCGCATTCACGTTAAAATGGCACCATCTAAATCCGTTGAGACGACACTATATGAACTGTGGTTTAGCAAGAAACCCAAGTTGTCGTTTTTAAAGTTTTGAGTTGCGATGCTTATGTGAAAAAGGTTTCAACCTGATAAGATCAAACCCAAATCGGAGAAGTGCGTCTTCATAGAATACCCAAAGGAAACTGTTGGGTACACCTTCTATCACAGATCTGAAGGCAAAACATTTGTTGCTAAGAATGGATCCTTTCTAAGAGAAGGAGTTTCTCTTGAAAGAAGTGAGTGGGAGGAAAGTAGAACCTGATGAGGTAACTGTACCTTCTCCCGAATTGGAAAATAGTTCATCACTGAAATCAGTTCCAGTGATTCCTACACCAACTAGTGAGGAAGCTAATGATGATGATCATGAAACTTCAGATCAAGTTACTACAGAACCTCGTAGGTATTCCAGAGTACGGTCCGCACCAGAGTGGTACGGTAATCCTATTCTAAAAGTCATGTTACTAGACCATGATAAACCTACGAACTATGAGGAAGCGATGATGAGCCCAGATTCCGCAAAATGGCTGGAGGCCATGAAACCTGAGATAGGATCCATGTATGAGAACAAAGTGTGGACTTTGGTGGACTTGCCCAATGATCGGCAAACCATAGAAAATAAATGGATCTTCAAGAGGAAGACGGACGTTGATAGTAGTGTTACTATCTACAAAGCTTGACTTGTCGCAAAAAGGTTTTTGACAAGTTCAAGGTGTTGACTACAATGAGATTTTCTCAACTGTAGCATTGCTTAAACCTGTCCGAATCATGTTAGTAATTGCCACATTTTATGAAATCTGGCAAATGGATGTCAAAACTGCATTCCTTAATGGTTTTCTTAAAGAAGAGTTGTATATGATGCAACCAGAAGGTTTTGTCAATCCTAAAGGTGCTAACAAAATGTGCAAGCTCCAGCGATCCATCAATGGACTGGTGCAGGCATCTCGGAGTTGGAATATACGCTTTGATGAGTTGATCAAAGCATATGGTTTTATACAGACTTTTGGAAAGGACTGTATTTACAAGAAAGTGAGTGGGAGCTCTGTAGCATTTCTGATACTATATGTAGATGACATATTGTTGATCGGAAATGATATAGAATTTTTGGATAGCATAAAGGGATACTTGAATAAAAAAATTTCAATGAAAGACCTCGATGAAGCTGCTTACACATTGAGCATCAAGATCTATATAGATAGATCAAGATGCTTGATAAGATTTTTCAATGAGTACATACCTTGATAAATTTTTGAAATAGTTCAAAATAGAACAGTCAAAGAAGGAGTTCTTTCCTGTGATGCAAAGGTGTGAAGTTGAGTAAGACTCAAGACCCGACCATGGCAGAAAATAGAAAGAGAATGAAAAGCCATTCCCTATGCCTTAGCCATAGGTTCTTTAAAGTATGATATGCTGTGAACCAGACCGATTGTATAGCTTGCTCTGAGTTTGACAAAGGAATACAATTTTGATCTAAGAGTAGATCACTGGACAGCGGTCAAGAATATCCTTAGTGAGGACTAAGGAGATGTTTCTCGATTATGGAGGTGATAAAAGAGCCCGTCATAAAAGGTTACAACGATGCAAGCTTTTACACCAATCCAGATGACTCTAAGTCTCAATCTGGATACATATTGAAAGTGGGAGCAATTAGCTAGAGTAGCTCCGTGCAGAGCATTGTGGACATAGAATATTTGCAAAATACATACGGCTCTGAATATGACAGACCCGTTGACTAAACTTCTCTCACAAGCAAAACATGATCATACCTTAGTAATCTTTGGGTGTTAATCACATAGCGATGTGAACAAACCCTTTGGGTGTTGATCACATGATGATGTGAACTATGGGTATTAATCACATACAGATGTGAATATTGGTGTTAAATCACATGGCGATGTGAACTAGATTATTGACTCTAGTGCAAGTGGGAGACTGAAGGAAATATGCCCTAGAGGCAATAATAAAGTTATTATTTATTTCCTTATATCATGATAAATGTTTATTATTCATGCTAGAATTGTATTAACCGGAAACATAATACATGTGTGAATACATAGACAAACATAGTGTCACTAGTATGCCTCTACTTGACTAGCTCGTTTATCAAAGATGGTTATGTTTCCTAGCCATGGACAAAAGAGTTGTCATTTGATTAACGGTATCACATCATTAGGAGAATGATGTGATTGACTTGACCCATTCCGTTTGCTTAGCACTTGATCGTTTAGTATATTGCTATTGCTTTCTTCATGACTTATACATGTTCCTGTAACTATGAGATTATGCAACTCCCGTTTACCGGAGGAACACTTTGGGTGCTACCAAACGTCACAACGTAGCTGGGTGATTATAAAGGAGTACTACAGGTGTCTCCAAAGGTACATGTTGGGTTGGCGTATTTCGAGATTAGGTTTTGTCACTCCGATTGTCGGAGAGGTATCTCTGGGCCCTCTCGGTAATGCACATCACTATAAGCCTTGCAAGCAATGTAGCTAATGAGTTAGTTACGGAATGATGCATTACGTAACGAGTAAAGAGACTTGCCGGTAACGAGATTGAACTAGGTATTGGATACCGAGGATCGAATCTCGGGCAAGTAACATACCGATGACAAAGGGAACAACGTATGTTGTTATGCGGTTTGACCGATAAAGATCTTCGTAGAATATGTAGGAGCCAATATGGGCATCCAGGTTCCGCTATAAGTTATTGACCGAGAATAGTTCTAGGTCATGTCTACATAGTTCTCGAACCCGTAGGGTCCGCACGCTTAACATTACGATGATAGTTTTATTATGAGTTTATAAGTTTTGATGTACCGAAGTTTGTTCGGAGTCCCGAATGTGATCACGGACATGACGAGGAGTCTCGAAATGGTCGAGACATAAAGATTGATATATTGGACGACTATATTCAGACACAGGAAGTGTTCCGGGTGTTTTCGGAGAAAACCGGAGTGCCGGAGGGTTACCGGAACCCCCCGGGAGAAGTAATGGGCCTTAGTGGGCCTGAGGGGAGAGAGAGGGCAGCAGCCCAGGAGGTGGCGCGCCCCCCATGAGGAGTCCGAATTGGACTAGGGGAGGGGGCGCGGCCCCCCCTTTCCCTCTCCCTCTCCCCCTTCCTTTCCCCCTCCTAGTAGGAGTAGGAAAGAGGGAGTCCTAGTCCTACTAGGAGGAGGACTCCTCCTCCTTGGCGCGCCCCCTAGGGCCGGCCAGCCTCCCCCTTGCTCCTTTATATATGGGTGCAGGGGGCACCCTAGGACACACAAGTTGATCTTCGTGATCGTTCCTTAGCCGTGTGCGGTGCCCCCCTCCACCATATTCCACCTCGGTCATATCGTTGCGGTGCTTAGGCGAAGCCCTGCGTCGGTAGAACATCATCATCGTCACCACACCGTCGTGCTGACGGAACTCATCCCCGACACCCTGCTGTATCGGAGTCCGGGGATCGTCATCGAGCTGAACGTGTGCTGAACTAGGAGGTGCCGTACGTTCGGTACTTGGATCGGTCGGATCGTGAAGACGTACGACTACATCAACCGCGTTGTCATAACGCTTCCGCTTACGGTCTATGAGGGTACATGGACAACACTCTCCCCTCTCGTTGCTATGCATCACCATGATCTTGCGTGTGCGTAGGAATTTTTTTGAAATTACTACATTCCCCAACAGTATCTTCCATACTACATGCATCATAGGCAGTTCCCAAACAGAATGGTAAAAGTTTATACTCCCCCAACCACCAACAAGCATCAATCCATGGCTTGCTCGAAACAACGAGTGCCTCCAACCAACAACAGCCCTGGGGGAGTTTTGTTTAATTATTTTGATTTGCTTTGATCTTTTTGGATCATGGGACTTGGCATCCCGGTTACCGGCCCTTTCTCGTGAATGAGGAGCAGAGTCCACTCCTCTTGAGAATAACCCACCTAGCATGGAAGATATAGGCACCCCTAGTTGTAACATGAGCTTCTCGAGCATACAAAACAGAATTTCATTTGAAGGTTGGAGTTTGGCACATACAAATTTACTTGGAACGACAGGTAAATACCGCATATAGGTAGGTATGGTGGACTCATATGGAACAACTTTGGGGTTTAAGGAGTTTGGATGCACAAGCAGTTTTCCCGCTTAGTACAGGTGAAGGCTAGCAAAAGACTAGGAAGCGACCAACTGAGAGAGCGACAACAGTCATAAACATTCATTAAAATTAATTTACACCGAGTACAAGCATGAGTAGGATATAATCTACCATGAACATAAATATCATGAAGGCTATGTTGATTTGTTTCAACTACATGCGTGAACATGTGCCAAGTCGAGTCACTCAATTCATTCAAAGGAGGATACCATCCCATCATACCACATCATAATCATTCTAATAGCATGTTGGCACGCAAGGTAAACCATTATAACTCATAGCTAATCAAGCATGGCACAAGCAACTATAATCTCTAAATGTCATTGCAAATATGTTTACTTCATAATAAGCTGAATCAGAAACGATGAACTCATCATATTTACAAAAACAAGAGAGGTCGAGTTCATACCAGCTTTTCTCATCTTAATAAGTCCATCATATATCATCATTATTGCCTTTCACTTGCACGACCGAACGATGTGTATAATAATAAGAGTGCACGTGCATTGGACTAAGTTGGAATCTGCAAGCATTCAACTCAAGAGAGAAGACAAGTAATATGGGATCTAAGTTAAATAAACAATCATGCATATGAGAGCCACTAAACATTTTCAATATGGTCTTCTCGACCCCCAAAGGAAAGAAAAGAAAATAAAACTATTTACACAGGAAAGCTCCCAACAAGTAAGAAGAAGAACGAGAAATATTTTTGGGTTTTCATTTTAATTTCTACTACAAGCATGGAAATTAAACTAACTAATTTTTGGGTTTTTCTCAAGGTTTATCAAACACACAAGAAGAAAACTAGAAAAAGGAAATTTAAACTAGCATGGATAATACAATGAAAGAGTATGAGCATCGACGACTAGTGTGTGAACATGAATGTAAAGTCAGTGAGAAATACGTACTCCCCCAAGCTTAGGCTTTTGGCCTAAGTCGGTCTAGTACCAAGGACCGCCGCTACTCTCCCCGGTGTACTGGGAGGTGTAATCAGGATACCACTGGCTGGTCATCTCTGGATCCTACTAGAAAGATGATGCACGATAAGGGTCCAGTGCAGGTTCCGGCTCAGGTTCAGGTTCTGGAGTGGATGCTTGGGCTCGATGAGTATACACCACTTTCGGTGTAACAAGAAAATTATCTACAGTCAAATCAAACAACAGAAGTTCAGGCAAAATAATAGTCTCATTGTGTTTCTTATTAAATCTAAGGTTATACAAGAGCATCCTTTCTTCATTGTCAACAATAAACTTGTGGGCTACCATGCTCTTGTAATCTAAAATGTGAGGAGGCAATTTTGTCTCCTCTTTCTCATGGTGCCTAATAGGTATCTGAAAATGTCTAGCAAGACGTGAGGCATAGATACCTCCAAATATGGGGCCTTTTGTACGATTCAGGCCTAGCCGTTTAGCAATGACGGCACCCATACTAAAACTATTATCTCCAAGCAAGGCATGTTGAAGAATGATAATATCAGGAACACTAAAGTTTCCACTATTTCCACGACCAATCAAGCATCTACTAGCAAATATGGCAAAGTAGCGTAAAACAGGAAAATGTATGCTAGAGATTTTTGCCTCGGAACCCTTCTTTGGCTCCTCTATAACTATAGTGTTAACAAAGCATACACATCTTTACGATGGGGTTCCTCTGATTCTCCCTCATAGGGTATCCTACATACCGTGCAAAAATTACGTAAAGACATTTCTCTGAATTCATCATATAAGTGAAATGATACTGAAGGCGGTGACTTCTTAGGATAATAATAAAAATTTTGCACGAAAGTATTGGTGAGTAAGAGATACTGATCGATCCGGTCGTGGATGAAACTGGTGAGGCCTGCATTCTCGATCAAAGAATAAAAATCTTCATGAATTTCAGCTTTTTCAAGAAATCATCGCATGGCCATTCACACGACCGTACTTCCGCTAAGCGAGGAAGATTATACTTGGCTTTTTCCTTTTCTTTAGCTTATTTTTCCTGAGAGCCTTGGCTAGAAGAGCCCCTCAAAAGTTTCCTTAACATTTTCTGAAAATTTAGTAACTTCAAAATAGAAGTGAATAAAACTAAACAAGATTGATAGCAACTACTCCTACAAGTGCCTAGAGCCCATATCATGCATTAAAATTGCTTGGGACCTTATAAATTTAACATGCAAGCTCAAGAACATGGTCATCTATGCAGCAAAAATTTGCAATGAATAAAGCACTAGAACAAAAACTAATTGGACCAATGGAGGAGTCACATACCAAGAAACAATCTCCCAAAGCAGTTTTGTGAATGGAGCTTTGAGCAAGGAGATCGAAAATCGCAGCAAAATGAGCTAGAACTCGTGCTTGAGCTGGATGGGGATTTTTTTGGGTAGAAGATGAAGTGTGTGGGTGCTGGCATAAGTGGAGGGGGGCCACCAGGGGCCCACGAGACAGGGGGGCGCGCCCAGGTGGGGTGGGCGCGCCCTCCACTCTCGTGGCCTGGTGCTTGCCCCTCCTGCAGTGATTTAAGTGCCTAAAATCCTCAAATATTCCATAAAAAATCATACTAAATTTGCAGGGCATTTGGAGCACCTTTATTTTTGGGATATTTTTTTAATGCATGGATAATTCAGAAAACAGACATATAATACTATTTTTGCTTTATTTATTCTAAATAACAGAAAGTAAAAAGTGGGTACAGAAGGTTGTGCCTTCTAGTTTCATCCATCTCATGATCATCAAAATGAATCCACTAACAAGGTTGATCAAGTCTTGTTAACAAACTCATTCCGAATAACACGGAACTAGAGAAATTTCGAATAACACTAAGTTACCTCAACGAGGATACGAAAATCCCCAACAATAAGAATATCATACTTTTTCTTGACAGTAGGGAGAGGAAATTCAAAACCTCCAATAATGATAGTTGGAACTTTTCCAATAGAATTGATGCTATGAACTTGAGATTGTTTCCTCGGAAAGTGTACCGTATGCTCATTACCATTAACATGAAAAGTGACATTACCTTTGTTGCAATCAATAACAGCCCCTGCAGTATTCAAAAAGGGTCTACCAAGGATAATCGACATACTATCGTCCTCGGGAATATCAAGAATAACAAAGTCCGTTAAGATAGTGACATTTGCAACCACAACAGGCACATCCTCACAAATACCGACAGGTATAGCAGTTGATTTATCAGCCATTTGCAAAGATATTTCAGTAGGTGTCAACTTCTTCAATTCAAGTCTACGATATAAAGAGAGAGGCATAACACTAACACCGGCTCCAAGATCACATAAAGCAGTTCTAACATAATTTCTTTTAATGGAGCATGGTATAGTTGGTACCCCCGGATCTCCAAGTTTGTTTGGTATTCCACCCTTAAAAGTGTAATTAGCAAGCATGGTGGAAATTTCAGCTTCCGGTATCTTTCTTTTGTTTGTAATGATATCCTTCATATACTTAGCATAGGGATTTACTTTGAGCATATCAGTTAAGCGCATACGTAAGAAAATAGGTCTAATCATTTCAGCAAAGCACTCAAAATCCTCATCATCCTTTGTCTTGGATGGTTTAGGAGGAAAGGGCATGGGTTTCTGAACCCATGGTTCTCTTTCTCTACCGTGCTTCCTAGCAACAAAATCTCTCTTATCATAACATTGATTCTTTGATTGTGGGTTATCAAGATCAATAGTAGGTTCAATCTCTACTTCATTGTTTTTGCTAGGTTGAGCATCGACATGAACATTATCATTAACATTATCACTAGGTTTATGCTCATCACCTAATTGTGTTTCAGCATCAGAAATAGAAATATCATTGGGATTCTCAGGTGTGTCTACAGTAGGTTCACTAGAAGCATGCAAAGTTCTATTGTTTTTCTTTTTCTTATTTTTAGAAGAACTAGGTGCCTCTAAATTATTTCTTTGAGAATCTTGCTAGATTCTCTTAGGGTGGCCTTCAGGATACAAAGGTTCCTGAGTCATTCTACCAGTTCTAGTAGCCACTCTAACAACAAAGTCATGCTTATTATTTAATTCATCAAGCAAATCATTTTGAGCTTTAAGTACTTGCTCAGCTTGAGTAGCAACCATAGAAGTATATTTGCTAATGAGTTTGAGTTCACCTTTAACTCTAGCCATATTATTGCTCACGCGTCCTATCTCGAAAGCATTATTCTTTAACTCTCTACCAACATAAGCATTAAAACTTTCTTGTCTAGCCATAAAGTCATCAAATTCATCTAAGCATGGGCTATGAAATTTAGTAGAGGGGATTTCAACTTCATCATATCTATAGAGAGAATTTACCTTCACTACCTGTGTCGGGTTATCAAGACAATGCGGTTCTTCAACAGGCGGTATGTTAAGACCATGTATTTCTTCAATAGGTGGTAAATTCTTAACATCTTCAGCTTTAATACATTTTTCTTTCATTGATTTCTTTGCCTCTTGCATATCTTCAGGTCTGAGAAATAATACACCTCTCTTCTTCGGAGTGGGTTTAGGAATAGGCTCAGGAGTTGGCTTAATTGGTTCAGGAATTGGCTCAGGAAGAGTCCAATTATTTTCATTAGCCAACATATTATTCAATAGTAATTCCGCTTCGTCGACTGTTCTTTCCCTGAAAACACAACCAACACAACTATCCAAGTAGTCCTTGGAAGCATCGGTTAGTCCATTATAAAAGATATCAAGTATTTCATTTTTCTTAAGAGGATGATCAGGCAAAGCATTAAGTAACCGGAGAAGCCTCCCCCAAGCTTGTGGGAGACTCTCTTCTTTGATTTGCACAAAATTATATATTTCCCACAAGGCAGCTTGTTTCCTATGGGCATGGAAATATTTAGCAGAGAAGTAATAAATCATATCCTGGGGACTACGCACACAACCAGGAGCAAGAGAATTATACCAAGTCTTAGCATCACCCTTTAATGAGAACGGGAATATCTTAAGGATATAATAATAGCGAGATTTATCATCATGACTAAACAGGGTGGCTATATCATTCAACTTGGTAAGATGTGCCACAACAGTTTCAGATTCAAGGCCATAAAAAGGATCAGATTCAACTGAAGTAATAATTTCAGGATCAACAGAGAATTCATAATCCTTATCAGTAACACAGATAGGTGAAGTAGCAAAAGCAGGGTCAGGTTTCATTCTAGCATTAAGAGACTGCTGCTTCCATTTAGCTAATAACTTCTTAAGATCATATCTATCATTGCAAGCAAAGATAGCTCTAACAACTTCTTCATTCATAACATAACCCTCAGGAACAACAGACAATTCATAATCATTGGGAGAATTTTCATCATCACTATCATCAATAATAGCATCTTCAATAATTTCATTCCCCCTAACTCTAGCAAGTTGTTCATCAAGAAATTCACCTAATGGCAAAGTAGTGTCACGCATAGAAGTAGTTTCGTCATAAGTATCATGCATAGCAGAAGTGGCATCATCAATAACATGCGACATATCAGAATTCATAGCAGTAGCAGGTTTAGGTGTCGCAAGCTTACTCAAAATAGAAGGAGAATCTAGTGCAGAGCTAGATGGCAGTTCCTTACCTCCCCTTGTAGTTGAGGGAAAAATCGTAGTTCTGTCGTCTTTCAAGTTCTTCATAGTGATCAACAGATATAGATCCCAAGTGACTCAGAGAATAGAGCTATGCTTCCCGGCAACGACGCCAGAAATTGGTCTTGATAACCCACAAGTGTAGGGGATCGCAACAGCTTTCGAGGGTAAAGTATTCAACCCGAATTTATTGATTCGACACAAGGGGAGCCAAAGAATATTCTTGAGTATTAGAAGTTGAGTTGTCAATTCAACCACACCTGGATAACTAGTATCTGCAGCAAAGTATTTAGTAGCAAAGTAGTATGATAATAAAAGTAACGGTAGCAAAAGTAATATTTTTGGGTTTTGTAGTCATTGTAACAATAGCAACGGAAAAGTAAATAAGCGAAGAACATGTGAAAAGCTCATAGGCAATGGATCAGTGATGGATAATTATGCCGGATGCGATTCCTCATGTAATAGCTACAACATAGGGTGACACCGAACTAGCTCCAATTCATCAATGTAATGTAGGCATGTATTCCGTATATAGTCATACGTGCTTATGGAAAAGAACTTGCATGACATCTTTTGTCCTACCCTCCCGTGGCAGCGGGGTCCTAGCGGAAACTAAGGGATATTAAGGCCTCCTTTTAATAGAGAACCGGAACAAAGACCACATAGTGAATACATGAACTCCTCAAACTATGGTCATCACCGAGAAGTATCCCGATTATTGTCACTTCGGGGTTGTCGGATCATAACACATAATAGGTGACTATAGACTTGCAAGATAGGATCAAGAACACACATATATTCATGAAAACATAATAGGTTCAGATCTGAAATCATGGCACTAGGGCCCTAGTGACAAGCATTAAGCATAGCAAAGTCATAGCAACATCAATCTCAGAACATAGTGGATACTAGGGATCAAACCCTAACAAAACTAACTTGATTACATGGTAAATATCATCCAACCCATCACCGTCCAGCAAGCCTACGATGGAATTACTCACGCACGACGGTGAGCATCATGAAATTGGTGATGGAGGATGGTTGATGATGACGATGGCAACGAATCCCCCTCTCCGGAGCCCCGAACGGACTCCAGATCAGCCCTCCCGAGAGAGATTAGGGCTTGGCGGCGGCTCCGTATCATAAAATGTGATGAAACTTCCTCTCTGATTTTTTTCTCCCCGAACGTGAATATATGGAGTTGGAGTTGAGGTCTGTGGAGGTCCAGGGGGCCCACGAGACAGGGGGCGCGCCCAGGGGGAGGGGGCGCGCCCCCCATCCTCGTGGACTGGGTGTGGGCCGCCTGGTCTTGATTCTTTCGCCAGTATTTTTTATATTTTCCAAAAAGTGCCTCCGTGGATTTTCAGGACATTCCGAGAACTTTTGCTTTCTACACATAAAGCAACATCATGGCAGTTCTGCTGAAAACAACGTCAGTCCGGGTTAGTTTCACTCAAATCATGCAAGTTAGAGTCCAAAACAAGGGCAAAAGTGTTTGGAAAAGTAGATACGTTGGAGACGTATCAGTCGTCCGCCCCGCGAGGCTTGGCCCCTCGCGAGGGTCTTGAGTGTTGGTTGATGAAGACGAGCCGTACTGGGCCACTGGTTGAGCCACGCCGCAGGCCGCAGGTAGGCGAGTTTGGGGACCCCCGTTCCTAGAACGCTGACAGTAGCCCCCGGGCCCAAGGCGCGCTCGGACTTGGCTTAGCAGCGAAGCCAAAGGGCCAGTGTGGAGCACGATGGGCCCGAACAGCCTGGGGCCTTGGTTGCCGCATGGTGACTGATTGGACGTGGGCGTCTCCGCTTCCCCATGCTGCCTCGGCAACTGCCCGACTGACAAAAGGCTGGCGTGGGCAAGGCTTGCCTTCATTGCTCTCCTTCGTCTTGCTCCAGATCCCCTTCCTTGCTTCCTTGCTTCCGAAATCTCCAGATCCGCTCCACTCCTTCCCTTTCAGCGAGCGATGGCGCCCCGCAAGGTTAAGGTCGACGTGTTGCCGGCTTGGTATTTGCTGGCCCTGGATGCCCCCAATATGTTGGAGAAGAATATCGCTGCCATACGCCTGATGACGGCGGTGGAGGGCAGCGAGAGTGGGGAGACCGAACTCTAGGCTGGCTCTGCCGAGCCGGAGGCAAAGGGGAGCACTTTCTACCCCCTCTTCATGAACGCCATTGTTGCAGGCCTGGTTCCTCCCGTCTCTGACTTCGTCTACGCCATCCTTCCCCATTACAGGTTGCATGCCCTTCATCTCCATCCCAACTCCATTCTCCTCTTGTTGATTTTCGCCTATTACTGCGAGGTGCATGTTGGGGTGATGCCGTTCGTGGCTCTGCTGCGCCACTTCTTCTCTCTCCGAATCAACGACGAGCATACCTCGGCGTGCGCCAACTTCGTCGCATACGGAAAGGCCAACGCGATCTCGAAGGCCGGGAAGAGGGCTGAGAACTTCTGGAGCAAGTGGGTCATGGTGAACGCCAAGTGTGTCCACCCCCGGTTGGTGCTGCCAACGGAGGCGCCCCACCCTGGCGAAGGGTGGTCTCGCGCGAAGCTTGCTGACGATCGGGTGAAGTTGGTGCTGGAGAAGATGAACGCCGACCTGAAGCCGGGCAACGTGAAGGTGGCGAAGCTGACGAGGGCCACACGCCTGAGGGAGTTCCTGACTCAGCGGGTGGCTCCGCTTCAGGCGCACTTGCGCCCCTTATGGACGCTTGGGGATGCAGACAACAAGATCCGCCTGAATCCGGTGGCTCTGGCTGACGATGAGCTGGCCTCAGCTCTTCGCCTCCTGGTTGGAGACGACCAGGAATGTCCGGGGGGGGGGGGGTCCTGCCCCCTTGTTCCTCCGTGAGGACTGGGCACAGGTGGTGGCTGCTATGCCCACCTTTGATGGCCGCGGCCTGGTGCCGGCGGCACCTCCTGCAGCCTAGGGGGCAACGGCGCCGGTGGACGTGTCTTCAGGTGACTCCCGCGGGGGAGGAGAGGAACAAGAAGAAGGGGAGCGCGACTCAGAGGCGACCATTGAGGGGACGGGGAAGACCTCTCCCCCGTGCAGGGCCAACATCCTCTGCACCTTGCCAGACAACGACGAGGCCGACGCCACGCGGGAGGAGGATCTGCCTGTGATCCCAAAGAAGAGAAGGTCGGCGCTGATCTCCCGAGAGGATGCTTCTGCCCAGGCGCCGCTTGGAGTCGCCTCCAGCCCTTCTGCTGCGCCTCCTTCCGTTCCTAGACCTCTTGCAGCTACGGCCCGGGCCACAAGGCTCTCAAGCTTCAAGATCAGCAAGAGGGCGGTGAGCTATGCCGCGATTGACTAGTAAGTGCCCGAACTCCATCTTGTTCTTGATTATGCTGCCGGGGTTTGACGTTCTCCATCAATTGGTTAGGCCGCTGCTTGCGGCGAAGAAGAAGAAGGGGGACACGGCAACTCCGTCTGGGGCAGACTCATCTGCCGCGGCCGCTCCTCATCTGTGGGAAGGGGAGGCGACGATGTTCACGCCTTCCCCGCCCGGTCATCGTCACGAGGGCCGGAGGAGCGCCCTGGTGGGGTGCCATCCCCCGTGGCCCCGCTGGCTCCGGGGGTGCCGACGCCAAACGTTGCTGCTGAAGTAGACGAGGCTCAGGAGCCCCCAGTCTCCTGAGCTGTGGCTACGCTGCCGCCTCCTCCTCCTGTGCCGCTGGTTCCGGGTCCTTCTGCCTCCTCCGATGTCTTGGAGCGTACCCTCTCTGGGATGGTCCAGGTGCAAGAAGACCTCCAGGGCACCGACTCCCATCTGGTAGCCAGGCGCGTGGAGCTGGTTTCCAGCTGGCTTCACTCTGATGCCTCCGTCCGAGTGGCACTGAGGCGGGCTGCGACAACTTCTCAGGAGGAGAATCAAGCCTCCACCCAGGCCGCAGCTGCTCGTGAGGCGACATTGAAGGATGCCGCGGTCGCCCAGGACCACTGCATGGTGCTGGAGGCCGAGCTGCAGGGTTTGCGCAATGAGCACGCCAAAGAAGCTCGCGACCGCCAGGCGAAGGAGGAGAAGATGAAGGCTCGGGAGGACGCCGTCAAGGACCACGACGCCAAGCTGATGCGGCTGTCGGAGTCGCAGACCGCTGAGCACGTCCGGCTGGAGATGCTGGAGCAGAAGTTGAGGGCGGAGAGGGCCGAGCTGGACACCAAGGCGAAGGTCCTGGCCGAGGACTGTGTGGCCTTCGCACTCCTCTAGGAGAGGTCTCGCGTGGAACTAAAGACGCTCTACGAGAATGGCTTGGAGAAGCCGCTGGCTGGCGCCGAGGATGGCCCCGCCCACCTGCTTCCCTTCTTGGTCGAGGTGCTCGAGGAAGTCGTGAGCGGCATCGGTCCCATGGCCGAGGTAGAAGCTCGCGTCCTTTTTCTGTGGTGTTGACGCGTGTCTTCAGCCACATCCACCTTCGCGACTCTACTCTAACGCCAATCTTGACGAGCTACTGGAGCCCGTGTACAGCGAGCACTTCGCCGCTGCTGCTGAAGCTGTGAAGAGTCAGGTGGAAGCCTTGCTGGGGAAGTTCCGCGCCTTCGCTTCTGCGCCCACGGCAGGCGGTGCTGCTGATCCTGCGGCCCCAAGTGGCGCCACCACGTGGGTGGAGTCTCTGGCAGGTGACGGCGATGTCCAAGGGTGACGGCTTATTTCCTGCTTAATTCTTGCAACATGCACCATGCCTCGTGGAGGCGTTTAAACTTGCGTTTGGTATTGTGAAGACAATTATGGTTTGTAATATTTGCTCCGGGATTTGCTTCGAGATTTTGCGGTTTCCTTCCTATTTGCTTTATGTTTTACGTCGGCAGAGCCTGGCCCCGCGCATACCTCAACCGTCGTTGGCCCCGACTGGATCACCAGGAGGGGACCAAGGAGTGAGGGGCTATGTGGCAAGTTAGGCTCCTGAGTAGCGATGCTCAGGAGTCCCCCTTGACGCGCAAACAACAAATAGGGAGGGAACATAGGAGTAGATCTGGCGTTCTACATCGGCAGA
This sequence comes from Triticum timopheevii, assembly GCA_963921465.1. NCBI lineage: Eukaryota > Viridiplantae > Streptophyta > Magnoliopsida > Poales > Poaceae > Triticum > Triticum timopheevii. The sequence continues at coordinate 367,688,201 of OY997272.1, read as the reverse complement.
GCCCGGCCCCGCGCATACCTCAACTGCCATTAGCCCCGACCGGATCACCAGGACGGGACTAAGGAGTGAGGGGCTACGTGACCAGTTAGGCTCCTGAGTCGCGATGCTCAGGAGTCCCCCTTGACATTCAAACGATCTTCATACCTTGGCTCCGCTCGGGGGGGGGGGGGGGGGGGGCGTATGATGACCAGGTCCGAGGGACCTGGCTGGGTGGCATGCGCTTGAGCGTGACCCGGGCGTAGCCCCCGTGTCCAGCCCCCTCGCGTAACGCTCCCGAGGGGAGGTGTTGCGATGTGGCCAGACACTGAGCTCTAGGCTCCCTAAGGTTGATAGAGCCATGGACCGCCCGTAGTTGTTTATCTCCAGCGTGGAGCATAGCACTTCCATCTGTGTATGGGCATAGCCGCTCCTCGGCAGTGTTGTCAGCCAGCGCGGAGCATGGTGCTTCCACTGGTGCGTGGGAGGGGGGCCCCTCCGGGAGGAGCCCCCGGGGCGTGTACAGCCCCGCCCTGACACGTGGCTTGCACGGCAGGGCTAGACGAGGTGTATCTGGGCACTCGTGAGCGAGCGCGGGACTCACGAGGCCCTACCTCAAGGCGGGTTGCGCCTGGTCTTGAGTCTTGGACAGCTGTGTGTTCCTGCAAGATGGTTAGATGCAAACGCTCCGCGTCCTTAGGTCCCGGCCCTCGAGCGAGCTCAGCTGCCGCTGGTATGCCAGGTCACGATGCCATGGTCAAGGCCAGGGGGGTGAGGACTGGAGATCCAGTAAGAGCTCCTGAGTCGCGATGCTTAGGAGCCCCCCTTCTAACGCACAAGCGAATTGCATGAAAGCGGGGCGGACCCGTGGTTGGTAACAGGCGATAATCACAGGCAGGTTAGGCATGAAAGGCAAACCAGCTTAGGTAAATGCAGAATGGATACATGCCACCGGGTCAGGCCCGAGTGGCTTGGGGATTGTCGGTGTCAAAACCGGCGGATCTCGGGTAGGGGGTCCCGAACTGTGCGTCTAGGCGGATGGTAACAGGAGACAAGGGACACGATGTTTTTACCCAGGTTCGGGCCCTCTCGATGGAGGTAAAACCCTACTCCTGCTTGATTGATATTGATGATATGGGTAGTACAAGAGTGGATCTACCACGAGATCAAGGAGGCTAAACCCTAGAAGCTAGCCTATGGTATGATTGCTGTAATGGTTGTTGTGTCCTACGGACTAAAACCCTCTAGTTTATATAGACACCGGAGAGGGCTAGGGTTACACAGAGTCGGTTACAATGGTAGGAGATCTACATATCCGTATCGCCAAGCTTGCCTTCCACGCCAAGGAAAGTCCATCCGGACACGGGACGAAGTCTTCAATCTTGTATCTTCATAGTCTTGGAGTCCGGCGGACGATGATAGTCCGGCTGTTCGGACACCCCCTAGTCCAGGACTCCCTCAGTAGCCCCTGAACCTGGCTTCAATGACGATGAGTCCGGCACGCATAATGTTCGGCATTGCAAGGCGGGTTCCTCCTCCGAATAATCCATAGAAGATTGTGAACACCAGGATAGTGTCCGGCTCTGCAAAATAATTTCCACATTCCACCGTAGAGAGAATATCATGTACACAGGTTCAATCTGCTGACGTATCTTGTAGCATGGCGTCACGCCACTACCAAGTCTTTACTTGAATCATTTTTTATTATACCACCTCAGCGCGTTTAGCGAAGCGGTTTCCTTGGCATGTCTTGTCAAAGCAGAGATCGTGTTCCCCTTATCCCGGGATTCTCATCAATACAAACGTGGGTAACCCAACCGTGCCATTGATGGTGGCGCTTGGGAGAAAAGCGAGTTTTACTAGGCCGGTGGGGACGCATAGTCTTCGTCCGCCTATATATAAGGGGATAACGATCCACCTTTTCACCTACGCCTTCTTCCTCCTTTGCTTATCCATCCCCGCGCACTCTCGAGCTCCAACGCCCAAGTCCGTGCGTCTCGCCTCGACCTTTTCTGACCATGTCTGGAGCGGGAGGCAAATGGCTGGCCTCCACCGTTAAGGAGGAGCACATCGAGAAGCTGCGCGGCGCCGGATACCTCTCCAGCGACATCGCGCACCGGCTGCCCGATAAGGGGCAGCTCATCCCCACCCCCAGGCCCCATGAGAGGGTCGTTTTCCTTCCCCACTTCCTCCGCGGACTGGGCTTTCCACTTCACCCTTTTGTCCGGGGGCTCACGTTCTACTACGGCCTAGATTTCCATGATCTGGCGCCGAACTTCATCCTCAACATATCGGCGTTTATCGTCGTGTGCGAGGCCTTCCTCTGCATCCAGCCCCACTTCGGCTTGTGGCTCAAGACCTTCAATGTCAAGCCAAAGGTAGTGAAGGGCACTCAAGCGGAGTGCGGAGGCGCCATGTTGGGCAAGATGCCCAACGTCCTCTGGTTCGAAGGGGCCTTTGTGGAGTCCGTCAAGGGGTGGCAATCGGGGTGGTTCTATATCACCGAGCCGCGCGACCCTACGTGGGCGGCGGCCCCCGAGTTCAGATCTGGTATCCCTTCGCAGCTCACCTCCTGGAAAGAGAAGGGCTTGCTATGGGGTAGTTCGGAGGAGCTGACGGTACTCCAAGCCTGTATCCAGAAGCTGGTGAACAAGAAGCTCAGGCTCGTCAATGTGGACCAAGTCATGCTCATCCGCCGGATTCTCCCCTACCAACAACGGGCATTTAAATTGTGGGAGTTCAATCCGGCACAATACCAGGCATTGAACGGGCTCTTCGACACGACGTACGAAGGCACCTGGAGAGTGCTGTTCAAGGGCGCCGAAGCTCCCGCATCCGCTACTGAAGATCGCGAATTTCGCTCGCAGCGACCAGCTGACGAGGTAAGTGATTCTACCCCTTTACGGGACACTTGTTTTCAATAGTTTGACCCTATGTGGGTTTCAATCTTCCTTTTCCTTTGACAGGATTGGATGAAGAAGGCCAAGCAGATCATCTGCCCGACTCCCATGCTAGAAAACCCAGTAGATGCCCGTCTAGCAGGGCTGCTGGTTCCGGCACTGCATGTGGTGCCGGAGAAGAAGGCCAAGAAGGAGGCCATGGGTACTCGAAAGAGTTCCCGTTTTCAGGTGTCCGACGACTCCGAGGCGGACTCCTCCCCCGAAGGCGAGGAGGAGGAAGAAGACTCTCTCCCAGAGGAGGGAGAGAGAAAGAGGAAGGCCTCCCCAACAGGAGAGGCCGAAGGGTCCAAGAGGGGAAGAACTATTCCCCTGGACAGCTCCACCAATGACAAAGTTGGCCAAGAAGAGTGGCCCTCGAGGGCCAGGCCTCTGGCAAGATCGTAAGTATCCTGATTCTGAATGATCTGTAATTTCTTTTGTGTCACATAGTGTCCTTCTAATGCCGCATACCGCCTGCAGTCCAGCCGACGATGATCTCCCTGCTTCGTCGAGCGGGTCGTTGGCTCCGTCGGATGTGGATTCCATTCCAACTGCCTCCACCCCTCGCGCCGCTGAGGACGCCGAGGTGGGATCCCAGGAAGGGACCCATCAGGAGGAGGCTCTGGAGGCGCCGCAAGGCAGCCTCCCGGACTTTGCACCGGACTCCACGCTGGAACCCGCAGTGGTTCCGGAGTCCGGCAGGCGGCCCCTTCGCAAGAAGGGCAAGACCGTGATGCCGGCGGCCCCCGTCCAACCGGAGGCACCGGACAACTTGTTGGAGGCGCTCAAAGGCGCTTCCATCGAGGAAGAACACCGCACTATCATGAGTGCGGTGATTCAGAAGGTTCAGCTCGCCAAGAGCGGGCTGACCGAAGCCTGCAGCAGCCTTCTAACAGGCTTTGAGGTAAGAAGTTAAAATTATGTAATGTAATACCGCATAGACAGTAGCCCCTGATGCTCGGTTCGGTGTTCAGAAAGAAAAGCCGGACTAAGGATCTAAAAAGATATACGCAGGGTTGCTAAAAATTATGTCAATATGGGTTTGCAGGTTGCGCTGCTGACCTCTGCCGCACTGACTGCGGAGGTCGGTGCATTGAAGCAAGATCTCGAGCGGTCCGAGCAAGAGCTCGGCCGTGCCAAGAAGCAGCTCGAGGACAAAGAAGGTGAGTAGCACCACTTTGAATATTTACCTTACAGAAAAGGATTTCGGTTGCAATAAAAATAACAAGGATAATGTGGGTACTGCAGGGGCCACGAACGAGGTGGCGGCCCTGAAGGAGGCCGTATCCGCGGCCGAACGCAATGCGGCCGCGGAACAAGCGGAGCGAGAGAAGCAGGAGGCGCGGGTGGCGGAAGTGCGACAAGAGCTCCAGGCTCTCATGGAAAAGCATGAGGGTTTGGAGCGCGACTCAAAGACTCGAGAGTCCGAGCTTGCCTCGGCTCTCGAAAGTGCCAAAGCCGCCAAGGCCGAGGCCCATAAGGCCCTTCAGGAGATTGAGGCGGTGAAGAAAATAGCGGCGGGTAAGGCATTTTTCATGCAAATCAAGCAAGTTAATGTAAACTACCTGACACTTACCCGAATTCGGAGCTCTCCAGGGGCGTTTGCAGATCTGCCTCGCAGTGTGTCCGATGCCGCCGCATTCTACCGAGCCGAGGAGGGAGCTCAATGGAGAAGGTCTTCTGGTCTCAGTACGCTGAGACCGGCCATCCGGTGCCCCCTAGCGACCAGCTGAAACAGTTGGTCGAGCTCCACAAGGTAGCCGAGCAGGCCATGAAGGGCCTCATAGTCCGGCTGTGGCCTGGAGGGGCCATGCCTGGGAGCTACTTCGGCCTCATGCGGCGGCTGGTGGATGCGTGCCCCTGGGTGGAGGTCATCAAGCGTTCCGCCTATATTGAAGGTGCTCGTCGGGCCCTTGCCCGCGCAAAGGTGCATTGGGGCAGGCTGGATGCGGAGAGGCTTATCACTAACGCGCCACCAGCAGGCAAGGAGTATCGTACGCCCGAGATGTACTATAAGACTGTCCTGAAGGGTGCCCGCAAGATTGCGGATGAGTGCCCCAGAGATGTAATTATTGAGTAGACTCGCTATGTATTATCCTGTGCGCTGAAAACTTTGTTCATATGCGCTAAGCAACGCTTGTTTGATTTAAAATATTACCTTCTGTGCGGCCGTTTATAAAATCTGAGAGATGGCAAGTCGTCGGCTTCAGCCCCCAAGCCACGAGTGCTGGGGTGTTCGGGATAAACTTGAGCACTCTTGTTCCCATTTTTGGGTCCATCTAGGGAGGCGCTCAACACAACGAACAAGGCAACCGGACTTATAATGCTTGAACACTCTCACTTAGCCATAGAATTCTATAATTTTAAATTTCGGCGAAGCCCCTAGTATTCGGAAGACCGAGTTCGGGGCGCTATCCACGCCTTGGCCGGACATTATCCGGTTCTTCGCTTGAAGCGGCATAAGTCTTTAAGGACTCGAAAAGACCTCTCGAACAGCGACCAGTCTCTCGCCTTATCATGACAGTCAGTTTTAGCTTTCTCCACTGAGGCGCTCGCCCAGCTCAACCGGGGCGCAATCGCAGTGGTTCTCCCAGTGCCACCTTAGCCGACAGAACGGAACGTAAGGTACCAAAACGTGGGAGCCGGGCAAACCCAACTATTGACCCAAGACATGATTCGGAGCCGATTCATATAATGCTATAAGTTCGGGGTGCCGCACTTGTGAAAGTGTTCGGACTTATCACACCATAATGCGGGGAACATAAGCCCCTGAGTGTTCGTCGCAACCTTTTTCCCTCCCTGGCTGTTGCATCGTGAGTTCGGCGGGTTCGCCGCCGGACAGGGCCTCTGGTGAATGGAGTCCTGTGTATACAAAGAAGAAAAAAGAGAGTGACACACTTGTGAGCCCCTGGCGTGGTCGAGCCGCACTCTGGGTCTGTTGTGGTCGTGCCCCTCCCCCTAGGCCCATGGTATCTCCAAAGCGTAATGATGTACGCGGAGGGTTGGTCTTGCAATCATGCGAGGGCTGGGGTTGGGGCCGCATTGCTATGTGTGCTCGGAACGTGCCAGGTGGTCTTGGCTGATCTTGCTCCGGGCGCGTTTGGCCGTGTCCGGCCGTTTAACGGCCGGACTCGAAAATTGCCTTGGAAGGCTACTCTGTACTTCTGCCGCGAGAGCCGCTGTATGTTCCTCCGTTCGGAGGGAGCGTTCCGTATTTCCGTTGACCGTGATGACTCCACGAGGGCCTGGCATCTTGAGCTTGAGGTATGCGTAATGCGGCACCGCGTTGAACTTTGCGAACGCGGTTCGTGCGAGCAGAGCGTGATAGCCGCTGTAGAACGGGACTATGTCGAAGATTAACTCCTCGCTCTAGAAATTATCCGGGGATCCGAAGACCACTTCCAGTGTGACTGAGCCTGTACAATTGGCCTCAACACTTGGTATGATGCCTTTGAAGGTCGTCTTTGTAGGTTTAATCCTTGAGGGGTCTATGCCCATCTTGCGCACTGTATCCTGATAAAGCAGGTTCAGGCTACTGCCGCCGTCCATCAGTACTCTCGTGAGGTGAAATCCATCGACGATTGGGTCTAAAACCAATGCGGCGAATCCGCCATGGCGGATACTGGTCGGATGGTCTCTTCGATCAAAAGTGATCGGGCAAGAGGACCATGGATTGAACTTAGGGGCGACTGGCTCCAGCGCATATACGTCCCTTAGAGCACGCTTCCTCTCCCTCTCGGGTATATGGGTTGCGTATATCATGTTTACCGTCCGCACTTGTGGGGGGAAACCCTTCCGTCCTCTACTGTTCGGCGGTCGGGTCTCTTCCTCGTCGTCGCTGTGCAGCCCCTTGTCGTTGTTTTCAGCAATTAACTTGCCCGCCTGCTTAAATACCCAACAATCTCTGTTGGTGTGGTTAGCTGGCTTTTCGGGGGTGCCATGTATCTGGCATGAGCGGTCGAGTATTCGGTCCAAGTTGGATGGACCCGGAGTGGTTCTTTTGAATGGCTTCTTCCGCTGACCGGGTTTAGAGCCTCGGAATCCGGCGTTGACTGCCGTATCCTCCTTGTTGTCGCCGTTAACGCGGCATTTATTTTTGCTTCGACGCGACCTGCCATTGTGGTCCTTAGTATCCGGACTACCAGCATTTTTGCTGAGGTTGTTGCTGCGAGCTAGCCAGCTATCCTCTCCCACATAGAAGCGGGTCATTAATGATGTGAGGGCTGCCATGGATTTCGGCTTTTCCTGTCCTAGGTGCCGGGCTAGCCACTCGTCGCGGATGTTATGTTTGAAGGCTGCGAGGGCCTCTGCATCCGGACAGTCGACGATTTGATTTTTCTTTGTTAAGAACCATGTCCAGAATTGCCTGGCCGATTCGTCTGGCTGCTGGATTATGTGGCTTAGGTCATCGGCGTCTGGTGGTCGCACATATGTGCCCTGGAAGTTGTCGAGGAATGCGGCTTCCAGGTCCTCCCAACACCCAATTGACTCTGCGGGTAGGCTGTTAAGCCAATGCCGAGCTGGTCCTTTAAGCTTGAGCGGGAGATATTTGATGGCGTGGAGATCGTCGCCGCGGGCCATATGGATGTGAAGGAGATAATCTTCGATCCAAATCGCGGGGTCTGTCGTGCCATCGTAGGATTCAATGTTTACGGGTTTAAACCCTTCAGGGATTTGATGATCCATTACTTCGTCAGTGAAGCATAGCGGGTGTACGGCGCCTCTGTATTGAGCAATATCACGACGTATCTCAAGGGAGCGTTGTCTGCTGTGTTCGGCCCGGCCGGAGTTGTTGTATCCGGCTCGACGGTCTTCGTCGTGGGTCGTGGGGCGCCCACGTGATCCATAGATAGATCTGGATTGTCTTGCTTTATCCTCCAATATATCCCGCAAGTCCGGCGCGTTCCCCCGTGGCTTCGTATTTTTCGAGCGATGCCGGGGTACGGTCTTGATGGAAGGCCTGGATGCCTCTCTGTCGCGACCACGGGGTGGTCGGTCGGCCGTATTGTGCGCTGGTGATGAAGGTATGTATGCTTCCTCTTCTAATCGGGGGAGCAACTTGCGTTTTGGGTAGATCTTGGAGGGGCGTTTGAGTTCATACTCTTCGGCCGCGAGGACCTCGGTCCATCTGTCGGCCAGCAGGTCTTGATCAGCTTGAAGCTGCTGCTGCTTTTTCTTTAGGCTATTTGCTGTGGCCATTAGCCTGCGTTTGAAACGCTCTTGTTCGACGGGATCCTCGGGCATGATGAATTCATCGTCGTCGAGGCTTGCCTCGTCTCCGGAGGGAGGTATGTAATTATCATCCTCGACCTCTTCGTCTGCCGCTCTCTTGTGAGGGCTTGCTTCTGCATCCTCCTGCGCTGAATCTTGCAGGAGGGGATTGTCTTCGGCACTCTCTGGGGTGTTATTATCCCTTGTGCCGGAATCTCCATTCTTGCTGTGGCGGGATTTAGAGCGGCGCCGCTGACGTCGGCGCTTGGGCTGTTTCTTTAAGGAATCTGCCTCCGCTGCTTCTTCGCCGTCCCCATCTTTTGGGGTGTCCACCATGTATATGTCATATGACGAGGTGGTCTTCCAGTGCCCTGTAGGCGCTGGTTCTTGTTCGTCTCCGGCATCGTCGTTCATACCGTCGATGTCTTCGGAGTCATAGTCTAGCATGTCGGTTAGATCGTCGACAGTGGCTACAAAGTGGGTGGTGGGTGGGCTTTGAATTTCTTCATCGTCCGCATCCAAACCATCCTGGCCATAATCCGGTCAGGGCTCTCCGGATAGCGAGAGATGTTTTAGCGAATTTAAGATGTCGCCAAAGGGCGAGTGCTAAAAGATGTCCGCAGCGGTGAACTCCATGATCGGCGCCCAATCGGATTCGATTGGCAGGGGCGCAGGAGGTTCGGAGTCCGGCACCTCGGAGTCACGAGCTTTATAGGGGACAAGGTCAGTGTTCGGCTCCATCGCCGCGGATGTTGCAGCTCCCGAGGCGGGGTCCAACCACTCGTCCTCGATCTGCGCGATCGGCTCCAAACTATGGGTCGGAGCGGATTCATGTGCGGCCTCCAAGGCACTGTCCGGCGGCAGAGCTAGATCGTACCCATTGCGAGAGTGCGACACGCTCGGCTGCGGATCGGATCCATCGAAGATCAAGTCTCCGCGGATGTCCGCCGTGAAGTTTAGGCTTCCAAATCTGACCTGACGGCCAGGGGCGTAGCTTTCGATTTGCTCCAAATGGCCAAGTGAATTAGCCCGCAGTGCGAAGCCGCCGAATACGAAGATCTGTCCGGGGAGAAAAGTCTCACCCTGGACGGCGTTGTTGTTGATTGAAGAAGCCATCGAGCCTATCGGTGACGACACAGAGGAACTCTCAATTAAAGCAACAATGTCGGTGTCAAAACCGGCGGATCTCGGGTAGGGGGTCCCGAACTGTGCGTCTAGGCGGATGGTAATAGGAGACAAGGGACACCATGTTTTTACCCAGGTTCGGGCCCTCTCGATGGAGGTAAAACCCTACTCCTGCTTGATTGATATTGATGATATGGGTAGTACAAGAGTGGATCTACCACGAGATCAAGGAGGCTAAACCCTAGAAGCTAGCCTATGGTATGATTGTTGTAATGGTTGTTGTGTCCTACGGACTAAAACCCTCCGGTTTATATAGACACCGGAGAGGGCTAGGGTTACACAGAGTCGGTTACAATGGTAGGAGATCTACATATCCGTATCGCCAAGCTTGCCTTCCACGCCAAGGAAAGTCCCATCCGGACACGGGACGAAGTCTTCAATCTTGTATCTTCATAGTCTTGGAGTCCGGCGGACGATGATAGTGTAGCGACCCGACCTCAGATGGTCAAGTCTCTGTGCTCAGGTGTCATCCCTGGATCAGTAATGCTGACACCACACAGTACTTCGAAGGATTTATAACAGAGTAGCAATCACACACTTATTACATCGTTGTCCAAAAGTGGACTTATTACAATAAACATGGCTTAAGGCCATCTAATAACGATAACAGCGGAAGACTTGGAAGATAAGTGAGTCCATCAACTCCAACGGCATCACTGAGTATAGAACCACGACCTAAAAGGCACCTTACTCGTCGTCTGAAAAGTCTGCAACATGAAAGTTGCAGCCCGAAAACAGGTCAGCACATGGAATATGCTGGCAATGTAACACACAGAGAATGATGAATGATAAGCCTATACTACATGCATATATGGCTGGTGGAAAAGCTCTATGGTTACAGTATTTGCATAAAGCCAATTTTTCCCTACTGCAAAGGAATAAATTTACTTAACTATCCTGGTGGTTGCTAAACATTGAGAATGGTTGACAGCATCCTCAATCCCAATTAAAAATACTCATTAACAAACCCAACAATATTAATTAGGAGTAACATGTTGAGATTCACATGATATTCAAGTACTAGATACTCAAGATGTCCATAACTGGGGACACGGCTAATCATGATTAGTTTATACACTCTGCAGAGGTTTGTGCTCTTTTCCCCACAAGACTCGATCGCCTCCATTTGGTTTCTCGCACTACATGGTGTTTGAGAAACGGATGACCGAGACATAGTCTTTCAGAAGCGCTAGCACCTTACGATGGGTAGTCCCGTACACCTACATCCCCTACATCTGCTAGTCCACCACTATAAGAGTTCGCATGACTTAGTCAACTATGCCAGAGCCCATAATGGCTTGTGGCTGCACGCGGAAGTTACTAGCATGAATTATCTTATGATCCCTTTGAGCCTGGGTAGCGGTCCATAGGAAAATCACACGGTAACCCCGAGATTTCCAAAAAAAAAACAGGCAATCAGTGGATACCCCAGGTGCCTCAGTCCACCCAGATGTGTATTTAAGTTGCCACCTTAGATAAACCATTAATTTAACAAACTCACATCTGGCTTGGATATCACTCACCCAATCCACGTCTACTAGCATAGCGTGGCATAATAAGCAAACGCAGAAGTAACTCCCAAAGGTTTCATAAGTAAAACAGGTAATAGGTACTACCTCATCTACTTCCCATCCCACAATTTAATTAGATCCTAATCATGCAATGTTTGAGGATTGATCTAATGCATAAAAACTGGGTAGTAGAAAAGGTATGATCAAGTGTTACTTGCCTTGCTGATGATCCGCGAAACCTAGAGATTCGAAGTAACAAGCAGCGCACTCTGGGTGATCTATCGCAGACAAACAACAATCATACAATAATTACTCATCTAATGCACAAGTAAATCTCGAATAAAAGATCTAACCAGAAAGTTCAACTTAAGAACCCTGGTTGCAAAAAGAATCAAATCAAATAAAGCAACGAAAGTCAAACGGCGAGAGAAAACAACTCGGTTCTAGCAAGTTGAAACTAGGTCAAATTTTACAGTAGAAAAAACTTTGTTTAACTTGATTATTTGGAACGGCGGTTTCGAAACGAAACTCCAGGCGCTTGAATCACCTGATTCCGATAAACGAGCGAGAAGATAAACTAGAACGAAGATCGGATCTGAAATCGCGATCAGAAAATAGCGGAATAAATCCGACTAAAAAGAAAACGACGAACGGTTAAACGAATGGACGTTCGTTAACCGGGGATAACCGGTGATCACGTTCCTTAAGACGAACGGTCCGGCGAACGCTCGCTAAACAACGAAACCGGAAATAAAACGGATCTAGGGTTTTTCGAAAAAAAACCGAAACATCAAAAAAAAATCGGAACGGTTTATTAGAAAACCGAACCGGGCGAGGGGTGGTGCGGCGCGGCGGCTACCTCGACGAGGGGCTCCGGCGGGGCGTCGGCTTGGCGCGGGGCGACGGTGCGTGCGCGGGCGGCGGCGGCGCTGCTGCTGCTGCGGCTGCGGGGCGGCGGGCGGTGTGAGGAGGAGAGGCGGGGGGGTGCCGGGGTATTTAAAGGGGGAGGGGAGGGTGGCTTGGGGGAGGGGGCAAGGCAAGGGCGGCAGCGGTGGCGGAGTCCGAGTAGGACTCGGCAGCGGCAGCGGCAGTGCTGCGCGCGGGCGCGCGCTGGGAGGGGCGGCTGGGCCGGCTGGGCCCTTGGCCCTGGCGGGGCGCTGCGCATTTTTTTAAATACGCGCGCAGAAAAACGAAGAAAATAAAATCTAAACGAACTCCAAAATTTACAAAGTAAATTTTCCCCGACTCCTAAAAATGAGTCGAACAAAATGAACTTTTACTCGGGGCCTAAAATACAATTTTTGAAAACACGCATTTTCCCTAAGGCAAATAAACTCCGAGAAAATCCAAAATTTGATTTATTTATTAAATCTTCATTTTTCCTAAATTTTGGGATAGTCATATTATTCCCTCTCTTATTTTTGATATTGGAAATTTTTTTTGAAGATAAAATAAATAAAATCAAATGATCCTCTTTTCATAATTTGAGAGAACTCAAATATGAAAATTTTGAAATCTCCAACTCTCTCCGAGGGTCCTTGAGTTGCGTGAAATTTCCAGGATCGACAAATGCAAGAAAATATGTAATGCATGATGATCTAATGTATAACATTCCAAATTGAAAATTTGGGATGTTACAAACCTACCCCCCTTAAGATGAATCTCGCCCTCGAGATTCGGGTTGGCTAGAAAATAGTTTAGGGTGGTCCTTGAGCAAATCTTCTTCTCTCTCCCAGGTGGCTTCATCCTCAATGTGGTGGCTCCACTGAACTTTGCAAAACTTGATAACCTTGCTGCGAGTAACTCTGCTGGCATATTTGAGAATCTTGATGGGTTTTTCCTCATATGTTAAATCATCCTTCAACTGAATTGCTTCCCTGGCACTGTATCTCTTAGCGGTACCTCTGCCATCTCGGCGTGACATTTCTTCAACTGAGAAACATGGAATACGTCATGAACTCTTGACAGTCCTTCTGGTAATTCCAACTTATAAGCGACTTCACCCATGCGTTGCAAGATCTTATACGGTCCAATGAAACGTGGTGCTAATTTTCCTTTAACTCCAAAGCGCTTAACTCCACGAAGTGGGGATACTCTAAGATAAACTCTGTCTCCAACTTCATATTCTATCACCTTGTGTTTTGAATCCGCATAGCTTTTCTGTTTGGACTGGGCTACCTTGAGCCTATCGCGAATCAACTTAACTTTCTGTTCAGACTCCTTAATCAAATCCGGCCCAAACAACTGACGGTCTCCAACTTCGTCCCATGACAACGGTGTCCTGCACCTTCTTCCGTATAAAGCTTTGAAAGGTGCCATCTTCAAGCTGGTTTGGTAACTGTTGTTATAAGAAAACTCTGCATACGGCAAGTTATCGTCCCAACTAGATCCATAATCTAGTGCACAAGCTCTCAGCATATCCTCCAAAATCTGATTGACTCTCTCAGTCTGTCCATCTGTTTGTGGGTGAAAAGCTGTACTGAATTCCAGCCTGGTCCCCAATGTTTCGCGCAACTGATTCCAAAACTTTGAGGTAAATTGGGTTCCTCTATCTGATACGATACTCCTCAGAACTCCGTGCAAACACACAATTCTGGTCATGTATATCTTTGCCAACTTAGCACCGCTATAGGTAGTCTTGACTGGAATGAAATGAGCTACCTTTGTCAAGCGGTCGACTATAACCCAAATCGATTCATAGCCTGAACGAGTCTTTTGCAAACCCGTGATGAAATCCATGCCTAGTTTATCCCACTTCCATTCGGGTATCGGCAATGGTTGCAACAATCCTGCTGGCTTTTGATGTTCTGCCTTCACTCTCTGACATACATCACAAACTGCGACATACTCCGCAATATCCTTCTTCATTCCGGTCCACCAGAACGTTTCCTTCAAATCCAAATACATCTTGGTATTTCCTGGGTGAATCGAATAGGGTGAATCATGTGCCTCTTGCAGAATCAACTTCCTGATCTCCGGGTCATTTGGCACATAAACACGGTCCTCAAACCATAGGGTGTCGTGTTCATCCTCACGAAATCCCTTTGCTTTTCCTTCGCTCATTTTCTTCTTTATATCCGCGATCTCTTTGTCATTTTTCTGAGCTTCTCTGATTTTGTCTATCAAGGTAGACTGAATCTCCAATGCTGCTACATAGCCTCTCGGAACTATTTCCAAACATAGCTCACGAAGATCTTCTGCTAACTCCTTTGGTATCTCTCCCGTCATCAGCGTATTGACATGGCTCTTGCGGCTCAATGCGTCAGCTACCACATTAGCCTTTCCGGTATGGTAATGCAATCTCATATCATAATCCTTGATGAGCTCCAACCATCTCCTTTGTCTAAGGTTTAACTCCTTCTGCGTGAAAATGTACTTCAAACTCTTGTGATCCGTGTACACCTCACAATGATTTCCAATGAGGAAATGTCTCCATGTCTTCAAGGCATGCACTACGGCTGCTAACTCCAAATCATGGGTGGCATAATTTAATTCATGAGGTTTCAGTTGTCGTGAAGCATACGAAACAACTCTTCCTTCCTGCATAAGCACTGCTCCAAGTCCTTGACGTGAAGCGTCGCAATACACCTCATAATCCTTGGTCTGATCTGGCAAAATTAACACTGGTGAGGTAACCAATCTTTTCTTCAACTCCTGGAAACTTGCCTCACAATCCTTAGTCCATATGAACTTGGTCTCCTTTTTTAGCAATTCCGTCATAGGCTTTGCAATCCTTGAGAAATTCTCAATGAATCTCCGGTAGTATCCTGCGAGTCCAAGAAAACTCCGGATCTCTCCAACTGTCGTTGGTGCTTCCCATTTGGTTACGGTCTCAACCTTTGTGGGGTCAACTGCTATACCTTCTCCGGATATAACATGTCCAAGAAATCCAACTTCCTTTAGCCAAAACTCACATTTGCTGAACTTGGCATATAATTGATGTTCCCTTAGTTTCTCCAAAACCAATCGCAAATGTTCCTTATGTTCCTCTTCATTCTTCGAGTAAACCAAATAATCATCAATGAACACCACGACAAACTTATCCAAAAACTCCATAAACACTTTGTTCATCAGGTTCATGAAATAGGCAGGTGCGTTAGTCAGTCCAAATGACATAACGGTATACTCATACAGTCCATATCTTGTGGTGAACACTGTCTTAGGTATGTCCTGCTCTCGAATCTTCAACTGATGGTACCCTGATCGCAAATCGATCTTGGAAAACACTTTAGCTCCTTGCAAATGATCAAACAGATCATTTATCATTGGTAGTGGGTACTTGTTCTTGATTGTTACTTCATTCAGTCCACGATAATCAACAACCATCCTTAGTGATCCATCCTTCTTCTCCACTAAGAGTACGGGTGATCCCCAAGGCGAAGAACTTGGGCGTATATAACCTTTATCCAATAGCTCCTTAATCTGCTTCTTGATTTCCGCCAAATCCTGTGCGGGCATCCTGTATGGTCGCTTCGATATTGGGCCTGTACCTGGCAAAAGCTCAATCAAAAACTCAATGTCTCTATCTGGTGGCATTCCTGGCAATTCCTCAGGAAATACATTAGGGTAATCCTTCACCACTGGTACCTCTTCCTGCACAACTCCTGATAAGGAATTTACTTGATTCTTATTTGGTCCATGTCGTGATACATACTTGATCCTTCTTCCTTCTGGCGTTGTGAGCAAAATCGTCTTACTTGCGCAATCGATGTTTCCTCCATACATCGACAGCCAATCCATACCGAGAATCACATCCAAACCTTGGGACTCCAGAACGATCAAATCCGTTGGGAATACATGCCTTCCTATACTCAATGGCAATTGAAAACATCCTTGTCTGGCCATATACTCCGCTCCTGGTGAGCTTACTAGCATAGGGGTTATAAGAATCTTAGTGGGCAGGCTATACTTTTCTACAAATCCCCTTGATATGTATGAATGCGATGCACCAGTATCAAAAAGAACGAGTGCAGTAAATGACTTAACCAAAAACTTACCGATTACTGCATCGGGCTGAGCTTCAACCTCCTCCACATCAATGTGGTTCACCTGTCCCCTGTTGAAAGGGTTTGGCTTCTTTCCAGAGCTTCCATTTCCACCTTGGCCTTCGGGATAGTCATTTGCATAATGCCCGGTCTTGGAACATTTGTAACAGGTGACATGGCTCAGGTCTTTCTTGGCTGGGGTTGATGGTGTGGTCCGGTTCTGGCCGTTGCTTCCTCCATTCCCATTACCATTCTTGTGGCCATTATGGTTGTGCGAACTACCTCCTCCATGGGTATGCTGAAACTGAACTCCCTGTTTAGGTGTATAACTGGGCTTCTGCTGGGCTCCAGAGTTATACTTCCCCTGCCCATACTTCCTCTTGCGATTCTATCTGCTGCTGCTTTCCTTCAATCATGAGGGCGCGGTCTACCAACATCTGGTAGTTATTGAATCTTGCTACCATCAACTGCATGCTTAACTCATCATTCAGTCCTTCCAGAAACTTCTCCTGCTTAGCTGCGTCTGTAGCAACGTCATCTGGGGCATAACGTGCTAACTTACTAAAATCATCCACATACTGGCCAACAGTCCTTCCTCCTTGGCGTAAGTTGTGAAACTCACGCTTCTTCATGGCCATAGCTCCTGCTGAAACATGGGCAGTGCGGAAAGCTTGCTGAAACTGATCCCATGTGACAGTGTCTACTGGGTAAGTGGCTGTGAAATTCTCCCACCATGCTGCTGTGGGTCCGTCAAGCTGATGTGCAGCAAACTTCACCTTCTCACCATCTGTACATCCTGCAGTGGTCAACTCCCTTCCTATCTTGCGGAGCCAATCATCTGCTACAATCGGCTCGGTGCTACTGGAATACACCGGCGGATTCAGCCTAAGGAAACGAGTCAAGTGATCCGCAGGTGGTAGTGGTGGTGGGTTGTTGTTGTTGTTGCCTTGGTTCTGTACTAATGTTTGAATCAGAGTATTTTGCTGCTGAATCAACTGAGTGATTTCTGGCGGGAAAACAAACTCGGGGTCGCGTCTCGGAGGCATCTGTAGGGTTTAGGAAAAGACGAGAAATTAAGAATAGAGTGAGGTCTAAGGAGAAAACACTACCCAAATGCTCATGAGACAAATGCACACAAAATCACTTCATTCATTTCAAACAAGGGCATACAACGGTCTAACTATCGCAAAAGTGCTTGTACTATAATGTTTACATGGAGGGAATACTACTAATATATGGGGGTCATCTATTAATTTGAACCGGTGGAAGACTCCATGATGTCTGCTCCAGCTTCGTCTTCAAAGTCGGGTTCACTTGGATCTGAATCGGTGTCGTCGATGATGATGTAGTTGCTCAGACAGTCGACGTACTTGTCTTCATTCTTGAGAGCTAATTTCTTCTTGAGTTCTCCAATCTCATACTTAGGATCGCTATTGTGCCTTACGACAGCTACGATCTCGTCCATGTAGTCCTTGCGTGTAGACTTCAGCTCTCCTTCAAGTTCGATGATCCTTCCCTTCGCATTCTTCAACTCTATCATATCATTGCACATCTGGTTCTCCTGGCGTCGAATGTGCTGATTTAACTCCTGGATGAAAGCTGCAATGGATCTATCCTTCTTGGTGCTGACTATCTCCCATTGTTCATTCTGGCGTCCGCAAATCTGGTAGATAGTGTCCTTGAGGTCTTCTTGATAAACTTCTCCAATGCGTCCTATGGTGATATGAGCTGCCATGCTCTTTCCCAGACTCCAGGTTGGTGCACTGAAAACACTATCTATGGGTTTGGTGATTGGGGCGAATGTCCTTCCCGGAACGTGAGCTTGAATCTTCCAGCGCTCCTCTTCAGGCAGAGTGGCGTTGAAAGTCCCGGTGAAGCTTGGTAGTCCAATGTTCAGGTACTTGGCGACTTCCTTCAAGTGGAATCCAAAAGGTGTGCCCTCATCTGGTTGAGCGTACTTGATCTTTGCGTCCGTCATCCTAAAAGAGTAGAAAAGATGAGGAGTTAGAAAATGAGAAGAGAATAGTGATCTATGGCTTTAACTTAGTGGTCGTGTCCTACAGTCAGCGTGTGCTCTGATACCATCTCTGTAGCGACCCGACCTCAGATGGTCAAGTCTCTATGCTCAGGTGTCATCCCTGGATTAGTAATGCTGACACCACACAGTACTTCGAAGGATTTATAACAGAGTAGCAATCACACACTTATTACATCATTGTCCAAAAGAGGACTTATTACAATAAATATGGCTTAAGGCCATCTAATAACGATAACAGCGGAAGACTTGGAAGATAAGTGAGTCCATCAACTCCAACGGCATCACTGAGTATAGAACCACGACCTAAAAGGCACCTTACTCGTCGTCTGAAAAGTCTGCAACATGAAAGTTGCAGCCCGAAAACGGGTCAGCACATGAAATATGCTGGCAATGTAACACATAGAGAATGATGAATGATAAGCCTATGCTACATGCATATATGGCTGGTAGAAAAGCTCTATGGTTACAGTATTTGCATAAAGCCAATTTTTCCCTACTGCAAAGGAATAAATTTACTTAACTATCATGGTGGTTGTTAAACATTGAGAATGGTTGACAACATCCTCAATCCCAATTAAAAATACTCATTAACAAACCCAACAATATTAATTAGGAGTAACATGTTGAGATTCACATGATATTCAAGTACTAGATACTCAAGATGTCCATAACCGGGGACACGGCTAATCATGATTAGTTTATACACTCTGCAGAGGTTTGCGCACTTTTCCCCACAAGACTCGATCACCTCCGTTTGGTTTGTCGCACTACATGGTGTTTGAGAAACGGATGACCGAGACATAGTCTTTCAGAAGCGCTAGCACCATACGATGGGTAGAACCGTACACCTACATCCCCTACATCTGCTAGTCCACCACTATAAGAGTTCGCACGACTTAGTCAACTATGCCAGAGCCCATATTGGCTTGTGGCTGCACATGGAAGTTACTAGCATGAATTATCTTATGATCCCTTTGAGCCTGGGTGGCGGTCCATAGGAAAATCACACAGTAACCCCGGGATTTCCAAAAAAAACAGGCAATCACTGGATACCCCAGGTGCCTCAATCCACCCAGATGTGTATTTAAGTTACCACCTTAGATAAACAATTAATTTAACAAACTCACATCTGTCTTGGATATCACTCACCCAATCCACGTCTACTAGCATAGCATGGCATAATAAGCAAACGCAGAAGTAACTCCCAAAGGTTTCATAAGTAAAACAGGTAATAGGTACTACCTCATCTACTTCCCATCCCACAATTTAATTAGATCCTAATCATGCAATGTTTGAGGATTGATCTAATGCATAAAAATTGGGTAGTAGAAAAGGTATGATCAAGTGTTACTTGCCTTGCTGATGATCCGCGAAACCTAGAGATTTGAAGTAACAAGCGGCGCACTCCGGGTGATCTATCGCAGACAAACAACAAGCATACAATAAGTACTCATCTAATACACAAGTAAATCTCGAATAAAAGATCTAACCAGAAAGTTCAACTTAAGAACCCTAGTTGCAAAAAGAATCAAATCAAATAAAGCAACGAAAGTCAAACGGCGAGAGAAAACAACTCGGTTCTAGCAAGTTGAAACTAGGTCAAATTTTACAGTAGCAAAAACTTTGTTTACGTTGATTAGTCAGAACGGCGGTTTCGAAACGAAACTCCAGGCGCTTGAATCACCTGATTCCGATAAACGAGCGAGAAGATAAACTAGAACGAAGATCGGATCTGAAATCGCGATCAGAAAATAGCGGAATAAATCCGACTAAAAAGAAAACGACGAACGGTTAAACGAACGGACGTTCGTTAACCGGGGATAACCGGTGATCACGTTCGTTAAGACGAACAGTCCGGCGAACGCTCGCTAAGCAACAAAACCGGAAATAAAACCGATCTAGGGTTTTTCGAAAAAAACTGAAACATCAAAAAAAACCGGAACGGTTTATTAGAAAACCGAACTGGGCGAGGGGTGGCGCGGCACGGCAGCTACCTCGACGAGGGGCTCCGGCGGGGCGGCGGCTTGGCGCGGGGCGACCTCGACGCGGCGGCGCGAGCGGCGGCGCGAGCGGTGGCGGCGGTGCTGCTGCTGCTGTGGCTGCGGGGTGGCGGGCGGTGTGAGGAGGAGAGGGGGGTGCAGGGGTATTTAAAGGGGGAGGGGAGGGTGGCTTGGGGGAGGGGGCAAGGCAAGGGCGGCGGCGGTGGCGGAGTCCGAGTAGGATTCGGCGGCGGCGGCGGCGGTGCTGCGCGCGGGCGCGCGAGGGGAGGGGCGGCTGGGCCAGCTGGGCCCTTGGCCCAGGCGGGGCGCTGCGCGTTTTTTTTAAATACGCGCGCAAAAAAAAAGAAAATAAAATCTAAACGAACTCCAAAATTTACAAAGTAAATTTTCCCCGACTCCTAAAAATGAGTCGAACAAAATGAACTTTTACTCGGGGCCTAAAATGCAATTTTTGAAAACACGCATTTTCCCTAAGGCAAATAAACTCCGAGAAAATCCAAAATTTGATTTATTTATTAAATCTTCATTTTTCCTAAATTTTGGGAAAGTCATATTATTCCTTCTCTTATTTTTTATATTGGAATTTTTTTTGAAGATAAAATAAATAAAATCAAATGATCCTCTTTTCATAATTTGAGAGAACTCAAATATGAAAATTTTGAAATCTCCAACTCTCTCCGAGGGTCCTTGAGTTGCGTGAAATTTCCAGGATCGACAAATGCAAGAAAATATGTAATGCATGATGATCTAATGTATAACATTTGAAATTGAAAATTTGGGATGTTACAGATAGTCCGGCTGTCCGGACACCCCCTAGTCCAGGACTCCCTCAGGGATGATGCAGCCCAAGGGGCGCCCCCAGCAAGGTAAACTGAAGAAATAAGAAAAAGGGATACATGCCGCAGGGACGGACCCACACGGCCTGGGAATGATGCAGCCCTGAGGGCACTCACAGCTGAAATGAACTTGGAAGATGTCACCTAGTTCCACTGTAGAGGGGGTGCTGAAGCAGCTGAAGATGAGCGGTGAAGAGGTCGACCTTCACGAGCCGCGGGAGCCCTGAGCCTCGGGAGGCTCTGCGGGTCTAGGTGGCTCCTCGAGGACCATCTCCATCTCCGCTAGGACCGCGTGATGCCTGGCCTCCTGAGCCGCCAGAATGCTCCGCAGGTGATGGTGGAAGGTGGCAGCCGCGTTTGGCAGGCCGAAATGCATGCGAACGTAGCTATGTGGCGGACCCTTGCAGTGTCCCACGCGCGAAGGCCAGAGGCACTCCTGAGATGCGGCTCGGTTGAGCCCTGGGACGTCGATGCAGACGCGCAGCCCACCGTCCTCGCCTGGATGGGGGGCCACGCCAGGCAAGCGGCGGTCGCCGCGCATGGCTCTTGCTTCCTGAAGCTCCTGAGTGGTCTTGGTGATGAACTCCTGAACGTCGGGCTTTCCACGCCCTGAGACCTCCTAAGGGAAACGTGCTGTGAAGCACGCCTCCAAGTGGTGCCCGAGCGCCTCCCTCGTGATTTTGGCAAAGGCCGAGGCCCTCCAGAAGAGAGCCCCCGAGCCCTGCCCGAGGAGGGCACCGGGTGCGCCTCCCAAGGCCTTGAGCTGAGCGCTATCTTCTTCTTCTTGGGGACTTCCTCAGGAGGGTTCTTGCCCTTGCTATCTGGGTCCTCGATCGATGCAGCTTGGAAGGCACGCTCGAGGGAGCACACCGCATCTCTCTCTTCGCAGGGGACCGTGATGATCCCGCCGCTTCCTGGCATCTTGAGGACATTGTAGCCATGGTGGGTCACCGCCATGAACTTGGCCAGGGCTGGGTACCCGAGGATGGCATTGTACGGTAGGTGGATGTGGGCGACGTCAAAGTCGATGAGCTCAGTGCGGTTGTTGTTGCGCTAGCCGAAGGTGACAGGGAGGCAGACCTGCCCTATTGGGGTGGTGGAACCGTCGGTGACTCCTGAGAAAGGCTTGGTTGGCTGGAGCTGATCGTATGGCACTTGAAGGTTGTCGAACATCTCGACGGACAAAAGGTTAAGCCCTGCGCCGCCATCGATGAAGGTCGTGGTGACTTGCACGTTGCTGATGACTGGGGAACAAAGCATCGGGAGGATGCCAGCAATAGCTGTGCACTTGAGTTGATCTGCCGAGCTGAAAGTGATGGCGCACTTGGACCACCTAAGAGGGCGCGTCGCCTCGAGCTTGGGGAGGACTGCATTAACCTCATGAGCGAACTGCTTGAAGATGCGCTGAGAGGCTAGGGCCTGAGCCCCGCCCAAGATGCAAGCGATAGCACGCGGTTCCTGGAATCCCCCAGCCCCCTCGTCCTGATGATGGTCGTCATTCCTTCTTGGCGGCGGCGGCAGAGGGGGAAGGCCTGCGTTGCCCTACGGGCGGTCCTCACGAGGATGATCCCTCCAGGCACCCTCGCGAAGCTGGTCCTGCCAGTGATCCTTGGGAGGTCGGTTGCGCCACTCCTGGCGAGGGCCACGGTCGTCCCATCGTCCTCCGCCACGTCCTCCTCCTCGGACGTAGCATCGGTCGTTGCGCTCGGGGCGTCGACCGAAGCGTCCTTCTTGAATGGCCCTGAGCTCCTGGCATTCGTTGGTGTTGTGGGTGTGGAGGTTGTGGTAGGCGCAGAACGGTCGGCTGCCCTTGGACAACTCCGGCTGGTCCCTACTGTGCTTCGTGTCTGGTTCTGCTGCAAGCACGGCTGCTCCCTTGCGCTTCACGTCCTTGGCCTTGGTCTTCTTTTCTTCCAGGTCAGCAGCTGGAAGCTCGAGGAGAGAGAGGCGTCCTTCCTCAGCCCTTGCGCACTTGGTCGCCAGGTTGAACAACTCCAGGGATGTGCACAGCTCCTCGTGGATGGCGAGCTCCTCCTTCATCTTGACCTCACGGACGCCATCAGAGAACGCTGAGACGATGGCCTCGTCCGTCACCTTGGGGATCTTGAGGCGGGCGCTGTTGAAGCGCTAGATGTATTTCTGCAGGGTCTCCCCAGGCTGTTGCTTGATGCGGCGCAGGTCACCCGCGGCCGGGGGGGCGGTCGCGAGTGCCCTGGAAGTTGGCGATGAAGCGATTGTGCATCTCGTCCCAGGAGGAGATCGAGTCGGGAGGCAGATTTAGGAGCCACGTGCGGGCACCGTCCTTGAGCGCCATGGGAAACCAGTTCGCCATGACCTTCTCGTCTCCGTTGGCCGCCTCGATGCCCAGCTCGTAGAGCTGCAAGAACTCCGCGGGGTCGGCGGTGCCGTCATAGCGAGGAGGCAGTTGAGGCTTGAACTTGCCCGGCCAGGCGACGCTATGCAGCTCGGTGGTGAAGGAGTGGCAACCTACTGTGGTCACCGGAGCACTTTGCTGATGCTGTTGGGGAACGTAGTAATTTCAAAAAATTTCCTACGCACACGCAAGATCATGGTGATGGCATAGCAATGAGAGGGGAGAGTGTTCGTCCACGTACCCTCGTAGACCGTAATCAGAAGCGTTATCACAACGCGGTTGATGTAGTCGTACGTCTTCACGATCCGACCGGTCCAAGCACCGAACATACGGAGCCTCCGAGTTCAGCACACGTTCAGCTCGATGACGATCTCCGGCCTCCGATCCAGCCGAGCTCTGGAGATGAGTTCTGTCAGCACGACGGCGTGGTGACGATGATGATGTTCTACCGGCGCAGGGCTTCGCCTAAACTCCGCGACGATATGACCGAGGTGGAATATGGTGGAAGGGGGCACCGCACACGGCTAAGGAACGATTCGTAGATCAACTTGTGTCTCTGGGGTGCCCCCCGCCCCCGTATATAAAGGATCCAGGGGGGAGGAGGCCGCCGGCCTAAGGAGGCGCGCCAAGGGGGGAGTCCTACTCCCACCGGGAGTAGGACTCCCCTTTTCCAAGTTGGAGTAGGAGAGAAGGGGGAAAGAGGAGGAAGATGGGAAGGAAAGGGGGGGCGCCGCCCCCCTTCCCTTGTCCTATTCGGACTAGGAGGGGGAGGGGCGTGCGGCCCCCTCCTGGCTCCTTCCTCTTCTTCCTCATAGCCCATGTAGGCCTATTAACCCCCCGGGGGGTTCCGGTAACCTCCCGGTACTCCGGTAAAATGCCGATTTCACCCGGAACCATTCCGATGTCCAAACATAGGCTTCCAATATATCAATCTTTATGTCTCGACCATTCCGAGACTCCTCATCATGTCCGTGATCACATCCGGGACTCCGAACAAACTTCGGTACATCAAAACTTATAAACTCATAATAAAACTGTCATTGAAACGTTAAGCGTGCGGACCCTACGGGTTTGTGAACTATGTAGACATGACCTAAAACCATTCTCGGTCAATAACCAATAGCGGGACCTGGATGCCCATATTGGTTCCTACATATTCTACGAAGATCTTTATCGGTCAAACCGCATAACAACATACTTTGTTCCCTTTGTCATCGGTATGTTACTTGCCCGAGATTTGATCGTCGGTATCCAATACCTAGTTCAATCTCGTTACCGGCAAGTCTCTTTATGCGTTTCATAATACGTCATCTCATAACTAACTCATTAGTTACATGCTTGCAAGGCTTAGGTGATGAGTATTACCGAGAGGGCCCAGAGATACCTCTCCGACAATCGGAGTGACAAATCCTAATCTCGAATTATGCCAACCCAACATGTACCTTCGGAAACACCTGTAGAGCACCTTTATAATCACCCAGTTACGTTGTGACGTTTGGTAGCACACAAAGTGTTCTTCCGGTAAACAGGAGTTGCACAATCTCATAGTTGTAGGAACTTTGTATAAGTCATGAAGAAAGCAATAGCAGTATACTAAACGATCAAGTGCTAGGCTAACAGAATGGGTCATGTCAATCACATCATTCTCCTAATGATGTGATCCCATTAATCAAATGACAACACATGTCTATGGTCAGGAAACATGACCATCTTTGATTAATGAGATAGTCAAGTAGAGGCATACTAGTGACTATGTGTTTGCCTATGTATTCACACATGTATCATGTTTCCGGTTAATACAATTCTAGCATGAATAATAAACATTTATCATGATATGAGGAAATAAAATACTTTATTATTGCCTCTAGGGCATATTTCCTTCAGTCTCCCACTTGCACTAGAGTCAATAATCTAGATTACATAGTAATGATTCTAACACCCATGGAGTCTTGGTGCTGATCATGTTTTGCTCGTGAGAGAGGCTTAGTCAACGGGTCTGCAACATTCAGATCCGTATGTATCTTGCAAATCTCTATGTCTCCCACTTGGACTTGGTCCCGAATGGAATTGAAGTGTCTCTTGATGTGCTTGGTCCTCTTGTGAAATCTGGATTCCTTTGCCTAGGCAATTGCACCAGTATTGTCACAGAAGATCTTCATTGGTCCCGATGCACTAGGTATGACACCTAGATCGGAAATGAACTCCTTCATCCAGACTCCTTCATTCGCTGCTTCAGAAGCAGCTATGTACTCCGCTTCACATGTAGATCCCGCCACGATGCTTTGTTTAGAACTGCACCAACTTACAGCTCCACCGTTTAATATAAACACGTATCCGGTTTGCGATTTAGAACCGTCCAGATCAGTGTCAAAGCTTGCATCGACGTAACCATTTACGACTAGCTCTTTGTCACCTCCATATACGAGAAACATATCCTTAGTCCTTTTCAGGTATTTCAGGATGTTCTTGACCGCTGTCCAGTGATCCACTCCTGGATTACTTTGGTACCTTCCTACCAAGTTTATTGCTAAGCATACGTCAGGTCTGGTACACAGCATTGCATACATGATAGAGCCTATGGCTGAAGCATAGGGAACATTTTTCATTTTCTCTCTATCTTCTGCTGTGGTCGGGCATTGAGTTTGACTCAACTTCACACCTTGTAGCACAGGCAAGAATCCTTTCTTTGCCTGATCCATTTTGAACTTTTTCAAAATTTTGTCAAGGTATGTGCTTTGTGAAAGTCCTATTAAGCATCTTGATCTATCTCTATAGATCTTGATGCCCAATATGTAAGCAGCTTCACCGAGGTCTTTCATTGAAAAACTTTTATTCAAGTATCCCTTTATGCTATCCAGAAATTCTATATCATTTCCAATTAATAATATGTCATCAACATATAAAACTAGAAATGCTACAGAGCTCCCACTCACTTTCTTGTAAATACAGGCTTCTCCAAAAGTCTGTATAAAACCATATGCTTTGATCACACTATCAAAACGTTTATTCCAACTCCGAGATGCTTGCACCAGTCCATAAATGGAACGCTGGAGCTTGCACACTTTGTTAGCACCTTTTGGATCAACAAAACCTTCCGGCTGCATCATATACAACTCTTCTTCTAGAAATCCATTCAAGAATGCAGTCTTGACAACCATTTGCCAAATTTCATAATCATGAAATGCAGCAATAGCCAACATGATTCGGACAGACTTAAGCATCACTACGGGTGAGAAAGTCTCATCGTAGTCAACCCCTTGAACTTGTCGAAAACCTTTCGCAACAAGTCGAGCTTTATAGACAGTAACATTACCATCAGCGTCAGTCTTCTTCTTAAAGATCCATTTATTCTCAATGGCTTGCCGATCATCGGGCAAGTCAACCAAAGTCCATACTTTATTTTCATACATGGATCCCATCTCAGATTTCATGGCCTCAAGCCATTTTGCGGAATCTGGGCTCATCATCGCTTCCTCATAGTTCGTAGGTTCATCATGGTCAAGTAACATGACTTCCAGAATAGGATTACCGTACCACTCTGGTGAGGATCTTACTCTGGTAGACCTACGAGGTTTAGCAGAAACTTCATCTGAAGTTTCATGATCAATATCATTAGCTTCCTCACTAATTGGTGTAGTTGTCACGGGAACCGGTTCTCGTGATGAACTACCTTCCAATAAGGGAGTAGATACAGTTATCTCATCAAGATCTACTTTCCTCCCACTCACTTCTTTCGAGAGAAACTCCTTCTCTAGAAAGGATCCATTCTTAGCAACGAATGTCTTGCCTTCGGATCTGTGATAGAAGGTGTACCCAACAGTCTCTTTTGGGTATCCTATGAAGACACATTTCTCCGATTTGGGTTCGAGCTTATCTGGTTGAAGTTTCTTCACATAAGCATCGCAGCCCCAAACTTTAAGAAACGACAACTTTGGTTTCTTGCCAAACCACAGTTCATAAGGTGTCGTCTCAACGGATTTTGATGGTGCCCTATTTAACGTGAATGCGGCTGTCTCTAAAGCATAACCCCAAAACGATAGCGGTAAATCGGTAAGAGACATCATAGATCGCACCATATCAAGTAAAGTACGATTACGACGTTTGGACACACCATTTCGTTGTGGTGTTCCGGGTGGCGTGAGTCGCGAAACTATTCCACATTGTTTCAAATGTAAACCAAACTCGTAACTCAAATATTCTCCTCCACGATCAGATCGTAGAAACTTTATTTTCTTGTTACGATGATTCTCCACTTCACTCTGAAATTCTTTGAACTTTTCAAATGTTTCAGACTTGTGCTTCATTAAGTAGATATACCCATATCTGCTCAAATCATCTGTGAAGGTGAGAAAATAACGATATCCGCCACGAGCCTCAACATTCATCGGTCCACATACATCTATATGTATGATTTCCAACAAATCTGTTGCTCTCTCCATAGTTCCGGAGAACGGTGTTTTAGTCATCTTGCCCATGAGGCACGGTTCGCAAGTACCAAGTGATTCATAATCAAGTGATTCCAGAAGTCCATCAGTATGGAGTTTCTTCATGCGTTTTACACCGATATGACCTAAACGGCAGTGCCACAAATAAGTTGCACTATCATTATCAACTCTGCATCTTTTGGCTTCAACATTATGAACATGTGTATCACTACTATCGAGATTCAATGAAAATAGACCACTCTTCAAGGGTGCATGACCATAAAAGATATTGCTCATATAAATAGAACAACCATTATTCTCTGATTTAAATGAATAACCGTCTTGCATCAAACAAGATCCAGATATAATGTTCATGCTCAACGCTGGCACCAAATAACAATTATTCAGGTCTAAAACTAATCCCGAAGGTAGATGTAGAGGTAGCGTGCCGACCGCGATCACATCGACTTTGGAACCGTTTCCCACGCGCATCGTCACCTCGTCCTTGGCCAGTGCTCGCTTATTCCGTAGTCCCTGCTTCGAGTTGCAAATATTAGCAACAGAACCAGTATCAAATACCCAGGTGCTACTACGAGCTCTAGTCAGGTACACATCAATAACATGTATATCACATATACCTTTTTCACTTTGCCATCCTTCTTATCCGCCAAATACTTGGGGGCAGTTCCGCTTCCAGTGACCAGTCTGCTTGCAGTAGAAGCACTCAGTTTCAGGCTTAGGTCCAGACTTGGGTTTCTTCTCTTGAGCAGCAACTTGTTTACCGTTCTTCTTGAAGTTCCCCTTCTTCTTCCCTTTGCCCTTTTTCTTGAAACTAGTGGTCTTGTTGACCATCAACACTTGATGCTCCTTTTTGATTTCTACCTCCGCGGCTTTCAGCATCGCGAAGAGCTCGGGAATAGTCTTGTTCATCCCTTGCATATTATAGTTCATCACGAAGCTCTTGTAGCTTGGTGGCAGTGATTAGAGAATTCTGTCAATGACACTATCATCAGGAAGATTAACTCCCAATTGAATCAAGTGATTATTATACCCAGACATTCTGAGTATGTGTTCACTGACAGAACTATTCTCCTCCATCTTGCAGCTATAGAACTTATTGGAGACTTCATATCTCTCAATCCGGGCATTTGCTTGAAATATTAACTTCAACTCCTGGAACATCTCATATGCTCCATGACGTTCAAAACGTCGTTGATGACCCGGTTCTAAGCCGTAAAGCATGGCACACTGAACTATAGAGTAGTCATCAGCTTTGCTCTGCCAGACGTTCTTAACGTCGTCAGTTGCATCAGCAGCAGGCCTGGCACCCAGCGGTGCTTCCAGGACGTAACTCTTCTGTGCAGCAATGAGGATAATCCTCAGGTTACGGACCCAGTCCGTGTAATTGCTACCATCATCTTTCAACTTTGCTTTCTCAAGGAACGCATTAAAATTCAACGGAACAACAGCACGAGCCATCTATCTACAAACAAACATAGACAAGCAAGATACTATCAGGTACTAAGTTCATGATAAATTTAAGTTCAATTAATCATATTACTTAAGAACTCCCACTTAGACAGACATCTCTCTAGTCATCTAAGTGATCACGTGATCCAAATCAACTAAACCATAACCGATCATCACGTGAGATGGAGTAGTTTTCAATGGTGAACATCACTATGTTGATCATATCTACTATATGATTCACGCTCGACCTTTCGGTCTCCGTGTTCCGAGGCCATATCTGCATATGCTAGGCTCGTCAAGTTTAACCTGAGTATTCTGCATGTGCAAAACTGGCTTGCACCAGTTGTAGATGGACGTAGAGCTTATCACACCCGATCATCACGTGGTGTCTCGGCACGACGAACTTTGGCAACGGTGCATACTCAGGGAGAACACTACTTGATTATTTTAGTGAGAGATCATCTTAAAATGCTACCGTCAATCAAAGCAAGATATGATGCATAAAGGATAAACATCACATGCAATCAATATAAGTGATATGATATGGCCATCATTATCTTGTGCTTGTGATCTCCATCTCCGAAGAACCGTCGTGATCACCATCATCACCGGCGCGACACCTTGATCTCCATCGTAGCATCGTTGTCGTTTACGCCATCTATTGCTTCTACGACTATCGCTACCGCTTAGTGATAAAGTAAAGCAATTACAGGGCGTTTGCATTTCATACAATAAAGCGACAACCATATGGCTCCTGCCAGTTGCCGATAACTTCGGTTACAAAACATGATCATCTCATACAATAAAATATAGCATCACATCTTGACCATATCACATCACAACATGCCCTGCAAAAACAAGTTAGACGTCCTCTACTTTGTTGTTGCAAATTTTACGTGGCTGCTACGGGCTTAGCAAGAATCGTTCTTACCTACACATCAAAAACCACAACGATAGTTCGTCAAGTTGGTGCTGTTTTAACCTTCGCAAGGACCGGGCGTAGCCACACTCGATTCAGCTAAAGTGAGAGAGACGGACACCCGCCAGTCACCTTTAAGCACGAATGCTCGTAACGGTGAAACCAGTCTCGCGTTAGCGTACGTGTAATGTCGGTCCGGGCCGCTTCATCTCACAATACCGCCGAACCAAAGTATGACATGCTGGTAAGCAGTATGACTTTTATCGCCCACAACTCACTTGTGTTCTACTCGTGCATATAACATCAACACATAAAACCTAGGCTCTGATACCACTGTTGGGGAACGTAGTAATTTCAAAAAAATTCCTACACACACGCAAGATCATGGTGATGGCATAGCAACGAGAGGGGAGAATGTTCGTCCACGTACCCTCGTAGACCGTAAGCGGAAGCGTTATCACAACGCGGTTGATGTAGTCGTACGTCTTCACGATCCGACCGATCCAAGCACCGAACGTATGGAGCCTCCGAGTTCAGCACACGTTCAGCTCGATGATGATCTCCGGCCTCCGATCCAGCCGAGCTCCAGAGATGAGTTCCGTCAGCACGACGGCGTGGTGACGATGATGATGTTCTACCGGTGCAGGGCTTCGCCTAAACTCCGCGACGATATGACTGAGGTGGAATATGGTGGAAGGGGGCACCGCACACGGCTAAGGAACGATCCGTAGATCAACTTGTGTCTCTGGGGTGCCCCCCGCCCCCGTATATAAAGGAGCCAGGGGGGAGGAGGCCGCCGGCCTAAGGGGGCGCGCCAAGGGGGGAGTCCTACTCCCACCGGGAGTAGGACTCCCCTTTTCCAAGTTGGAGTAGGAGAGAAGGGGGAAAGAGGAGGAAGAGGGGAAGGAAAGGGGGGGCGCCGCCCCCCTTCCCTTGTCCTATTCGGACTAGGAGGGGGAGGGGCGCGTGGCCCCCTCCTGGCTCCTTCCTCTTCTTCCTCTTGGCCCATGTAGGCCCATTAACCCCCCGGGGGGTTCCGGTAACCTCCCGGTACTCCGGTAAAATGCCGATTTCACCCGGAACCATTCCGATGTCCAAACATAGGCTTCCAATATATCAATCTTTATGTCTCGACCATTCCGAGACTCCTCGTCATGTCCGTGATCACACCCGGGACTCCGAACAAACTTCGGTACATCAAAACTTATAAACTCATAATAAAACTGTCATCGAAACGTTAAGCGTGCGGACCCTACGGGTTCGAGAACTATGTAGACATGACCTAAAACCATTCTCGGTCAATAACCAATAGCGGGACCTGGATTCCCATATTGGTTCCTACATATTCTACGAAGATCTTTATCGGTCAAACCGCATAACAACATACTTTGTTCCGTTTGTCATCGGTATGTTACTTGCCCGAGATTTGATCGTCGGTATCCAATACCTAGTTCAATCTCGTTACCGGCAAGTCTCTTTACTCGTTCCGTAATACGTCATCTCATAACTAACTCATTAGCTACATGCTTGCAAGGCTTAGGTGATGAGTATTACCGAGAGGGCCCAGAGATACCTCTCCGACAATCGGAGTGACAAATCCTAATCTCGAATTATGCCAACCCAACATGTACCTTCGGAAACACCTGTAGAGCACCTTTATAATCACCCAGTTACGTTGTGACGTTTGGTAGCACACAAAGTGTTCTTCCGGTAAACGAGAGTTGCACAATCTCATAGTTGTAGGAACTTTGTATAAGTCATCAAGAAAGCAATAGCAGTATACTAAACGATCAAGTGCTAGGCTAACAGAATGGGTCATGTCAATCACATCATTCTCCTAATGATGTGATCCCATTAATCAAATGACAACACATGTCTATGGTCAGGAAACATGACCATCTTTGATTAATGAGCTAGTCAAGTAGAGGCATACTAGTGACTATGTGTTTGTCTATGTATTCACACATGTATCATGTTTTCGGTTAATACAATTCTAGCATGAATAATAAACATTTATCATGATATGAGGAAATAAATAATAACTTTATTATTGCCTCTAGGGCATATTTCCTTCAGATGCGGGGCTTGTTCTTGGTGGTACCCGCGCACTGCCGCCAGGGGTAGTACAGGGTCTTAGCGCGCCAGTGTAGGGATGCGGTCTTGTCGTGCTGGTGCAGGAAGCATGAGAATGCCTTCTTGAGGTTGAGGGATTTCTTGTTAGCTTCTTTCTTGTCACGTGGGGGCCAGATGTGGTGGGTCACATCTAGGGGCCGCGCGCCTTGGAGCCAGGGCGAAGTCTTGGGGGGGAGGTGGCGGAGGCGCTCCCTGAGCTGCATCGCCCATGCCTGGCGGAGGGCGAGGTAGCGAGACGGACGGCGCGGGAGAGCCCCCTGCAGTGCTGACGAGCTCGGTGATGCAAGCGAGCCATTCTTCGTAGAGGTCATCGACAGGGCGGTAGTGCAGGAGCTCACGTCCCAGGAGCAGCGCGGCCTGCGCGTCCGTGGGGGCGCGGCGAGTGTGAGACGATGAACCAGCTAGGGTCAGTGATGGAGTAGCGGTGCGGCCTTCCCGCTGCACCGAGGGGTGCAACGAAGATGCTTGCTTCTCGTTCCCCGCCGGGACGGTGGCGACATGCAAAGGAGAACAACGAGGAGGCCCGCTGACAGGAGCAGTTTGGGCGACGCGAGCAGCGAGAGCTGCCCGGCGCTTGGCGCGGGCTCGGCGGGTGTCCGACATGGATGCGACGAAGCTATGGGACGCAGATCAGTGGAAGGAAGATTCCGGCGCACCCGTACCTGGCGCGCCAAATGTCGGATATCGGGTTCTGGCAAAACCCTTAAGGTTCGAACACTAGGGTGCGCACGAAGATCTCCTCCTACTGAATCTCGCTCTCAGCCTCGCCGCGATCCCTAAGCTAGATCGATGAACAACACAAGAGACACAAGATTTATATAGGTTTGGGCCACTGTTGTGGTGTAATACCCTACTCCTGCGTGTGGTGGTGGATTGCCTCTTGGGCTGATGATGAACAGTACAGGGGAAGAACAGCCTCGCGAGGAGAGGTGTTCTTGTGGTGGTGTGGTGTGCGGATGAACTTCACTCCCCCCTTCTACTGTGGTGGCTAGCTCTATTTATAGAGGCCCTAGTCCTCTTCCCAAATATTGAGCGGAAAGGGATCAAACAACGGCCATTTTGAAAGGGGACAACTAGTACAAGCTATCCTGATTAAAGGTGGTCTTCGCCTGCCAAAGGTGCTGGTGATGACACCGTCTTGGGATTCACGGTGACCTCTGTCCTGCCGTCCTGCTGGTCTTGGTCTTGTTGCACCGATATGGAAACCTTTGCCTGATGCCTCGATACTCCGTGCTTGCGCTTGCCCCCTTTGCACCAAAGAGGAAATGATGACACTGCGCGGGCTGGCGCCCGCTTGGCGCCCGTCTGGTCTTGATCGTCATGGGTCATGGGCACCTCACGAGGTACCCCTCGCCTTGATCTCTCCGCCTCCTCGCGAGCCTGCCCGATGAGGCCACTCCGGAGGAGGCCTTGTGTCGTCCGCCCCGCGAGGCTTGGCCCCTTGCGAGGGTCTTGAGTGTTGGTTGATGAAGATGGGCCGTACTGGGCCACTGGTTGAGCCACGCCGCAGGCCGTAGGCAGGCGAGTCTGGGGACCCCCGTTCCCAAAGCGCCGACAGGCGGAGTGCCGAAAAAGGCCCCAAGATGGGATCTCATGGGTACAGAAGGTTGCAGAGGTGGAAATAGGGTTTCGTGGTGCTCGTGAATGTTTTCGGGGTATATGAGTATATATAGGCAAAAGAAGTAGGTCGGTGGAGCCATGATGGGCCCACAAGGGTGGGGGGCGCGCCTATCCCCCCTGGGCGCACCCTCCTACCTCGTAGCCGCCTCGTTGCTTCCTTGACGTCCACTCCAAGTCTCCTGTATTGCGTTTGCTCCAAAAACGACTCTCCCGAAGGTTTCATTCCGTTTGGACTCCGTTTGATATTCTTTTTCTGCGAAACACTGAAATAGGCAAAAAACAACAATTTGCACTGGGCCTCCGGTTAATAGGTTAGTCCCAAAAATAATATAAAAGTGCATAATAAAGCCCATTAAACATCCAAAACAGATAATATAATAGCATGGAACAATAAAAAATTATTGATACGTTGGAGACGTATCAATTATCCCCAAGCTTAATTCCTACTCGTCCTTGAGTAGGTAAATGATAAAAACAGAATTTTTGATGTGGAATGCTACCAAACATAATTTTCAATGTAATTCTCTTTATTGTGGCATGAATGTTCAGATCCAAAAGATTCAAGATAAAAGTTTAATATTGACATAAAAATAGTAATACTTCAAGCATGCTAACCAAGCAGTTTATGTCTTATCAAAATAACATAGCCAAATAAAACTTCCTACAAAATCATATAGTTTGGCCATGCTTCATTTTCGTCACACAAAATGCTCCCATCATGCACAACCCCGGTTTCAGCCAAGCAATTGGTTCATACTTTTTAACACGCTTCAGCCTTTTCAACCCTCATGCAATACATGAGCGTAAGCCATGGACATAGCACTATGGGTGGAGTAGAGTATGATGATAGGGATTATGTGAGAAAACAAAAAAAAGGAGAAAGTCTCACATTGACGTGGCTAATCAACGGGCTATGGAGATGTCCATCAATTGATGTCAATACGAGGAGTAGGGATTGCCATGCAACAGATGCACTAGAGCTATAAATGTATGAAAGCTCATAAAAGAGAAACTAAGTGGGTGTGCATCCAACTTGCCTGCTCACGAAGACCTAGGGCATTTTGAGGAAGCCCATCATTGGAATATACAAGCCAAGTTCTATAATGAAAAGTTCCCACTAGTATATGAAAGTGCCAAAATAAGAAACTCTCTATCATGAAGATCATGGTGCTATTTTGAAGCACAAGTGTGGAAAAAGGATAGTAACATTGCCCCTTCTCTCTTTTTCTCCCATATTTTTATTTGGGCTTCTTTGGCCTCTCTTTTTTTTTGTCCGGAGTCTCATCCCGACTTGTGGGAGAATCATAGTCTCCATCATACTTTCCTCACATGGGACAATGCTCTAATAATGGAAATCATCACACTTCTATTTATTTACAATTCAATACTTAGGACAAAATATGACTCTATGTGAATGCCTCCGGCGGTGTACCGGGATATGCAATGAATCAAGAGCGACATGCATGAAATAAATATAAAGGTGGCTTTGCCACAAATACGATGTCAACTACATGATCATGCAAAGCAATATGACAATGATGGAGCGTGTCATAATAAACGGAACGGTGGAAAGTTGCATGGCAATATATCTCGGAATGGCTATGGAAATGCCATAATAGGTAGGTATGGTGGCTGTTTTGAGGAATATATAAGGAGGTTTATGTGTGATAGAGCGTATCGTATCACGGGGTTTGGATGCACCGGTGAAGTTTGCACCAACTCTCAAGGTGAGAAAGGGCAATGCACGGTACCGTAGAGGCTAGCAAATTGCGGAAGGGTAAGAGTGCGTATAATCCATGGACTCACATTAGTCATAAAGAACTCATATACTTATTGCAAAAGTTTGTTAGCACTCGAAGCAAAGTACTACTACGCATGGTCCTAGGGGAAGGGTTGGTAGGAGTTAACCATCACGCGAGCCCGACCTCCACTCATAAGGAAGGCAATCAAAGAACACCCCATGCTTCAAATTTGTCACACAACGTTCACCATACGTGCATGCTACGGGACTTGACAACTTTAACACAAGTATTTTTCAATTTCATAATTACCCAACTAGCATGACTCTAATATTACCACCTTTATATCTCAAAACAATTATTAAGTATCAAATTTATCATAGTGTTTAATGCACTCCATATGAAAGTTTTTATTTTACCCAACTTGAATGCCCATCATATTAGGACTAATTTTATAACCAAAGCAAATTACCATGCTGTTCTAAAAGAATCTCAAAATAATATAAGTGAAGCACGAGAGATCAATAATTTCTACTAAATAAAACCACCACCATGCTCTAAAAAGGTATAAGTGAAGCACTAGAGCAAAATTATCTAGCTCAAAAGATATAAGTGAAGCACATAGAGTATTCTAATAAATTCTGATTCATGTGTGTCTCTCCCAAAAGGTGTGTACAGCAAGAATGATTGTGGTAAACTAGAAATCAAAGACTCAAATCATACAAGACGCTCCAAGCAAAACACATATCATGTGGTGAATAAAAATATAGCCTCAAGTAAAGTTACCGATAGACGAAGACGAAAGAGGGGATGCCCTCCGGGGCATCCGCAAGCTTAGGCTTTTGGTTGTCCTTGAATTTTACCTTGGGGTGCCTTGGGCATCCCCAAGCTTAGGCTCTTTCCACTCCTTATTCCAAAATCCATCAAATCTTTACCCAAAACTTGAAAACTTCACAACACAAAACTCAACAGAAAATTTCATGAGCTCCGTTAGTGCAAGAAAACAAACCACCACTTTAAAGTACTGTAATTAACTCATTCTTTATTTATATTGGTGTTAAACCTACTGTATTCCAACTTCTCTATGGTTCATACCCCCCGGTACTAGCCATAGATTCATCAAAATAAGCAATCAACACACGAAAAACAGAATCTGTCAAAAACAGAACAATCTGTAGCAATCTGTAACTCTCGAATACTTCTGGAACCCCAAAAATTCTACACAATTAGGAAGTCCTAGTTAATTTGTTTCTTAATCTTCTGAAAAAAAATCAACTGAAATGCACCTTTCTGTGATATATGAAAACTAATCTCGTGCGCGCAAAAGTTTCTGTTTTTCAGCAAGATCAAATTAACTATCACCGTAGGTTATCCTAAAGGATTTACTTGGCACAACCACTAATTAAAACACAAAACCACATCTAACCATAGTCTAGATGAATTATTTATTACTAAACAGCAAGTAAAAATATTGAGTTGTCTCCCAACAAGCGCTTTTCTTTAAAGCCTTTTTAGCTAGGCATTGAGATTTCAATGATGCTCACATGGAAGACAAGAATTGAAGCATAAAGAGAGCATCATAAAGCATGTGACAAACACACTTAAGTCTAACATACTTCCTATGCATAGGTTTTTTATAAGCAAACAAATTATCAAGGCAAGCAAAAACTAGCATATGCAAGGAAGAAAACGATAGCAATCTCAACATGAAGAGAGGTAATTTAGTAACATGAAAATTTCTACAACCATATTTTCCTCTCTCATATTAATTACATGTAGGATCATAAGCAAATTCAACAAAATAGCTATCACATAACATATTCTCAACACAATCCACATGCATGCAAAGTTGACACTCTTCCAAGATAGTGGGATTAACATTAACTAAAGTCATGACCTCTCCAAACCCACTTTTATCAAAAATATCATAAGATTGAACATACTCCAAATATGTGGGATCTAAAGTTGACACTCTTCCGAACCCACTTTCAATATTATTGCAAACACTATTATCAATCTCATATTCATCATGGGGCTTAAATAAATTTTCAAGATTATAAGAAGAATCATCCCAATCATGATCATTGCAACAAGTAGTAGACATAGCAAAACTAGCATCCCCAAGCTTAGGGTTTTGCATATTATTAGCACAATTGATATCAAGAGAATTTATAGTAAAATCATTGCAATCATGATTTTTATTCAAGGAGTTATTGTGAATATCTTCATAAATTTCTTCATCATAATTTTCAGATTCACGAATTTCAAGCAAAGCTTCATAAAGATAATCTAGTGCACAAAACTCACTAGCAATTGGTTCATCATAATTGGATCTCTTAAGAAGATTAGCAAGCGGATGAGGATCCATAGATCTTAGGTTCTTTGTTTAGCAATAAATAAACAACTATTACAACCAAACGAGCAAACGAGCCAAGTAAGACATCAAAGCAAACGAAAAAGACGGACAAAAGAAGGGTGAATAAAACGACAAGGGTCAAGTGGGGGAGAGAAAAACGAGAGGCAAATGGCAAATAATGTAATGCAAGGGATAAGAGTTTGTGATGGGTACTTGGTATGTCTTGACTTGTGCGTAGATTTTTGTGGCAACGATGCCATAAATTGACGAGTTGTCGAGAGATCAAATCTTGACTTGACTTGGTGTAAGCCTCCCCGGCAACGGCGCCAGAAATCCTTCTTGCTACCTCTTGAGCATGCATTGGTTTTCCCTTAAAGAGGAAAGGGTGATGCAGCAAAGTAGCGTAAGTGTTTCCCTCAGTTTTTGAGAACCAAGGTATCAATCCAGTAGGAGGTTACACGAAAGTCGCCTTGTACCTGCACAAACAAATAAGAACCTTGCAACCAACGCGATAAAGGGGTTGTCAATCCCTTCACCGCCACTTGCAAAAGTGAGATCTGATAGAGATAATAAGATAAATATTTTTGCTATTTTTGTTGTATAGATTGAAAAGGAAAGATTGCAAAATAGTAAATGAGATGCAATGTAAATAAAAGAGATATAATATGATGGAAAAGAGACCCGGGGGCCATAGGTTTCACTAGTGGCTTCTCGCAAGATAGCATATCTTATCATGGGTGAACAAATTACTGTAGAGCAATTGATAGAAAAGCGCATAGTTATGAGAACATCTAGGCATGATCATGTATATAGGCATCACGTCTGTGACAAGTAGATTGAAACGATTCTGCATCTACTACTATTACTCCACACATCGACCGCTATCCGGCATGCATCTAGAGTATTAAGTTCA
The DNA here is from genome assembly GCA_963921465.1 of Triticum timopheevii. NCBI lineage: Eukaryota > Viridiplantae > Streptophyta > Magnoliopsida > Poales > Poaceae > Triticum > Triticum timopheevii. The sequence continues at coordinate 367,649,572 of OY997272.1, read as the reverse complement.
TAAGAACAGAGTAACGCATTAAGCAAGATGACATGATGTAGAGGGATAAACTCAAGCAATATGATATAAACCCCATCTTTTTATCCTCGATGGCAATAATACAATACGTGCCTTGCTGCCCCTGCTGTCACTGGGAAAGGACACCACAAGATTGAACCAAAAGCTAAGCACTTCTCCTATTGCAAGAAAGATCAATCTAGTAGGCCAAACCAAACTGATAATTCGAAGAGACTTGCAAAGATATCAAATCATACATATAAGAATTCAGAGAAGAATCAAATATTGTTCATAGATAATCTTGATCATAAACCCACAATTCATCAGATCTCGACAAACATACCGCAAAAAGTATTACATCGAATAGATCTCCAAGAAGATTGAGGAGAACTTTGTATTGAGAATCAAATAGAGAGAAGAAGCCATCTAGCTAATAACTATGGACCCGAAGGTCTGTGGTAAACTACTCACACATCATCGGAGAGGCTATGGTGTTGATTTAGAGGCCCTCCGTGATTGATTCCCCATTCGGTGGAGCGCCGAAAAAGGCCCCAATACGGGATCTCACGGGTACAGAAGGTTGCGGCGGTTGAAATAGGGTTTCGTGGTGCTCCTGGATGTTTTCGGGGTATATGAGTATATATAGGTGAAAGAAGCAGGTCGGTGGAGCCACGAGGGGCCCACGAGGGTGGGGGGCATGCCTACCCCCTGGGCGCGCCCTCCTACCTCGTGGCCGCCTCATTGCTTCCTTGACGTCCACTGCAAGTCTCCTGGATTGCGTTCGTTCCAAAAACAACTCTCCTGAAGGTTTCATTCCGTTTGGACTCCGTTTGATATTCCATTTTGCGAAACACTGAAATAGGCAAAAAACAGCAATTTGCACTAGGCCTCCGGTTAATAGGTCAGTCCCAAAAATAATATAAAAGTGCATAATAAAGCCCACTAAACATCCAAAACAGATAATATAATAGCATGGAACAATCAAAAATTATAGATACGTTGGAGACGTATCAAAGGTCAGGAAGGAGACGGCGACCTGCGAGGCTTCACCGGCGGCTGCACTCGCCGGCGATGGGCGACCAGAGGTAGGGAAGCCATTGGCGTTGGGGATGATCCGCAATAGCGGCTTGTGCGGGACTCCGACGAGGAGGAGGTCGAGGACGCAGCGGTAGCGAACTTGAAGATAACGACGGGGAGGCATCAACGGCAGATGTGGACGGAGAGGGTGCGGCTTGAGGCGTGCAGAACTCCGGTGCTCGTGCATGGCTTCCCTGGTAGAAGAGAGGCGGAGAGGTGAGGCGCAGGAGAGAGCAGGATCTGGAGGGAGGAGAAGAAGAAAAATCACGGGGGAGGGCATGGTCCTCTGGGTCGCTCCGGTGACGAGGTGCAGGGGGAGGTCTTGTGCGGCATAAATCTCAGGAGGGGAGGTGCATGGGTGGAGGAGGAGCTTAGACATGGGTGTGGGCGTGCGAGGAGCTACAATGCTAGTTGGATGGATTTCTCGGTGGGGATTGGGCGGCGTTGAAAGCGAGGGGAGACCAGGTGGTTGCAGGATGGATCCCGATAGAGTGGCGGCTGGGAAGGGACAGCTCCCCTAGAATTTAGGGTTGGCTCCGATCTGGTTAGGGATGCATATGCTTTTTATAAAGCAGGTGGATTAGGTTAGGGGCAAGATATGGACCCTCTGATCAAAATCAGGCGATTGAGAATAAATAGGCCACGGGAGTTAAAATAAGAAATCGAAGATACATGGGGATGTTCGGGGATGGTTTGAACCCATCGGTCACGACCGAGTAATTCGGGTTCGGGGAAGTTTTTGGACGCGCGCAAGGAGGATCTGTGCACTGTGCAGTGAGGCTAGCCGGTCAGACAAGAGGGACTCAAAAATCCCGGTTGGTCTCAGAACGAACAACGAAGACAATGAGGAGAAGCGCCAACTACGAATGGATGAAAGTTTTAAAAAATGACGGCAACAGAGTACCGATGCAATGCGAATGATGCAATGATGAATGCAACAACCAAACAAATCACATGGCGACAACGAAATACATGGAAGGCGCCTGTTGCGTCAGTCTCGGGTCATTACAACTCTCCCTCACTTACAAGAGATCTCACCCCAATATCTAAGAATGAAAACGAAGAGAAGAGGTAATACTAAGTTGCTTCTTGACAAACGAGTGTAACCCAAGAATCTTGGCGGTTGAACAACTTGAATGAAATAAGACAAATAAGATGAACGAAGTTGCAAACACTTCATTAGAAAAGAGGGAACAAGAAACACCATGAGAAATTTTGGAGGTCACAAAGACATGAATGACGAGCTCAATGGACAAGAAAGAATTTGGAACAACTTTGGTTGAAACAGGATAAACAAGGGAGAGAAGAATTTGACAACACTCTAGTTGAAAATGAAAGGATTCGAGCATGAAGTTGAAAAGATGGGATGATACTTGACGAGAGCAACAAAACAACGCCTTCGGGGAAAATGAAAGAATGGAATGAAAAGAACAAAGAAGAAAACAACATCTTCTACCTCAAATTTGAAAGAGCATCCTTAGGATAAAGGCTTGAACGGAGTTGTTGAATGATTCAACAACCAAAGATATGCTTCACATGGCCTTATGACAACAACTCAATAATTTAAGGTGAATTTCTGCCACTAACAAAAACAATTGATTGCTTGAGAGGAATGAAGAGATGCAAAACTCCACTTCAAAATATAAGGGAGAATGAATTGCACTTCGAAATGCAAGGAAAGAATACTTGAGCTCCAACAAGAATCTTGACGAACACTTCGATAACCAATTAAATCCTTAACGAACCATCATGAAGAAACTTTTGAAGGACTCCGGATAGATAACAAGACAATCGAAATGAAAGTTAAGTTGAAAGATCAAGATGAAGCCTTGCGATGATTTAGATGGGGCTTCATGATGAGATAACTGAGAAAACTTGAAACTCCGGGAAAGAAAAAATGAAAACACTTGGAATCGTGAAATTCATTCACCATGAACAAACTCTGAAAGAAGGAATTAAATCACCTTGAGGTGCAAGAATAAGGGTTATGTTATGCTTATCCTTCATCAACTTAAATTGATGAAAAACAATAGGTTTTGCATACTACTTATTTTCTTGAAAGGGATTGAAGAGAGATATAACGCAAACTTGGAAAGGTCTAGAACGAACCACTAGTGGTATTTAGGAAAGGACAAATGAATTGATATGATAACAAGAGAAGAGAAATCTCTAATGGACCACTATAAAACTTTGAAAATGAACGAAGAGAAGAGAAGGAGTCACTGGAAAGAATTAGAAAATGCACAAAGATACTTGGAAGAATTTAGATACAAGAGAACAAAGGGTCACGAGCTGAGTAGAGAATACTCGAACGATCCGCCGGTAAGAATTTGAGAATGAGAGTTTAAAGGTGAGAATGAATAAATATTTTTGAGATGATGGCCTCCAGAATCAAAACGAAAACACTCTTGAAAAGCTTCATATGGGTATGGAAAATAATTTCTCACGTTCGGAACAATTTGAGAGAATAACAACAAGATTGAACCATGAATCTTCAAGAGAACGGAGCAAGATTTAAGAGAAACTCTTCTTCGATCTTCAAAGCTGACAATGATGACAAGATCCACCATGAAGAATTGTTGAGACACTCCAGAACAATGAATAAAGAAAGGTTGAGCAAAAGATGAAAAGAACTTGAAAGCGATCTTAGAGAAGGCACATGACTGATGATAATTCATTGTTACGTCAAACTTTAGGAAGTATTTGAGAATAACTCTGGAAAAATTAGAAGAGCCATTTAAGATCCTGGGAAAAGACCTATGGGTTATGGCCCACTCAAAGATACACTGTTGAACAAATTTTGAAAGAGATATTGCACCGGTTGATTTAAATGGCTTCAATGAGAAACAACCTCGAAATGGCTTGAACGGATTAAGGATGGAAACGTGTATCTTCTGAGATATCTTCAACACTCCAGAGAAGAGATAGAGAGAGTCGAATAAACAAGAGAGGCTTGGATAAGAAATTCCAACACGGGGAAAATATGTGAAACAAAAAGGAAGAGATATGATTAACATCGAAGCTTGGATATAGTCCACCAGAGAAGAAAATGAGAATGAAAGAATGATGAACTTGTCGCTCCTGAGCATCTTCACAAGAATCACCTGGTTATAACATTGAAGAAAAAGAACAACGAGGCTTCACATGAATAAAATGGATACTTGATTGAGAATTTTGACTTCATGAAGAAGAATGGTGGGAGGGTGGAAAAATAAAGACAACTTGGGACGGATGGAACAAACACCGTTGAGAAAACTGAGAATTGATCTTGCAAATGGGGAAAATGATAGGATCTTCTTCAAGAGAAGCGCACCGGTTGGAAAGAATTTACATGACAATTTTGATGATCAAGAAGGATTAGCACTCCTATTGGAACGAAGTATGTCTACCAGAGGGGGGTGAATGGGATTTTTAAATTTTCTTCGGAAAACTTAAATCTCACAACCCAACAGCGGAATGAGGTAAAAACAGACTACAGTGAACTAAGGCAAAGTACCGAAATGAAACCAAGTCAAGCATCAATGAGAATCATACGAATGAAAATGCATTAAAGATAAATAAGGGTGAAAAAGGTAACCGAAGATGCTCGATGGCGACAAGGTATTTGTTCGACCAGTACGTCCTTCTGCACAAGGACTATGTCTGGTTGGAGGGGCTGTGGCTTAACTCGGAAGATAAACTCTCTTCACCCTATTCTCCTCGACAATTTATTCGTCAACTGATGCCGATCACTCGTGGTAGATACTTGAAGGCGTTCTTCGAACCTTTACAGACTTCTTCTTCAAGAACCACAATCACTCTTGGTCTCTGAAGAAATTGACACCTAACCGTCTAGAGAGTTTGTAGCTCTCAAGAGTAAAAGGTGGAGCGTACTGAACTTAGATTCCAGTGATGCTGAACCACTATCTAATTCTTCGGCTCTAGGGTTTTTCTCTTGGTGGATTTTAAACTCAAATTGCTCGGAGAGTGGGTTGCTCAACAATCTTCTCATAAATCAAACGGAGCAGCCACCGGACAAAGAAGACGCAGGGTGGCTATTTATAGCCGCAGCCTTCCCAGGTGGGAAATCACCATTTTGGACATGGGGTCCAGCCAATGGCCAACCGACACGTTCACAACGGTCCGATTTTGGAGAAACGGTAACATTACTTGAGGAACAAGTAATGGTAAATCCTTGGTCCGAGGCAAATCGCTTGCAGTGAAGAAGATCACAGTCTCTTGCTGGCAAGTATTTACTCGCAACACAAAGAGATTTCTCTCACAGCTTTCATAGGATTTGGTTTAGCATCGGAGAATCAAAGCTTCGAACGCTAAACCCCTCTTAATAGTATGGTGGTCCTATGACTCAATGAAAGAAGAAGAACAATGAAACAAATGCTACGTCTTCATTTCGTCTTCATTCTTCCTCGAACATAGTCATTTTCTTCGAATAGACACCGAACCAATTGCTTAAACTTCAGCAATTTTTAGGGGCCACTCTTGTTGTCTTTATCTTCGGTGATAACCTTCGCTGCACAGTAGGGAGATTATCTTCGTCGTTTGCATCAAACTCCTTGATTCATCAGGGACCTGTTACTCTGTATGCACTAGCAAACACATAAATCCCATACTGTTTATGTCAACAAACTCAAAAAACATAAGGGGCCTATCATTGCACCAACAATCTCCCCCTTTTTGGATGGTTGTTGACAAAATAGATAATCATCAAAGTGAAGATAGGTAAGTGAAATGTAAATTGGATAAGAGTGAACTTGCGTTACTTGGCTCGATGATGAAACATACTCCCCCTAGATGTATGCATGGTCAATTGATATACAATGAGATTCCTTGCAATTCATTAAAGTAAGTGGAGGATTTTTCAATCATACGAGGTAATGATTTGCACTGAGATAATTAATCCAACGAGAATATAATGTAATCATTCATGACTTCTATCAATAATTCCACCTGCAAAACAAATGCTTCGAGAGAATATAGTGCAGCAGACGGGGTTATTAATATTACAGCCCATAACAGAAGTTTTACATCACAACACATGAAATGGCATAAATTTTCTCAAGAGATAGAGCGAATAAACACAACGACCAAATCCAACAAAGCAAATCTATTGAAACTCGCGATGTAATTCTCCCCCTGTTGTCAACTAGCATAAAAAAGGTGAGGAATAACATGAGTGTGAAAATAGGTGAATATGATTCACTCTGAGGCATCGCCCAAATAACTGCCTGAAGAAGTTTCTGATTCGGAGGTGGTTGGACATCTTCATCTTCAGGAGCAATAGCAGGCCCTTCAAGACTGGCTTGGGGCTAAGAAGAGGAAGGCACATTGGGATCAGCCTCTGGAGTCTTGCGAGACAGAGTATTTCCTTTAGTAGGTTTTTCAGTAGGCGATGTGGCTTCTGATTCATTGAGAAAATTGCGTAGATAAATCTGAAGTATTCGTTGTTGGTTCACGAGCTGGCAAAGGCGGGGTACTATGGTCATGAATATCTTCAGCCGAAAACCCTTGGTCAATATACTCATAGAGTTCTTTGAGATGAGAGTGGCTCAGTTGCTTCTTTGAGAAGAATTTCCAAAGCAATTTCCAGAGACGCTTCTTGTTTTCTGCTGTGATGATGTGTACAACTTTTGTTCAGTTATGGATTGCATTCAGTTTGGTAGCTAGGTGCTCTTTCTCTTAGCGATCCTCAGCCATATGTTTCAGCAGCAATTGTTGAGTGCGCAAACTTACTTCAAGATGTGAAGGAGGTTGAGTGTTGGGTTGACGATCACGTTGAGGCAGCTTATGTCCATTGAAGGTGTTGTGATAATCAAGAGGGCTTAAAAGTGGTGCTTTTCCCGAGGAAAAATCTTCCATGATTTTTATTGTATCACGAACTGGAGGAATGAAACTCTTGTGACTGACTTTTGCAAGATATTCGGTCTTTGTTGCATAGTCAACCACTTTCTGAATCCAGGGTGCGAATTCTTTGATAGTGTTCGGGTGCTGAGCTGAATCCATCAAAATGCGCACGAACATATCTTCAACATCGAATATGAACCGTTGAGAGATAGCATGGATGGTATTCCGAAGAACATTAGAGATAGCATTGTCAGTATTCATCCCAGCTAGTGGACAAAGGGTATAAGTAATGATATGGTATAGTGTCTGATTATCGAATGTCAAGTGCTCAGGCAGGGGAGGACCATTGTAGTCACGGATTTTCTCTTCATCCATTATGCATAAAAAATCTTCATTAGAGATATCATCAATGTTATGAACCTGAATCTTAGTCTGGCCATGTTCAAACCAAGGGAAATGAAAGTGGGACACAAAGTCTATTGCAGAGCATTTGATTCTGTTCCCTTCAGTTATCCACTCCATGATCCATTTTGAGCTATCAGAGGCATCACCGGAGATACATAGAGTGGCATAAAATTGCAGGATGATCTCTCTGTTCCATGGATGCTGATATGCAATGACATCCGTGAGGCCAAAGTCTTTGATGTCATGCAATACTTGGTTGAAACAGCTGATGCTTTTCATCGTAGCAAAGTCCGAGAACTCATGAGGGAAAATTTTGCGACTATCATATAATATCTGAGAATAATAAATGGCATGTTCCTCAGTCCAAAACCGAGGAGATTATGAAGTGCGTGGCTTGCTGTAGGGACTCTCTTGAAAGAAATTTGGATGAGTGTTCTGATTGAACAGAGGCCCTTTGACGCCAAATCCGATTGAAAATAATGGCAGTCGCTCGTGAGGATAAGGATATGTAAGCTCATCTTCAACAGATGTCACTTCATCGCCATAAATAACAGAGTCTGAGTGATGAGCCCAAGCTGATTTTGTGGCAGAAGGATTATCAGCTGAAGTTCTTTGTGCAGTATTGAGTGAGATTCTCAGAGGAGAGGGATTAGACAAGTGTTCAGGTGCTGAGTCGGGCACCGAATCATTATCATCCACTGGGGGTTGTTGGTGAATTGCTTCGGAATTTGTTGGAGGAGCAGATGGAGGAACCGAATCATTTGGTTCAACGTGGGTAGGAGAAGTTGAAGTTTGCTACTTCTTGAGCTTGCGTTGGTTTTTCCCTTGAAGAGGAAAGGGTGATGCAGCAAAGTAGAGATAAGTATTTCCCTCAGTTAAGAACCAAGGTATCAATCCAATAGGAGATACAAGCAAGTCCCCAGTATATGCACCTACACAAACAATCAAACACTTGCACCCAACGTGATAAATGGGTTGTCAATCCCTTCACTGTCGCTTGCAAAGGTGATTTCTGATGAAGATAGATACAAAAGATTACTAAAATGTAAAACAAAATAAAAGTAAATAAATTGCAAAGAGATATTTTTGGGTTTTTTGGTCTATAGATCTGAAAATATATGATGGAAAATAGACCCGTGGGGCATAGGTTTCACTAGAGGCTTCTCTCTTGAAGGAAAATAATACGGTGGGTGAACAAATTACTGTCGAGCAATTGATAGAAAAGCGCAAAGTTATGACGATATCCAAGGCAATGATTATGCATATAGGCACCACGTTCGTGTCAAGTAGACCGACTCCTGCCTACATCTACTACTATTACTCCACACATCGACCGCTATTCAACATGCATCTAGAGTATTAAGTTCATAAGAACGGAGTAACGCCTTAAGTAAGATGACATGATGTAGAGGGATAAACTCAAGCAATATGATGAAAACCCCATCCTTTTACCCTTGATGGAAACAATACAAATACGTGCCTCGCTACCCCTACTTCGTCACTAGGTGAGGACACTGCAAGATTGAACCCAAAACTAAGCACCTCTCCCATTGCAAGAAAAACCAATCTAGTTGGCCAAACCAACCCAATAATTCGTAGCATGTGTACACACTCTTGGCCGCGAACCTGAGGTGAGGTTCATCCAGTTGCCGCATCCAGGCCCTGTGCCAGGATACAGGATGTGTTCTGTTGGCATCCTACTCCATATTTTCGTAGTATGGGTCGATGATGGCCGAGGCGAGTTCAACCAGGGAGTCCTTCTTCATGCTGCCCCAGATCCTGTAGTGCTCACAGATTTCGACAAGGTTTTGGCAGGCCAAGCTCGTAACCCTGAGCGCTTTTACATCTTCGGTGGTTTCCATCGTGGCGAACTTATAGTCGGTGCTGTTGGCAAACCTGTTGAAACAGTCGCAAGGCTCAGTGGCCATGCAGTAGTGGTAGATGAGGACATGATGGCGCACGCACACCTGGGCGACAACAACCTTTTGATCTATGTCAGGACGACTGGCGGTGCACTGGAGGTCGATTTCGACCACCTTGTACTTGTCTCGAGCAAGCAACTGCTCAACGCTGTTGATGTAGTCGTCCACCACGACCGGGTCGATGGTGTACACCACCGAGAGATCCGTTTCCCTCGCGCGGGTGTCCACTTTATGCTCGCCGAACTCCATTGGAGCGCCACTAGACATCCCCTCTCCATGTGTCATCGTGGGTGTGCTTGTTGTGTTGTGGGGTGCGATCGAAAGGTTGAAAAGACTAAGGTTATAATGGCCGTGAGAATTAAAGGGAAAGCCAGACGGCCTGGAATGTCGGCAAGCCCTGATGGCAGTTCTAATTTGCAGCGTAACTCCATCGTGCCGCATGTAACTACATCGCATGGCAACGCGCGCGGCGCAACCGCATGCATATGGGGCCCCCAACGTGATCGTGCGCACGCCCAACCACCGGCAGAGCCCACGCGGAGGGACGCAAGCAGAGTGCTTCGCGGTCGCCTCAATGGAGAGCAACCATATATATGCATATAGCAGTTGAACACACAAGGAAAAGTTGTCCACAAGCCGAGCGCGCTGACGGACACGAGCAGAGCGCGCCACGGCGCCTAACGGTTGATCCATCCGAGATTTTTGTGATGGAATAAGCCGTGTGTGTTGTGGGAAAACGCTTGCTGGTATATAACCTTAAATTTAACCAACAAAATTTTAATGCATGTTACAAAAATTGTATAATTGGAAACTATGTTCAAATACGAATCCAACGATATAATCTTTGGCGACATGCATTCATATTTATTAGTTAAATCCTACTTATAAACTAGGACAGGGGTATAGTAGGTAATTAAATCGCAAACATTTTTTTGTATTAACCGTATGTGTACGTGTCTGATGACCCGCAAGTATATGGGGTCAATTGTAGCTGTTTCGATAAGTAAGAGTGTCGAACCCAACGAGGAGCAGAAGGAAATGACAAGTGGTGTTCAGCAAAGTATTGTCTGCAAGTGCTAAAATTGTAAGTAGCAGAGTAGTTTGATAGCAAGATAACTTGTAACGAGCAAGTAACCATAGTAGTAACAAAATTGCAGCAAGGTAGCCCAATCCTTTTGAGGCAAAGGACAGACCAAAACGGTTTCTTATGATAAGCAAAGTGTTCTTGAGGGTACACAGGAATTTCATCTAGTCACTTTCATCATGTTGGCGTAATTCATGTTTGGTACTTTGATAATTTGATATGTGGGTGGACCGGTGCTTAGGTGTTGTTCTTACTTGAACAAACCTCCTACTTATGATTAACCCTCTTGCAAGCATCCACAACTATGAGAAAAGTATTAAGAATATATTCTAACCATAGCATTAAACTTTTGGATCCAATCGGTCCCTTACGGAATAGCGCATAAACCGGGGTTTAAGCTTCTGTCACTCTCGCAACCCACCATCTAATAACTACTCCACAGTGCATTCCCTTAATTTCAAATATGGTGAAGTGTCATGTAGTCGACGTTCACATGACACCACTAAGAGAATGGCAACATACATATCATCAAAATAGCGAACACATACCAAGTTCACATGATTACTTGCAACATGATTTCTCCCGTGACCTCAAGAACGAAAGTAACTACTCACACATGATAAACATGCTCAAGATCAGAGGGGTATTAAATAGCATAATGGATCTGAACATATAATCTTCCACCAAATAAACCATATAGTAATCAACTACAAGATGTAATCAACACTACTAGTCGCCCACAAGCACCAATCTATAGTTTTGACACAAAGATTGAACACAAGAGATGAACTAGGGTTTGAGAGGAGTTGGTGCTGTGACGATGTTGATGAAGACAGCCCTCCCCAAGATGGGAGAGTTGTTGGTGATCATGATGATGATGATTTCCCCCTCCAGGAGGGAAGTTCCCCTGGTGGAATCGCTCCACCGGAGGGCAAAAGTGCTCCTGCCCAAGTTCCGCCTCGAGGCGGCGGTGCTTCGTCCCGAATGTCCTCCCCTGATTTTTTTCTAGGTCAAAATGACTTATATACCAGAAGATGGGCACCGGAGGTGGGCCGAGGAGGGCAGCACCCACCTGGGCGCGCCTGGGCCTCCTGGCGCGCCCAGGTGGGTTGTGCCCACCTGGTGGGCCCCCTCTGGTACTTATTTGCTCCAATATTTATTAAATATTCCATAAAAATTCCTCGGGGAGTTTCAGCTCATTTGGAGTTTTGCAGAATAGGTAGCTTGACGTAGCTTTTTCAGGTCTAGATTTCCAGCTGCCGGAATTCTCCCCCTTGGTGCATAACTAGCATATTATGAGAGAAAAGGCATTAGTACTCAAAAAGCATTATTATGCAATAAAACAACATACATAACAGTAGGAAAACATGATGCAAAATGGATGTATCAGTGTCCTTTCGTCCTCCTCTCGCACGTCTTGTCATCCCGCTGTCGCAGACGGCTTACAGCGTAAGCTTGCGCAGCGCGCGGGGGCGTTCTTTGGCCAAACGATGGCTCGAAGTGGCACTAATGAATGATCGGTGAGCACGTTCCCACGCAACCTCGCAGGTTCCCGCGCAAGCTTCCTGCCCGACTCGGTGAAATCCCCAAAAATCCCAATGCTTACCGGCCTGCTATATAAACCCTCACCGCCGGCGAGTCCTGCGTCGCATTTTCCCCTCCCTCCCTGTAGCTTATCTCGTCTGCTTCTCCCACAATCGCAAATGGCACCGGTCCGTCTTCGTCGCTCAGCCACTCTGCCATCATCAGAGGACAGCTCCAGCTGGGAGGCTACACCGCAGCGGCGGCACAATCCCCGGCGCAGTGTAGTGCGCGTGGCATCCCTGTTGGGTGTGCGTGGAACACCCACCACACGCCCCGCCGCCACTACCCATCAGCAGCTATTGCTGGCCGCCGTTGCCGCCACACCACCGTCGAAAGCCAGAGCCATCGCCCGCTCCGCCGCCGCGGCTCGAAGGCGGGAGGTAGCCATCATGGCCACCATCCCACTGCCTGCCATCGTGGCCATCACCCGCTCCGCCACCGCGGCCCAAAGGCGAGAGGTGGTGCTCATGGCCGCCACCCCATCATCGGCCTCCATGGCCGCCAGCCCACCGTCGACCGCCGGGATCATCACCCGCTTCGCCACTGCCGCCCGAAGGAGGGAGGTGGAGGCCCGCACCTGCGTCAGCGACCTTGCGCGCTACATCGAGTTCCTGTGGGAGGAGGAGCGCCTCGTCGAGCATGCAAAGAGCCTTACCGCAGCCGTGGCCACAACACACGCCGACGCAGAGGCGAGGAATCAGGAGATCTACGAGCAGTCTGGCCTCTTCGAGAGGGGTCGTCTGGAGCGGCACAGGGTGTTCGAGCTGGTGAGCGTCGCTGAACGTGCAGCAACGACAGGCACCGTATTGCAGTTGTCCAGCTCATCGGTAGGCCCCTCCTCCTCCTCCTCTGCCTCTTACTAAGTGTGCTCGGCAGAGGAGAGGCTGTCGGAAGTAGTACAAAGCCCCTCCGTAGTAGTAGTATTTAGGGGCTATTTTGTTCAGTTCATCTGACTATCGATGTGGTGGAACTGTACAACATACTTAAAATTAGCTACTATATATAGTTGAACTAGCTATTTCAGTACGTGGTTGGCAACAATTTGGGAAAAGTTTGGTCGGTTCAGCTGTTGAGTTGAACTGTTTGTATAAATTAAGAATGGCTGCTTAATCTATGAATGAAATCTATGCTTAATTACTGAATTTTAGTTGCAAAAATTAGATAGTGCTAGTGATTTTTAGCTGCATATTTTGACAAATCGCAGTGTTACAAGCATTGACAAATGGCAATGTTACTAGACCAACAAATGTCAATCTTTCCAGTTTGACAAATGGCAACATAGCCAATATGACAGATGCAAATCTTATCAAATTGTTTGTACGTGGTTGCACACGGGTCATCCAAAACAACCGTTTGCGTTGAAGGGATGCACAAATCCTACGCTGCGAATTTTCCCTCGACTTAAGGGTGACCATAGCTCTCACTTTGCATACGGGTGTTCTATCTAGAACATTTGCGATCAAGAGCTGCAGTAATCCTGCTCGGCACATTTTCTCTTGGCTTCCTGGGGAAGCTGTCGGTTTGCATACGGGTGTTCTAACTAAAACGTTTGTGATCAAGAGCTGCACAAATCCTGCTCGGCACATTTTGCCTTGGCTTCCTGGGTTAGCTGTCGGTTTGCATACAGGTGTTCTAACTAAAATGTTTGTGATGAGTGTTGTATATTTAAAAACCATATTAAACTGCGGCTTGGGCGCCATTAATGGAGAGGATGCGAGCAAGGCAGGCGGCCATGGAAGTCAAAGGGCTCGCTTCCCGGTGAGCCTGCGCAGCGTACAACTCACACGTTTCCCAATGAGCCTCCACATTGGAGTACAACTCGAACGCCCCCCGTTTAGTCAAGCACTCAAGCACTTGTCCGCACGGCACGTCCTAGACATTAAAAGAGTGAGGCATGGCGTCACGTGAATGGTTAACAGAATGCACATGATTTAAATTATACAAACCATTTGAGATGTTACAGAGGCAGCTATTTGTTTCAAAATGCCTTTGTTGGATGTTATTCGAGTGCGCCTTCTCTCAAAATGGACAAAAAAAATACCACAACATGTCAATGTCATTCCATGATAGCATGCCAGGTTTTGAATTCACTAGAATTTTAAAACAAAGTATCTCAACATTTTGCCGGCAATCAACAATGCCCTGGTGTTTGAAATTCATTCCCATTTCTTGCATGGGACCTAAGCATGCACCCAAGGACACATATTTGTTTTTTCAACCAATTTATATGCACTGGAGCATGTGCATGTAGTTCAAATTTGAATTGTGCACATAAAATGCCTAGAAAACACAGTTAATGTATAAAAATATCCAAACGAACCCTGAAAAATTCCAAAATTTAACACAACACTCCTGTTGTTCTATGTTGACACTAGATTTTTTTAAAGCAATAAGAGCCAACGAATATCATTTCGTCCCCAAAGGTGGCACGTTCCCTACCGAAACCATCACGCTTGTTGTGAGAAGCTCTGGTTTGTGAGAAGCTTATACCCAAACCTGCCCCAAATGGGACAAAAAATTTACCACAACATGTTGTTGTTGCTCCATGATAGCATGTCAAGTTTCATGAATTTTAGACGAGATTTGGATTTACTAGAATTTAAAAACCAGGTATCTCAATGTTTGCGGCCCAGTGACGGTGGCAGGGTGTTTGACATTCATTCCCAAGACCTAAGCATGCAACCAAGGACACAAATTTTATTTTTCAACCAATTTATATGCACTGGAGCATGTGCACGTAGTTCAAATCTGAATTATGCACATAAAGTGCCTAAAACCCCCAGTTAATGTATAAAAATATCCAAACGAATCCCAAAAAATTCCAAAAATTAACACAACACTCCTGTTTTTCTATGTTGACACTAGAAATTTTTTGAAAGCAATAAGAGGCAACGGATATCATTTCGTCCTGAAAGGTGGCACGTTACCTACCGAAACCATCACGCTTGTTGTGAGAAGCTCTAGTTTGCGAGAAGCTTATACCCAAACCTGCCCCAAATGGGACAATTTTTTTACCACGACATGTTGATGGCGCTCCATGATAGCATGCCAAGTTTCATGAATTTCTGATGAGTTTTGGATTTACTAGAATTTAAAAACCAGGTATCTCAATGTTTGCGGCCGAGTGGTGGTGGCAGGGTGTTTGACATTCATTCTCATTTGTTGCATGGGACCTAAGCATGCAACCAAGGACACATATTTGATTTTTCAACCAATTTATATGCACTGGAGCATGTGCATGTAGTTCAAATTTAAATTATGCACATAAAATGCCTAGAAAACCCAGTTAATGTATAAAAATGTCCAAACGAACCCCAAAAAATTCCAAAATTTAACACAACACTCTTGTTGTTCTATGTTGACACTGTAACAAGGTGTGTTGTAGTCTCCTTTGTGTACCCAAATTGTGCAATGACGTGGATGACCACTGTAACCAGGGAAATTCAAACCAAAATTTTTGACGTTCAAACTCATCACACACGGGTTAAGCCATCTGAATCATTTGTGATGTTCACATATCATACACTATTCTGAATAAGGGACCATGTCTAATGACACTTTGCGCGCCAGTTTTTTCGCTGAACCGATTCCAAATTTTCGGCTTCCGCGGAAATATCTACATCCCCGCCCCCTCCCCTTACCAAAAGCCACATTTCTCATGTTTCCGTCTTCCTTTCCAAGTTGAAACCTTCAATCCTTGCTTGCAGTGCTGCCTCCTTGCCGGCA
Source organism: Triticum timopheevii (assembly GCA_963921465.1). Classification (NCBI taxonomy): domain Eukaryota; kingdom Viridiplantae; phylum Streptophyta; class Magnoliopsida; order Poales; family Poaceae; genus Triticum; species Triticum timopheevii. The sequence goes on along the minus strand of OY997272.1, from coordinate 367,633,936 downwards.
ACCCTCCTTCACGCTGCTCGGCCTCGTCTATCCAGGCAGGTAATCCACACCAGACCCCCATCCTCGTCCTCCTTCCACATCACACATGCCCTGACCGCCGGCGCAACACCTTCCACCCAAATCACCGACCCTTCCACCAAATAAGCGCCACCCTAAGCCATGGTGCACGCAGTATAGCCAGAATCTCAAGGAGCATTTGGCAGCGGAGAAGCAAATCGCGGCCGCACGCGCGGATGAGGTCGCGATGGCTGCCATTCGTGCCGACCCCTAGATCTTGGAGGAGCACCTCGCCGTCGAGGCTACCGTCGATGCCTCGCTCGCCGACGCCGCGATGCGGTTGACTGCCTTAAATGACAGTTTGTGGCGTTTTCTCGAGGCCACCCTTGGTGCCTTCGACGAAGACTACGAGGTGTTTTCTCAGCGTGCATGTGCTTACCTCATCTCGGGAGCAAGCAGGTTGGTGCCCGGAGCGGCTCAGGCAACTCACCACTACGACGAGGGCACCCACGATGCGGAGGCCTCACCCTCTTCCATGTCCAAGGAGCCCATCCTCATCGATATCTCTGACTATGAGGAGTAGCTTGTCTTATTAGCTCACTTTGAGGACCCATGTTCAGTTTGCTAGCTACTACCTTTCCTTAACAAATTCTAGTGAATTGTTCTATCTACTTTTACCATGTAATCTATTTCTCTAGTGTATATGTTCTATATGTCGTGCAATGTGGTGCTCACTTATTAACTGTTGGTTAATTAGTTGTCGTGTCCAGTTAACTATTTGGTTCAATTATGCAATTGTAATTTTCAATTCTTCAGGGTGCAATTTTGTATTGTCTTCCATGTGAGAAACAAATCAATTTTTTTTACAAAATAAATGAGAAACAAATACAATTGCTATATTTCCAAGTTGTCAAGCATTCTTTGTTTGGTTAACTGTCTATTCTTCTAGTATGTTATACATTGTGCAATGTGGTGCTGAGTTAACGCTTGGTTCATTTGTTGTGGTGTTTAGCTAACTGTTTGGTTCAATTCTGCAATGCGATGTTCAATTGTTGTGGGTGCATTCTGTTATTGTATACCATGTGAGAAATAAATCGAATTTGGTTGTACTAAATACACGAGAAACAAAATACAATTGCTATATTTCCAAGTTGTTAAGCATGCTTGGTTTGGTTAACTGTCTGATCTTCTATTAGGAGTATGTTATATTGTGCAATGTGGTGCTCAGTTAACGTTTGGTTCATTTATTATGGTGTTTAGTTGACAGCTTGGTTCAATTCTGCAATGCGATGTTCAATTGTTGTGGGTGCATTCTGTTATTGTATACCATGTGAGAAAAAATATCAAATTTGGCTGTACTGAATACATGAGAAACAAATATAGTTGCTATATTTCCGAGTTCTTAAGTATGCTTGGTTTGGTTAACTGTCTGATCTTCTATTAGGGAGTTAATTGCACAGAAGTACCACAATTGGGGCATTGGAGGCAGATTGGTACCAAGTTTGGTAATTTTTATGTGTCAGTACCAACTTTGGGGCGAGACATTACAGAACGGACTAAACGACATATAAACACGTATTGACGGGGAAACTGACAGCGGGGCCCGCGTGTCAGGGGCTGACGTGGCATCTTCTTTCACAGAAAAATCCATCAGTTTATATTTAATCACACAAAGGTCCTCGTTTGCGGAAAAAACTCAAAACCAGCAAAATTAAATTAAGCGCGCCCGCCAAGATTCAAACCTGTGACGCAATACCCAAGGGAAAGGCCACCTGACCACTATGCTATGCCACACTGTTTGAAATAGTTGATGCTTAAACGATTTTATACTATATTGTAGAAACCATATTTGTTGCTGGATAACTGTTTCTTTTTTATTGCATTTTTTCTGTTTCGTATTTCTTTTATCCTTTAAGACATGTCCTGGCCTTCTTCCGGTTTTCCTTTTTAAAACTTTTGCACATCTCTTTTATATATAGGTTTTGTAATAAATGGTGTACGTTATTTCAATACTTTTGACATTTTTTACACTGAACTTTTTACTATGCGGCATTTTTGCAGATATTTTATATTAAAAAAAACAAAAAACTAACGCCCACACATGTGACATCTTGCACATCGCCCACACGCCTCCATCATCATTTATTTTGCCACGTATGAACATATGACATCAGCAGGAATCTTTTTAGTTATCGGCTTAAAAATGTATTATCTCCTAATTAAAAAATCAAATTAAAAATCCGTTTTCACCATTAAATCCGTCTCGACGAGATCTTCAAAACTAGACACCATGTTGATATGTTTCAACAAAAAAAAATTGCCCAAAAGTTGCCATGATGTTTACACTATAGTTGCCATAGTGCTTAAACTAAAGTTGCTATGTGACAATTTTAGTTTGTAGAGGATGGCAATTTTAGTTTTTTTATGATGGCAATTCCATTACTTTGACCATGAAAATTAATTTTTGTATGAACCATGGCAATTTTAGGTGCATGTATCATGACAGTTTTAGTTTATGGTTCATGGCAAGTCTAGTTTCTTAATTCTCTGTTTTATAATATGTCAAAATTTACTTTTAAAAGTAGAAAAAATAATTGAAACATATTATGACAATTTCAGTGTAAACATCATGGCAATTCATATGCAATAGACATGACAACTTTTAACCTAAAAAAAATTCGTCGAAATATATTGATATGAGATTTAGTTTCGAAGATCTCGTCGCGAGGAATTTAATGGTGAAAAAGGATTTTCAGTCGATTTTTCATTTAAGAGATAAAACATTTTAAAAACTAAAAATCCAAAAAGATTTCCACATGCATGCATGCGATAACGTGGCACAGTCTGTGTGTTATAGGGCGTGTGGGCAGGTTTGACTCTCACAACACGTGTGGGTGTTACCATTGTCCTAAAAAAATGCAATGTATATAACAAAATTGTTCATCGTATATTATGCAATAGTATTCAGGGTGTATTTATAAAATAATATTATGAACACCTTTTTAGTTTTAGATCAACATTTTTAAAATATGAACACCTTTTTTATACTGAACTATAATATATGAACACCTTTTTTATCCGTATATTATACAATACTCCCTCCGTAAACTAATATAAGAGCGTTTAGATCACTACTTTAGTAATCTAAACGCTCTTATATTAGTTTACAGTGGGAGTAGTATTTAGTGTGTATTTATAAAAAATGCAATGTATATAACAAAATTGTTCATTGTACATTATACAATAGTATTCAGTGTGTATTTATACCGAACTATAATATATGAACACCTTTTTTAGTTTTAGATGAACATTTTTAAAATATATGGTCAACTTTTTATATTATGCGATATTTTTTGAAAATACACACTAAATACTATTGTATAATATACGATGAACAATTTTGTTATATACATTGCATTTTTTTAACATACAATAGCTGAAAAAATGCCGCATAGTAAAAAGTTCAGTGTAAATTTTAAAAATGTCGAAAGTATTGAAATAATGTATACCATTTATTACAAAACCTATATATAAAAGAGATGTGCAAAAGTTAAAAAAAGGGACAATTGCATTTTTACCCCTAGTTGGTTCCTACCCACGGGTTTTGCCCTTAATTTTCGAGCTTGCTCAGTTTTGCCCTTACTTTTTCCATCAAGGTCCCTCGAATGCCCTTTGACCGTTTGACCAAAACTTTGAAAATTCATAACTAATTCATACAAACTCAGAAAAATGCAAATAAGATATCAAAATGTTCAGATAAACATTACCTTTATGGGCATATCATTTGCATCCAGGACAAAAGCATCATTTAAACTACCCGAGGTAATTAATGTTATTAACATTATTAAAAATAAATAGGTATAAACAATATTTTTTTCGTGAATAAAAATTACGTGCAAATGTAGGTGATATTTTCTGAACATCCTCATAACTTATTTGCATTTTTCTGAATTTGTATCAACTTGTTATGAATGTCCTAATGACTTTGACCATTACTTGGAAACTTGATAACAAGTTGATACGAACTCAGGAAAATGCAAATAAGGTATCAGGATGTTCAGAAAACATCACCTACATTTGCATATAATTTTTATTCATGAAAAAAAATATTGTTTATACCTATTTATTTTTAATAATGTTAAAAACATTAATTACCTCAGGTAGTTTAAACGATGATTTTGTCCTGAATGCAAATGATATACCCATAAAGGTAATGTTTATCTGAACATTTTGATATCTTATTTGCATTTTTCTGAGTTCATATGAATTAGTTATGAATTTTCAAAGTCTTGATCAAACGGTCAAAGGGCATTCGAGGGACCTTGATGCAAAAAGTAAGGGCAAAACTGAGCAAGCTCGAAAAGTAAGGGCAGAACCCGTGGGTAGGAACCAACTAGAGGTAAAAATGCAATTGTCCCAAGTATAGTATAAAAACGTTTAAGCATCAATTGTATCGAACGGAGTGGCATAGCGTAGTGGTCACCGTGCCTTTCTCTCAAGTAGTGCGTTGCAAGTTCGAATCCTCGCGGGAGTGCGTAAGTTAATTTTGCTAGTTTTGAGTTTTTTCCGCAAACGAGGCCCTTTGTGTGATTAAATATAAACCAAGGGGTTTTTATGTGAAAGAAGATGCCACGTCAGCTCCTGACAAGCGGGCCCTGCTGTCAGTTTCCCCGTCAATACGTGTTTATACGTTGTTTAGTCCGTTCTGCAATGCCTCGCCTCAAAGTTGGTACTGACACGTAAAAATAACCAAACTTGGCACCAATCTGTTTCCAATGCCCCAATTGTGGTACTTCTGTGCAATTAACTGTTTATTAGGAGTATGTTATATTGTGAAATGTGGCGCTCAGTTAATTTTTGATTCATTTGTTGTGGTGTTTAGTTAACTGCTTAGTTCTATTCTGTGATGCGATGTCCAATTGTCGTGGGTAGAATTTTATATTGTTGTGCATGTGAGGAGTAAATCGAATTTGGCTGCACTTAATACATGAGAAACATATACAAGTGCTATATTTCCTAGTTCTTAATCATGCTTTGTTTGGATAAATGGTTTTTTCATGTGGCTTGAATTAATCTGATGAATATGCAATATTCTTATTTTTCATCAACATATTTTACTGGTAGCATGTGAACCCTTACTTAACCTGATGACTAACATGTGTTACAAGAAAACAATAGGCACGGAGTTTGTGTGATTAAATATAAACCAAGTGGTTTTTCTGTGAAAGAAGATGCCACGTCAGCCCCTGACAAGCGGGCCCTGCTGTTAGTTTCCCCGTCAATACGTGTTTATACGTCGTTTAGTCCATTCTGCAACGCCTCACCTCAAAGTTGGTACTGACACGTAAAAATAACCAAACTGGGCACCAATCTGTTTCCAATGCCCCAGTTGTGGTACTTCTGTGCAATTAACTCTTTATTAGGAGTATGTTATATTGTGCAATGTGGTGCTCAGTTAATTTTTGATTCATTTGTTGTGGTGTTTAGTTAACTGCTTAGTTCAATTCTGTGATGCGGTGTCCAATTATCGTGGGTAGAATTTTATATTGTTGTGCATGTGAGGAATAAACCGAATTTGGCTGCACTTAATACATGAGAAACATATACAAGTGCTATATTTCCTAATTTTTAATCATGCTTGGTTTGGATAAATGGTTTTTTCATGTGGCTTGAATTAATCTGATGAATATGCAATGTGCGTATTTTTCATCAACATATTTTACTGATAGCTTGTGAACCCTTGCTTAACCTGATGACTAACATGTGTTACAAGAAAACAATAGGCACCGAGGTTTACAATCGAGGTTAACACGCGCATGGTCCGTTGTCTAATAGCACATTATTGTGCAATTGCAGGAACCATTCTAATATTTAGTTTTTTTAACAATTTGGTCTTGCACATGTAGGTCATGTTGTTAGAGGTTTTGACCCACTGTTCGACCCTTTTTGCATATGGGAAAATGAGTTTCCATGAATATCAGTCACGTCAAGAAACTCAGAAAGATTGTTAGGATAAAGAAATTAGTAACAAAAAACAACAAGATCTTTGTCTGCACAATGAAGAAGACATCAGTTCACTACAGGATGGTACTAACTATTATACCTTGCCTTTTTTATTCCTTTGCCCCATTTCCAATATAGAGAAGATATTTATGCACATCATTGTTTTCAGGCCTTTCCAAAGTAGTTCACTTGTGATTACCTCTCAAACCACCTGTATGGTCAGGAGGCGAGGAAGGTATTCGTACAACACCCACGGTTCAATATTGAAGTGTTCCCGAAGAGGACGAAGGATGGACAGTAAATCATCCAGATGCACTGGGCTAAAGTTGCAAAGACCTTCAACATCAATGAAGGCTCAATATTCGTCTTCTGCTTCAGCAGTTTTCCAGATGAGATACATCTGTCTATGTACCGTCTATGATGCTAATTTATAAAGGTTATAGATGTTGCATGTGAAACTTGGTGCTGGTGCAGTTGTGTAATGGGATAGCTAAGTGCTGAAACTATATGATGTTGTACTCTGATGTATTTCAATTATGAAAATGAAATATATTGTGTGCTTAATATGAAATATCATTTAGATTAATAAATGGATTATTAATAATAGGATAATTAGCCTGCTAATTGGGGTTTTCTATTGCAAATGTTTATTGAGAAAACACCGTGGGCGATGACCTTAGGCAATGCACACAGTTTCTAGGAATAAACCGTGTTGGATTAATGAACAATCACACATGATATCCTCTTGAAAACTATTTGTGATGGACAGCCTTTACCACACAGTTTCTTCTACGCACCGTGTGTGATGCATTCAATAACGCAAACGATAAAATTGTTAATACCATGTGCAATGGAAACGCTATCACAACCGATTTAACGGGGAAAATTGTGTGTGATGTACCTGCGAACAGAAACATTTTCCTTGGAGCGACTGTGTGGGATGTATATACGAACGGAAACGTTTAGCGGGGACTGGCTATATGGGATGTACTTACGACCAGAAATGATTTCGTCTATATAATTGTATTTTTTAGCACTACTGTATGTATAACCATATTTGATCGCTTGCCGGTCGCACACGACCTCATTTTGCCGAACGTGTGTGCCGGGAGGGCATATCCCGACGGTTTATGGGTCGTGTGGGAAGGACCCCCACTATCGCCCACACTCACTAGGCGACGGTTCCAAATGGCGTCACGGAAAGTGGTTAAAAACCGTTTTGTAGCTCCTCACTATACCAGTGTGGGCACCGGGGGCCTGCCAGGTGGACGACAAGGCAAGGAGTACGCCTAGGGGGTAGGGCTTGCCCCCCACCCTTGTGGTTGCTTGGTGGGGTCCCCTTGCTTTCTTCGCCCAATATTTTTTATATATTCCAAAATAATTTTCCGTGAAGTTTTAGAACTTTTGATGTTGTGCAGAATAGGTCTCTCAGATTTGCTCCTTTTCCAGCCTAGAATTCCAGCTGTCGGCATTCTCCCTCTTCATGTAAACTTTGTGAAATAAGAGAGAAAAGGCATAAGTATTGTGCTATAATGTGTAATAACAGCCCATAATGCAATAAATATCAATATAAAAGCATGATGCAAAATGGACGTATCAACTCCCTCAAGCTTAGACCTCGCTTGTCCTCAAGCGAAAGCCGAAATCGAAAAATATGTCCACATGTTTAGAGATAGAGGTGTCGATAAAATAAAATACGGACATGAGGGCATCATGATCATCTTTAGAACAGCAATATATATTGCCATATAATTTCTTAAGCTAAAGTAACAATTCATTCACAAGGTAAAGTATGAATCAGAAACTTCATTGAAGACTAACAAACTATGATCTCCGGCATTGAAGCAATTGCAATTTACTCTAAGTTCGGAAAGAGTCAATACAAGAGCTTTTCAGCAAGTCCACATACTCAACTGTCATTTAGTCTTTCACAATTGCTAACATTCACGCGGTACTTATGAGTTCCAAGCTTCAATCGGACACAGAGAAAGATAGGGGCTTATAGTTTCACCTCCCAACCTTTTACCTCAAGGGTAATGTCAAGGATAATACTTTATGATAACTTACATCCGAGTGGATATATATATGGATATTTCTCCAACACATAGTGCTTGCCAAAAGAAAAAGTTAAAAAGGAAAGGTGAAGATCACCATGACTCTTGTACAAGGGTAGAAAATAAAAGTTAAAGATAGGCTCTTCGCGGAGGGAAGCAGAGGTTGCCATGCGCTTATATGGTTGGATGCACAAAATCTTAATGCGAAAGAACGCCACTTTATATTGCCGCTTGTGATAAAGAACTTTATTATGCAGTCTGTCACTTTTATTTCTTCCATATCACAAGTTTGTATAAAGCTTATTTTCTTCACACTAATAGATCATACATATTTAGAGAGCAATTTTTTATTGCTTGCACCGATGACATCTTACTTGAAGGATCTTACTCAATCTATAGGTAGGTATGGTGGACTCTCATGGCAAAGTTGGTTTAAGGGATGTTTGGAAGCACAAGTAGTATCTCTACTTGGTGCAAAGAATTTGGCTAGCATGAGAGGGAAAGGCAAGCTCAACATGTTGGATGATCCAGGACAATATAACTTCTACTGAGATATAAGAAAACATAATCCATTATGTTGTCTTCCTTGTCCAACATCAAATTTTTAGCATGTCATATTTTAATGAGTGCTCACAATTACAAAAGATGTCCAAGATAGTATATTTATATATGAAGCCTCTCTTTCTTTATTATTTCCTATTAATTGCAACAATGACCAAAACTATGTTTGTCAACTCTCAACAACTTTATTCATCATACTCTTTATATGTGAAGTCATCACTCTCCATAAGATCATTACATGATCTTTTTATTTATTTTTATTCTTTCTTTTATTCTTATACTCTCAATATCATAGCAAGAAAGCAAAGCCCTCAACTCAAAACTACTCGTTATTATATATATCAATCACAGACTCGATTACATAGATAGACATCAAAACAAAACTCAAAGCTAGATCATACTAAAAACTTTATTCTACTAGATCAAGATATAACCAAAAGGATCGAACTAAGAAAAACAATAAAGATAAATGTGTGATGGTGATACGATACCGGGGCACCTCCCGCAAGCTTGGCAGTTGCCAAGGGGAGTGATACGTCTTCGTCGTATCTATAATTTTTGATTGTTTCATGCCAGTATTATACAACTTTTACATATTTTTGGCAACAATTTATATGATTTATTGGACTAACCTATTGATCCAGTGCCCAGTGCTAGTTCCTGTTTATTGTATGTTTATTGTTTCGCATAAAATACATATCAAACAAAGTCCAAACGCGATAAATTTTTACAGAGAATTATTTTGGAATATATGTGATTTTTGTAACTTGGAATCAACACAAACAGGGGCCCACTATGCCCACAAGACACCAGGGCGCGCCCCAGGAGCCAGGCGCATGGTGGTGGGTTCTGCTCACCTCGTACATCGGTTGGGGATCTACTTCGGGCGCAAGGAAGCTTATATCCGGAAAAAATCGTGTTAAAATCTCAACGCAATCGGAGTTATGGATCTCCCGGAATATAAGAAACGGTTTTCGGCTAGATTTGGGAATGCGAAACAGAAGAGAACAGAGAGGGAGATCCAATCTCAGAGGGGCTCCCGCCCTTCCGCCTCCATGGAGGCCATGGACTAGAGGGGGAACTCTCCTCCCATCTAGGGGGAGGCCAAGGAAGAAGAATAAGGAGGGGGGCTCTCTCCTCTCTCTCCTGGGGGCGTCAGAATGCCGTCGGGGCTAGGACCGTGACGGCGATCTACATCAACAATCTTGCTACCGTCAACACCAACTCTCTCGCCCTCTATGCAGAGGTGTAACACCTCTTCTCCCCGCTGTAATCTCTACTTAAACATGGTGCTCAACTCCATATATTTATTTCCCAATGATCTATGGTTATCCTATGATGTTTGAGTAGATCCGTTTTGTCCTATGGGTTAATCGTGATCTTGGTTGGTATGATTGTATATTTTATTTATGGTGCTGTCCTACGGTGCCCTCCGTATCGCGCAAACGTGAGGGATCCCCATTGTAGGGTGTTGCAATACGTTCATGATTCACTTATGGTAGGTTGCGAGAGTGACATAAGCTTAAACCCGAGTAGGTGGGTTGTTGCATATGGGATAAAGAGGACTTGATACTTAATTCTATGGTTGGGTTTCATGACCTTAATGATCTTTAGTAGTTGCGGATGCTTGCTAGGGGTCCAATCATAAGTGCATATGATCCAAGTAGAGAAAGTATGTTAGTTGATGCCTCACCCTCATATAAAATTGCAAGAATGATTACCAGTACTTGTTATCGATTGCCTAGGGACAAATGACTTTCTTGTTGACGAAACATATCCACTTTTATTACCCTGCAATTTAATCATAGTTTTATTCTCGCAAAGTACTCGTAGTTATATTCTTGCAAAATAGCTTCATACTTGTTTTAGGTAAAGCAAACATCAAGTGTGCGTAGAGTTGTATCGGTGGTCGATAGAACTTGAGGGAATATTTGTTCTACCTTTAGCTCCTCGTTGGGTTCGACACTCTTATTTATCAAAGAAGGTTACAAATGATCCCCTATACTTGTGGGTTATCAAGACCTTTTTCTGGCGCCATTGTCAGGGAGCAATAGCATGGGGTGAATATTCTCGTGTGTACTTGTTTGCTTTATCACTAAGTAGTTTTTATTTTCTGTTCTAAGTTGTTCTCTATCTTTAGTTATAGATATGGAACATGAAATACCAAAAACAATTAGTTGTACTTGCTACTCATGGAAATGGGGAACCTCCTAAAACCCTCAATGATTGTTATGTGAAAGATATTATGCACTACTTTGATAATCCTAAGAAAACCCCATTGAACTATATAATAGGAGTAACGTTGGATCAACATGAATACTTTAGGGATTATCGCTTGACTCATAAAGGGAAATTGTTATGGTATCAAATTCATATGTTGAATTGGTATGCTCGGGAGCTATGCTTGAGATATGATTATACTTGTTGCTCTTGGATGAACGCTCCACATCTTCCCTTTTCATACAAATTTAATGATAATGAAACCTTGGCTTCCTATGCTAATGGTATATATGATTACCATGATGTGGAATGAATAGAAGAATTTGTTGCTTTTAAGGGTGCTTATGAAATTGAATCTTTGTTTGATAAGTTTGAAGATTTTGATGATTCAGTTTATGGACCTGAAAATTTTGCTATCCTTAAATATTGCCATGATAATTATAAATGCAATTACGATATTGATGTATTTATGTAGAGAATGTCTGCTGCCTTGGAAGAGACAATGTTTTGTAGGAGTCTATGGTAGAAGAAGTTGATGATATTGTGAGCCCATTGGATGAAAAAGATGAGGAGGAGAGCGAAGAACAAAAGGAGGAAGAGCGGATTGATCACCCATGCCCACCTTCTAATGAGACTAACTCTTCAACTCATACATTATTTAATGTCCCTTCATTCTTACCGAAGGATGATTGCTATGATCCCGTCGATTCGTTTGAAATATCCCTTTTTGATGATCATGATGCTTGCTATGCTTGTGGCCAAGATGCCAATATGAATTATGCTTATGGAGATGAACTTGCTATAGTTCCTTATGTCAAGAATGAAATTATTGCTATTGCACCCACACATCATAATCCTATTATCTTTTTGAATTCTCGAAACTACACTATATCGGAGAAGTTTGCACTTATTAAGGATTATATTGATGGGTTGCCTTTTAACTTTGCACATGATGATTTTGATGAATATAATATGCATGTGCTTGCTGCTCCTACTTGCAATTATTATGAGAGAGGAACTACATCTCCACCTCTCTATGTTTCCAACACGATAAAATTGCAAGAAACTGGTTATGCTATGTATTGACCTTTACTTGATGTGCATGAATTGTTCTTTTATGACATGCTGATGCATAGGAAGAGAGTTAGACTTCATCATTGCTTGATATATGTTGCTTTGTGCTCACTACTAAATGCCAAATCATTGCTAATTAAAATTGGCTTTGATATACCTTGGGATCCGGGTGGACCCATTATCTTAGCACTTTATGCCTAGCTTAATGGCTTTAAAGAAAGTGCTGCCAGGGAGACAACCCGGAAGTTTTAGAGTCATTTATTTCTGTTGAGTTCTTTTATAAAGTTTAAAAACAAAAAAAAATATAGAGGGGAACTTAAAAACTTTTTCACAGAAGAGAAGCGATTGGAAGTTATGCATTAGAGAAGTGAGGGTCGACCTTGAACACTTGTGTTCATGCTCATGGAAACAATGTAGAATTTTTCGTGAAGATTCTCACAAAAATAATTAGTCCCTTGTACAAATTCATTGTATTAGAAAAATAATATGCCAAGATTTTCCTTTAGGATTATTAGATTGCTTGTTGGTATGTGCGATGCAGAAACAGAAACTTTGGCTGTAGCGTGTGAATTTTCATTTTTTACTGGAATGTGAAACGTTTCTGAAACTTTTTGCACACTATTTCTATACAAATTGTTTTTGTTGTCATATGTTTTCAGAATTTTTGGAGTACCAGAAGTATGGTAGATGTTCAGATTGCTACAGACTGTCCTATTTAAGACATATTCTGTTTTTGACGCACTGTTTTGCTTGTTTTGATAAAACTATCAATTCTATCGGTGGTATAAGCCATGGAAAAGTTATAATACAGTAGCTACAATGCAAAAACAAAATATGAATTGGTCTGCAACAATACTTAGAGTAGTGATTTGCTTTATTATACTAACGGATCTTACCGAGCTTTCTGTTGAGTTTTGTGTGGATGAAGTGATCAAAGATCGAGGAGGTCTCGATATAAGGAGAAGCAGGAGAGGCAAGAGCTCAATCTTGGGGATGCCCAAGGAACCCCAAGTAAACATTCAAGAAGACTCAAGCATCTAAGCTTGGGGATGCCTCGGAAGGCATCCCATCTTTCTTCAACAAGTATCGGTATGTTTTCGTCTTCGTTTCGTTCACGTGATATGCGTAAATCTTGGAGCATCTTTTGCATCTAGTTTTCATTTTTATTTTATGCACTATGCTGGTATGAGATAGTCCATGTTTGATTTATAGAATGCTCATTGCACTTCACTTATATTTTTTGAGTATGACTTTATAGAATGCTTCATGTGCTTCACTTATAAAGTTTGGATTGCCTATTTCTCTTCACATGGAAAACCATTATTTGTAGAATGCTCTTTTTCTTCACTTATATTTGTTAGATAATGGTATTTTGTTGAAAGAAAACTCTCATGCTTCACTTATATCTATTTAGAGAGTCAACAGGAATTGGTCATTTGCATGGTTAGTCATAAAATCCTACATAAAACTTGTGGATCACTGAATATGATATGTTTGATTCCTTGCAATAGTTTTGCGATATAGAGATGATAATATGTGGGAGGTACTAGTGGATGATCGTGTTTAGTAAGATATTGATGTTAAGGTTTGTGATTCCCGAAGCATGCACGTATAGTCTCTCATTATGCCGGGAAGTTGGAGCACAATTTATCCTTGATTGTCTATCTTGGTGTGAAGGTCAGGGGCGCGCGATGGTTAACTCCTACCAACCTCCCCCTAGGAGCATGCGTAGTAGTACTTTGCTTCGAGGGCTAATAAAATTTTGCAATAAGTATATGAGTTCTCTATGACTAATGTGAGTCCATGGATTATACGCACTCTTACCTTTCCACAATTTGGTAGCCTCTGCGGTACCGTGCATTGCCCTTTCTCGCCTTGAGACGTGGTGCAAACTACGCCGGTGCATCCAAACCTTGTGATATGATAAGCTCTATCACACATAAGCCTTATTATATCTTCCTCAAAGCAGCCACCATACCTACGTATTATGGCCTTTCCATAGCCATTCCGAGATATATTGCCATGCAACTTCCACCATTTCTGTTTTGATGACTTGAGCATTCATTGTCATATTGCTTTGCATGATCATATAGCTGACATAGTAGTTGTGGCTTAGCCACCGTGCATCATTTTCTATACATGTTATGCTAGATCATTGCACATCCTGGTACTGCTAGAGGCATTCATATAGAGTCATATTTATTATAGGTATCGAGTTGTAATTTTTATTTCTTTTGAGTTATAAGTAAATAGAAGTGTGATGGTCATCATTATTCATTTTTAGAGCATTGCCTCAGTGAGGAAAGGATGATGGAGACTATGATTCCCCCACAAGCCGAAGATGGGAGCTCGACGGAGAAGCTGTTCTGGTCGCAATACCTTGCGCTAGAGCATCTGGCACCCCTCAGTGATCAGCTGAAGCAGCTGACTGAGCTGCATAGGGTGGCCGGGTTGCCCATGAAGGATGTAAGAGTCCAACTTTGGCCAGCCGAGCCCATGCCCAGCAGCTACTTCGGACTCGTGAAGCGGCTGGTCGACGCGTGTCCTCGGATTGACGCCATAAAGCGGTCGACCTATAGAAGGTGCCCAGATGGCCTTCGCCCGCGTCAAGATGCAATGGGCGAAGATGAAGGCCACTAAAATTGCAACCGCAGAGCCGCCAGAAGACAAGGATCATCGAAGGCCGGAGAGGTACTTCAACGAGGTCGTCAAGGGAGCCCGCATTGTAGAGGGTCAATGCTCAAAGGATATCATATTTGAGTAGTGGAGTCCGGTTTGTAAGAACCATGTAATGAACTCATGATGTGAAATATCTATGCTTTGGTCTTTTTATTTGATTATTTTATCCTCCTGTGCGGCCGTTTATCTATAAGTCCGAAAGTTTACCAGTCATCGGCTTCTGCCCCCATGTAGATATTACAGGGGTGTTCGGGAACGCATGGCCGCACTTTTATCCAACATCTTGGTCCTGTATAGGAGGCGTGCTGTGGGATGAACTAGGAAATTAGACTATGCGACTTTATAAATTTCACTTAGCCATAGGAGTCCATTGGTGGGGCTAAGTACTAGCCCCTGTTGCGTGAACGACAATCCGGATTATGGCGCCTTTGCAACAAGGCTGGTCAAATCCCAACCCCTCGTATAACACGACATAAATCGCGAACAATTTGTAGTATAATACTAAGTCACCGGATCGCTGATCCGCTCTCGCATATCATGACAGTCAGTTTTCGGCTTTCTCTACTGAGGTACTTGACCGGACGAACCAGAAATACAATCGAAGTAGTTCTCCCTTTGCTACCTTAGCCGAACTTGCGGAATGTAAGGTGGCAAACACAGGAGCCGAGCAACCAAACTATAGACCAAAGACATGATTCGGAGCCGATGCATATAGTGCAAGATCCAGGACGCCGAAGAGTTCCCTATAGGTGTTTGGACTTCAAGAGTTTGTGGGGCTGAATACAGCCCCTAGTATGAAGGTCGTGCCGAGAACCGTATGTTAGTCAAAAGCAAGGAGGGGATATGGATTGTGATATAATATAAGTACCAAACCAAAGGTGGTGATCATCCCCTTCCTTTATATCCTTATCAGTACGTCGAGGCGTGTTTCGACAGACAATGCCATAAATATTGAGGTCATGTTACATGCCTAAAAATTTACATAAGGGAAAGTCTAGCACAGGGCCTAAAAGTAATGGTTCGAAGACTCCATTGATGCCCTTCCGCACGTCTGCGCCATTTCTCCTTAGTAACAAAACCTTTGACAGGGTTATTTGATGGTTGTGCGTAAAGGAGGGAAAAGCTAGCCTTGAAAGGGTCTCTGGTGCAACCGTACAGTAGATAGGGCTCTTAATATGAACCTGTAGTGAAAAAATGTATAAGGTCCAAATATGGTCAAGCCGTACTATGGAATTTTTCCACAATGTGCCTCCGGTGTTGCCCAAGGTATCTTGAGTGCGTAGTTATGTACGCGTGGTACGTAAGCCGAAACCTTATGGGCAATCGGTGGAGGGCGAACTATTAATCTAGGTCCGGATCCGTCGAGTTATCGCAGTGATGCGCGGACCGGACTCGTTTAGAGATGTCATTAGCTTTAATGTCCGATGAATTATTCGGCTTAGTGAGGCCGCCATACACCTCGGCTACAAGGGCCGCGGTGTGCTCTTCAGTACGGAGGGAGCACTCCATATTTTCATTCACTATAATAACGCCACGTGGTCCGGGCATTTTAAGCTTCAAATAAGCATAGTCCGGGACTGCATTAAAGCGGGCAAAAGTAGTTTGTCCGAGCAGTCCGTGATAACCACTGCGGAAGGGGACGATGTCGAAGACCAGTTCTTCACTTCGGAAATTGTCTGGGGAGCCGAATACTACCTCCAGTGTTAATGAGCCCGTACAATGGGCCTCCATGCTGGTTATCACACAATTAAAGGTAGTGTTACTAGGCTTGATTCTTGATGGGTCAATGCCCATCTTGCGGACAGTGTCTTCATAAATCAAGTTGAGACTGCTGCCGACATCCATAAGGACTCTAGTGAGATGGTATTCGTCGATGATTGGATAGAGTACCAGGGCGGCCGAACCCCTGTGACGGATACTGGTTGGGTGATCCCTGCAATCAAAGGTGATCGAACAGGCTGCCCATTGATTGAATTTTGGGGCGACAGGCTTTATGGTGTAGACGTCCCTTAGTGCGTGCTTGCGCTCCCTTTTGGGAATGTGAGTGACATAGATCATGTTCACTGTTTTAACCTTGGGGGGAAACTGCTTTTGGCCCCCGGTGTTCGGCTGACATGGCTCATCATTTTCCTCACTTGGAGGTCCCTTTCCCTTGTGTTCGATATTTAACTTACTAGCTTGTTTGAAAACACAACAGTTTCTGTTGGTGTGGTTAGCAGGCTTGTCGGGTGTGCCATGAATCTGATATGGCCTCACAAGGATTTTGTCCAAGTTGGATGGACTGTCCCTGTTGCCTTTGAAAGGTTTCTTCCATTGACCGGATTTAGAACCACTGAATCCGACATTGACTGTTGTATCATCTGTGTCATCATTATTGCTCCGACGTTTGTTTTTATTGTGGCATGGTTTACCGTTCCCATCCTTGGCCTCAGAAGTGCCGGGGTTGCCGGAGCTGTTGCTTCTACGAGCCAACTAGCTATCTTCACCCGCACAGAGACGGGTCATGAGTGCAGTTAAGGCTGCCATGGTCTTTGGCTTTTCTTGCCCGAGGTGTCGGGCAAACCATTCATCACGGACGCTATGTTTGAAGGATGCTAAGGCTTCGGCGTCCGGACAATCCACGATTCGGTTCTTTTTAATTAGGAACCGATTCCAAAGCTTGCGAGCCAATTCGTCAGGTTGCTAGATTATGTGACTTAGGTCATCAGCATCCGGTGGCCGGACATAAGTGCCCTGAAAGTTGCCCGAAAAGCATCTTCTAAGTCTTCCCAGGTTCCAATGGAGTTCTCTGGGAGGCTGTTCAACCAGTGCTGTGCTGGTCCTTTTAGCTTTAGAGGAAGATATTTAATGGCGTGACGACCACCTCCACGAGCCATATGAATGTGGAGAAGAAAATCTTCGATCGAGACGGCTGGATCCGTCGTTCCATCGTACTGCATGATGTTAACGGGTTTGAACCCTTCCGGAAACTGGTGTTGCATTGCCTCATCGGTAAAGCACATAGGGTGTGTGGCGCCTCTATACCATGCAACATCACGGTGGAGATTGGATGACATCTGAGTTTGGTGCAGGTCCCGAATATTGTAATGTTCATCACGCCGGGCTTCATAGACATTATCTCGCGCCAGGGCACGACCTCTCGATCCATAGATCGATATGGTCTGACCGGCTTTATTAGCCAGGTCCTGATGTAAATCATATGTATAGCCTGCAGCCGCTGTTTCCTTGCCTCTTCGGCGAGGGGGTGCGGGCTGGTGTTCGGCTTGATGTGCCGTTTTGTCCCGTCCACGTGGTGGTCGGTCTGGCTAATCTGCATAATTGTATTTTGACGGTATTGGCTCAAGGTCTTATTCGTTGAATTGTGGCAGCAACTTGCGCTTGGGGTAACTTTTTACTAGTCGCTCGGGGCCGTACTCCTCGGTGGCTAGGACCTTGGTCCATCTTTCGTTGAGCATATCCTGTTCAGCTTTGAGCTGCTGCTGTTTCTTTTTCAGGCTTCGCATGGTGGTGATGAGCTGTCGCTTGAAGCGTTCTTGTTCGAGAGGTTCCTCTGGGACGATAAAATCTTCGTCACGAAGGCTAACATCCTCTTCGGAGACTGGCATATAGTTGCTGTCCTCCGAATCTTCATGATCGGCGTGTTTGGGGCTATACTAACCCTCTTCCCTCTCATCTTGTTTGGATGTGGGCTCGATGGGGTGTTCGGGGTCTTCCGCATTATCCGGGGTCTGATTGTCTCCGGTGCCGATATTACTGTCCCTTACTCGACGCAATCGTGCGCGGCGCCGCTAGCGCCGGCGCTTTGGTGGCTCGTCAACGGGCTTGTCCTTGTCTTCGGCATCCTCGTCGTCCTTTTTGTCAGGAGTGTCCACCATGTATACGTCATAAGTTGAAGTGGCCGTCCAACGCCCCGTGATGGGTAGGATTTGGCCTGATTCAGCGCCAGCGTCGTCGTCCATACCGTCGATGTCTTCGGATGCGTAGTCTAGCATGTCGGTTAAATCCTCGACAGTGGCTACTAAGTGGGTGGTGGGCGGGTCATAGAATTCCCTGCTCTCAGCTCCCAGCCCATGTTGGGTGCAGTTCGGAGGCAAAGCTTCCGTAATGGCAAGAGATCGCATTAAGCCTAGTGCTTTGTCTAAGGGCGAAAGCTGGGCAGGTGTCTGCGGATCTGCAGGGCAGAGCTCAGTGATAGACACCTGATTGGGCCCGATCGATGCAAACCTCGATAGTTCGGAGTTGCCATCTAGAGGCGAGTCCAAGATCGCATCTGGGTCTCTAGTCAGAAGTTCCATTATAGAAAAGAGTCCAGCGGGGCTGATCCTCCCGTGTTCGGACGATACGACCTACTCCGGATCTAAGGCCGGGCGGGCGTGAGTGTCGACCCCGAGATAGGATCTAAGAGCGGATCTGAAGAGCTTCCTTCGTGAGGGCGGAGGGCGGTGACTAAGGCCGCGGACCCTTCGAAGATCAGATCTCCTCGACGGCGACGTAGTTCAGGTTTCCGAACCTGATTTGGTGGTCGGGGGCATAACTGTCAACCTGCTCAAGGTGGTCGGTTAAGTTGGCATGAAGCACAAAGCCGCCGAACACAAAGACCTGTCCGGGGAGAAAGATTTCCCTGGACACAGTGTCATCATCGATGAAGAGGCGAGCCATCAATCCTTCTGTTGACAATACATTAGAGCTCTCAATGAAAGCACCAATGTCGGTGTCAAAACCGGTAGATCCCAGGTAGGGGAGTCCAAGCTGTATGTCTGAGGATCGATGGTAACAGTAATCAAAGGGACACGGTGTTTACCCAGGTTCAGGCCCTCTTAATAGAGGTAAAACCCTACTCCTGCTTGATTATATTCGATGGGTATAGGGGTTACAAGAGTTGATCTACCTCGAGATCGTAATGGCTAAACCCTAACTTGGCTAGCCTATCAAGGAGGCCCGAGTTGAGTCCCAGAGCACCCACCAGGAGATCCAGCAGGTGAGGCAGATAACAGCTGGTAAGGCTTTTCTTTTGCAGAGTAAATTTCCAAGTAAGAGATATATCTTGTTGACCTGAGTTTGAAGTTCTTCAGGCGCGTTTGCGGATCTGCTAATGAGTGTTGCTGACGCCGCAGAGTTCTTCCGAGCCAAAGAGGGGAGCTCGACGGTGAAGCTGTTCTGGTCGTAGTACCTTGCGCTAGAGCATCCGGCGCCCCTCAATGATCAGCTGACCGAGCTGCATAGGGTGGCCGGGTTGGCCATGAAGGATGGAATAGTCTGACTTTGGCCAGCCGAGCCCATGCCCAGCAGCTACTTCGGACTCGTGAAGCGGCTACTCGACGCGCGTCCTCGGATTGATGCCATAAAGTGGCCGGCCTGCATAGAAGGTGCCCAGATGGCCTTCGCCCGCGTCAAGATGCAATGGGCGAAGATGAAGGCCACCGAAATTGCAACCACAGGGCCGCCTGAAGGCAAGGATCACTGGAGGCCGGAGAGGTACTTCAACGAGGTCCTCGAGGGAGCCCACATTGTAGAGGGTCAATGCTCAAAGGATATCATATTTGAGTAGTGGAGTCCGGTTTGTAAGAACCATGTAATGAACTCATGATGTGAAATATCTATGCTTTGGTCTTTTGATCTGATTATTTTATCCTCCTATGCGACCGTTCATTTATAAGTCTGAAAGTTTACCAGTCATCGGCTTGTGGCCCCATGTAGATATTACAGGGGTGTTCGGGAACACATGGCCGCACTTTATCCAACGTCTTGGTCCTATATAGGAGGCGTCCTGCTAGATGTACTAGGCAATCAGACTATGCAGCTTTATTACTTTCACTTAGCCATAGGAGTCCATTGGTCGGGCTAAGTACTAGCCCCTGTTGCATGAACGACAATCCGGATTACGACACCTTTGCAACAAGGCTGGTCGAATCCCAGCCCCTAGTATAACACGGCATAAATCGCGAACGATTTGTAGTATAACACTAAGTCACTGGATCGCTGATCCACTCTCGCATATCATGACAGTCAGTTTTTGGCTTTCTATACTGAGGTATATGACCGGACGAACGAGAAATACACTCGCAGTAGTTCTCCCTTGGCTACCTTAGCCGAACTTGCGGAATGTAAGGTGGCAAACACAGGAGCCGGGCAACCCAATGATACGTCTCCAACGTATCTACTTTTCCAAACACTTTTGCCCTTGTTTTCGACTCTAACTTGCATGATTTGAATGGAACTAACCCGTGCTGACGCTGTTTTTAGCAGAACTGTCATGGTGTTATTTCTGTGCAAAAATAAAAGTTCTTAGAATGACCTGAAAATCCACGGACACACGTTTTGGAATTAATAAAAAATATTGGCGAAAGAATCAGCATCAGGGGGCGCACACCCTGTCCAAGAGGGTGCAGGGCGCGCCCCCTGGGGCATGCCCATGCCTTGTGGGCCCCCTGGGACTCCACCGACCTCAACCCCAACTCCATATATTCACTTTTGGGGAGAAAAAAAATCAGAGAAAAGTATTCATCGCGTTTTATGATACGGAGCTGCCGCCAAGCCCTAATCTTCCTTGGGAGGGCTGATCTGGAGTCCGTTCGGGGCTCCGAAGAGAGGAATCCGTCGCCATCGTCATCATCAACCATCCTCCATCACCAATTTCATGATGCTCACAGCCGTGCATGAGTAATCCCATCATAGGCTTGCTGGACGGTGATGGGTTGGATGAGATTTACCATGTAATCAAGTTAGTTTTGTTAGGGTTTGATCCCTAGTATCCATTATGTTCTAAGATTGACGTTGCTATGACTTTGTTATGCTTAATGCTTGTCACTAGGGCCCGAGTGCCATGATTTTAGATCTGAACCTATTATGTTTTCATGAATATATGTGAGTTCTTGATCCTATCTTGCAAGTCAATAGTCACCTACTATGTGTTATGATCCAGCAACCCCGAAGTGACAATAATCGGGACCACTTGATACGTCTCCAACGTATCTATAATTTATGAAGCATTCATGCTATTATATTATCTGTTTTGGGTGATTATGGGCTTTACTAAGCACTTTTATATTATTTTCGGGACTAACCTATTAACCGGACGCCCAACCAAATTGTTGTTTTCTTGCCTATTTCAGTGTTTCGAAGAAAAGGAATATCAAACGGAGTCCAAACGGAATGAAACCTTCGGGAACGTGATTTTTGGAATGAACGTGATCCAGGAGACGTGGAGCTGAAGTCAGGGAAGCTTCGAGGAGGCCACGAGGCAGGGGGCACGCCCTCCACCCTCGTGGGCCCCATGTGGCTCCCCCGACTGACTTCTTTCGCCTATATAAGTCCATATACCCTAAAACCTTCGGGGAACACAATAGATCGGAGTTCCACCACCGCAAGACTCTGTAGCCACCAAAAACCCAATCGGGACCCTGTTCCGGCACCCTGCCGGAGGGGGAATCCATCACCGGTGGCCACCTTCATCATCCCGGCGGTCTCCATGATGAGGAGGGAGTAGTTCACCCTCGGGGCTGAGGGTATGTACTAGTAGCTATGTGTTTGATCTCTCTCTCTCTCATGTTCTTGAGGTCATACGATCTTGGTGTATCGCGAGCTTTGCTATTATAGTTGGATCTTATGATGTTTCTCCCCCTCTACTCTCTTGTAATGGATTGAGTTTTCCCGTTGAAGTTGTCTTATCGGATTGAGTCTTTAAGGATTTGAGAACACTTGATGTATGTCTTGCCGTGCTTATCTGTGCTGACAATGGGATATTCACGTGATCTACTTGATGTATGTTTTGGTGATCAACTTGCGGGTTCAATGAACTTATGCATAGGGGTTGGCACACGTTTTCGTCTTGACTCTCCGGTAGAAACTTTGGGGCACTCTTTTAAGTACTTTGTGTTGGTTGAATAGATGAATCTGAGATTGTGTGATGCATATCGTATAATCATGCCCACGGATACTTGAGGTGACAATGGAGTATCTAGGTGACATTATGGTTTTGGTTGATTTGTGTCTCAAGGTGTAATTCTAGTATGAACTCTATGATAGATTGAACGGAAAGAATAGCTTCATGTTATTTTACTATGGACTCTTGAATAGATCGATCAGAAAGAATAACTTTGAGGTGGTTTCATACCCTACAATAATCTCTTTGTTTGTTCTCCGCTATTAGTGACTTTGGAGTGACTCTTTGTTGCATGTTGAGGGATAGTTATATGATCCAAGTATGTTATTATTGTTGAGAGAACTTGCACTAGTGAAAATATGAACCTTAGGCCTTGTTTCCTACCATTGCAATACCGTTTACACTCACTTTTATCATTAGTTACCTTGCTGTTTTTATATTTTCAGATTACAAAAACCTATATCTACCATCCATATTGCACTTGTATCACCATCTCTTCGCCGAACTAGTGCACCTATACAATTTACCATTGTATTGGGTGTGTTGGGGACACAAGAGACTCTTTGTTATTTGGTTGCAGGGTTGCTTGAGAGAGACCATCTTCATCCTACGCCTCCCACGGATTGATAAACCTTAGGTCATCCACTTGAGGGAAATTTGCTACTGTCCTACAAACCTCTGCACTTGGAGGCCCAACAACATCTACAAGAAGAAGGCTGTGTAGTAGACATGAAGCTCTTTTCTGGTGCCGTTACGGGGAGATGAGTGCTTGAAGGTATATATTTAGATCTTGCAAACGAATCTTTTTGTTTCTTTTTTTATCACTAGTTTAGTTTATAAAAGAAAACTACCAAAAAATGGAATTGAGTTTGCCTCATACGCTTCATCTTTTTAATATCTTTCGTGAGAATGATGGAAAGGGAAAGTGTGCTCAAGTGCTAGAAGAAGAAGTCTATAAAATGTTTGGTACTAAATCTTTGAATGATGAGCATGATTGCAATGTTGTTAGTATGAACTCCTTGAATATCCATAGTACTAATGATGATTGCACTAGTCATGATGAAAATATCTCTTATAAGCGTGTCGATTTTTGTGGAGAGCATTGGGATTGCATGTACACACCAAATAGAGAAGATACATATTGCAAGAGGCATAAGCATTTAGAAACTAAATTGTTGCAAGAAAGGTTAAATGTGAGTGCTGAAAATTTATATTTCCTTTGCCGTACTTGTGAACTTTGCAATGAAAGTGGTCATTTACATCTTCGATGCAAATTGTTTCATGATCGGATTGTGTCAAAAAATTGTGATGATTTGATATCCCTTGCACATTATAATGAACTTAGTTTGTTTATGGGTTACGAAGAAATGAAATGTATAACTAAGCATCTTCCAGAATTTGCCGTTATAAACTTCTTGATTTTGATCTAGAGAAGATTTATTTGTATTGTGCGGTGAATTGCATTGAAAATCCTTATATTGCCAATTACCTAAAGAAAAGAAAGCAAATGGAAGATGAAGAGAATACTAATGAAAGGGAAGAAGACTTCCCAATATCCTCCTATTATTTCTTATGATGAATCAGGTAACGATGATGAGCTTTCTATTCAACCAATCTCATCAATAAGGAGCTCAGAGAAGAAGGTTGAACCCACACATAATGTGAATAAGAAAAATAAAAAACGGAGAATCAAAGGTAAAAAGGTATCCCTCCCAAATGATGTGGCTCCTACTACTCTTTGTGATGATGATAATTGCTATACTCTTGGTGCTATCCATACTATTAATGATGAGAGTGACTATGCTTATGATATGAAAGGGCCCAAGCTTGGGGAAGATATGTTTGATGAGCATGACATATTTGAGAATATATTTGCTGCAATTAATGTTTGTCCCAAGCTTGGGGATGCTATGTTTAATGAAGATGATATTTTTCGCATCCCAAGTTTTGATATGCAAAGTTGTTATGATGATAGCATGCCTCTTACCTATGATGATTATATTGAGGAAAGTGGGTTTGGAAGAGTGTCAACTTTACGAAGTAATGATCCCACTATTTTGGAGGATGTTGAATCTTGTGATAATTATGGAAGTGGATTTGGAAGAGTGTCAACATTATTTAGTGATGATTCCACTATATTGGAAGAAGTTTCAATTGATTATGATGAGAACAAAGTTGCTACTTATGATGATTATTGTGATGAAACTTATGCTATAAAAAGTAGTGATGATTATATTTATAAAACTTTTCATGATTATGATTACCCTTTTTATGAACATTACTCTTTTAATGTGGAAACAATTTATAGTATTCGAGTCTCTTATGATACTCCCACTATTCCGAATAAGAAGAATTTTGCTTATGTGGAGAGTAGTAAATTTTCTATGCAAGTAGATCATGAAAAGAATGCTTTAGGTGCTGGTTATATTGTTTAATTCATTCATGATGCTACTAAAAATTATTATGAGGCTGGAACATATGCTTGTAGGAATTTGCAATAATATCAAGTTTCCTCTCTACGTGCTTAAAATCTTGAAGTTATGCTTGTTTTACCTTCCTATGCTAGTTGATTATTGTTCCCAATCCCATAAGTTGTTTGCTCACAAAATCCCAATGCATAGGAAGTGGGTTAGGATTAAATGTGCTAGTCATATGCTTCATGATGCTCCTGTTATGTTTCAATTCTTATCTATTATGTGAGCATCATTGTCATCATCATGCCTAGCTAGAAAGGCATTAAAGAAAAGCGCTTGTTGGGAGACAACCCAATATTTACCCTTACTGTTTTTGTGTGTCCACATGATTATTATACTGTAGTAATCATGTTTTATAGCTTTTGTTTCAATAAAGTGCCAAGTAAGACCTTTAGGATAGCTTACGGTGATAGTTGTGTTGATCCTGCTGAAAATCAGAAACTTTTGCACCAAGTAAATTAGTTTTCATAATTCACAGAAATGTTCTTTTGATCTGATTCTTTTTGCTATGGATTGGTACACAAATTTCTTAGGACTTCCTAATTTGGTAGGATGTTTGGAGTTCCAGAAGTATACGTTGATACAGATTACTACAGACTGTTCTGTTTTTGACAGATTCTGTTTTCCATGTGTTGTTTGCTTATTTTGATGAATCTATAAGTAGTATCGGAGGGTATGAACCATATAGAAGTTGGAATACAGTAGATGTTACACCAATATGAATTTAGAATGATTTCATTACAGTACCTAAGTGGTGGTTTTATTTTCTTATACTAACAGAGCTTACCAGTTTTCTGTTGAGTTTTGTGTTGTGAAGTTTTCAAGTTTTGGGTAAAGATTCGATGAACTATGGAATAAGGAGTGGCAAGAGCCTAATATAGGGGATTCCCAAGGCACCACAAGGTAAAATTCAAGGACAACCAAAAGCCTAAGCTTGGGGATGCCCCGAAAGGCATCCCCTCTTTCGTCTTCGTCTATCGGTAACTTTACTTGGAGCTATATTTTTATTCACCACATGATATGTGTTTTGCTTGGAGCATAATTTTATTTTCTTTTGTTTTGCTTGCTGTTTGAATAAAATACCAAGATCCTAAATTCTTAAATGAGAGAGAATCTTCACATAGTTACATAATTATTTAACTACTCATTGATCTTCACTTATATCTTTTTGGAGTAGTTTGTCATTTACTCGTATGCTTCACTTATATCCTATGAGTAAATGGTTGAATGATTTGAATGTCATAAATCTGAAATTCTATATGTTTCATTTGCTTATCCCATGGTTAGTAATTACTTCACATCTAAGAAGTAGAGGTGGTAAATTTATTGAAGGTTAGCAAGCATTGTATTGGTCACTCGAACAATTCATGAAAGAATATTGAAGGAAGAGAGATTTGACATATAAATATACTATCTTAGACATCTTCTATGATTGTGAGCCCCATTAATTATTTTTAAACCTGAGCAAATTAGTTGAAGTTGGACAAGAAAGACAACGTAATGAGTTATGCTTGGGTGTATTTGTATAGAAGTTATATTGATATAGATCCTCCAACATGTGGTGCTTGCTTTTTAGAATCCTTTGCTTGCCAAAATATCTGTACTAAGAGGGAATACTGCTTGTGCATCCAAATTCCTTGAACCAAGTTTCCTCCATGAGTGTCCACCATACCTACCTATATGTGGTATTTACCAACCGTTCCAAATAAATTTGTATGTGCCAAACTCTAAACCTTCAAATAATAATCTGTTTTGTATGCCCGAATCGCTCATGTAGCGACTAGGGGCTGTCAGTATCTTCCATGCTAGGCGGGTTGTTCTCAAGATGAGTGGACTCCGCTCATCATTCACGAGAAAAATTGCTGGTAACTAGGATGCCCAGTCCCATGATCAAAAGATCAAAATCAAATCAAAAATAATTGCAAACAAAACTCCCCCTGGATTGATGTTAGTTGGACGACACCCGTTGTTTCGGACAAGACGAGGAGTGTGATTGTTGGTGGAGGGGGAGTAAAAACTTTACCATTCTGTTTGGGAACCGCCTATAATGTATGTAGTATGGAAGATATTGGGAACTCTTGGTTGTTATGTTGACAATGAGATCATACCACTCAAAATTATTTATCTCTATTTCAAAATCAAGATCTGGCACCTCTGAAAATCCCTACTTCCCTCTGCGAAGGGCCTATTTTTTACTTTTATGCAAGAGTCAGTAGTATTCCTTCTCATTCTTACCTACTCTTTAGTTGGCAAGCATCGTGTGTTGGGGAAAGATCTAAGCATATATGGCCATGCAAATATATTTGATCATGAATTATTATTGTTGACAATTATCTATATGATAAGTGAGTTGGGAGGTGAAACACTAAGCCCCTATCTTTCTCTGTGTTCGATGGATGCTATTTGTTCTAAGAATATGCTTTGAGTGGTAGCAATCATGGAAGACTATATGATAGTTGAGTATGTGTAGTTTGCTAAATCAAAGCTCTGACATAGACCCTTCCTGAAAATAAGATGAATTGTAGTTGTTTGATGACTGAGAATGAAGTTTTCTAGTTTTCAAGAAAGTTTATGGTCTATGCTTTAACATGTGAATATCTTGTTACTTGATCTTGAGAATTTTTATGAGATGAACTACTGTTATGACATATAATCATGCTAGAAAAGGTGATTGAAATTATCATTGATCAAACTTGTGCACCTGCTAGCATTCACACTTCATAAATTCTTTCTTTTATCATTTACCTACTCGAGGACGAGCAGGAATTAAGCTTGGGATGCTGATACGTCTCCGACGTATCTATAATTTATGAAGCATTCATGCTATTATATTATCTATTTTGGATGATTATGGGCTTTACTAAGCACTTCTATATTATTTTTGGGACTAACCTATTAACCGGGGGCCCAGCCCAAATTGTTGTTTTCTTGCCTATTTCAGTGTTTCGAAGAAAAGGAATATCAAACGGAGTCCAAACGGAATGAAACCTTTGGGAGCGTGATTTTTGGAACGAACGTGATCCAGGAGACGTGGAGCTGAAGTCAGGGAAGCTTCGAGGAGGCCACGAGGCAGGGGGTGCACCCACCCCCTGGGCACGCCCTCCACCCTCATGGGCCCCTCGTGGCTCCCCTAACCGACTTCTTTCGCCTATATAAGTCCATATACCCTAAAACCTTCGGGGAACACAATAGATTGGGAGTTCCGCCGCCGCAAGCCTCTGTAGCCACCAAAAACCCAATCGGGACCCTGTTTCGACACCCTGCTGGAGGGGGAATCCATCACCGGTGGCTATCTTCATCATCCCGGCGCTCTCCTTGACGAGGAGGGAGTAGTTCACCCTCGGGGCTGAGGGTATGTACCAGTAGCTATGTGTTTGATCTATCTCTTTCTCTCTCTCTCTCTCTCTCTCTCTCTCTCGTGTTCTTGAGGTCATACGATCTTGGTGTATCGCGAGCTTTGCTATTATAGTTGGATCTTATGATGTTTCTCCCCCTCTACTCTCTTGTAATGGATTGAGTTTTCCCGTTGAAGTTGTCTTATCGGATTGAGTCTTTAAGGATTTGAGAACACTTGATGTATGTCTTGCCGTGCTTATCTGTGCTGACAATGGGATATTCACGTGATCTACTTGATGTATGTTTTGGTGATCAACTTGCGGGTTCAATGAACTTATGCATAGGGGTTGGCACACGTTTTCGTCTTGACTCTCCGGTAGAAACTTTGGGGCACTCTTTTAAGTACTTTGTGTTGGTTGAATAGATGAATCTGAGATTGTGTGATGCATATCGTATAATCATGCCCACGGATACTTGAGGTGACAATGGAGTATCTAGGTGACATTAGGGTTTTGATTGATTTGTGTCTTAAGGTGTTATTCTAGTATGAACTCTATGATAGATTGAACGGAAAGAATAGCTTCATGTTATTTTACTACGGACTCTTGAATAGATCGATCAGAAAGAATATCTTTGAGGTGGTTTCGTACCCTACAATAATCTCTACGTTTGTTCTCTGCTATTAGTGACTTTGGAGTGACTCTTTGTTGCATGTTGAGGGATAGTTATATGATCCAAGTATGTTATTATTGTTGAGAGAACTTGCACTAGTGAAAGTATGAACCTTAGGCCTTGTTTCCTACCATTGCAATACCGTTTACACTCACTTTTATCATTAGTTACCTTGCTGTTTTTATATTTTCAGATTACAAAAACCTATATCTACCATCCATATTGCACTTGTATCACCATCTCTTCGCCGAACTAGTGCACCTATACAATTTACCATTGTATTGGGTGTGTTGGGCACACAAGAGACTCTTTGTTATTTTGTTGCAGGGTTGCTTGAGAGAGACCATCTTCATCCTACGCCTCCCACGGATTGATAAACCTTAGGTCATCCACTTGAGGGAAATTTGCTACTGTCCTACAAACCTCTGCACTTGGAGGCCCAACAACCATAGGTCATGTATTCACTCTATTAAAAGGAGGTCTTGATATCCCTTTGTTTCCAATAGGACCCCGCTGCCACGGGAGGGTAGGAGAAAAAATGTCATGCAAGTTCTTTTCCATAAGTACGTATAACTATACTCGGAATACATGCCTACATTACATTGATGAACTGGAGCTAGTTCTGTGTCACCCTATGTTATAACTCTTGCATGAGGAATCACATCCGACATAATTACCCATCATTGATCCATTGCCTACGAGCTTTTCACATATTGATCTTTTCTTAGTCACTTGTCTGTTGCCACTGTTACAATTACTACAAAACTGTTACTTTTGCCACCGTTACCGCTACTTCCATACTACTTTGCTACTAAATACTTTGCTACAGATATTAAGTCTTTCAGGTGTGGTTGAATTGGCAACTCAGCTGCTAATGCTTGAGAATATTCTTTGGCTCCCCTTGTGTCGAATCAATAAATTTGGGTTGAATACTCTACCCTCTAAAACTGTTGCAATCACATATACTTGTGGGTTATCAAGACTATTTTCTGGCGCCGTTGCCGAGGAGCATAGCTCTATTCTTTGAGTCACTTGGGATTTATATCTGCTCATCACTATGAGGAACTTGAAACATGAAAGAACCAAGATTTTCCCCTCAACTACGAGGGGAGGTAAGGAACTGCCATCTAGCTTTGCACTTGATTCACCTTCTGTTTTGAGTAAACTTGCGACACCTACACCTGCTATTGATTCTGAGATGTCGCATATTATTGATGATGCCACTTCTGCTATGCATGATGCTTATGATGATACTACTTCTATGCTTGATAATACTGTGCCATTAGGTGAATTTCTTGACGAACAACTTGCTAGGGTTAGAGAGAATGAAATTATTGAAACTGATAATATTGATGAAAGTGATGATGAAGATTCTCCCCCTAGATATGAATTGCCTGATGTGCCTGAGGGTTATGTTATGGATGAAGAAACTGCTAGAGACCTTTTTGCTTGCAAAGATAGATATGATCTTAAGAAACTATTAGCTAAGCTTAAAGAAAAGTCTCAGAATGCTAGAATGAAATATGACCCTGCTTTCGCTACTTCACCTATCTGTGTTACTGATAAGGATTATGATTTCTCTGTCGATCCTGAGTTAATTACTTTGGTTGAATCTGATCCTTTTTATGGCTATGAATCTGAAACTGTTATGGCACATATCACCAAATTGAATGATATAGCCACACTATTCACTCATGAGGAAAAAATTCATTATTACTATATTGTGGAACCCCGGCTCAGAGCAACCGGTTTACCATGCATTGCCAGCCCAGAGACCTTGTCTTCTGGCAACACACAACATCTTGGTATAGAAAACAACCGCTTTATTGATGCTAGCGGATCAAAGTTTATATTACAACAGGTGGGGAGGCCAAGCGGCACACACGGTGCGGCTGAACAATATGTACATTATTTAATGAACATAAAGGGGCCTCGATCATAACAACTACACGTCAGCGGAACAACATCGTAGCGGAACTCCATAGCACAGGGACACCGATGTGGACACGATCTAGACTCGGACAACACTCCTTTCCAGCGAGACTTTCCTGAAATCTGGCATGACACGCCAGGTCAGTACATTGAATGTCTTGCAAGCTCACAACAAGCATAAACATAATGACAAACAATATCATGATAATTAACCAATTCATAATAATGCAACAATATATCCCACATGTTGTGATCATGCTCTTGTGATAAAAGTCCCTCGGACTAGCTTACCAACCGTGATCGCTCTTGGATCACAAATGTACCAACCTCAAGGTATCAACTCGGGACATCTCGTGATCCTTCCAGCGATCAGAACCACGACCAATATTTGGTCTTTAAATGGTGATCCTTCCGGCGATCACAACCACGACCAACACTTGGTCTAAAACAACAAGATGACCTTTACGTCATCATCAACAGTGCAAAGTTCATAACTTAGTGTGCAAAATTTATTAAACGCTGACCCATGGTGTGACCTACTTTCGAGCGTGTCCGTAACCGTGGACTCGGCTATCGATAGATTAATACACTCTGCAGAGGTAGCGCACTGTACCCACACCACGGAACCCATGGCCTCGCACTCCCATTCGGGTGGACCAACGGCATTCCGACAAAACCCCTCCATTGCCATGACACTCTCCCGGCCACTCCGACTCACTCCCCATCGGGCTAGTCCTGGGTGGCCCTGTGTCTACCAAAGACACAACGACCACCGTCGTGGCCAAAACATAAATGATCCCACACGGGGACCCGGTACCATAAACTCAACAACGGGCACACAAGGTTATGTCTGCTTACCGGGCCAGGGTACCGCACACCCACAACCTTCCCTAGTTGGAGGCACCGACCAGAGGCATGAGAACGGACCGAATAAAGGCCTTCCCATAAAGGCAAATGTGGTTGCACTGGGAAAAACTCGATTCAGTGGCACCATGACCCGGTTAACAATATATTCAAGTTGAGTTATTATCAGGTTCAACTTAACGTGAAAAATAACCGGTGTCATAACATGCCATGAAATGTAAATCTATCATATGCATCACATATTAACGGAAATGACTGAGTCAACTATATCCACACTAAGCATAAGCATCAACAACTCATGACACTTCTCTGGTTAAGATTAAACCTCACTTTAACCAGAATCTTTTCTAGCAAATTTTACCAGTTTTACTCATGCAAGAAAATAACTCCACTAATTATTTATATCCATCACCATACACTTCTTTAATCACCCAAAATAAATCCTAGTTTCTTTACCAACTAAGTTCACTTCAAACTTTCTGTAAATCCAACATATTAACTAAAACAAGCAATTACCAGAATATAAATAACATAATAGTGATTTAAATGTATGGAATAAATCATTCATTCAAGTAGAAAATCACAAATATTGTAATGGCACCATGAAAATGTTGCTGTGGCTTGCCTTAGTGCAAATGAGGTTCACAAGCCTCCTGGTGATCCTCAAGACAAGCCTCACCCTCTGAAAATAAATTTAAACACAAGAAGAAAATATCAAGAAACCTTCTGAAATTCACTAGAAAATCTAGACAGCAAGGAATAATCTCATCTTTGGTGAGCTGCTACATTTCTGTTCAAAGAACACAATGCAAAAAGAAACAATTCATTTGGACTTATGGTTAAAAAGTTGTGGCTGTTTGAAGTTCTCTGGATTAAATTAAAATTTGAATTTAAATAAAACATACTAGGGGGGGTGACGTCGAAGGAGAAAAAGCCTCGGGGCGCCACCACCCGTACCGCTCTGACTAGCGGGCCCCACTAGTCAGGTGAGGTGGAGGGGGAGAAGGAAACAGAGGACGGTGCGGCTTTGCCGGAGTGCACGCCGGCGGCGAGGGCTCCTTGGCCAAAACGAGAGGGAGGGATCGAGAGAGGAGATGGAGGCGCACCTGCCCGTACCCGTAGAGTAGCTAGGGGTGGCCGGACAGTGCCGGAATCAGCCTCTCCAGTGGAGGCAGAGAGCAGAGGTCGCCAGAGACGAAGACGACAGCGACTAGAGGCGACTCCAGGGGCTCCAACCAGGCAGAACGGCACCACCGGAGAGTGGCGGAGGCCCTGGAAGGGTTGCCCAGGCCTGGGAGGGGCCGGAGCTGCGGAGACGACCCGAGGGGATCGCCGGCGAGCTCGAGCTCGAGCTCAGGGATGGCGGCCCGCGGCCTGCCCGGCTGGGCTACGGCTTTCTACGTGCTTGTGGAGTGTGTGGGAGTGGTGGATGGTGCTCGAGGAGGCTGGGGATGGCCCTATTTATAGCCGAGCATTGAGGGGCGATCGAGCTCTGCTGGTGGGTACCTGGCCACGGCGCCCGGTGACGAATGGCGTCAATGAGAGAGGGAGAAGAAGACGCAGCTCATGCGGGGACTGTGGGCGAACGGGAACGAGCACAGGGGCGAGCGGAAGGTGACGAGCACAGTGCGCACCGCACTATTGCGTTGGCCGGACCGCGCCCGTGCTTGCTGCGGCGAGCTTCGGTGTCGGCGAGCGCCAGGAGGGAGTTAAGAAGGCTTGGACGAAGATTGTGGCGCGGTTTGGCATGCTCAGGCAGGCGGGGAAGCGAGCACGCGTGCAACAGAGCGCTCGGCGGCATTCAGAGCGCGTCGGCTACATGCCAGCACGCCTGGACGAACACGGTCACCACGTGAACTTGAAAGTGCGTTATATCGACTAGAGGGGGGGGGTGAATAGGCGATTTTTATGAATTCTTCACTGAGGAATTTGCTGGTGAGGAAATTCCTTAGCGAAGAACTACTTGCAGCGGAATAAGTACTCGGAAGGAAACATAATAGGATACAAACATAGTCATCATGAAGAAATGAAAACTAGCACAGAGTACAGAAAGCGTAAACACAGGATAACAAGATGAAGATGGACAGACTGAAGAAATTGAACTGAGGAATTTGTGAAAGTCTTCAGTCAAAGTCTTCAAGCACAGATATGAACAATGTACATCACAGTAATGAGGAAATGAAAGAGTTGAGGAAATAGAACCAGTTAGTTGGTGAAGATAATGATTTGGTAAACCAGTTCCAACTGTTGTCTCAGTTCTACGTCTGGTTGGAGCGGCTGAGTATTTAAACTCGAGGACACGCAGTCCCGGAAACCCAGTCTCTGAGCCGCAACTCAGGACACCCAGTCCTCACCGTATTCTCCTTGAACTAAGACCACGCAGGCCTCGTCCAATCACTCGTGGTAAGTCTTCAGGTGACTTCCAAACCTTCACAGACTTGGTCACTCGGTGATCCACAATTCCTCTTGGATGCTCTAGACCTTGACGCCTAACCGTCTGGAAGAAGCACAGTCTTCAAAGGTAACAAGTGTCGGCTCCACGCAGGATCAATTTCTTCAGTGATGCTCAATCACTTTGGGTTTGTGGGGGTTTGGTTTTGGGATTTTCCTCACTTGATGATTTTCGCTCAAAGTCCTCGGAGGATGGGTTGCTCTCAGATGACAAGTGTCAAGTTCTCTCGGAGCAGCCAACCAACTAGTGGTTGTAGGGGGTGGCTATTTATAGCCTAGGGAGCAGCCCGACATGATAAGACATAAATGCCCTTCAATGATATGACTGTTAGGTGGATAAGATATTTTGGACAGCCGGCGCGCAGCACCGCAACAGTCGGAAATTTGACTCTCAAATTCCTCAGGGCTATCATGATCCTCACTGTGTAGGTAATTCGCACTGGCGAATTCCTAACTCCTCAGTCAGAGCAAAGTCCTCAGTGACCAGAAGAACTGCGTCTCTGTCACTGAAGAAATTGACTGAACTGTATGAGATTCCAATGGCTTCACTCGAAGGGATTGGTAGGTGTAGGATTTTGAGTTGAGCATCACATGGAAATTTTTCCTTAGTATTTCCTCGACCCCCTTTAACAGTACGGTGTTTCCTATGACTCAAGAAAGAGAAAATGAAACTACGAAAACAAAAGTCTTCACGCTCCATATTCCTCGAATGAATACCAAGTCTTCAAGGTCACACCAATTTCTTCACTTTCAAAGTCTTCAGAAAGTCTTCAGAATATCAAAGTCTTCAGTCGAAGAACTTCATTTTTAGGGGTCGACTTTCTCTATAAATATCAAACTCCTCATAGACTTATAGACCTGTGTACACTCACAAACGCATCAGCCACTTAACCTATAAGTCTTCAATACACCAAAATCACTAAGGGGCACTAGATGCACTTACAATCTCCCCCTTTTTGGTGATTGATGACAACATAGGTTAAGTTTTCAACGGGGATAAACATATGAAGTGTAAAGACTGATATTGAGGAATTTGATTGCAAGATATAGAAGAACTCCCCCTGAATGTGTGCATAGTGAGGAATTTGCTTTTGAGGCAATGCACATTTGAAGAATTGAATCATGGAGATCTCCCCCTATATCTTGTAATTCATACACGCATTTGATATATAATATGAAAAATTTGAAATGCATGATGAAATATGGTGCCTGATGAGATTCAGCATGCGTGCAATAATATTAACGAGGAATAAGCATGCAGAATAACACATCAAAAGTATCAGAGCACAGTGCATCAAAGTCAGAGCACAATGCACCGTTCAAAAGTATCAGGGCACCATCGGATTTAAGATTACAACTGGATCCAATAAAAGTTTCAGAAGAACGAGAGTTGTAACTTAACAAAAACGCCCATAATATAAACCCGCTTGAAGACTAACTCAGATTTCTCCCCCTTTGGCATCAAATGACCAAAAGGGTCGAAACTGAGGACTAACGCCCCTGAAGAATTTCAAGTCGATGGAGGAGCGCCAGCGTTGTCGGGGTTGTTTGTTGAAGTAGGGCCTACCGCAGTGTCATCCAAATCTTCATGTTCATCATTTTCACGCGATGAAGAATAAGAACTGGCCACCAGATCAGGAACTTTGACTCTCTTGAATTTCTTCGGAGGTGGTGCAGACCAGTCAAATGCTTCCTGGAGACCCATAGTCTTCAGTTCTTCCGCGGAATATACATGAGTGAGAAGAGCCCAGGTGCGGTTGAGGGTTTCATGAAGGTGATACTGATTTTTCTTCACTGCATTATGGGTTGAGGTCATGTTGTGAAGAATTGCAGCAAATTGACATTTCACCCATTTGTGATTGCGATCAACCTTCTGATGAAGACTGAGGAGTAACTCACGGTCAGTCATCACCCTGGGTGCTGTTGCTTGAGGCTTTTGCTTGGCTGATGTATTTGCGGCAGTGTCATGTGTTGCAGAATCATCATTGGTGGAGTAACATGTAGCTAGACGGAATTGACCATCCAATGGACGAGTGCCTTCATCGATCACAGCAGCTGCCTTGCCCTTATCATCAGATTATGAAACTGGTCGCTTGAGGACTTCAATGGGCGGCAAGTAGCTACCATGGTTCAGAGTGTCAGCCCTGTAATTCAGTGAAGATCTTGCCCTTATGAATCTCATAATCCAAGGCGCATAGGGCTTCAGCTCAAAAGGTGACATAGCAACATTAGCCAGAGTCCTCATGAAGAAATCATGGAAGTTGACGGGAACGCCATGAATGATATTGAAGAGCATGTTCTTCATGATGCCAACGACATCTTCATCATTTGAGTCGTGGCCTTTGATAGGACTCATTGTCTTCGTCAGGATTCGATAGACAGTCCGAGGCACATACAGCAATTCCTTGACGAGGAATTTGGTTCGAGGGGCCTGCCCTGGCTTCAAAGGCTTCATGAGCACTTGCATATAATGATCTGTCAGTTCGTGGTCATTGTAGATGCAACGTGCACTGTCATGGGGAGGATCAAGAGGAAGGACACGAAGCAATTCAGTTGCTGGTGCCTTATAGTGAGTGTTTTTTGTCATCCAATCCAGCACCCATGAATTGACATCTTCAGCATCTCCGGTGATATGCAAAGTGGCATAGAACTGAAGGATGAGTTCTTCATTCCAATCACAGATATCAGTGCAGAAATTCAGTAGTCCTGCATCGTGAATAACTCGGAGGACTGGCTCGAAGCACGGCAGAGATTCCATATCCACATGAGGAATGTGCTCATGATCGAAGATTTTGTCCTTGTCAAAGAGCACTGAGGAATAGAAGTTGGCTTGAGTAGCAGTCCAGAAACGTCTTTTCCTTATGCGAGCAGAGTCATATGGATTGTAATCAGTGAAGAACACATGCTCAGAAAAGAAGTCTTCAGCCTTGAATTTTTGCTTGCTAGAGAACGAATTCTTCGGTTTGGGCAGAGGAGTGTCAGTGATTTGCAGCACAACCTCAGGAATGACGATCTCAGGTGCTTCAGGCTGAGGAATTTCTGGTTCCTCTTCTTGTGCAGTTTGGGGATCAGCAGCAGGTTCTTCAGCACTAGCGGCGGGAATCTTTTCATGAACAGACGATGTGGGATGAGTTTCTTCAGAGCCCATTTGAACAGTTGTAGCCGGGGACTGAGGAATTTGTTGAATAGGAGTGAAGAGAGGAGTATTGGGATGCTGACTTTCCCAAAAGTCATCGTTCATTACAGGTGTAGTGCATCCAATATCCACATCTTCATCTTCTTTTTCAATTTCCTCAACACCAGCCTCTTCAGCTGTGAACTGAGGCATAGGTGAGGAAACGACTGGCGTTGAAGGGAATGTTTCCACTTCAATTTCTTCATCAAACTGCTCTGAGGTAGCAACAGAATGATTTTCTTCATCAGATCCGCTTGGGATCTTGTAGTCTTCTCCATAAGGAACAATTTCCTTTGATGACATGGAGGAAATCGGAATGGCATCAATAGGATTTTCAAGCGAGCTGGTCATTGGCTTCATTTTCTTCGCGGCCGAAGAATTTGACGCAGCTGATGCTTTCCTTTTCTTCACTGCAGCTCGCTCTGCAGCCTTGGTCTTCTTCACTTCATAAGCAGAAGGAAGAATTGGAGTTGGTATTGGCGCAGGAGGAGCTGAGGACTGTGGTTCATTTTCTTCAGGCGCAACTGGTGTAGTTGCCCTGATCACTTCAGTTTCTTCAGGCGCACCACTAGTGGATGCCCTGGGAATTTCTTCAGTGGCTGGAATGGAGTCATCAGCCCTGGAACTTGTATTCTCATCAGCAGGCTGAAAGTCATCAGCAGCGCTAGCATGTTCTTCAGCAGGCTGAGCAGAGTCTGCAGCCTGAGGATTTTCTTGTTGCGATGAGGCTGCAACAGTTGTCATTTTCTTCGTCAAATTGACGAATCTCACTTTGGCTCCTTGCCAATCAGCATGGTATGCATCAAAATCTTTGCTGAGGGCTTGGATCTCAGATTGAGCCTTGAGAAGTTCTTCAGGAGTTAGTCTGACAACGTTCTTCTTCAGAAGCTTCTCCTTTCTGGCTTGTGCTCTCTTTATCTCACGAGCCTTTTCAAACTTCCATTTCTCTTGAGCGATGAAATGGGTTAGCATATGACTTTGACCAGGAGTCAGAGGCAGATCAGGCATTGGAGTGTTTGGATCCTTATGCCATAAGTCAATGTAGTCGAGGATCTTCTTCGGATCCAGAAGCAGGGGCACATGTGTTCCTTTGGCTCTAGCGGCCTTTGCTTGTCTGTCTCTGATGATTTCTGCAAGTTCTTCATCAGAAGCCTCGTCATCAGAGGGCACTTGGAAAGCAACCTGTTTCTTTCTTGGACTTGGCCGAGGACCGCGTCCAGCTGTTGCTTTTGTCTTCAGCAGAGTGGGGCCTGATGAGGACATTGGTGCAGCTGAGGAACTCGCTGAGACACCAGAAGCAATTGAGAAACCCTGAGTCCTTTGACATGTAGCCAGATGCACAGGAGTTGAGGACTTGGAGGGAGCTGCTGAGGACTTTGGTGGAGCAGCAGTAGTCTGAGGAATTTGCCGTGAGGGCGCGGCTGAGGAACTTGGCCGTGAGGGTGCTGATGGTGAAGCACTTGGCTTGCGAGCAGGCATCTTCGGCATTGATTTCCTCGGCTTGACCGAGGTCTCAGCGGCAGCAGCAGCAGTAGAATCCTCATTGAATTTCCTCACTGCCTCCTTGGCTTGTCTTGCCAATTTAGCTTGGCGCCTAGCCCATTCTTCAGGAAAGTCTTCACCACTTTTGATGCTAGTGGGATCAGCAACTTGGCCAGGTGCCAATGGAGCTCTTGGGCATGGAGGATTTAAGGCGAATTTCTTCATGTACTTTGGAGTAACATATCGATATTCCCTCCATTCTCGTGCCCATCTTCGTTCAATCCTCTGAATGCGCACTTTGTGCTGATTCTTGTTTTCTTTGCCAAACTTGGCTTCATCAGGTGTGCAATAATCCTTGTATATTTCATCAGGGATCTCGAAAGAAGTCATGACCTCTGGTCTCTTTCCTCCTTTCTGCGGTCTCTTTCCTTCAGCCATTTTCTTCAGATGAGGAATTTGAACAATTGAACACTCTGAAGAAGTATGCAGTTTTTCTTCGAGGAACGCTGCAAATGAGTTAAGTTGATGAGAACCTAGTGATTCAGCAGCGGACATGAGCACCTGTGAACAGAGTGTAGGTGCGAGGAATTTGGAGAGGTCATATGCGTTCTCAGAAGATTTTTCGAAAAGATAAGTTTTGAGGAATTTGACCAGTTGAGCCTTGAGGAATTTCACTAAGCGTTCTTGTCTTAGGTTCCAGAGTTGTACAGATCGAAAACCCGCACAATTGAGGAATCTTGAAGAAATGAATGCTTAGAGAGATGGATCAAGAGCATACAGTGTGTGAGGTCTTCATATGTGAAGATTTGAAGAATAATACACCTTTGAGGATTTCCAGAAAAGTTTGAGAATCAAAGCGAGTAATAAAAGTGACTTTTAATTACCCGAACTGAAGAACACGACGAACAAAGATGAACAGCGATGAAGTTCGTCAAGTTAGATCTCCCACGCCCTAACTTGGCAGAGGGAGACGACTACGGCGGCGGCGGAGTGAAGATTTCCGCAGCCGGCGCGAGTACGATGGCGACGAGGTCGAGGCAGTGAAGCTCTTCCTCACCGGCGGCGATGGAGTAGCGGCGGCGCTAGGGTTTGAGGAGAGCTCGAGCAGGAGACAGCGACCGAGCGGAGTAAATGAAGTAAGGAAGGGGAGAGGGGTATTTATAGCCACGGTAAAAACTGTTAGCCCGAAGATTTTGGGATGAACATGCCCCTGCCCTTTCTTCTTCACGCGGCATGTGTCACCCACGTACTGTGCAGTTGAGATCGTGTAAGATCGTGGGTGAATAAAATAATGCATCATGGGATGCGGAACGGTTTGAGCGGTAAAACCGAAAATCTGGATAAGATTTGTTTTAAAATTTCGTTCGCAATTTCTTCAGCTGACAAGGACACAATGAAGACTTTGAACGAGTTTCAATCAGAATGCACATGAAGAATTTGTGAATAGATTGGGTTGAGTGTAGCATAGAGGGGGAAGGGTCCGATCACATTCACTTAGCAGAAATCGCAACTTGAAGAAATAGCAATAAGTGAATGCTGTAGAGGACATAAACTCACATATATATATATATATATATATATATATATATATATATATATATATAGCCAATGAAGAAAAACAACGGAAACAGTGAAGATTTTGCAAAGTTGAAGAATTTGAAAGACTGAAGAATTTCAAAAATGAGGAAAAACTCAAATGGAAGATTTTCAACTTTTGTGGTGGCGTGACCCACCGTATAAGAATGATGATTTCAGACACCACGTACAATTGTCGTAGGGTTCTGAGAATCAAATTCTTCATTAATTTCTTCACACTTAGAGTGTTATTCTTCATTGATTGAGGAAAAATGTTTCTTCATGTGTTGCACATCTAAGTCATCAATTCTGCATAAGGGTTAGGATGTGTGTCCTTTTCAAAGAACATTCAAAGATTCTAAGATATTTAGCTCACACCGCAACTTGCTAAATCTCTTCTTGTCCAAGGGCTTGGTGAAGATATCAGCTAGCTGTTCTTCAGTCTTCACATGCTCGATGGAGATGTCGCCCTTCAACACATGATCACGAAGAAAATGATGACGAATCTGGATGTGCTTAGTCTTCGAGTGCTGAACTGGGTTGTGAGCAATCTTGATGGCACTCTCATTGTCGCAGAGGAGAGGCACATTCTTCACGTTGATGCCATAGTCCTTGAGGGTTTGCTTCATCCAAAGCAGTTGAGCACAGCATGAGCCAGCAGCAATGTATTCAGCTTCAGCAGTAGACAGTGATACGCAGTTCTGTTTCTTCGAGGACCAACATACCAAAGATCGTCCGAGGAAATGACAAGTGCCAGATGTTGACTTGCAGTCCACACGATCACCAGCATAGTCAGAGTCAGAATATCCAATGAGGTCAAAAGCAGAGCCCTTGGGGTACCATAATCCTAGTGTTGGTGTGTGAGCTAGATATCGAAGAATATGCTTCACAGCCTTATGGTGTGATTCCTTCGGTGCAGCTTGAAATCGGGCACACATGCAAACACTAAGCATTATATCTGGCCTAGATGCACATAAGTACAATAAGGAACTGATCATGGAGCGGTATACCTTGTGATCGAAGTCAATACCATTTTCATCAGTGCATAGATGGCCATTTGTGGGCATAGGAATTTTGACGCCTTTGCAATCTTGCATGCCGAATTTCCTCAGTACATCTTTGAGGTATTTCTCCTGAGATATGAATATGCGATTGCGCTGCTGACGAATTTGAAGACCTAAGAAGAATTTCAACTCTCCCATCATAGACATTTGATATTCTTCACTCATCATATAGGCAAATTCATCACTATATCGTTGGTTAGTACAGCCAAAGATAATATCATCAACATATATTTGGCACACAAACAGTTCACCATCATATGATTTAGTAAAAAGAGTATGGTCGAGTGAACCGGGTGTGAAGCCATTCTTCACGAAGAATTCCTTCAATGTATCATACCACGCCTGAGGGGCTTGCTTGAGGCCATAGAGAGCCTTATTGAGTCTGAAGGCTTTGTCAGGATTCTTTGGATCTTCAAAACCTGGGGGTTGAGCAACATATACTTCTTCCTCAAGCTTACCATTGAGGAATGCACTTTTCACATCCATTTGATATAAGATGATATCATGATGGTTAGCGTAAGCAAGTAATATGCGAATAGCCTCAAGTCTAGCAACAGGTGCAAAAGTTTCATCGAAATCAATTCCTTCAACCTGTGTGTAGCCTTGAGCTACTAGTCGTGCCTTATTCCTCACCACAAGGCCATTTTCATCTTGCTTGTTGCGGTAGATCCACTTTGTGCCAATGATATTATGCTTGCGAGGATCTGGGTGATTGACCAATTCCCAGACATTGTTCAGCTCGAACTGATGTAATTCTTCTTGCATAGCCTGAATCCACTCCGGCTCCAGAAAAGCTTCATCTACCTTAGTGGGCTCTGTGATAGAGACAAAAGCATAGTGCCCACAAGAGTTAGATAAATGTGATGCTTTTGAGCGTGTAAGAGGACCTGGTGCGCTAATGTCATCGATGATCTTCTCCACTTGCACTTCTTTTGCAACGCGTGGATGAGTTGGTTGTCGCTGAGGATTTTGATCAGCATTTTCTTCAGCACCATTTTCCTCATCTTGTTCTTCAGGTGCATCAGCTCGACGTTCTTCATGAACAGGAATGAATTCTTCAGCAGATTCTTCAGTAGGAATGACATCCTCAGTTGCCTTGAGCTTGATAGCATCTTCAGGTGCTGGTTCATCTAACACAGAAGGTAGGTGCTCTCTTTGCGAGCCATTAGTTTCATCGAACCGCACATCTACAGTGTCAACAATCTTGTGAAGAACAATGTTGAAGACTCTGTAGGTGTGCGAGTCCTTTCCGTAACCAAGCATAAAACCTTCATGTGCTTTCGGTGCAAATTTATAGTTGTGGTGAGGATCTCTAATCCAACATTTAGCACTGAAGACTTTGAAATAACTCACATTGGGTTTCTTGTCAGTGAGGAGTTCATAGGCAGTCTTCTTGAAGAATTTGTGAAGATATACTCTGTTGATGATGTGGCAGGCAGTATCAATTGCATCAATCCAAAAACGCTGAGGCATTTTGTATTCATCAAGCATAGTGCAAGCCATCTCAACAAGAGTTATGTTCTTGCGCTCCACGACGCCATTCTGCTGAGGAGTATAGGGAGCAGATAACTCATGAGTAATACCAAGTTCATCAAGATATGCATCAAGACCAGAATTCTTGAACTCAGTTCCATTGTCACTTCTGATATGCTTGATCTTCACACCAAAGTTGGTTGAAGCCCTCGAGGAAAATCGTTTGAAGACTTCCTGCACTTCATGTTTGTAAGTAACAATGTGTACCCATGTATATCGAGAATAATCATCAACAATGACAAAACCATATAAAGATGCATCATTAGTGACTGCTGAGTAATGATTAGGTCCGAAGAGGTCCATGTGAAGCAATTCGAATGGACGGGTAGTGGTCATGATAGTCTTCACTGGATGCTTGGCCTTGGTCATTTTTCCGGCCTCACATGCTCCGCATAAGTGATCCTTGAGGAATTTGACATTCTCAATGCCAATGACATGCTTCTTCTTCGCAAGCGTGTTCAGATTCCTCATGCCTACATGACCAAGTCGTCGATGCCATAGCCAGCCTTCTGAAGCTTTTGCAAGTAGACATACGGCTGGTTGTGGTCCTGTAGAGAAATCAACAATATACAGATCTCCTCTCCTAAAGCCTTCGAAGACTTTGGAATTGTCAGCTTCCATAATCACAACACAACGATATTT
Source organism: Triticum timopheevii (assembly GCA_963921465.1). Classification (NCBI taxonomy): domain Eukaryota; kingdom Viridiplantae; phylum Streptophyta; class Magnoliopsida; order Poales; family Poaceae; genus Triticum; species Triticum timopheevii. Next base: position 367,590,266 of record OY997272.1, on the reverse strand, counting down.
GCCAAAGACAACAACCATATCAAGGTCACAAAGCATTGAGACTGACATGAGATTGTATCCTAAGGACTCAACAAGCATGACTTTGTCCATGTGCTTATCCTTAGAGATAGCAACCTTACCAAGACCCAATACCTGACTTTTGCCTTTGTCAGCAAAGATGATATGCTTCAGTGGTGACGGTGATAAGGGAGCATCCATCAATAGATTCTTGTCACCAGTCATGTGATTTGTACATCCACTATCAAGGACCCATTCAGTGGTTTTCGGTTGATCATCCTGCAGATGAATTAGTGTAGCTTACAATCTCATATGCTTCATCAGTGAAGAATATGATATCAAGTTTATCAGATGAATTTCATCAAGCAGTAAACAGATATAGCAGTATTAGGACGTGTGAAATGAAATTTCATTTCATCATGATTCGCCTGCGTCCCTTCAGGCATTTTTGTCAGGTCCCCAGCAAATTCTTCAGACGTTAGAGCACGTCTGGAGACCTGACCCTGCAGAAGAGATTAGTTCTTTTTCTTCACCACCCACATCTGGAGGTGTGGCAAAGAGTTCATCATTCTGCGAGCACCATGTGAGAAAGGTGGCAAAGATGCCAAACCATTTCGTTTCACATAAGAGGGGTTAGGGTAAGCATATGAACAAGCAGAGTAATTCTTCGAGGACTTATGAACATAATGGTTTGAAGAATAATGCACATATTCATAGCCCTTAGCTCTACCCTGCGAGACAGAGTTGTTAGCACAATGATAATCATATGAGGACTTTGATCCATGTGAGGAATTTGATCCATGTGAAGAATTTGGTCCATATGAGGACTTGGATCCATATGAAGAATTTGGTCCATATGAAGAATTTGATCTGGGGTTCCTGTTCTTCACAGGTGGTGTCATGAGGACATTCACCTGAAGACTTTCAACACAACTTTTGGGAACCCAGATTTTCTTCATAGGGGAACCGTTCCTGCAGTTAGTGCCAACATATCTAGCAAATACTTCACCATTCTGATTTTTGAACAGTTTATAGTTGGAGTCAAACGAGTCATCAGAAGAATGAGGAGATTCACATGTAAAGCCAGTTAAGTTAGATGGATCAACTGGAGGTCCCTTTGCAGCAACCCATGAGGTTTTGGGGTACTGCTCAGGCTTCCAATATGTTCCATCAGCATTGAGTTTCCTCTCAAAGGCAATACCCTATTTCCTAGGGTTTCTGTTGAGGATCTGCTTTTTGAGCACATCACAAAGTGTCTGATGCCCTTTGAGGCTTTTGTACATGCATGTCATGTACAATTCCTTCAGCCCTGCATTGTCAGTGATACAATGTCCTCAGGTGAGGAATTAGTGATAGCAGAGGCAGATGAAGAATTTGTAACATTTGAAGCATTTGAACATTCAGGTGAAGAATTAGCAGATTCACGTTCAATGCACTTTAAGCATGGGGGAACAAATTCTTCCTGAGAAGCGCTGATTTGTTGAGCTAGTAATGAATCGCGCTCCTTCTGAAGATCTTCATAACACACTTTTAGCTTTTCAAGATCTTCCTTTCTTTGAAGAGATTCAAGAGAAAGCTTCTCATGATCTTGCTTTTCTTGAAGAAATTCATAAGAAAGTTTCTCATGATCAGACAAGAGAGAGTTATGATGACCTTGAAGGTTATCAAACCTAGACTGAAGTCTCTGAAGATTTTCAGTCAAGGCTTTAGTGTGATCCATTTCTTCACCCAACATATCATCACTTTTATCTAGCATGTTTTGAACCTTTTCAAGAGCTCGTTGTTGTTTCACAGCAATCTTAGTAAGTTTAGAGTAGCTGGGTTTGAGATCCTCATCAGATTCATTTTCACTAGAGTCAGAGGAGTTGTATTTGAGTACCTTAGCACCTTTCGCCATGAAGCAATAGGTGGGAGCGTAGCCATCATTATCTTCATCAGGCTTGTCGGTGGAGTCAGTTTCTTCAGTGTTGAAGATGGACTTGCTGACGAAGGCAGTAGCAACGGCCAGACTCGCCACACTAGACTCAGATTCTTCAGACACCTCCTCTTCATCATTTTCCTCAGATTCAGCTTCAAAGTCCATCTCCTTGCCAATGAATGCCCGAGCCTTCTTGGAGCTGCTCTTCTTGTGAGATGAAGACTTCGAAGATTTTGATGACGATGATTTTGACGATTTCTTCTTCTTCTTCGCATTATCAGAACTGTAATCCTTGTATTTGTTCTTCTTCATTTCCTTTTCCCACTGAGGACAATCTTGAATATAGTGACCAGGCTTCTTGCATTTGTGGCAAAGCCTTCTCTTATAGTCACTGGATGAGGAATCACTGCCTCTTGAGGATTTTCCAAAGCGACCACGTCTTGTGAACTTCTGGAATTTCTTCACAAGCAGTGCTAGATCCTGGCTCAATTCATCAGGATCACCAAGGCTACTACCAGAATCCTCATATTCAGATTCAGACACAGCCTTGGCCTTCAGGGCACGTGGTTTTCCATAGTTTGAGCCATAGAGATCTCTCTTTTCAGCAAACTGGAACTCGTGAGTGTTTAGCCTTTCAAGGATATCAGCAGGATCAAGCGACTTGTAGTCAGCACGTTCTTGTATCATCAGTCCTAGAGTATCAAATGAGAAGTCAAGCAATCTCAACAGCTTCTTCACAACTTCATGATCAGTGATGTCAGTGGCACCGAGGGCTTGAAGCTCATTTGAGATGTCAGTGAGGCGATCAAAGGTTTGTTGGACGTTCTCATTGTCGAGTCTTTTGAAGCGGTTGAAGAGATTCCGAAGAACATCGACTCGAGAGTCACGCTGAGTTGAAACTCCTTCATTTACTTTGGACAACCTATCCCAGATAAGCTTAGCAGTTTCCAAAGCACTCACTCTTCCATACTGTCCTTTGCTCAGATGACCACATATGATATTCTTCGCTTGAGAATCGAGTTGTTTGAATCTCTTCACATCAATAGCGTTCAGTGAGGGAGTGACAGAGGGGACACCATTTTCCACAACATACCAGAGATCGTTATCAATTGCCTCAAGATGCATTCGCATCTTGTTCTTCCAGTAGTGGTAGTCCGTTCCATCAAAGGTAGGACACCCAGCCGAGACCTTGATCATACCTGCGGTCGACATAACTAAAACTCCAGGCAGTTAAACCAAAATCACACAGAACAAGGGAGTACCTCGCTTTGATACCAATTGAAAGTGCGTTATATCGAGTAGAGGGGGGTGAATAGGCGATTTTTATGAATTCTTCACTGAGGAATTTGCTGGTGAGGAAATTCCTTAGCGAAGAACTACTTGCAGCGGAATAAGTACTCAGAAGGAAACATAACAAGATACAAACATAGTCATCATGAAGAAATGAAAACTAGCACAGAGTACAGAAAGTGTAAACACAGGATAACAAGATGAAGACGGAAAGACTGAAGAAATTGAACTGAGGAATTTGTGAAAGTCTTCAGTCAAAGTCTTCAAGCATAGATATGAACAATGTACATCACAGTAATGTGGAAATGAAAGAGTTGAGGAAATAGAACCAGTTAGTTGGTGAATACAATGATTTGGTAAACCAGTTCCAACTGCTGTCTCAGTTGTACGTCTGGTTGGAGCGGCTGAGTATTTAAACTCGAGGACATGCAGTCCCGGACACCTAGTCTCTGAGCCGCAACTCAGGAAACCCAGTCCTCACCGTATTCTCCTTGAACTAAGACCACGCAGGCCTCGTCCAATCACTCGTGGTAAGTCTTCAGGTGACTTCCAAACCTTCACAGACTTGGTCACTCGGTGATCCACAATTCCTCTTGGATGCTCTAGACCTTGACGCCTAACCGTCTGGAAGAAGCACAGTCTTCAAAGGTAATAAGCGTCGGATCCACGCAGGATCAATTTCTTCAGTGATGCTCAATCACTTTGGGTTTGTGGGGGTTTGGTTTTGGGATTTTCCTTACTTGATGATTTTCGCCCAAAGTCCTCGGAGGATGGGTTGCTCTCAGATGACAAGTATCAAGTTCTCTCGGAGCAGCCAACCAACTAGTGGTTGTAGGGGCGGCTATTTATAGCCTAGGGAGCAGCCCGACATGATAAGACATAAATGCCCTTCAATGATATGACCGTTAGGTGGATAAGATATTTTGGACAGCCGGCGCGCAGCACAGCAACGGTCGGAAATTTGACTCTCAAATTCCTCAGGGCTATCATGATCCTCACTGTGTAGGTAATTCGCACTGGCGAATTCCTAACTCCTCAGTCAGAGCAAAGTCCTCAGTGACCAGAAGAACTGCGTCTCTGTCACTGAAGAAATTGACTGAACTGTATGAGATTTCCAATGGCTTCACTCGAAGGGATTGGTAGGTGTAGGATTTTGAGTTGAGCATCACATGGAAATTTTTCCTTAGTATTTCCTCGACCCCCTTTAACAGTACGGTGTTTCCTATGACTCAAGAAAGAGAAAATGAAACTACGAAAACAAAAGTCTTCACGCTCCATATTCCTCGAATGAATACCAAGTCTTCAAGGTCACACCAATTTCTTCACTTTCAAAGTCTTCAGAAAGTCTTCAGAATATCAAAGTCTTCAGTCGAAGAACTTCATTTTTAGGGGTCGAATTTCTCTGTAAATATCAAACTTCTCATAGACTTATAGACCTGTGTACACTCACAAACGCATCAGTCACTTAACCTATAAGTCTTCAATACACCAAAATCACTAAGGGGCACTAGATGCACTTACAGAACTTTGCCCTCAGGCCGACCTAAGTCCAAAGTTCATGTTTGGCTTGTTGTTTGTGGTAGTTTTGAAGGTTACCACACTTGGGTTTGGTGTTAGGTGCAGTAGAAATGATTTCACACTCCGGGTAAGTTTCTGGACAGTAGCTTTGAGAGCTTACTATGGTCAAACACTGGGAGTTGAGGCCTGGGCTTTGGAGGCTAGCAATCATCTACTAAGGTGATGATGCACAAGAAAAACCAGCTACAATGGAGCAAGTAAAATGGTAGTTGCTGTAGAAACTACCATTTCTATCCAGAACAGAAAATATTTTCTGTAGCCAAAATATTCCAAAAAGTGATGAAATATTTTTGCTCAAAAAGGTGCCCTAGGGTTCAAAGAATAATTGGGATTTTTGTCAGAATTTTATGGGCAAGAAAAATTGGGGTTGCTTTGGAGCACATTGAGCTAGCTAGGGTTTAAGAGAGGGAAATGAATATTTTTCATTACAGAAAAATATTCCAAACATTATTTTGAGTTGAACCAGAGAGGGAATGATGGTTAGAGAGGGAAATGAAGCACTTGGGTGAAAGCCAAGGGGTACCCAAGTGTTTAAGTCCATATGAAAAGATTCAAAACTCCAAGTTTCAAATGCAAACCAACTGAAAATCAGGCAAAGAATAGAGGGCAAAAACCAGGATGTCACAAACCTCCCCCACTTAGAATGAATCTCGTCCTCGAGATTCGGTTGCTTGGGAAAACCAGTTTGGGTATTGTGCCTTTAGAAATTCTTCCCGTTCCCAAGTTGATTCTGACTCTGTATGATGCTCCCACTGGACTTTGTAGAACTTCCTTGCCTTACTACGAGTGACCCTTTCCATCTGATCCAAAATTCTAACCGGCCTCTCTTCGTATGCTAAATCCTTTGCCAGCTCTATTTCAGTCAGAGCAGTCTTTTTCTCAGGCGGCGATATGCATCGCCTCAACTGTGAGACTTGAAACACGTTGTGCACGTCCGACAATTCCGGGGGTAGTTCCAACTGATATGCAACAGTGCCCACTCGTGACATAACGGGAAATGGACCAATAAATATGGGTGACAACTTTCCACGAGTCTAGAATATCTTGATTCCTTTCATAGGTGTGACTCGAAGGTATACGTGTTCTCCGGGTTCAAAACTGATCTGTCGGTGATTTGCATCATAATAACTCTTCTGACGAGATTTGGCCAATTACAATCTGTCTCTGATTTCCTTGACTTGTTTCTCGGCTTCCATCATGAGATCTGTTCCGAAAATACGGCTATCTCCAGTTTGAGACCAATTTAAAGGAGTGCGGCACTTGCGGCCATACAAAGCCTCATATGGTGACATCTTTAAACTGGTCTGGAAGCTGTTGTTATACGAGAACTCAGCATACGGCAGACAGTCTTCCCATTTAGGTCCTTGGGCCAAAGCATAGGCTCGCAACATATCTTCGAGTATTTGGTTTACCCACTCTATCTGTCCATCAGTTTAAGGATGATAAGCAGTACTATATTTCAGCGCTATCCCCAAGGCTTGATGGAGATGTGACCAAAAAGCGGAGGTAAAAAGTGAACCTCGATCAGAAGTGATGGTTCGGGGTACTACTATTCTGGATACATAGAGGTGTGCAAGTTGATCCGCTCGATATGTGGTTCTGATCGGGATAAAGTGAGCAACCTTGGTTAAGGTGTCCACTATGACCCAGATTGCGGCATTGCCTCAATGGGTCTTAGGTAGCCCTGTGATGAAATCCATGCATACATCATCCCATTTCCATTGTGACATTGGCAGCGGTTGGAGAAGTCTGGTTGGCTTCTGATGCTCTGCCTTCACTTTGTTGCATATGTCGCAACAGGCCACAAAATAGGCAATGTCTTTCTTCATTCCATCCCACCAGAATATTTGTCGAAGGTCTTCATACATTTTCATACCTCCAGGGTGAATAGAATACGAGGATTCGTGTGCTTCTGACAGGATTTTCTGCTTCAAATCCGCTTGATTGGGTACACAAATCCTCCCACAGAAGTGGATGGTGCCGAATTGATCCTTCGAGAATTCTGAAGTTTGTCCTGCTATCATATTCTTGGCACGTTTCTGCAGATCGATGTCATTTGGCTGGGCCTTGTGTATCTCTTCCTCAAGTGTGGGGGTAACTTCCAAAATATTAGCAAGACCAGCATCAACTATGACGAGGTTGAGCTGAGAAATCTCCTCTTGAAGTTCAGGAGGCAAGGATTCCAATATGACATTTAGGCTGACAGACTTTCGACTGAGTGCATCGGCAACCACGTTGGCCTTACCCGGGTGGTAATTTATTCCAAGATCATAATCCTTGACTAACTCAAGCCATCTTTGTTGACGGAGATTTAAATCTGGCTGAGTAAATATATACTTGAGACTTTTGTGATCGGTAAAAATTTGGCACCTCTTCCAGATGAGATAGTGTCTCCAAATTTTTAGAGCATGAACCACCGCGGCCAATTCCAGATCATGAGTAGGATAATTTCCCTCGTGGGGTCGTAGCTGCCGTGATGCATAGGCTACTACCTTGCAGTCCTGCATAAGTACGCATCCAAGTCCTTGTCTGGAGGCGTCACAGTACACATCAAAATTGCGGTAGATATCTGGAAGAGTTAATACAGGCACAGTTGTCAGCCGTATCTTTAGCTCATTGAAACTCTTCTCACAGTCCTTAGTCCCTTCAAACTTCTTATCATTTTTGAGCAGCTCCGTCATGGGTTTAGCAATCTTGGAGAAACCCTCAATGAAACGACAGTAGTATCCGGCTAATCCAAGAAAACTTCAGATCTGAGATACGGTTGTGGGCGGGAACCAATCGAGCACATCCTTTACTTTGCTCGGGTCCATGGCTATACCTTCGGCGGATAGCACATGCCCAAGAAATCCAACTTGGTTGAGCCAAAATTCGCATTTACTGAATTTGGCGTATAACTGATGTTCACAGAGTCGTTGTAACACTGCTCGGAGGTGTTCTTTGTGCTCTTCTTCACTTCTGGAGTAAATAAGTATGTCATCGATGAAGACTACCACGAACTTATCAAGGAAGTCCATGAATACTTTGTTCATCATATGCATGAAGAAAGCAGGGGCATTGGTGAGACCAAAGGACATAACTATATATTCATAAAGACCGTATCGAGTGGTGAATGTGGTCTTAGGAATTTCTTCCTTTTTAATCTTGAGCTGATGATATCCGGTCCGTAAATCAATCTTGGAGAATACCTTGGCCCCACTGAGCTGATCAAACAAGTCATCAATCCTTGGTAGTGGATATTTGTTTTTGATTTGACATCATTCAGCTGATGGTAATCCACACACGTGCGGAGACTACCATCCTTTTTGTCCACGAAGATAGCAGGTGATCCCCATGGTGAAGAACTGGGACGGATATATCCTTTCTTGAGCATGTCATCAAGCTGTTTCTTTAGCTCCACTAATTCTGATGAGGGCATCCGATAATACTTCTTGTATAATGGTGCAGTTCCAGGCACAAGATCTATTGCAACCTCAAGCTCTCGATCTGGTGGCATGCCTGGCAGTTCTTCTGGATATACATCAGGAAACTCACTGACCACAGGAATTAATTCCAACTCAGCCACTGCGGTGAAGACCATTTCTTTCTTGGGTATGCTTCTGCGAGCATAGAATTTTGTAGTCTGCCCTTCCTGGCTGGTCAAAGTGACTTCTCGGGTCGCACAATTTATGCATACTTGATATTGAGTCAGCCAATTCATACCCAAGATAACATCCAACTTAGCAGACTCAATAATTATCAAAGAAGTTGGAAAACAGACTCCATTGATATTGATTTCCAAGTTACGGCAGACTAGATTGCTCCTGATTAAGGACCCCGGGGTTTGTACCAGCATATTCTTTCGCAAAAGCAAACAAGGAAAAATTGTTTTGGGCGACGAAACTCCGAGAAATAAGAGAGTGGAAGCCCAGAGTCAAATAAAATCACTGCAGGTATGTTATTGATAGAAAACATACCAATGACGACTTCGGGGTTCTCTTGGGCTTCATCAGCAGAGAGGTGATGAATGTGCCCAGTGATGTTTTTCTCGTTCGGGCATGACTCCATAAAATTGACTTGTGGCCTAAATAGAGCATTCGCCTTGCTGTTCTTGGGACACTGCATGGCATAATGTCCGGTTTGCCCACAACTGAAGCAAGAATTGTTGCGCTGGTGCTCCTCTTGCACTGGGTTGGTCACAACATTCTTGACTTGAGTGGAGGTCTTGTTAACATTTTGTTACCAATTGGTCTTGTATTCCACCCGAGTCTGCTGCCAGGTACGAGCCTTCTGCACTGGTTGCCCTTCCTTCCTTGGCTCAAACTTGTTCTTGTGCTCGTTGTTAGCAGACTTATTATCTGATACAAGCTTGTGCTCCCTTTCAGCAATGAAAGCTTTGTTCACCAGTGTTTGGAAATCTGGGAAATCAAACATACTGAGAGTACACCGGAGTTGCGGGTTTAATCCACCAAGAAATCTGTCAATTTTTATTCCTTTAGTGGCCACGTCATATAGGGAGTAACCTGACAGATGATTAAATTTTCGCAAATATTCACCCACAGACTGATTTCCTTGGAGGAGCGCGAGAAATTCATGCTGCTTACTCTTCATAATTCCAGTAGGGATATGATATTTTCGGAAATGATCCTTGAATTTTGACCAGGTGATTTCTTCATCAGCAAGCCACATGGCTTTTTCATTTTCCCACCATATGGCACCAGCGCCTTCAAGATAATGAGTTGCAAATGGAACCTTATCTCCTTCAGTATGAGCAATCTCAAGTTTCTTCTCAATGGTTCGCAACCAATCGTCTGCATCCAAGGGGTCAATAACCTGACTGAAACTGGGAGGCTTGGTCCTTTGAAAATCTGACAACTTGGAATGATGACCGTTCTAATTTCCATTCTGTACAACCACAACTTGCACACTTCTTAATATTTCAATCAGATCATTATTCCGTCTTTCCTCAAACATACGCAGAATTTGCTCGGTGGAGGGCGGATTTGGCAGTGGAGGCGGTGGTGGAATGTAAGGCTCGGGGGAGTGTCCCGCCTGTCACGCGGGACGACAAACACGAGAACCCTCGCGAACGTTGCTACTGCCGCCTCCCCGCGTCATCCTATTGTGATTTTTTCCAAGGCAAAGCAACCGAGATGAGAAAGATTCAAAATAAATTAGGGAAAGCCAGCAACAAAAGCGCGAGAAAAACCGACATGACAAAGAAAATACGGCGAATGAAATAGAGTTCTAACATAATTATACATAGACTCATACATAAAAGATAACAACATGCCAGGTTCAACTACTCTCATACATGAAACGAAACCTCATGACTCGTACGAGTACACTCGTACACCATCCCGACGACTGCGAATACTCAGAAGCTCTACTGCTCTGCTGGTGCTGCGGGGTCCTCTCCTGAAGCGGACTCGGATCCTGAACTAACATGGTTAACTGAGACCTCTGGGTTAAAGGTAACACGACGACGCTGCCTCGAGGGCTCTCCCTCCGGGGCAGGTGTAGGGTGAAGCATCGGGGCTATAGGAGTAGCAAGAAGTGAAACCCACTCAGCAGGAGCACGGAGAGGACTCACGGTCGCGGTGCCCGAGCTACTCGGAGGAGTAACCGGTGGAACAGGGGAACTAGAACTGGCTAGAATATAAGGAGTAAATCCCACAAATGCTGGAGCAGTGACAGATCTAGTAGAGGCTAAAGCAGTACGGGCACGAGTCAGCTCTCGAGCCATCTCGTGGATCATAAGATAGCTAGTAGTGATATAACGAGAAAGGTGGCTAGCAACACTATCAGACTCCGGATCAATGATATGAAAACAGACACGACCATTATCGTGCAGAGAAGGATAGTAGTAGAAACCTGGGTGGTTCTGCATCCGGACCTCATTGTAACGAAGCTCGACAAGGACCCCGAATGCAGCAAACTGGACAGCCTGAGAAGCGGTAGAAGCGTAACCGCTTCAAGAGGTACAAGTGTAAGTGCTGGAATCGGAACTAGTGCACAGAGTAACCACAGTGAGATACTTATACATTGAGTCTTCTAGACGCTCCCGGTACACACGATAGGCTGGGTCGTCACCGAGGGGGTACAACCGACACCACACGTTACGAAGGAGATGTGGCGACGTGTACGGCATCAGCTGCAACTGGCACGGATACGGCACCGGAGCCATCTACACTCACAACCATTAGCAAGTTAGCATAAAAATAAAACAAGTGCATGCAATGCATCAACTAGTTAAAAATGCTACCGGCACTCAACTAAAACTCGTATCTAACGTCCAGCTAACATGTCGTAGTCTAGCATGGCCTACAGTCAGCGCGACTCTGATACCAAGCGTTATGGCACCCCGGCTCAGAGCAACCGGTTTACCATGCATTGCTAGCCCAGAGACCTTGTCTTCGGGCAACACACAATATCTTGGTACAGAAAACAACCGCTTTATTGATGCTAGCGGATCAAAGTTTATATTACAACAGGTGGGGAGGCCAAGCGGCACACACGGTGTGGCTGAACAATATGTACATTATTTAGTGAACATAAAGGGGCCTCGATCATAACAACTACACGGTAGCGGAACAACGTCGTAGCGGAACTCCATAGCACAGGGACACCGATGTGGACACGATCTAGACTCGGACAACACTCCTTTCCAACGAGACTTTCTTGAAATCTGGCATGACATGCTAGGTCAGTACATTGAATGTACTTGCAAGCTCACAACAAGCATAAACATAATGACAAACAATATCATGATAATTAACCAATTCATAATAATGCAACAATATATCCCACATGTTGTGATCATGCTCTTGTGATAAAAGTCCCTCGGACTAGCTTACCAACTGCGATTGCTCTTGGATCACAAATGTACCAACCTCAAGGTATCTACTAGAGAAATCTCGTGATCGTTCCGGCGATCACAACCACGACCAATATTTGGTCTTTAAACGGTGATCCTTCTGGCGATCACAACCACGACCAACACTTGGTCTAAAACAACAAGATGACCATTCCGTCATCATCAACAGTGCAAAGTTCATAACTTAGTGTGCAAAATTTATTAAACGTTGACCCATGGTGTGAACTTTCAAGCGTGTCTGTAACCATGGAATCGGCTATCGATAGATTAACACACTCTGCAGAGGTAGCACACTGCACCCACACCACGGAACCCATGGCCTCGCACTCCCATTCGGGTGGACCAACGGCATTCCGATGAAACCCCTCAATTGGCATGACACTCTCCCGGCCACTCCGGCTCACTCCCCATCGGGCTAGTCCTGGGTGGCCCCGTGTCTACCAAAGACACAATGACCACCGTCGTGGCCAAAACATAAATGATCCCACACGGAGACCCGGTACCATAAATTCAACAATGGGCACACAAGGTTATGTCTGCTTACCGGGCCAGGGCACCGCATGCCCATAACCTTCCCTAGTTGGAGGCACAGACCAGAGGCATGAGAACGGACCGAATAAAGGCCTTCCCATAAAGGCAAATGTGGTTGCACTGGGAAAAACTCGATTCAGTGGCACCATGACCCGGTCAACAATATATTCAAGTTGAGTTATTATCAGGTTCAACTTAACGTGAAAAATAACCGGTGTCATAACATGCCATGAAATGCAACTCTATCATATGCATCACGTATTAACGGAAATGACTGAGTCAACTATATCCACACTAAGCATAAGCATCAACAACTCATGACACTTCTCTGGTTAAGATTAAACCTCACTTTAACCAAAATCTTTTCTAGCAATTTTTACCATTTTCTCTCATGCAAGAAAATAACTCCACTAATTATTTATATCCATCACCATACACTTCTTTAATCACCCAAAATAAATCCTAGTTTCTTTACCAACTAAGTTCACTTCAAACTTTCTGTAAATCCAACATATTAACTCAGCAATTACCAGAATATAAATAACATAATAGTGATTTAAATGCATGGAATAAATCATTCATTCAAGTAGAAAATCACAAATATTGTAATGGCACCATGAAAATGTTGCTGTGGCTTGCCTTAGTGCAGATGAGGTACACAATCCTCCTGGTGATCCTCAAGCAAGCCTCACCCTCTGAAAATAAATTTAAACACACGAAGAAAATATCAAGAAACATTCTGAAATTCACCAGAAAATCTAGACAACAAGGAAAAATCTCATCTTTGGTGAGTTGCTAGATTTCTGTTCAAAGAACACAATGCAAAAAGAATCAATTCATTTGGACTTATGGTCAAACAGTTGTGGCTGTTTGAAGTTCTCTAGATTAAATTAAAATTTGAATTTAAATAGAACAAATTAGGGGGGGGGGGGTTGACGTCGAAGGCGTAAAAGCCTCGGGGCGCCACCACTCGTACCGCTTTGCGCGAGTACTGAGTGGCTAACTAGCGGGCCCCGCTAGTCAGGTGAGGTGGAGGGAGAGAGGGAAGCAGAGGACAGCGCGGCTTCGTCGGAGCGCATGCCGGCGACGAGGGCTCCTTGGCCAAAATGAGAGGGAGGGATCGAGAGAGGAGGCGGAGGCGCACCTGCCCGTACCCATAGAGTAGCTAGGGGTGGTCGGACGGCGCTGGAATCAGCCTCTCCAGTGGAGGCAGAGAGCGAAGGTCGCCGGGGACAAAGACGACGGTGACCAGAGGCAACTCCAGGGACTCCAACCAGGCAGAACGGCACCACCGGAGAGTGGCGGAGGCCCTGGAAGGGTTGCCAAGACCTGGGAGGGGCTGGAGCTGCGGAGACGAACCAAGGGGATCGCCGGCGAGCTCGAGCTCGGGGATGGCAGCCCGCGGCCTGCCCAGCCGGGCTACAGCTTTCTACGCGCTTGTGGAGTGTGTGGGAGTGGTGGATGGTGCTCGAGGAGGCTGGGGATGGCCCTATTTATAGCCAAGCATCAAGGGGGATCGGGCTCCGCCGGTGGACACCTGGCCACGGCGCCCGACAACGAACGGCGTCAGTGAGAGAGGGAGAAGAAGATGCAGCTCACGCGGGGACTGTGGGCGAATGGGGACGAGCATAGGGGCGAGAGGAAGGCGACGAGCACAGTGCGCACCACACTGTTGCATTGGCCGGACCGTACCCGTGCTCGCTGCGGTGAGCTCCGGCATCGGCGAGCGCCAGGAGGGAGTTAAGAAGGCTTGGACGAAGATTGTGGTGCGGTTTGGCATGCTCAGGCTGGCGGGGAAGCGAGCACGCGCACAACAGAGCGCTCGGCGGCATTCAGAGCGCGTCGGCTGCATGCCAGCACGCCTGGACAAACACGGTTACCACGTGAACTTTGCCCTCAGGCCGACCAAAGTCCAAAGTTCATGTCTGGCTTGTTGTTTGTGGTAGTTTTGAAGGTTACCACACTTGGGTTTGGTCTCAGGTGCAGTTAAAATGATTTCACACTCCTGGTAAGTTTCTGGACAGTAACTTTGAGAGCTTACTGTGGTCAAAGCACTGGGAGTTGAGGGCTGGGCTTTGGAGGCTAGCAATCATCTACTAAGGTGATGATGCACAAGAAAAAACCAGCTACAATGGAGCAAGTAAAATGGTAGTTGTTGTAGAAACTACCATTTCTTTCCAGAACAGAAAATATTTTCTGTAGCCAAAATATTCCAAAAAGTGATAAAATATTTTTGCTCTGAAAGGTGCCCTAGGGTTCAAAGAATAATTGGGATTTTTCTCAGAATTTTATGGGCAAGAAAAATTGGGGCTGCTTTGGAGCACATTGAGCTAGCTAGGGTTTAAGAGAGGGAAATGAATATTTTTCATTAAAGAAAAATATTCCAAACATTATTTTGAGTTGAACCAGAGAGGGAATGATGGTTAGAGAGGGAAATGAAACACTTGGGTGAAAGCCAAGGGGTACCCAAGTGTTTAAGTCCATGTGAAAAGATTCAAAACTCCAAGTTTCAAATTCAAACCAACTGAAAATCAGGCAAAGAAGAGAGGGCAAAAACTAGGTTGTCAAATATATCCTTAAATTGTTTCCGTTCTCATTAAAGGGTGATGGTAAAATATGGTTTAATTCTCTTGCTCCTAGTTGTGTGCGTAGTCCCCAGGATATGATTTATTACTTCTCTGTAAAATATTTCCCCACTCATAAGAAACAAGCTGCCTTAAGGGAAATATATAATTTTGTGCAAACTGAAGAAGAGAGTCGCCCACAAGCTTGGGGGAGGCTTCTCCAATTACTTAATGCTTTGCCTGATCATCCACTCAAGAAAAATAAAATACTTGACATCTTTTATAATGGACTAACTGATGCTTCCAGAGACCACCTGGATAGTTGTGCTGGTTGTGTTTTCAGGGAAAGAACTGGTGAGCAAGCTGAATTGCTATTGAATAATATATTGAGCAATGATAATGATTGGACACTTTCTGAACCAACTCCGAAGCCAACTCTGAAGAAAAGGGGTATTCTATTTCTCAATCCTGAAGATATGCAAGAGGCAAAGAAATCTATGAAAGAAAAGGGTATTAAAGTTGAAGATGTTAAGAATTTACCACCTATTGAAGAAATACATGGTCTTAATAACCCGACACGGGTAGTAAAGGTAAATTCTCTCTATAGATTTGATGAAGGTGATATTCCTCGCTATAAGTCTGCTAACCAATGCTTGGATGAGTTTGATAATTTTATTGTTAAATAAGAAGACTTCAATGCTTATGTTGGTAGACAATTGAAACGTAATGCTTATATGATTGAATACTTGAGTGATTATATGTCTAGAGTTAAAGGTGACCTTAAGCTTATTAGTAAACATGCATCCATGGTTACCACTCAAGTAGAACAAGTACTTAAGGCACAAGATGATTTGCTCAATGAGTTAAATAATAAGAAAAATGATAATGTTGTTAGAGTCATGACTAGAGGTGGTAGAAGGACCCAGGAACCTTTGTATCCTGAGAGCCATCCTAAGAGAGTTGATCAAGATTCTCAGAGAACTAATGTTGATGCACCTAGTCCTTCTAAGAAAAATAAAAATAAAAATGATAGGACTTTGCATGCTTCTAGTGAACCTGTTATTGACACACCTGAGAATCCCAATGACATTTCTATTTCTGATGCTGAAACACAATTTGGTAATGAACATGAACCTAGTGAGAATGTTAATGATGATGTTCATGTTGATGCTCAACCGAGTAATAACAATGATGTAGAGATTGAACCTGCTGTTGATCTTGATAACCCATAATCGAAGAATCAACGTTATGATAAGAGAGACTTCGTTTCTAGGAAGCACGATAAAGAAAGAGAACCATGGATTTAGAAACCCTTTCCTTTTCCTCCTAGCCATCCAAGAAAAAGGATGATGAGGATTTTGAGCGTTTAACTAATATGCTTAAAATGAATCCTTATGCCAAGTATATGAAAGATATTGTTACAAATAAAAGAAAAATACCGGAAGCTAAAATTTCCACCATGCTTGCTAATTATACTTTTAAGGGTGGAATACCCAAGAAACTAGGAGATCCAGGAGTACCAACAATACCATGCTCCATTAAAAGAAACTATATTAAAACTGCTTTATGTGATCTTGGAGCCGGTGTTAGTGTTATGCCCCTCTCTTTATATCGTAGACTTGATTTGAATAAGTTGACACCTACTGAAATACCTTTGCAAATGGCCGATAAATCAACTGCTATACCCATCGGTATTTGTGAGGATGTGCCTGTTGTGGTTGCAAACATTACTATTTAACAGACTTTGTTATTCTTGATATTCCCGAGGACGACAGTATGTCGATCATCCTTGGTAGACCTTTTCTAAATACTGGGCTGTTATTGATTGCAACAAAGGCAAGTTCACTTTTCATGTTAATGGCAATGAGCATACGATACACTTTCCGAGGAAACAACCTCAAGTTCATAGTATCAATTCTATTGGAAAAATTTCAACGATTACTATTGGAGGTTTTGAATTCCCTCTTCCTACTGTCATAAAGAAATATGATATTCTTATTTTTGGGGACATGCACATCCCCGTCGAGGTAACCTAGTGTTATTCGAAAATTCTCCGGTTTTATGTTATTCGGAAGAAGTTTGTTAACAAGACTTGATCAACCTTGTTAGTGGATTCCTTTTGATGAGCATGAGATGGATGAAGTTAGAAAGCACAACTCTCTGTACCCTCCTTTTACTTTCTGTTATTTAGATTAAATAAAGCAAAAATAGTATTTTTCTGTCTGTTTTCTGAGTTATCCATGCAATAAAAAAATACCCCGAAAATAAAAGTTCTCCAAATGTCCTAAAAATGAAGTATGGTTTTTTTTAGAATATTTAAGAATGTCTGGCACTGAGAACACACCAGGGGGACCCACCATTTGGCCACGAGGGCACAGGGTGCGCCCACCCCTAGAGCGCGCCCCTTGCCTCATGGGCCCCATGTGGACCCTCTCCACTTATTCTAGCACCCACTCACTTCGTCTTCTTCCAGAAAAATCCTCCCATAGCTCAAACCCGTGTTCTAGCTCATCTTGCTACCATTTTCGATCTCCTTGCTCAAAGCTCCATTCACAAAACTGTTTTGGGGGATTGTTCTTCGGTATGTGTGGCACCCCGATCTACTTGGAGCAGGGGGCCTTCGCACGCCAGCCCAGGATAACACCTGACGCGACAGGTCCATGATACAATATTCTAGGTACAAGAATATTCATCAAATACTGTCGGATTTCGGGTTCTGTCAGACCCTTGAGGTTCGAACACTGGGGTGCGCGCGGAGATTCAACCCTCTACCTGCCTGTTCCTCGCCGAATCGCTAGGGTCTAAACTACCAAACAGAACAACACAAGAGACACAAGATTTATACTGGTTCAGGCCACCATTGTGGTGTAATACCTTACTCCAGTGTGTGGTGTGGTGGATTGCCTCTTGGGTTGATGATGAACAATACAAGGAAGAACAGCCTCGCGAGGGTCTGCTCTTGGCTGGTGCGATGAACTGCTAGGAGGAGTTCAGTCGCCCTATCTACTGGTTTCATGGTAAGGATCAAGATGCCTCTGCTCGATCCTGATTGCCTCTACCCTGGGGGTGGCTAGTCCTATTTATAGGCGAAGGCCCTGGGCCTCTTCCCAAATATTGAGCGGGAAGGGCGCCAACAATTGGCCATTTTGAAGGGGAACAGCGGGTACACTTATCCTGACTAAAGTTGGTCCTCGCCTGTCAAAGGCTCTGGTGGTGACGCCGGCTTGGGCTCCACAATGACTTCCTTCCGGCCGTTGGGCTGGTCTTGGTCTTGTTGCACCGAAATGGACGCCTTTGCTTGATGCTCTTGCCTGCGCTTGCTCCCTTTGCACCAAAGAGGAAAGGAGGACACTGTGTGGGCTGACGCCCGACTGGCGCCCTTGGTCATCATGGCTCGCATCATGGGCACCTCGCGAGGTACCCCGCCTTGAACTCTCCGCCTCCTCATGAGCCAGCCCGACGAGGCCGTGCCTGAGGAAGCTCCTTGTCGTCCGCCCCGCGAGGCTTGGCCCCTCGCGAGGGTCTTGAGCTTGTGTTGATGAAGATGGGCTGCGCTGGGCCTCCTTTGAGCCACGCCGCAGGCCGCAGGCAGGCAAGTCTGGGGACCCCCGTTCCCAGAACGCCGACAGTAGCCCCCGGGCCCACGGCGCGCCCGAACTTGGCCGAGCAGAGAGGCGAAAGGGCAAGTGCGAAGCTTCGCGGGCCCTAACAGCCTGTGGCCTTGGGCACCGTGTGGCAGTTCATTGGACGTGGGCGCCTCTGCAACCGCGCGAGTTGATAAAGGAGCGGCATATTTCTAGCCCCCTTTACTTCCTCCAGTTGCTGCTCAGATCCCCTTTCTTGCGCCTCTCCTCCCTGCTTCCGAAATCTTCAGATCTACTCCATCCGCGCGCCCTAGCCAGTCATGGCGCCTCACCAAGCCCCGCCCGGAGCTTGGTACTCGCCTGCCTTGGACTCGCCAAATGTGTCAGAGGCGAGCCTTGCCCGGGTGCGCCAGATGGCAGCAGCGCAGGGCATCGACGGGACGAAGGCGTTCAAGGCCGTCTCTGCCATCCCTGAAGGTCGAGGGAGCACCTTCTACCCGCTCTTCGTGAGCGCCATCATCGCTGGTCTGGTGCCTCCCTTTTCTGAGTTCTTCTTCTCTGTCCTCCGCCACTATAATATTCAAGCTCTGCACCTCCATCCCAACTCTGTCCTTCTTCTGGCGATCTTCGCCTACTATTGTGAGGCTCACGTTGAGGTGAAGCCCTCGGTGGCCTTGTTGCGCCACTACTTCTCTCTCCAGACCTCCCGTGGTTCCGCCTCCGCGTGCGTGAGCTTCGTCGCGTACGGCGGTTCCATCGCCATTTCGAACCCTGGGAAGAGGATCGAGGGCTTCAGGAGCAACTACGTCTTGGTGGATGCTGGGCGCATCCACCCTCGGCTGATTCTGCCACGGAGCACCCCGCGAGCTCCGACGACTGGTCCCGAGTGGAGCTTCTGGATCCCCGCGTGAAGCTGGTGTTGGAGAAGATGGACGCAGATCTGAGGCCGGCCAGTGTGGCGACGGCGAAGCTGACCGGTGCATCGCTGCTGAGGGAATTCCTGGAGCACCAGCTGGCTCCGCTTCGCCAGTACTCACTTCCGATGTAGAGGCCCCACCCGAGCCCCGCGGTCTTGGCCGACGAGGATTTGGCTGTGGTCCTCCAGTCCTTGGTTGGGGGCGACGTGGCGAGGCTGGAGGGCGCTCCTACGCCCCTGTTCCTCCGCGAGGACTGGGAGCAGGTAGTGGGGTCCATGCCCGTCTTCAACGGGGACGGGCCCATGCCCGCGGAGGCTCCAGAGGACCTGGTGGACGTGTCCTCCGATGACTCCAGTGAAGAGAAGGAAGAAGGGGAGCGGGAAGAGAGGGTTGACTCCGAGGCGGAGTCAAGGGCTCCTTCCCTTCGGTGCAGGTCCCGCACTCTCCGCCTCCCTCAGAGTGAGGACATCGAGGATGAGGATGAGCAGGGCGGCGGGAGCCTGCCTCCGATCCCGAAGAAGGTCCGGACAGGGCTGATCCCCCGCGGGTCTGCCCCAGCCCCGAGGCAATCCGCAGGCGCGCCTCCTGCTCCCGAGCACCTTGAAGCTGACCCTTGCAGCCGGCTCTCGGGCTTTAAGTACGGCCGGAGGCTGCTTGAGCCCTCCAGCGACGACCTGTAAGTGCTTGATTCCCGTCTTGATTATTGTTTTGTTGCCGAGACTTGATGTTCGTATCTTCCGGCCAGGCTGGCGCCCGCGGCGAAGAAGTCGAAGACAGCTCCTGAGGTCCCATCCGTGGCAGTGCCTCTGCCCGAGAAAGAAGGTGACTGTGATGCGCAGGCCTCTCCTGCCCGGGCATCCTCGCGAGGCCAGGCTGAGCCTGCTGGGGCGAGCTCAGCCCCCTTGGCCCAGGCGACTCCCGAGGTGCCCTTGCCTGATGCCGCCACCACAGCCGTCGTGGCGCTGCAGGTTCTGTCTCAGAATACTGTGGTCACGCTGCCGTCCTCTCCTCCTACTCCACCGACCGCTGCTTCTCCGACTACTGCTCTGGATCGCGCCGTTGCCAGACTGGACCGTCTGCGGCAGGATCTTCTGGGCGCCGACCCTCGTCTAGTGGCCGGGCGCTTGGAGCTGGCTTCTGGCTGGATTCGCTCCGATGCTTCGATACGGGCGGCGCTGGTCCAGGCCTCGACGGCTTGCGACGAGGAGAAACAGGCCGTCCTTGAGGCGAAGGTTGCCCGTGATGCTTCCCTGGGTGAGGCGGCTAGTGTCCGGGGTCGCTGCGAGACGCTAGAGAGCGAGATGAAGGGCCTGCAGAACCAGCTTGTCGAGGAGGCCCGCCTTCGCCAAGAGCAGGAGGAGAGCATGAAGGCTCGCGAGATGGCCGTCAAGGACCTGGAGGCCAAGCTCAAGAGGCGCCGCGGCCACTTAGGTGCGCTGGAGCAAGAGCTGGAGGCGAGGAAGGTTGAGCTGGAGGGCAAGGCCCGGGTTCTCGCCGAGGATCGCATGGCCTTCGAAGGCTCGTACTTCGTTGAAGAAGCTTTATGATAGCGGCCTTGAGAGCCCGCTGGCCGGCGAGGAGGATGGCCCCGCCAAGCTGCTTCCCTTCCTGGTTCGCGCCCTTCAAGACGTCACCCTTGGCCTTGGCCCTACGGCTGAGGCTGAGGCACGCGTCTTGTCTTCTGCAGCGCTGACTCGGGTCTTCACCCACATCTATCTTCGTGACCCCAGCATCGACCTCGACAGCCTGCTGGAGCCAGTGAGCGGTGAGCGTGCCGCTGCCGCTGCTGAGGCCGTGAAGGGT
Organism: Triticum timopheevii; assembly: GCA_963921465.1. Taxonomy (NCBI): domain Eukaryota; kingdom Viridiplantae; phylum Streptophyta; class Magnoliopsida; order Poales; family Poaceae; genus Triticum; species Triticum timopheevii. The sequence goes on along the minus strand of OY997272.1, from coordinate 367,569,228 downwards.
CGTGCGGAGGCTCTGCTGGGGAAGTTCCGGGCCTTCAGTACCAAGCCAAAGCGGAGCGCTGCCACCCCTGCTGCTCCACAAGGCGAACCTGCTCCGCGCAGCTCCACCGTCGGCAAGCGACTCCGTCGTGGCTCCCATCCTGTTTTTAATTCCTACGCATGTACCATGCCTCGGGGAGGCGTTAAAACTTGTGTTTGATGCTGTGATAGCAGTATGGACTGTAATATTTGCTTTTGAATTCCCTGAAATTTGCGCTATTCCTTCCTACTTGCTTATGTTCTATGCCGGCAGAGCCCGGCCCCGCGCATACCTCAGCCGCCATTAGCCCCGACTGGAAACCAGGACGGGACCAAGGAGTGAGGGGCTACGTGACAAGTTAGGCTCCTGAGTCGCGATGCTCAGGAGTCCCCCTTGGCGCTCGAACAACAAGTAGGGAGGTGATGTGTGGGTGGATATGTCGTTCTACGTCTGCGGATCCCGGCCCCGCGCATACCTCAACCGCCGTTAGCCTTTCGGAACTAAGGAGTGAGGGGCTACGTGACCAGTTAGGCTCCTGAGTCGCGATGCTCGGGAGTCCCCCTTGACGCTCAAACAACCTTCGTACCTTGGCTCCGCTCGGGGAGGGGCGTGCAACGAACCAGGCCCGGGGGGCCTGGCCAGGTGGCGTGCGTCTGGGCGTGACCTAGGCGCAGCCCCCATGCCCAGTCCCCTCGCGCGGCACTCCTGAGGGGAGGCGTTGAAATGAGGCCAGACACTGAGCTCTGGGCTCCCTGAGGTTGATGCGGCCCGGGGGCCACCCTCAGTTGTTTATCACCAGCGCGGAGCATAGCACTTCCGTATCCGTACGGGCATAGCCGCTCCTCGGCAGTGTCGTCAGCCAGCGCAAAGCATGGTGCTTCCACTGGTGCGTGGGAGGGGGCTCCCCTCCGGGAGGAGCCCCCGGGGCGTATACAGCCCCACCCTGACACGTGGCTGGCACGGTAGGGCTTGACGAGGTGTATTGGGCACCCGTGGGCCAGCGCGGGACTCACGGGGCCCTACCTCAAGGCGGGTTGCGCCTAGCTCTGGGCCTTATCTTGGAGTGTGTTCCTGCAAATTTGGCCAGATGCCGGTGCTCTACGTCTTCGGGTCCCGGCTCTCGGGCTGGTCTCAGCCGTCGCTGGCATGCCAGGTCGCGATGCCATGGACAAGACTAGAGGGTGAGGGATAGAGAGCCGGTAGGAGCCCTGAGTCGCGATGCTCAGGCACCCCCCCCCCCTTTAATGCGCAAGCTGGGTTAGATGTTGAAACTCTACGTCCTCGGGTCCCGGCTCTCGGGCTGGTCTCAGCCGTCGCTGGCATGCCAGGTCGCGATGCCGTGGACAACACCAGAGGGTGAGGGCCGGAGAGCCGGTAGCAGCCCTGAATCGTGATGCTCAGGCACCCCCCCTTTAACGCGCGAGATGGGTTAGATGTCGAAACTCTACGTCCTCGGGTCCCGGCTCCCGGGCTGGTCTCAGCCGTCGCTGGCATGCCAGGTCGCGATGCCGTGGAGAAGACCAGAGGGTGAGGGCCGTAGAGCCGGTAGGAGCCCTGAGTCGCGATGCTCAGGCACCCCCCTTTAACGCCCAATATTCCGACACCCAAGGGAAAAAGGCACCAAATAACAAGCATGGTGGATCGAAAGCATAGCCCTAAGATAAACGCAAGAAGGGTACATGCCGCTGGGTCAGGCCCGAGCGACTTGGGGATGATGCAGCCCGAGGGGCGCCCCCAATAAGGTAAGCTAAGGACATGAAATAAAAGGGATACACACCGCAGGGACTGACCCACGCGGCCTGGGAATAATGCGGCCCTGAGGGCGCTCCCAGCTGGAAATGAAACTTGAAGGATGTCACCTGATGATGTTGGGGACAAAGGGGTGTTGGTGTAGCAGACTCGGCGGGTCGCGGGAGCCGATCCTCACGAGCCCCCAGGCCCAGGGGCCTCAGGAGGCTCCGGAGGCACTGGCGGCTCCTCGCGGGCTATCCCCATCTCCACTAGGGCTGCGGAACACCTGACCTCTTGAGCCTCCAGGATAGCTCCCATGAGGCGCTGGTGCGCAGCAGCCGTGTTCGGCAAGCCATAAGGCATGCGAACGTAGCTGTGGGGCGGGCCCCCGCAACGTCCCACTCGCGAGGGCCAGAGGCACTCCTGAGACGCGGCTCGGTTGAGCCCCAATATGTCGATGCAGACGCGCAGCACACCATCCTCACCTGGATGGGGGGCCTCAGCGGGTAGGCGGCGGCTGCCTCTCATGACTCTTGACTCTCTTGACTCCTGTAGCTCCTGAATGGCCTTGCTGACAAACTACTGAGGGTTGGGCCCTCCTTGCTTTGCTCCTTCTTGACGGAAGCGTGCTTCGAAACATGCCTCCACGTGGTGCCCAAGCGCCTCCCTCGTGACCTTGGTGAGCCCTGCCTAAGGAGGGCGCCGGGCGCGCTTCCCTATGCGATGGAAGGAGGTTCCCCCTGAGGGGGCGCGGGCCCTGAGGGGCCTGCCTCCTGAGGGGCCGGGCCGGACGATGTCTTCTTCTTGGGGACGGCCTCGGGATGCCTCCTACCTCCGCGGTCCAGGTCTTCCAGTGATGCGGCCTGAAAGGCTCGCTCCAGGGAGCACACTACGTCTCTCTCTTCGCAGGGCATCGTGATGACCCCGCCACTTCCTGGCATCTTGAGGACGTTGTAGCCGTGGTGGGTTACGGCCATGAACTTGGCCAGTGCCGGGTACCCGAGGATGGCGTTGTATGGCAGGCGAATGTGGGTGACGTCGAAGTCGATGAGCTCGGTGTGGTAGTTGTCGCGGGCCCCGAAGGTGACAGGAAGGCGGACCTGCCCAATCGGGCCCGTGGAGCCGTCGGTGACTCCGGAGAAGGGCTTGGTTGGCTGAAGCTGACAGTAGGGCACTTGAAGATTTTTCAACGTTTCCACGGACAGGACGTTGAGCCCTGCTCCGCCGTCAATGAGGGTCTTGGTGACTAGCACGTTGCTGATGATTGGGGAACATAGCATCGGGAGGACTCCGGCTGTGGCCGCGCACTTGAGCTGATCTGCTAAACTGAACGTGATGGCGCATGCCGACCACCTGAGAGGGCGCGTGGCCTCGAGCTTGGGGAGGACTGCATTCACTTCGCGGGCGAACTGCTTGAAGATGCGCTGAGAAGCTAGGGCTTGAGCTCCGCCCAGGATGCAGGCGATTGCACGTGGTTCCTGGAAGCCCCCAACCCCCTCGTCCTGATGATGGTCTTCATTTCTCCTTGGCTGCGGCGGCAGCGGAGGGAGGCCTGCGTTCCCTTGCGGGCGATCCTTGCGAGGCAGATCCCTCCAGCCTCCCTCGCGAGGCGGGTCCTGCCAGCGATCCTCGCGAGGTTGGTCGCGCCACCCTTGGCGCGGGCCGCGGTCTTCCGAACGTCCTGCGTTCCTTCCTCCTCCTCGGCCGTAGCCCCGGTCACTGGGGTCAGGACGTCTGCCGACCCTTCCTTCACGCACGGCCTGGAGCTCTTGGCATTCGTTGGTGTTGTGGGTGTGGAGGTCGTGGTACACGCAGTATCGACTGCCCTTGGAGGACTCGGGCTGATCTCTGCCTCGCTTGGTGTCTGGCTCGGCCGCGAGTACGGCAGCCCCCTTGCGCTTCACGTCCTTGGCCTTGGGCTTCTTCTCTTCTGGGTCTGCGGCAGGCAGCTCGAGGAGGGAGAGGCGTCCCTCCTCAGCCCTGGCGCACTTGGTCGCCAAGTTGAACAGCTCCAAGGAGGTGCACAGGTCTTCATGGATCGCCAGCTCCTCCTTCATCTTGACGTCGCGCACACCATCGGAGAAGGCTGAGATGATGGCCTCCTCCATCACCTTGGGGATCTTGAGGCGCGCGTTGTTGAAGCGCTGGATGTACTTCTACAGGGTTTCCCCTGGTTGCTGCTTGATACGGCGCATGTCGCTCACAGCGGGTGGTCGGTCGCGAGTACCCTGGAAGTTGGCGATGAAGCGGGTGCGCATCTCATCCCAGGAGGATATCATGCCTGGGGCCAGATTCAGGAGCCAGGTGTGGGCTCCATCCTTGAGAGCCATGGGAAACCAGTTCGCCATGACCTTTTCGTCTCCGTTGGCAGCCTCGATGCCCAACTCGTAGAGCTGGAGGAACTCTGTGGGGTCAGCCGTGCCGTCATAGCGAGGAGGCAGGTCTGGCTTGAACTTGCCGGGCCACGCGATGCTGCGCAGCTCGGAGGTGAAGGCGCGGCAGCCTGCTGTGGCCACAGGAGGCCTTGGGCGACAGAGAGCTTGGTCCTGCGGGTCCCCATGTGCCGCGACTGGGGGCAGCGCAGGGTCTTGATGTGCTGGAGCAGGGAGCGCTCGGGCAGCTTCTCGAGGGCGAGGGACTTCTTGGCAGCTCTGCTCTTGCCGCGCCGGCGCCTGACGGAGCGGGTTCCGCCCAGGGGTCGCGTGCCTTGGGGCCAGGGCGCCTTCTTGAGGAGGAGGCGGCTGAGGCGCCCCAGGAGCTTCATTGCCCGTGCAGGGCGGGGCGCGGTGCAGCGAGAAGGATGGCGCGGGGGCGCCTCCGGCGGCGCGGACGAGCTCGGCGACTCGGTCGAGCCACTCTTCATAGACGTCGTCGATGGGGCGGTAGCGCAGGAGCTCATTTGCTGTGATGAGCGCAGCTCGGGCCTCCATGGCCGCGCCTGGCACGCGTGAGAAGAACCAGCGGGGGTGAGCGAGGGCATGGCAGTGCGGCCGTCCCGCCTCATGGATGGATGCTGGCACAATGCTTGCTGTTCATTCCCCGCCGGGTTGGTGGCGGCGTTGACGGCAGGTGACGGGGAACAACAAGGGCGCCCGCCGACGGGAGCCGTTTGGGCAACATGGGAAGCGAGGGCGGCTTGGCGCTCGGCGCGAGCCCGACGAGCGTCAGACATTGATGCGGTGGTCGGAGAAGAATAAGACGACGGAAGGCGAATCCCGGTGCACCCCTACCTGGCGCGCCAAATGTCAGATTTCGGGTTCCGGCAGACCCTTGAAGTTCGAACACTGGGGTGCGCACAGAGATTCAACCCTCTGCCTGCCTATTCCTCGCCGAATCGCTAGGGTCTAAACTACCAAACAAAACAGCACAAGAGACACAAGATTTATATTGGTTCAGGCCACCATTGTGGTGTAATACCCTACTCTAGTGTGTGGTGTGGTGGATTGCCTCTTGGGCTGATGATGAACAATACAAGGAAGAATAGCCTCGCGAGGGTCTGGTCTTGGCTGGTGCGATGAATTGCTAGGAGGAGTTCAGTCGCCCTATCTACTGGTTTCATGGTAAGGATCAAGATGCCTCTGCTCGATCCTGATTGCCTCTACCCTGGGGGTGGCTAGTCCTATTTATGGCGAAGGCCCTGGGCCTCTTCCCAAATATTGAGCGGGAAGGGCGCCAACAATTGGCCATTTTGAAGGGGAACAACGGGTACACTTATCCTGACTAAAGTTGGTCCTCGCCTGTCAAAGGCTCTGGTGGTAACGCCGGCTTGGGCTCCACAATGACTTCCTTCCGGCCGTTGGGCTGGTCTTGGTCTTGTTGCATCGAAATGGACGCCTTTGCTTGATGCTCTCGCCTATGCTTGCTCCCTTTGCACCAAAGAGGAAAGAAGGACACTGCGCGGGTTGGCGCCCGACTGGCGCCCTTGGTCGTCATGGCTTGCGTCATGGGCACCTCGTGAGGTACCCCGCCTTGAAGTCTCCGCCTCCTCATGAGCCAGCTTGACGAGGTCGTGCCTCAGGAAGCTCCTTGTCGTCCGCCCCGCGAGGCTTGGCCCCTCGCGAGGGTCTTGAGCTTGTGTTGATGAAGATGGGCTGTGCTGGGCCTCCTTTGAGCCACGCCGCAGGCCGCAGGCAGGCAAGTCTGGGGACCCCCGTTCCCAGAACGCCGAGAAATACATGTGTATAGGTTTACATCATTGATGAATACAATCTTCTGGCATAGCCCTAAGGCTATTTACATGGCAGCAGAAGTCCATATAAATGGCGGCGGAAGTCTTGGTTTGGCAGCATCTAACTCTGGCTGGGGTCCATAACTCACAGGACTGACAAGATTACGACCTAGCACGACGAAACAAGCGAATAATCTAGGAACAACCTACAAAACTGGCATGACACGCCAGGTCAGTACATTGAATGTACGTGCAAGAAAACCAAATACATAGCATCCAAACGAGCATATGACAAAGCAAGAACCAAGCATATGCAACAGTCTACATCAACACAACTTCTAAGCATGGCATGATATTAACTGGAATCATAGACCAAACTAAGCATGAACAACATCATAGCACCTACTAGCATGGCATATCAGACTTACTTCTAACATAGCAACAGCAAAGCATAGCATATCAAAACATGGCATGGCATCATGAAACTATGCTGAAAATAAACTACCAGTTACCTCCTATGAAGACATATAGCATTAACCTCATGCAACAATCACTGGCTCTGCCACGGCTCCTCGAAGCAAACTCATAACTTATCAAGACCTTGTCTCCTGATCATACCAGCACATCGTCGTGACTTCTCACGATTATCTCATAGTTCAAGTCACCACATTATTTATCACATCTTAGTTATCACATTAATTATTAGCATGTTTATCCTCCATTTCGACCAAGACCCGTTAGTGTGACCTACTACGAACTTGTTCCCATGACCGTGGACGCGGCTATCGATAGATTCAAAACACACACTCTGCAGAGGTTAGCACACTTTACCCACATCACGGAACCCATGGCCTCGCACTCCCATTCGGGTGAACCAACGGTGTTCTGATAAAACCGATCTACTACCATGACACTCTCCCGACCACTCTGACCAACTCCCTCTTAGGGCTAAGTCATGGGTGGCCCTATGCCTACCAAAGGCATCTTTGGCCACCGTCATGGCAAAAACGGTCCCAAACGAGGACGTGTGCACATAACCAAACTCGGGCTCACAAGGCTTATGTCCGCCTACCGGGCCAGGGTAGCGCATGCCCATAACCTTTCCTAGTTGGAGGCACCGGCAAGAGGTAATGACAATATACCCAGCTAGGGCCTCCCATAAGGCAAATGTGGCTGCACTAGAGAAAGCTCGATTTGGAGGCACTATGACTCGATCCCATCGATGACGGAGGAGGTTTATTATTAAGTCATTTTATTAACTTCTCCACCATCATCAACATCATGAGCATAATCAACAAAGATGCAACAATGAACATGCAGCAAACAAATGCATTAACAAATATGAAACTACTCAAGTGAACAGATAAAGCATAAGAAACATGACAATACCGGGTACTAGCTTATCGACGGTGTAACAAAATCAGCATAAAATCAATACTGCTGACATGAAACTAACCAAAACACAGGTATGATATTATCAACAACACTATAACTAGCATGGCAAGTGCTATCATGAAAGGCAAGCATGAAGTGACAAACAGTACTAGCACACCTGAAATAATGGTAGATGAAACAGACAAAAACTACTGCAACTAAGCACACACAAGGTACCAGCAAAGTCAACGTGAAAGTTCGGGGCTCATGATAAGAGGTTGGCTTGCCTGGGGGTCGAGGAATACTCCTGAAATGAGTGAGGTCACTCCTCGGAAAAATTTGCCGGAGAGGGGTTCGCTCTTAGAGGGGCTGAATTAGGGCAAGGGAAAAATGGGCATTTTCAGAATGTGCAAACATCAAGAAAATAGATTCATAGAAAAGAGCTCGACGAACAAAGAATGTGACCATTGGAATCACCTCAATCGGAGTTACGGTTGCAAAGTTGTGGCCGTTCACTTTTTAGGCAGAAAAGGCACTAAACAGTGAACATTCACAATTTAGCCTTTTTGGCAGGCAGCACTGAAAAACAGAAAGCGTACTTCTCAGAATACATTTTCAGAGAACAGAAAGCATATTTCCAAGCAATACATTTTCATTTACGGCAAATACACTACTGCTAAACACGCCTTCGAAGAAACGAAAGAGCACTACGGGTGTACGTCTGCACTTACGCTGACTGGGCATCCGCTCGGACAATGACAAGCAGGGCCCGCGCGGGGGTGGGGCCCATCCACTTATCCATGCTGGCAGGACCAGGTCAACACCTTGGGTCGCTGCCAGGTGGGGCCCACTACGGCTTCTCTCTCCTCCCACCTGGTCTTCTTCTTGCTCCCGACCGGAGGCAGGGGAGGCCGCGGCTGCCGGCGCAGCTGAGGACTTGCGGTTCAGGAGGGTTGGCCGGCGTGCGCAGGAGCTCCGCCACTCCATGCCGCGCTTGTGGGTGGTCTCGGAGGGGATTGGGGTGGACAGCAGCGCAGAGACCAGGGAGGACCGCGGCGGCAGGGAGCTGCGACGTGAGGGACTGCGTCTGCGGGGCTCCTTCGCCAGAGTTGAGGGCTACGATGGTCTTCAGGTTCCAAGGGGGATGCTAGGGAGCAGCAGAACAAGCAGGGGAGTCGAGGGGGATCGGCGGCGGCCATGGCAATGGTGGTGGTCGAGGAGGAGCTCCGGGGAGGAATGGGTAGCACGGAGAGCTGCGGGTGGTCGAAAGAGCTCGGGGACATGCTTAAATAGGCACGGGGAAGACTCAAGAAGGTGGGCGAAGTGGCACGCGGCGCGGCTACGTGTCGGCGCTCCGGTGACGGCCACGCGCGGCCAAGGTTCACGGGAAGCTGCGGGAAGGCGACGAGGGGGACATGGACGAGTGCCAGGGGGTCACGGAGTCGAGCGGCGCTCGCGGACGAGAGAGAGAAGAGGACATGAGCGAGGAAGAATATGATGGCCACGGGCGAGCACTATTTGGTCGTTGGCACGGCTCACTGGAGAAGAAAACGAAGGGGGAAAGGGGTCCAGGCGCATGATGATGATGAAGCTGAGCTGGTTGACAAGCTTGGACGAGCCAGAGCCAGCCGGAGCAGCTCCACTGCGGCCAACAGTGCACAGACCACCGATTTGGCTGGCATCACTCGTGATCACCATGGGCACGACATGCTCTGGCCTCCTACTTAGTGCCAAACCTTGTCAACAGAGGAGTCGTTCCAAGGCTCATTAAGAATGAGGTGATGGCACAGGCAGAAGTGTAGGGAGCAGAGGGAAACAGGCTCGACAAGTTTGCTGTTGCAAACTTGGCCACATCTTGGTGATAAACAGAGTGAGATTAAGGGCTAAAATTGATGTCTGGGAGGTTTAGGGTAGCAAGGACTATGGTCCTGGGAAGTTGGAAGGAATTTGGGCAAGTATTTCACATAGTTGCAATGCAATTCTCAAATATGGCCCAGAAAACAAATGAAGAGGAAGCACTCACTAGGAGTGTTGGATAGGTCTACCACTTGGCAATTCTCCATGATTTGGTCATATTTAGGTGCTGCAAAAAGAACATACTAAAAAGACTTGCCAAATTGGTACTTGCTTCACAAGCATCACTTCTGACCACAAACTTGGGAAAATTCTAGGAAAATATTGCCTACATGAAATGAGCCAAACTTTTGGGTAGGTGGGTTATATGGATAGAAGAAGGCATGGGAATATTTCCAGCCATAATGGAGCAAGAGAAAATAAACTTGTTTCACAAACTAAAAATTTGGGCAGAAAAGAAGAATTACTCCTGTGCTCACATAGATCAATGAAATGAGCTGAATTCGGGTGAAGGCTATGGATTTGGTATACTTGAGAGGATGGAAAAGTTTCATCCCATTTGGAAACTCTATGAAGGTACTTCCTTCACAAAGTTGCATTCTGGTCAGAAACTTTAGAAAATTGCACAGGGAGCTAGGATGAATGGATTGAGCTCATCTTTGGTATCCATGGGTGATTTATCAAGGCTAATCACCCTGCCAAATTGTAGCTCAAAAGGAATTAGGAATAAGGCACTTCCATTCCAAAATTTCAGAGAAGGCAGAAACTTGCATTGGATCATGTGCCCAATTTTTGATCTGTGGAACATGAGATAAGGATGGAACTAGTGATTATATAGCAAGGACAAGCTCCACAATTTATGTGGGAATTTTATCTTCTATAAAAATAGTAGTTCCTTTAGAAAAGGGCAGAAATGCAATATTGGCATAAAATAAGAAAAGGTGTCGGTGGGGAACGACACCTATGGGATCACAAGGATACCTACTGCGGTTGCGGGGCTCTGGGTGGTGAGGAGAGCAGGAACAGCAGTCAGTACAAGCACGTGGGACGTTTACCCAGGTTCAGGCCGCAGGGATGCGTAACACCCTAGTCCTACTTTGATATGTGTATTTGTGTTCTTGAGGTTCTTGAACTAGCTACAATGAGCGTAACTTGTCCAAAAGTCTGAATCCTTCTCCTGGATGCCTCGGGCCTCCTTCAATAGGCAAGGGGATCGCCATAATGGCACACAGGAGGTGGCATTGGGGTACTGTGATTATGCCTATCCCTTGCCTGGGGGTCGAGGAATACTCCTAAAATGAGTGAGTTCACTCCTCGGAAAAATTTGCCAGAGAGGGGTTCGCTCTCAGAGGGGCTGAATTAAGGCAAGGAAAAAATGGTCATTTTCAGAATGTGCAAACAACAAGAAAATAGATTCATTGAAAAGATATCAACGAACAGAGAACGTGAGCGTTGGAATCACCTCAATCGGAGTTACGGTTGCAAAGTTGTGGCCGTTCACTTTTTAGGCAGAAAAGGCACTAAACAGTGAACGTTCACAATATAGCCTTTTTGGCAGGCAGCGCTGAAAAACAGAAAGCGTACTTCTCAGAATACATTTTCAGAGAACAGAGAGCATATTTCCAAGCAATACATTTTCATTTACGGAAAATGCACTACCGCTAAATACACCTTCGAAGAAACGAAAGAGCACTACGGGTGTACGTCTCCACTTACGCTGACTGGGCATCCTCTCAGACAATGACAAGTGGGGCCCACGCGGGGGTGGGGCCCATCCACTTATCCACGCTGGCAGGACCAGGTCAACGCCTTGGGTCGCTGCCAGGTGGGGCCCACTACGGCTTCTCTCTCCTCCCGCCTGGTCTTCTTCTTGCTCCCGACCGGAGGCAGGGGAGGTCGCGGCTGCCGGCGCAGCTGAGGACTGGCGGCTCGGGAGGGTTGGGCGGTCTTGGAGGGGATTGGGGTGGATAGCAGCACAGGGACCAGGGAGGACTGCGGCGGCAGAGAGCTGCAACATGAGGGACTGCGCTTGCAGGGCTCCTTTTCCAGAGTTGAGGGCTACGGTGGTCTTCAGGTTCCAAGGTGGATGCTAGGGAGCAGCAGAACGAGCGGGGGAAGGGTTATAGCAATAAGTGGCCGAGGGGGATCGGCGGCGGCCATGGCAATGGTGGTGGTCGAGGAGGAGCTCCAGGGAGGAATGGGTAGTACGAAGAGCTGCGGGTGGTCGAGAAGAGCTCGGGGACATGCTTAAATAGGCGCGGGGAAGACTCAAGAAGGAGGGCGAAGTGGCACGCGGCGCGGCTATGTGTCGGCGCTCCGGTGACGGCCACACGCAGCCAAGGCTCACGAGAAGCTGCGGGAAGGTGACGAGGGGGACACAGACGAGTGCCAGGGGGTCACAGAGTCGAGCGGCGCTCGTGGACGAGAGGGAGAAGAGGACATGAGCGAGGAAGAATATGATGGCCACGGGCGAGCACTGTTTGGTCATTGGCACGGCTCGCCGGAGAAGAAAACGAAGGGGGAAAGGGGTCCAGGCGCATGACAACGATGAAGCTGAGCTGGTTGACAAGCTTGGACGAGCCAGAGCCAGCTGGAGGAGCTCCACTGGGGCCAACAGTGCGCAGACCACCGATTTGGCTGGCATCACTCGTGATCACTATGGTCACGGCACGCTCTCGCCTCCTACTTAGTGCCAAACCTTGTTAGCTGAGGAGTCGTTCCAAGGCTCATTAAGAATGAGGTGATGGCACAGGCAGAAGTGTAGGGAGCAGAGGGAAACAGGCTCGACAAGTTTGCTGTTGCAAACTTGGCCACATCTTGGTGATCAACAGATTGAGCTTAAGGGCTAAACTTGATGTCTGGGAGGTTTAGGGTAGCAAGGACTACGGTCCTGGGAAGTTGGAAGGAATTTGGGCAAGTATTTAACATAGCTGCAATGCAACTGTCAAATATGGCCCAGAAAACAAATGAAGAGGAAGCACTCACTAGGAGTGTTGGAGAGGTCTACCACTTGGAAATTCTCTATGATTTGGTCATATTTAGGAGCTGTAGAAAGAACATACCAAATGGACTTGCCAAATTGGTACTTGCTTCATAAGCATCACTTCTGACCACAAACTTGGGAAAATTCTAGGAAAATATTGGCTACATGAAATGAGCCAAACTTTTCGGTAGGTGGGTTATATGGATAGAAGAAGGCTTGGGAATATTTCCAGCCATAATGGAGCAAGAGAAAATATACTTGCTTCACAAACTAAAAATTTGGGCAGAAAAGAAGAATTGCTCCTGTGCTCACATAGATCAATGAAATGAGCTGAATTTGGGTGAAGGCTAAGGATTTGGTATACTTGAGAGGATGGAAAAGTTTCATCCCATTTGGAAACTCTATGAAGGTACTTCCTTCACAAAGTTGCATTCTGGTCAAAAATTTGGAAAAGAGCACAGGGAGCTAGGATGAATGGATTGAGCTCATCTTTGGCATCCATGGGTGATTTATCAAGGCTAATCACCCTGCCAAATTGCAGCTCAAAAGGAATTAGGAATAAGGCACTTCCTTTGCAAAATTTCAGAGAAGGCAGAAACTTGCATTGGATCATGTGCCCAATTTTTGATCTGTGGAACATGAGATAAGGATGGAACTAGTGATTATATAACAAGGACAAGCTCCACAATTTATGTGGGAATTTTATCTGCTATAAAAATAGTAGTTCCTTTAGAAAAGGGCAGAAATGCAATATTGGCATAAAATAAGAAAAGGTGTCGGTGGGGAACGACACCTATGGGATCACAAGGATCCCTACTACGGTTGCGAGGCGCTGGGTGGTGAGGAGAGCAGGATCAGCAGTCAGTACAAGCACGCGGGTCATTTACCCAGGTTCGGGCCGCAGGGATGTGTAACACCCTAGTCCTACTTTGATATGTGTATTTGTGTTCTTGAGGTTCTTGAACAAGCTACAATGAGCGTAACTTGTCCAAAAGTCCGAATCCTTCTCCTGGATGCCTCAGGCCTCCTTTTATAGGCAAGGGGATCGCCATAGTGGCACACAGGAGGTGGCATCGGGGTACTGTGATTATGCCTATCCCCATCCATTACGAGACAAAGTGCATTTAATGCACCCCTGACGTGTCCCCTCCACTTTACTGCCACTTTTCCTTGCTTCGACACGCGCCTGGGCCAGCGAGGCGGTCAGCGCCATGTAGGCTGGCAGGCTGCTCAGGTGGCGCGGTGGTAGGGCCTTCACGAAGATTTTCATGCCACCACGTAGGCGTGCGCCGAGTTGGCTGAGAAGCCTTGTGCCGACACGCAGGTGCCTGCCCAGCTGGTGGGCTGGCAGCTGCATGGGGGCAGTGGCAGGAACCTGGCGGGTGCGGGCCTGGCCGCGGCCTCGCGGATGTCCTCGGCAAGGGCTCTGCCTGGCCCCCGGCAAGGGTCTTGTGTGGCGTTGCGGTCGTCCCTGGCAAGGATCTTGCCGGGGGTCTTGTGGGTTTCCTCAGTGAGGGTCTTGCCGAAGTTCGTCGTCTTTTACTCTTCTGATTCGAAGTGTTCCTTGTCTTCACAAAGATCTGCATGCCACCATGGAGGCGCCCCCGAGCCCATGTCCCAACGTGGTTGGTGACGCTGGAGAGACTGGGGCCCAAGGGCGGCGCGCCCTGCTGGCGTCAGTTGGGCTGCCCCGGCAAGGGCCTTGCCGGGGCCGTGGGGGCTGCCCCGGCAAGGGTCTTGCTGGGGAAACCACCTCACCTTGTTCCTCTTCATGCCTCTGTCTTGGCGTTGCTTCGGTCGTCCTATGGCTTTGATTTTCTGTCTCTGCCCTGCTCAAGTGTGGTCGTGGGCGCGGCTCTGACTGCCCGTGCACAAATAAGGGGTACAAAAGAGCACCCCTATTTTAGTACACCGACAGGAGCCCCCGGGCCTGGTTCACACATAAGCGCGACACATTGTTGGGCCAGGCCCAGAACGGTGCGCGGGCAGGCGGGTGGTTTTTTACCGCGGTATCTTTCTGTCTGCTGCGTTTCCCCACGACCCGCGTTGAATGTGTGACGTGGGGGTTGCGTGCGCGCGCGTGAACGAAGCACACTTGCGTGATCTTGTGGTGAACAGTGAAGAGGCGGCCTATGTGTCCCTTCGAGACCGCAGGACCGCTGCTCATTTACTGTCCTTACTCGGGAACCGTCGCTCCACGCGTCCCACAACGCCCGTCTCTCGCGCCACGTACGCCGCATGCACGACGCAGAGCGAATGTCAGGCGCGCGGGATATGGGAAGTCGTGCACGCGTGGGTCGATTCCCAGGTGCCTTCAATTGGGTGGGGAGGGCGGTCGACGGCCTTGCTCGCTGTCACCTTAATGAGCCGGATTGGCTGAAAGGGGCGGTCGAGCCCCGATCCCGTATTTTATAAGGAGGGGAGCGGGAGGAACGGAGCCTCTCAATCCCTCATCATCCGTCTCTCCCCATTCCTGCTCCCTCCTCCTTTCTGCCATGGCGACAGGGCGTGGTGACGCTTCATCGATGGCGGCCAGGGTCTCTGCTAGAATACCTGTTGCCCCTCCCCAAGAGATCGTGGTGGCGGAGCCAGCCGTTAGAGGCAGGGGAGAGGGCGAGGTCGAGGCCGTCGCGGCGCTCGGGGAAGAGGAGGATGGGGCGGCGCATCAGCCTCGCCTCCGCCAGTGGCCCCTCCTCCGGTGGAGGGCCACGTCGGGACAACCCCTATGAGTTCTTCATCAGGCTGCGCCAGCCGGTGCACCGTCGTCTTCGCCTCCCGACCCCATTTGCGCGGAAGATGGAGTTGGACCCGCCACAGGCACTGCGGCTGCATATGAGGGGCTGTGGGAACAGCAGCACATGGGCCGACGTCGAGTTCCCCGCCCCTCACGTCATGTATCTTCGCCGAGGGTGGAAGACCTTTGCTCGCATCCACAGCCTGACGGAGGGGCTCACTCTCCATTTCAAATTAATGTAGAGTGGCCTCCTCTCCGTCAAGGTATTTGGGCACTTCGGGACCCGCGTAAGGTGCTACGAGAGTTCCTCTGACGACGAAGACTCCTCCTCGAGCCAGAGTGGCGAGGAGGACAGCGGCTGCAACGACGAGGGTAGTGGGCGGCAGGATGACGAGTTCGACTAAGCGTCGGGCACGCCGCCGTAGGGCGACAACGGCGACCCCATCATCCGTGTCGCCGGCTCCTTGAACTTCTCGGGGTCGCCTCCTTGGGCGGCTAGCGTGGGGAGGCCGGAGAAGGCGAATAAGGTGGGTGGCGGGCCGTCAAGTCGGAGTACGATGGCACCGACGCCTTCTTAGCGTATTGACGGACCGCTGCCTCATCTTCCAGCTCTTCCTCCGGCACCACCATCACCAACCCTCTCCTAGGCGACCGCCGGCATTTTCTGTTGGCGCCTTCTGTTGCTCGTACCTCGCCTAGGCGCTCCTTCTGCCCTTTTGCCTTCTTGTTTCATTTCCCGAGGAGAGGGACAAGAAAGGGATTACGGGCATCTTATCTTTTTTCAATTTCTAAGCCCACGAGCCTTATTTAGATCTAAAACTTGTAATCTGCCTGTTCATGTTTACATTCCATACGAACTGTACCTGTATGGAACTTTTTAATGGAAAAAAGGTGCTTGCCGGGTCTTGTGTGTGCATGTGAGCAAAGCCCATACCAAGGAACAAATCCTCGTTATTTTCAATATAAACACCGCTGCCCGGCAGCAGACCTTGCCGTTTCCCCACTCCGTTCGTCCATACTCACGCCTTTGGCGGAGGCAGGGACGAAGTGGGGTGGGCCCTATGCTTGCTTCCTTGCCGCCGCGGCTACAACCATATTCCAAACCAAGAAGCTCTTGGGTGATAGGAACGAGGGGAGCATGACAGCCTTGGAACAAAACAAGGTTCCGTACGTGCCAAATTTCATACGGAAATGCATGACAGGGGATGGGAAAACTTATCTGAATCTGCAGCCCCCGACAACCCTGACTTGCCGTGGGTGGACCTTCGTGTCTTCAGCCCTCGGCAAGCTTGGCTTGCCGGGTCCGAAGTGCCGACTTGTTCTCTTCCTTCCACTTGGCTTGGCGGAAACCTTCATGTACCCTGCGTACCAAAGAGGATGGATAGGAACAAAATGACGCAAACTCGACCTCTATGCTAGGGGTTAGTCGCCGCTAAGCACTATCAACCCTAACCGAGGGAGAGACTCAATCTAGCATGCATGCTATAACTTAGGACGCCAGCGCTTCGTTTATTTATGCTCAGGGTCTGTGCCTGGCTTTGTACAGAGGGTTACATGCCTTGCTAGCAAGGCTTGCACAAAACGTGGCTTGTCGGGGGGGCCCGGCAGCCGCGCCTTATGGGTAAAACTTGCGAAGATGCTCGATGTTCCAGGAGTTGCTCACTGCGCCAGGCCTGGTGACTCGTGTTACCCAATAAGGGCCTTCCCACTTCAGCGTCAACTTGTTGGAATTCTTGGCCGAGTGAACGTGCCAAAGAACAAGGTCGCCTTCCTCAAAGCTTCGGACATGAACCTTGCGGCTATGGTAGCGATGCAACGCTTGCTGGTAGCGTGCTGCTCTTACAGCTGCCCGGAGACGATCTTCTTCAAGGAACGTTGCGTCATCTTGCCGCAATCGCTCTTGCTCAAGCTCATCATAAGCGAGCACTCGAGGTGACCCGTATATGAGTTCCGTGGGGAGAACTACTTCTACCCTGTAGACCAGGGCAAAGGGTGTCTGGCCGGTGGCTCATTTGGCGTCGTTCTGATTGACCAATGAACCGCCGGTAACTTGTCAATCCAGCGCCTTCCACTCTTGCGTAGCCTATCAAAAGTCTTCGTTCTTAAGCCTCGCAGAACTTCAGCATTTCCTCTCTCTGCTTGGCCGTTGCCTCGTGGGTGTGCCACAGAAGCAAAACACACCTTGCTGCCGAGATCCTCGATGTACTGCATGAAGGCGTGGCTTGTGAACTGTGTGCCGTTGTCAGTGATGATCCTGTTGGATACACCAAAACGGCAAACTAGCCCCTTGAAGAACTTGATGGCGGACTGTGCTGTCACCTTCCTCACTGCTTCCACCTCAGGCCACTTTGTGAACTTGTCGATTGCAACGTACAAGTACTCAAAGCCCCCGACGGCGCGGGGAAAGGGGCCCAGTATGTCGAGCCCCCAGACCGAGAATGGCCAGGAGAGAGGGATTGTCTGCATGGCTTGAGCTGGCTGATGAAGTTTCTTCGAATGGAACTGGCATGCTTCACACTTGGTTACTAGTGCCGTCGCATCCTGGAGGGCAATGGGCCAGAAGAAACCTTGCCGGAAAGCCTTGCCAACAAGGGCCCTTGACCCTATGTGAGAGCCACATATGCCTCCATGTATCTCTGCCAACAGCTCTAGTCCTTCCTCCCGGGAGATGCACTTCAATTTCATCCCATTCGGTCTTTTCCTGTACAAGACATTGTCAACGAATTGGTACAGAGTAGACCGGCGCGATACTCTCTCTGCCTCTTCCCGCTCCTCAGGAAGCTCTCCTATTTGGAGGAATCGGACGGTGTGCTGCGCCCATGCCGGAGCCTGTGGCTCCACGGTGAAGACCAAAGGCATTTCTCTGCCGCAGGAACGGTTCCCTCCGCGGCAAGGGCCTGGCGCCCCGCCGGAGTCGGTTGTCCCACGGCAGGCTCGGCGTCTGTGGCAACTCCTTCGCCGGCGGCTCCAGGGAGCTCAGTGGGGAAGGACTTGCCGGGGCCTAGCTTCCTCCGCTTTTTCTGCCCTGTCGATGGTTCGGCAGATGGTTGAGTTAACTGAAGCACAAAAGTACCTGGTTCCATAGGTAGCTTGAGGGCAGCACGCTTCGACAGATAGTCGGCGACGTCATTCTCCACTCGGAGGATATGCTCCGCCTGTATTCCGTCAAAGCGCTCCTCCAGTTTCCTCACTTCATTGACATAAGCTTCCATCAACGGGCTTTGATAATCCTTGTTGATTTGCCTGACGATGAGCTTTTTGACTCCGAGGTCCGCTGCGATCCTGAGACCGGCAAGCAAGCCCTCGTACTCAGCAGTGTTGTTAGTTGACATTCCCGGGGAAAGTGCATTTGGACGACATACTTGAGGTGCTCCCCGGTGAGTGCGACAAGCAGCACGCCAGCACCGGAGCCTTGTAGTGAGAAAGCCCCATCAAAGTACATGATCCAGTTGCGGCTCGTTTCCTTGTCAGGGAGACTGGTCTCCTGTACCTCTTTGTCGGGCGTTGAGGTCCATTCCGCAACAAACTCTGCCAAAACTCTGCTCTAAATCGTCGAGGTGCTCTCGAACTTTAAACCAAAACTTGAGAGCTCCAGGGCCCATTCCACAATCCTCCCCGTTGCATATGGGTTATGCAGTATCCGTTGCAATGGGAGGCAGGTGACAACGGTGATCTCGTGCGCTTGGAAGTAGTGACGCAGCTTCCTCGAGGCCATAAGGAGGCCGAAGAGCAATTTTTGCACACCTGAGTACCTCGACCTAGCCGCCTGCAAGAGGGAGATGACGAAGTAAACTGGGTGCTGCACCTTTTTCTTCTTCTGCACCACTTCCCCCAGTCGTGCGGGCCCTGTTGCGCTGGTGTCAGCCTTTGCTGGGGACACAGTCTTGCCGGGACCGAGCCCTGCCGGGAGGGTTCTGGCTCGCCATCCATTGATTCTGTTGTTGCTGCTGCCTCTTTGTCGACCTCTCGCTGTGCCACCAGCGTGACGTAACCACCTGATTCATTGCCGCTAGGTACAACAGCAACGGTTCTTGTGGTTTAGGCGCTACCAGCACTGGGGTAGAGGAGAGGTATTTGTTCAAATCCTGCAGCGCTGCCTCGGCCTCTGGGGTCCACTCCATTGGGCCCGCCTTCTTCAAGATCTTGAAAAAGGGAAGGGCACGCTCCGCGGACTTGGAGATGAATCTGCTCATGGCGACAATGCAGCCAGTGAGCCGACGCACGTCTTTGATTCGCTTAGGTGCCTAAATTTGCTTGATGGCTTTGATCTTATCTGGGTTTGCCTTAATCCCGCGCTGCGACACAAAGAACCCGAGAAGCTTGCTGGACGGGACACCGAATACACACTTCTCAGGGTTCAACTTGAGGTTGATCTTGTGCAGGTTTGCAAATGTTTCCTCCAGATCTTGCACAAGCGTTCCTTGTCCTTGGTTTTGACCACTATGTCATCCATATAAGCTTCCATATTTCTATGTAGCTGGGGCTCAAAACCAATTTGGACTGCTCTTGCGAAGGTCAAGCCATCACTTTTCAACCCGAAAGGCATCCGTAAAAAGCAATACATACCACATGGGGTGATGAATGTTGTCTTCTCCTCGTCTTCTCTTGTCATGAAGATCTGATGGTACCCTGAGTAGGGGTCGAGGAATGGTAACAGGTCACACCCGGCCGTGGAGTCAACAATCTGGTCAATGCGTGGTAACGGGAAGGGATCCTTTGGACAAGCTTTATTGATGTCTGTGTAATCAATACACAGTCTCCCCTTCGAATGGGTTGGCCAACCACGTCGAATGGAGCACCCCCCCTTACCAAGCCTGCCACCTCTAGTTTTCTGATCTCCTCCATGATGAACTCCTGCCTCTCCAGAGCTTGCTTCCTGACCTTCTGCTTGACAGGCCGTGCATGAGGACAGACAGCAAGATGGTGCTCAACCACTTCCCTGGGAACGCCGGGGATGTCGGATGCTTGCCATGCAAACACATCGACATTCGCCAGTAGGAAGTGACGAGCTCGCTTTCCTATTTGCCATCGAGGGTGGAGCTTATGGTAAAAGCCCCTCCTGTGCCGTCCTCCTTGACGGACACCTTCTTGGTCTCTGGTGGTGCAGCTTTGGACTTCTTGCTCTTGCCGCTGGAGCTCTCTGGCACATCCTATATGGGAGCGCTACACCCCGAGGAGGTGCGCTTGCCGGAGTGGGTGCGAGGAGTCTTGTCGGTCTTCTTTCCTCCCGGGGCTCTGTCGGCAGGAGCGGGTGCCTTGGTGGCAGCTGCTGCAACTGCTTCCCGGTAGATTTGGTCGGCGCAAATCAACGCGTCTTTCTTGTCGGAGGGGACGGTGATGATGTTCATCGGCCTGAGCATATTCAGCGTGTTGTAGGCGTAGTGAGAAGCCGCCATGAATTTGGCTAGTGCCGGGCGGCCGAGGATCCCATTGTAAGGCAAAGGGATCTCGGCTACATCAAAGACAATCCTCTCCGTCCTATAGTTTAACTCGCCTCCGAACGTCACGGGCAATGTGACCTTTCCTTCGGCTGGCTTCTCCCCGGATTAACCCCTTGGAACGTGCCCGTCTCCCCGAGGTCTCCATCAGGGATGTGCAGCCTCTTGATCACAACAGGCAAGATCAAGTTCAGACCGGCCTCGCTGTCAACTAGCATCTTCGTCACCTTGAGGTTGTGGATTGTTGGTGAGACCAACAACGGCAAGCACCCGACCGCGGTAGTGCAGTCAGGGTGGTCCTCGATGTCGAAGATGATAGGCGTGCTGGACCACTTCAGCGGCTTCTGTGCGTCGAGCGACGGCTCCACCACTGTGATCTCACGCGCCCACTGCTTGAGCTGGTGATTGGATGTATGCAGCGAGGCGCCACCATCGATGCACATGGCCTCTGTAGCTTTCTATAACTCGTGGTCGCCGGACTCATCGTCCTCATCATGATCATTGTCTTCCTGCTTCTTGTCGCGGCCCTGGGAGGGCCTCTCCTCCTGATTATCTTTGTCGCGGCGGCCTCCTTGGCTGCCATGTTTCTTGTCGGATCCCTCGGCACCCTCTTAGCCCTTCTCCTTGTCCCGCCGCTCATACTCGGCTTTCTGCTTCTCAGCGAGCAGCTCAACTTGCCGGCAGTTCTGGAGGTCGTGGCCCTTGGTGCGGTGGATCTTGCAATACTGATTGTCGGAGCCTCCTGGCTTGTCGGCAGCCGCCAAGGCCCGACAGGAGACACACCCGGCAACATCCTTGTCGGGGTCGCTCACCTTGGCCTTCTTGGTGGCACCGATGTCGTCGGACCCCTCGATGGCAAGCACGGTCTTGCCCTTGCGCTTCCTATTACGGCGTTGACCCTTCTTTGCTGGGGTGGTGGTGTCATCCATGGAGTCGGTTTCCGCGCTGGTGTCTTCGCCGGGGTACTTCCTCCCCTCTTTAGCTCGAGCGCACCGATCAACCAGAACATAAAGCTCAGCCACATCCTTGACCTTGTTCATCGCCAGCTACTCACGGATCTTGCGGCTGCGCATATTCTGATGGAATGCACTGATCACGGCGGCAGGATGAACATCGGGAATGTTGTACTGCACTCGATTGAACCTTTGGATGTACTTGCGCAAGTTTTCTCCTTCCTTCTGGGGGATGATATGTAAATCGCTCGCCTGGCCACGAGCTTGGTGGCCTCCAGTAAAGGCGCCAACAAACTCATGACACAGATCCGACCAGGAAGAAATGGAGTCCACCGGCAAGTGCATCGACCACGACATAACATTGGGCTTGAGTGCCAACGGGAAGTAATTGGCAAGCACCTTATTGTCGCGAGCCCCAGCAGCTTGCATCGCGATGGTGTAGATGCTATGGAACTCCGACGGGTGAGTCTTGCCGTTGTACTTCTCGCCAGCATCGGGCTTGAATGTGCAGTGGGAGGGCCACTGGAACCACCGCAGCTCATGGGTGAAGGCCGGACAACCCACCTCATAGGGTAGGCCACCGTAGCCTTCCAGTGCTGGGTGGTCCATAGTGGGCCCTGCTCGCCTGTCCGACTAGTGGCGCGCATCGCATCGACGCTCGATGGTGGTTCGAGTGTCTTCATGAGCTCGCACCCGAAGGATTTGATGTTGATCATGGTGGGTTCGCAGGTCGGACGACGCTATGGAGATATCATCACAAGCGTCGTCGCGATGGATCGACACCCGCGGTGGCTGGTGTGGAGGAGGGGAGTGCACCCTGGCCGCATCACCTCCGGCCCGTCCACCGCTGGCATGCGGTGGCTCGACGGAGCAACGGCCTACAGGTCCCGCCGGCCGCAATTCATCTTTGTTGGTGATGCCGACGAGGCTCCGGACAGTGGCCCTCCATTCGTCGAGCTTCTCCGCAACGGGAGGAAAATTGAGGAGCAGCTGCACGCGTGCTAGGGCTTCTGCTGGTGTGGGCGGTGGCAAAAGTTGCATGGACCATGATGCGCTTCGACTTCTAACTACGTTAGAAGGAGCTTCATCATGGCCCTGTGGTCGTCCGCCACCTCCGCCAACACCTCGACGCGCATGCTGGCCCTCCTCATCATGTGAAGGGTGCACGGGACTCTTCCCAGGGCGGCGCCTAGGGTCACCAGCGGGGTGGCACTGCTCATCGCGCACGACCTGAGAAGAGCGCGCCTTGTGCGCCGGTGTTGGCGTCTTGGAGGTCACCGCGCCGCCATCTGGAGGCACGACGATGCCCCTGGAGGGCCCCGCGCCGCCTACGGGGGGCCCAACTCCGTCCCTAGAGTTCGCGGCGTGTGGCTCGTCGCCTGGCGCATGAATGACGCCGCTCACCAGGCCCGAACTGCCAGGGTGATGTGGATGTTCGTGGGCTGCGCCACGGGTTCTCTCCGTGACTGGCCCGCTACTGGTCCGCACCGGTACAGGCAGTTCGGTCCCGGACGAACCGATCGTCGTGGTCGTCTTCTTCTTGGGAGCCATGGCGATGAAGAGTTGTGCTACTAGCTGCTAAACTAGATGCTCACTACCGCGCCCCCTACCTAGCACGCCAAAGATGTCGGTAGGGAAGGACACCTATGGGATCACAAGGATCCCTACTGCGGTTGCGGGGCGCTGGGTGGTGAGGAGAGCAGGATCAGTAGTCAGTACAAGCACGCGGGCCGTTTACCCAGGTTCGGGCTACAGGGATGCGTAACACCCTAGTCCTGCTTTGATATGTGTATTTGTGTTCTTGAGGTTCTTGAACTAGCTACAATGAGCGTAACTTGTACAAAAGTCTGAATCCTTCTCCTGGATGCCTCGGGCCTCCTTTTATAGGCAAGGGGATCGCCACAGTGGCACACAGGAGGTGGCATCGGGGTACTGTGATTATGCCTATCCCTTGCCATTATGATACAAAGTGCATTTAATGCACCCCTGATGTGTCCCCTCCACTTGACCGCCGCTTTGCCCTGCTTCGACTCGCGCCTGGGCCAGCGAGGCGGTCAGTGCCATGTAGGCTGGCAGGCTACTGAGGTGGCACGGTGGTAGGGCCTTCACGAAGATTTGCATGCCACCACGTAGGCGTGCGCCGAGTTGGCTGAGAAGCCCTGTGCCGACACGCGGGTGCCTGCCCAGCTGGTGGGCTTGCAGCTGCATGGGGGCAGTGGCGGGAACCTGTAGGTGCAGGCCTAGCAGTGGCCTCGCGGATGTCCACGGCAAGGGCCATGTCAGGGCCCCGGCAAGGGTCTTGTCGCGGTGTTGCGGTCGTCCCCGACAAGGATCTTGCCGGGGGTCTTGTGGGTTTCCTCGGTGAGGGTCTCGCCGAAGTTCGTCATCTTTTACTCTTCTGATTCGAAGTATTCCTTGTCTTCACAAAGATCTGCATGCCACCATGGAGGCGCCCCCGAGCCCATGTTCCAACATGGTTGGTGACGCTCGAGAGACTGGGGCCCAAGGGCAGCGCGCCCTGCTGGCGTCAGGTGGGCTGCCCCGGCAAGGGTCTTGCCGGGGGAAACCACCTCACCTTGTTGCTCTTCATGCCTCTGTCTTGGCCTTGCTTCGGCCGTCTTGTGGCTTTGATTTTCTGTCTCTGCCCTTCTCAAGTGTGGTCGTGGGCGCGGCTCTGACTGCCCTTGCACAAATAAGGGGTACAAAAGAGCGCCCCTATTTTAGTACACTGACAAAAGGCAATTTTCCTTATTTAATTATGACCAATATATTTGCCAGAGCTTGGATTAGGCATAAATGTCATCTCCACCAATTCACATGAATTTTGGAGCTGGCTAGATATGCCTTTGGATTTTATTCCTCGGAAATGCAAGAAAAGCAATAAATCATAATTCAAAAATATTGCATGGGACTTGGCAATATTTAGGTTTACAATGGTAGGAGGGTCTCTGGGAACAGATGGGATGATCAACAGATCAAGGAAAATGATAACCCCTTTGAAATCACAAAGGGCATATTCAAATTCCAATTTTTTTTTCAAATTCCAAAATTTGGAATTAGGGTTTGAGAGGGTTTGAGCTAAGGCAAATGAGGTCTTGCCCACTGACAAAGACATGAGCAAGGTTTTGAAAGGTTGGGAATGACAAGGAGTCTCAGAGTCATCCAGCAAAACTCAGGGGAAAGATTTTGAAAATGAGTGCCAGGAAAGAATAACAACACAAAAATTGATAACCCAATTTTGGGGCTGTTACAACTCTTCCCCCCTTAAAAAGAATCTCGTCCTCGAGATTCCTAGGGTTATAGCACAAAGGAAAAGATAATCACTCCGGAGAAAAACCTCTGGGTTAATTTTAACCCTTTGGTCAAATTCGAGCGAGACGGGGGGACCGATAATTGGTACACCCAGGGAGAGATATGGGCAAACACGGTTATATCCATAGCTAGGGGCACTCGAGATCAACCTCTCGAAAATTTTGCTAGATGCACCCTAGTGAACAGTGGATTCGCCTGCTGACAGGTGGGTCCAGGGCCCACTGGCAGCCTCCTTCTACCTCCGGCTAGCTGCTTCTCCTGTGCTGCTGCTACGCATGCGGCTTGGCACAGCACGCATCTAGTTCCTAGAGGGATGAGGACCCTAGTGTCGTAGTGCGTGGCGTGCACGGCGCCGGTGCAGCGAGCACTCATGTCGCGGGCCAGCACCTTGTCAGCACTGCTCGCGGATTCGCCTCCTGGACGCCGGTGATTGGGAGACGAGCAAGTTTCTTGGACCTTGCTCACCGTACATCGAGGTTGGCCTATAAAACGAGAGTGCGGCTCTCTTCCGACACACAAGAAAAATGTCGCTCTATTACCTCTTTGGTTTGGAAGGGATCGAGCCGAGCTCCTTCGACGAGGCTGTATTCCTGGTGGCGCTACGGTGGTTCCTAGCTGCTCTACTGGGCACGCTGATCGGCTCATCGTTCCTCCTTGTGATACTCATCAGGAACGAGCGGGCTCGAGGCAATGTGCGGCTGGGTGCAGTTGCTCGAGGTGCGGAAGAAGATGGTGCATGGGGTGGTCCTCCGCCATGCTTGATTCTCCGTCGCTTCGCGCCAGCGGAGTAATCGTGTGCTGTGGTGGAGCAGTGATGGCGACTTGCGATGCCACGCAAGGCAGTGATGGTGGAGGTGATGTGGTTCGGATGCGGGTGAAGTGGCTACGCCAGCTCAGGAATCAAACTAGGGCACGGGAAAAATTTCGCGGATTGCTCCACAAAATGTAGGTGTTGAGGTAGAATCAGAGTTGAAATCTGTATCGAGAAGTTGTACTGGATCGAGTGAAATAATGCTGGCAGTGTTTCTTCGGATTTGCAATTGGGTTAACGAGAAAGAACTAGGGACAAGAAATGGCCAAATAAAAATGGCCTCTTCGAGATTCTGGGTTTGAAAATCTGGCACACGGGGTATGCATAGATAGAGATAGGGATGTGACTTTGCATTTCCCGTGTAATGCACAAATGTACTCGAGGGTAAACCAGGGCTGCGTGCAGGATGCAATGCAGTCTACTCTAACAAACAGACAGATGCAATATAAATGCAACAGAAAAACACACCAGACAAATCAAACTAAGGTGTTTTAATGCCAGTGGGTATATGTACTCCTGGTATACATATACCAACACCAGCGCGCATTTTATTATAGAGTCGAAACGAGTCGATGTTGTTTTTAGTGTATGTGTTCTACTGATTAAAATCTTGTTAGCACACGTTGCCAACCCTGTCAAACATTTCTGTTTGATAGAGAGATAGACAAAAACAAGCACAAAAACAAAAGCACGAAAGCAAATAACACCGCATACGGGTTACAACAGTGCCAGCATACAAGAAAGCACAGACGCACTACATGCTAAACGAAACTACTCACTCCAGGATACCTGGTTCTATCCTCATATCAGGGATGAACCAATAGACTGATCTACTCGCAGAACCCACTGACTGCGTGACTGAGGTCATGCAGATGGCGGGCCTTGTTGGGGCTCCCCTGGAGGACGAAGACTAATCCAATCTCCATCTTCATCGTCTGACACTACTATGGGTTGGGGCTCTACTTCTGGAGGTGTGGCTGAAATTGATCCAAGCAACTGCTGCTGGTGGATCCGAAAAAGATCCTTGTCGAGGGTGATGATGTTGGGCTTAGGCCACAACACAGGCTGAGAGGATAGCACTGGTTCGGATGGCATTGGACAAACGGCTTGAGATGAGAATTTACGAGCCTCACGATAAGCTTCCTTGACAACTCGTACCGCATCGTTGTCCATGGTTCTAAACTTGGCAAGCATATTCGAAATCATCATCCCCTGGGCAATGATATACTGCACCAGGCGAGCGATTGCGGGGTCATATCCTTGGATAGCGGGAGAAGGCTGCATTCCTGCTTCTGCCACAATCGATAAAAAGCAGAACTCCCCACTCGTTGCCACATGCGGGAACTTGGTTCAAAGGTATAGGATAGCTTCCACAGCAGCGCCCTGAATGGCTAAAATAGTGGTAGGCATGGCTCTACCCTGAAAAACCAAAGGCTGACCATCTACTGCGGGGCCTAGGCTGATGTGCACTCTTGCATCAAAGCGGTGAAGGTGAGGGACGGGTGTCGATTGGAACACTAGGTAATTGGGGCTAGCTTTACAGCCAAAGGCTTGGGTGAGCATCTCGGTAAGAAGGGGTGGAAAACCAGTATGGTTGACGACACAGGTGCGGGTGTAAAACTTGGAAGCTTTGAAGCTGCTAGTCATGGCTCGGGAGCTACTAGCTAAGCTTTTCTGCAGGGACATGGCTGGCTGAGGGGTGAGCGATACAGCTAGCAGAAAGGGGTTTTATAGGCAGCTATGCAAGACAGGCCCGCATGGTGTGGCCCCGTTCCCTTAATGGCAAATGGTGCGGCCGACCAGAAAGGATAGGGTTGCTACTCGCTCCACGGATAACTAGGTGGGGACAGCGGGATGAGGACGTGTCGGTCCCGATTGCGCCACCTGTTGATTAACAGTGGCCATGCCGGATGCCAGGGATGGGTAAAATCCCTTAGGATCATTACGGGTTGATGGTAGCGGTGATCTAATGCTAGGATAACCTATGCCATCCTGGCTGCACTGATACCATTTCCTGTGGCACCCCAATCCGATTGGAGCATCGCACGTCAGCCCAGGATAACACCTGACGCACGAAATGTCCATAATACAGCATTCCAGGTACAAGAATATTCATCAAATGCATGTTTATAAGATTACATCATTGATGAATACAATCTTCTGGCATAGCCCTAAGGCTATTTACATGGCAGCGGAAGTCCATATAAATGGTCGCAGCAGTCTTGGTTTGGCAGCGTCTAACTCTGGCTGGGCTCCATAACTCACAGGACTGACAAGATTACGACCTAGCATGACAAAACAAGCGAATAATCTGGGAACGACCTACAAAACTGGCATGACACGCCAGGTCAGTACATTGAATGTACTTGCAAGGCAACCAAATGCATAGCATCCAAACAAGCAGATGACAAAGCAAGAACCAAGCATATGCAACAGTCTACATCAACACAACTTCTAAGCATGGCATGATATTAACTGGAATCATAAACCAAACTAAGCATGAACAACATCATAGCATCTACTAGCATGGCATATCAGACTTACTTCTAACATAGCAACAGCAAAGCATAGCATATCAAAACATGGCATGGCATCATGAAACTATGCTGAAAATAAACTACCAGTTACCTCCCGAAAATACATATAGCATTAACCTCATGCAATAATCACTTACTCTTCCACGGCTCCTCAGAGCACACTCATCACTTACCGGGACCTTGTCTCCTGATCATACCAACACATCGTTGTGACTTCTCACGATTATCTCATAGTTCAAGTCACCACATTATTTATCTCATCTTAGTTATCACATTAATTATTAGCAGGTTTATCCTCCATTACGACCAAGACCCGTTAATGTGACCTACTATGAACTTGTGCCCATGACCGTGGACGCGACTATCGATAGATTCAAAACACACACTTTGCAGAGGTTAGCGCACTTTACTCACATCACGGAACCCATGGCCTCGCACTCCCATTCGGGTGGACCAACGGTGTTCCGACAAAATCGATCTACTGCCATGACACTCTCCCAGTCACTCCGACCAACTCCCTCTCAGGGCTAAGTCATGGGTGGCCCCATGCCTACGAAAGGCATCTTCAGCCACCGTCGTGGCAAAAATGGTCCCAAACAGGGACATGTGCACATAACCAAACTCGGGCTCACAAGGCTTATGTCCGCCTACCGGGCCAGGGTAGCGCGCGCCCATAACCTTCCCTAGTTGGAGGCACCGGCGAGAGGTAATGACAATAGACCCAGCTAGGGCCTCCCATAAGGCAAATGTGGCTGCACTGGAGAAAGCTCGATTTGGAGGCACTATGACTCGATCCCATCGATGACGGAGGAGGTTTATTATTAAGTCATTTTATTAACTTCTCCACCATCATCAACATCATGAGCATGTATAATCAACAGAGATGCAATGATGAACATGCAGCAAACAAATGCATTAACAAGTATGAAACTACTCAAGTGAACAGATAAAGCATAAGAAACATGACAATACTGGGTACTAGCTTATCGACGGTGTAACAAAATCAGCATAACATCAATACTGCTGACATGAAACTAACCAAAACACAGGTTTGGTACTATCAACAACACTATAACTAGCATGGCAAGTTCTATCATGAAAGGCAAGCATGAAGTGAGAAACACTATAAGCACAACTGAAATAACGACACATGAAACAGACAAAAACTACTGCAATAAGCACACACAAGGTACCAGCACAGTCAACTTGAAAGTTCGGGGCTCATGATAAGAGGTTGGCTTGCCTGGGGGTCGAGGAATACTCCAGAAATGAGTTAGGTCACTCCCCAGAAAAATTTGCCGGAAAGGGGTTCGCGCTCAAAGGGGCTGAATTAGGGCAAGGGAAAAATGGGAATTTTCAGAATGTTCAAACATCAAGAAAATAGTCCCATCGAAAAGAGCTCGACGGACATAGAACGCGAGCGTGGGAATCACCTCAATCGGAGTTACGGTTGCAAAGTTGTGGCCGTTCACTTTTTAGGCAGAAAAGGCACTAAACAGTGAACGTTCACAATTTAGCCTTTTCGGCGGGCATGGCTGAAAAACAGAAAGCGTACTTCTAAGAATACGTTTTCAGAGAACAGAAAGCGTATTTCTAGGCAATACGTTTTCATTTACAAAAAACACACTACCGCTAAATACGCCTTCGAAGAAACGAAAGTGCACTACGGGTGTATGTCTCCACTTACGCTGACTAGGCATCCGCTCGGACAATGACAAGCGGGGCCTGCGCGGGGGTGGGGCCCATCCACTTATCCACGCTGGCAGGACCAGGTCAATGCCCTGGGTCGCTGCCAGGTGGGGCCCACTACGGCTTCTCTCTCCTCCCGCCTGGTCTTCTTCTTGCTTCCGACTAGAGGCAGGGGAGGTCGTGGCTGCCAGCGCAGCTGACGACTGGCGGCTCGGGAGGGTTGGGTGGCGCGCGCAGGAGCTCCGCCACTCCACGCCACGCCCGTGGGTGGTCTCGGAGGGGATTGGGGTGGACTGCAGTGCCGGGACTAGGGAGGACCGCGGCGGCAGAGAGTTGCGACGGGAGGGACTGCGCCTGCGGGGATCCTTCGCCGGAGTTGAGGGCTATGGTAGTCTTCGGGCTCCAAGGGGGATGCTAGCGAGCAGTAAAATGAGCGGGGGAAGAGCTACGGCAAGAAGTGGCCAAGGGGGATCGGCGGCGGCCATGGCAATGGTGGTGGTCGAGGAGGAGCTCTGGGGAGGAATGGGTAGCGCGGAGAGCTGCGGGTGGTCGAGAAGAGCTTGGGGACACGCTTAAATAGGTGCGGGGAAGACTCTAGAAGGAGGGCAAGGTGGCATGCGGCGCGACTACGTGTCGGCGCTCCAGCGACGGCCACGCGCGACCAAGGCTCACTGGAAGCTGCAGGAAGGTGATGAGTGGGACGCGGACGAGTGCCACGGGGTCACGGAGTCGAGCGGCGCTCGCGGACGAGAGGGAGAAGAGGACAAGAGTGAGGAATAAGATGATGGCCACGGGCGAGCACAGTTTGGTCGTTGCCACGCCTCGTCGGAGAAGAAAACGAAGGGGAAAGGGGTCTAGGCGCACGACAACGATGAAGCTGAGCTGGTTGACAAGCTTGGACGAGCCAGAGCCAGCCGGAGGAGCTCCACTGGGGCCAACAGTGCGCAGACCACCGATTTGGCTGGCATCACTCGTGAACACTATGGTCACGGCACGCTCTCGCCTCCTACTTAGTGCCAAACCTTGTTAGCTGAGGAGTCGTTCCAAGGCTCATTAAGAATGAGGTGATGGCACACGAAGTAGTGTAGGGAGCAGAGAGAAACAGGCCTAACAAGTTTGCTCTTGCAAACTTGGCCACATCTTGGTGATCAACAGAGTGAGCTTAAGGGCTAAACTTGATGTCTGGGAGGTTTAGGGTAGCAAGGACTACAGTCCTGGGAAGTTGGAAGGAATTTGGGCAAGTATTTAACATAGCTGCAGTGCAACTGTCAAATATGGCCCAGAAAACCAATGAAGAGGAAACACTCACTAGGAGTGTTGGCTAAGGCTACCACTTGGTAATTCTCCATGATTTGGTCATATTTAGATGCTGCAAAAAGATCATACAAAATGGACATGCCAAGTTGGTACTTGCTTCAAAAGCATCACTTCTGACCAGAAACTTGGGAATATTCTAGGAAAATATTGGGTACATCAAATGAGCCAAACTCTTGGGTAGGTGGGTTATATGGATAGGAGAAGGCTTGCGAATATTTTCAGCCATAATGGAGCAAGAGAAAATATACTTGCTTCACAAACTAAAAATTTGGGCAGAAATGAAGAATTTCTCCTGTGCTCACATATATCAATTAAATGAGCTGAATTTGGGTGAAGGCTAAGGATTTGGTATACTTGAGAGGATGGAAAAGTTGCGTCCCATCTGGAAGCTCTATGAAGGTACTTCCTTCACAAAGTTGCATTCTGGTCAGAAACTTCGGAAAAGAGCATAGGGAGCTAGGATGAATGGATTGAGCTCATCTTTGGTATCCATGGGTGATTTATCAAGGCTAATCACCCTACCAAATTGCAGCTCAAAAGGAATTAGGAATAAGGCACTTCCTTTGCAAAATTTCAGAGAAGGCAGAAACTTGCATTAGATCATGTGCCCAATTTTTTATCTGTGGAACATGAGATAAGGATCAAACTAGTGATTATATATCAAGGACAAGCTCCACAATTTATGTGCGAATTTTAGCTGCATTAAAAATAGTAGTTCCTTTAGAAAAGGGCAGAAATGCAATATCGGCATAAAATAAGAAAAGGC
This sequence comes from Triticum timopheevii, assembly GCA_963921465.1. NCBI lineage: Eukaryota > Viridiplantae > Streptophyta > Magnoliopsida > Poales > Poaceae > Triticum > Triticum timopheevii. The sequence continues at coordinate 367,537,543 of OY997272.1, read as the reverse complement.
AATTTTACTTATTTAATTATGACCAATATATCTGCCAGAGCTTGGATTAGGCATAAATGTCATCTCCACCAATTCACATGAATTTTGGAGCTGGCTAGATATGCCTTTGGATTTTATTCCTCAGAAATGCAAGAAAGTCAATAAATCATAATTCAAAAATATTACATGGGACTTGGCAATAATTTTTGCATATCCAAGGTTTACATGGATAGGAGGGTCTCTGGGAACAGATGGGATGATCAACATATCAAGGAAAATGATAGCCCCTTTGAAATCACAAAGGGCACATTCAAATTCCAAAATTTGGAATTAGGGTTTGAGAGGGTTTGAGCTAAGGCAAATGAGGTCTTGCCCACTTACAAAGACATGAGCAAGGCTTTGAAAGGTTGGAAATGACAAGGAGTCTCAGAGCCACCTAGCAAAACTCAGGGGAGAGATTTTGAAAATGAGTGCCGTGAAAGAATAACAGCACAAAAATTGATAACCCAATTTTGGGGCTATTACAGTATGTGACTCCTCCAATGGTCCAATTAGTTTTTGTTCTAGTGCTTTATTTATTGCAAATTTATGCTGCTAAGGTGACCCTGTTCTTGAGCTTGCATGTCACATTTATATGGTCCAAAGTAGTTTTAATGCATGATTTATCCTCTAGGCACTAGTAGGAGTAGTTGCTATCAATCTTGTTGAGTTTGGTTCACTTTTATTTTGAGTCACTAAAAATTTCAGAAATATTTCAAAAAAGAAAATGATGAGAAGAGATTGTTGAGGGACTCCTCAAGCCGAAGCTCGAAGGATAAGCAGAATGAGGAGAATAAAAAGCCCAAGTACAATCTTCCTCGCACCAGGAGGTCCAACCATGCGAATTGCCTTGTGATGCATTCTTGAGAGACGCCAGAATTTACGACGACTTTTATTGCTTGGTTGAGAATGCAGGCCTCACCGACTTCCTCCACGACCAGCACGAACAGTTTCTCTTACTCACTAATATTTTCGTGCAAAATTTTTACTTCCATGCTAAGAAATCACCACCTTGAGTGGAGTTTCACTTATATGATGAGGTTAAGGAGATGCCACTCCATGATTCTTGCCGGGTTTGCAAGATACCCTTTGTGGGAAGCATCGAGGAACCACATCCTAGTGATGTGCATGGATTTATTGATAGAATTGCTGTGGGGGGGACGAGGAAAGTTTCCGATGCAAGAACTACTAGTATACATTTTCATGTTCTACGTTACTTTGTGATATTTGCTAGTAGATGCTTAATTGGTCGCGGGAACAGTGGAAATATTAGTGCTCTTGACCTTGTTATTTTGCGCCATGCTTTGTTTTGTGATACAACTTTCAGTTTAGGTGCTATTGTTGCTAAACGGTTAAGTCTGAACCATACAAAGGGCCCCATCTTCGGAGGTATCTTTGCTTCACGCCTTGCTAAACACTTTGAGATACCTATTAGGCATAATGAGAAAGAGGAAAAGTTGCTACCCACTATTTTTCTTGATTATAAGAGTATGGTAGCACATGACTTTATTGTTAAAAATAAGAAGCAGATGCTTAAGTATAACTTGATATTTGATAAAACTCACTGTGAGACTATTACCTTGCCGGCACCCTCTTTGTTTAACATATTTTCAGGCACTTACCTCATCTTGCCTGAGGCCATTTATGCATACTGGAATCTGACACAAGTTCCAGAGCCTGAGCCAGAGCCACCGCTTGATCCCTATTGACAGTCTGTTTATCAGTGGGATCCGAAGGAGACCGCTAATCAATGGCACCCAGAGGACCCTCCTCTGTACACCAGAGAGAGTAGCTTTGATCCATGTGCATAGACCAACTTAGGCCAAAAGCCTAAGCTTGGGGGAGTACGTATTTCTCACCGACATTACATTCATGTTCACACACTCATTCTAGTTGTTGGTGCTCATACTTTTTCATTGTACTATCCATGCTAGTTTATTTTCTTTTCTTGCTTTCTTCTTGTGTGTTTGAAAAACCTTGAGAAAAACCCAAAAAATTAGTTGTAGCCTTTAGCTAGTTTACTTTCCATGCTTGTAGTAGTAATATTAAAATAAAACCCAAAAAGATTGCTTGTTGGGAGCTTTCCCGTGTAAATAGTTGTATTTCTTTTCTTTTCTTTTGGGGTCGAGAGGAAAAGACCACGATGAAACTGTTGAGTGGCTCTCATATGCATTATTGTTGATCTAACCAAGATCCCATATTACCTTGTCTTCTCCTTTGTATTAAATGCTTGCAGATTCCAGCTTAGTCCAATGCACGTGCACTATTTTTATTATCCACACCGTTCGGTCGCGCGAGTGGAAGGCAATAATGATGATATATGATGAAATGATTGAGATGAGAGGAGCTGGTATGAACTCAACCTTTCTTGTTTTTGTAAATATGATTAGTTCATCGTTCCTGATTTAGCCTATTATGAATGAAACATGTTTGCAATGACAATTAGAGATTATAGTTGCTCATGACATGCTTAATTAGCTAGGAGTTTATAATGGTTTACCTTGCGTGCCAACATGCTATTAAAATGGTTGTGATGTGGTATGATAGGGTGGTATCCTCCTTTGAATGATTCGAGTGGCTTGACTTGGCACATGTTCACGTATGTAGTTGAAACAAAATCAACATAGCCTCCATGATATTTATGTTCATGGTGATTTATATCTTATTCATTCTTGCACTCATTGTTGATTAATCCTAACGCATGTTCATGACTGTTGTCGCTCTCTAGTTGGTCGCTTCCTAGTCTCTTTCTAGCCTTCACTTGTACTAAGCGGGAATACTGCTTGTGCATCCACTTCCATAAACCCCAAAGTTATTCCATATGAGTCCACCATACCTTCCTATATGCGGTATTTGCCTGTCGTTCCAAGTAAATTTGTATGTGCCAAACTCTAAACCTTCAAATGAAATTCTGTTTTGTATGCTCGAATAGCTCATGTATCAACTAGGGTTGTCTATATCTTCCATGCTAGGTGGGTTATTCTCATGATGAGTGGACTCCGCTCATCATTCACGAGAAAATGGCCGGTATCCGGGATGCCCAGTCCCATGCTCAAATCAAATCAAAATAATTTCAAACAAAACTCCCCCAGGATTGTTGTTAGTTGGACGGTACCCATTGTTTCGGACAAGCCATGGATTGATGTTTGTTGGTGGTGGGGGAGTATTAACTTTACAATTATGTTTGGGAACCGCCTATAATGTATGTAGCATGGAAGATATCGATATCTCTTGGTTGGTATGTTGACAATGAAAGTATGCCACTCAAAATATTATTTATCTCTGTTTCAAAACTCGAGCTCTGGCACCTCTGCAAATCCCTGCTTCCCTCTGCGAAGGACCTATCTATTTATTTTTATGTTGAGTCATCATCCTCTTATTAAAAAGCAGCAGCTGAAGAGCACCGTTGTCATTTGCATGCATTGATATTAATTTACATTGAGTATGACTGTGACTGGATCTCTTTTGCCATGAATTACAATGTTTATTCAGTCCTTGATCTTCAGGGGTGCTCTGCAGTTATGTTTTGCGGTCTCAGAAAGGGCTAGCGAGATACCATCTTTTTATATCATATTACGATTGTTTTGAGAAAGTGTTGTCATCCGAGATTTATTATTATTGCTCGCTAGTAGATTATGCCATTGATATGAGTAAACATGAGACCTAAATGTTATTGTGAATATGGTTAGTTCATAATCGTTGCTGAAAACTTGAATGCTGGCTTTGCATATTTGCAACAACAAGATCAAACAGAGTTTGTAATTTTTTCTTTATCACTTTCAGTTTGTCAACTGAATTGCTTAAGAACAAGCAAATGTTTAAGCTTGGGGGAGTTGATACGTCTCCAACGTATCTACTTTTCCAAACACTTTTGCCCTTGTTTTGGACTCTAACTTGCATGATTTGAATGGAACTAACCCGGACTAACGCTGTTTTTAGCAGAACTTCCATGAATTTATTTTTGTGCAGAAATAAGAGTTCTCGGAATAACCTGACAATCCATGGAAACACGTTTTGGAATTAATAAAAAATATTGGCGAAAGAATCAGCATCAAGGGGCCCACACCTTGTCCATGAGGGTGCAGGGCACGCCCCCCTGGTGTAGGCCCCCCTGCCTTGTGGGCCCCCTGGGACTACACCAACCTAAACCCCACTCCATATATTCACTTTCAGGGAGAAAAAAAATCAAAGAGAAGGATTGATCGCGTTTTACGATACGGAGCTGCCGCCAAGCCCTAATCTTCCTCGGGAGGGCTGATCTGGAGTCCGTTCGGGGCTCCGGAGAGAGGAATCCGTCGCCATCGTCATCATCAACCATCCTCCATCACCAATTTCATGATGCTCACCGTCGTGCGTAAGCAATCCCATCGTAGGCTTGCTGGACGGTGATGGGTTGGATGAGATTTACCATGTAATTGAGTTAGTTTTGTTAGGGTTTGATCCCTAGTATCCATTATGGTCTAAGACTGATGTTGCTATGACTTTGCTATGCTTAATGCTTGTCACTAGGGCCCGAGTGCCATGATTTCAGATCTAAACCTATTATGTTTTCATGAATATATGTGAGTTCTTGATCCTATCTTGCAAGTCAATAGTCACCTACTATGTGTTATGATCCGGCAACCCCGAAGTGACAATAATCGGGACCACTCCCGGTGATGACCGTAGCTTGAGGAGTTCATGTATTCACTAAGTGTTAATGCTTTCGTCCGGTACTATATTAAAAGGAGGCCTTAATGTCCCTTTGTTTCCAATAGGACCCCGCTGCCACGGGAGGGTAGGACAAAAGATGTCGTGCAAGTTCTTTTCCATAAGCATGTATGACTATATTTGGAATACATGCCTACATTACATTGATGAACTGGAGCTAGTTCTGTGTCACCCTATGTTATAACTGTTGCATGAGGAATTGCATCCGACATAATTATCCATCATTGATCCATTGCCTACGAGCTATTCACATATTGATCTTTGCTTAGTTACTTCTCCGTTGCCACTGTTACGATTACTATAAAACTGCTACTGTTACTTTTGCCACGTTACCGCTACTTCCATACTACTTTGCTACTAAATACTTTGCTGCAGATATTAAGTCTTTCATGTGTGGTTGAATTGACAGCTCAGCTGCTAATACTTGAAATATTCTTTGGCTCCCCTTGTGTCCAATCAATAAATTTGGGTTGAATACTCTACCCTCGAAAACTGTTGCGATCCCCTATACTTCTGGGCTATCACCCAACTATAGACCAAAGACATGATTCGGAGCCGATGCATATTGTATGGGGGATAACCCCGGGTAGTCCCAAGATGACGAACGACGCTTCAAAAACATCGGGGCCAGCAACGCCCCTCAACACGGCTCACACTTGGCCGGGTTGCTCAACTCGGCCAAGTCCCTCAACCCGGTCGAACTCACCATCCCGGCCGCCCGGCCGGCTCCCTGTCCGGCTGCTCCGGCCGGCCTGCTACGCAAAGTCAACCACTGCATCGACCCAACACCAACAAGACGGCCATACCGCGACCACTGTTGCTGATAAAGCATACACTGTTCGCTCGTCACACGCGTCATCATCTACAATTTACTTTGTCCCCCGGGCATTGATTTATAAAATGCCCCAGGGAAAAAACTTAGCCTAGCTCTCAAGCTACACACAGCTTGGGATGTAAGCTACCCACTGTAGCTTACTCCCTCCGTTCGGAATTACTTGTCACAAAAATGGATGTATCTACAACTAAAATACATCTAGATACATTCATTTCTTGGACGAGTAATTCCGAACAGAGGGAGTACATCCCAAGCACACAGCCATGCCTACATGGCTTACCTCCTAAGCTAGCTCCACACTATATATGGGCACATATCCATCCATCCACCCACTCACTCACGCATGCATACATGCTCACACATGGGCACCCACTCATTCGGCCAGATGCCACGGCCACCATGCCACACACTAGCTAGCTAGCTAGCTAGCTAGTTGCTACTGTTATCAGTCCAATACAGCTCTAGGAGCAACTCTATACTGCCATACATGTACACTACAAATATATTCAGACATGCAGGAGTAGGGGTATTATCTCTCCGGAGATCCCAGAATCTGGGTAAACCACCGCGTGCTGTTTGCCCAATGCCGTCCTGGATGTCCAGAGCAGTCTTGCCCGCACCTCAAGCCACCTCGTGGCATCTGTCGTCTCACGAACCCGCCCACGAGATAACCCCGACAGTTGGCGCCCACCGTGGGGGGTACTATGATACCACAACTGCCACGGAACCACGGTCCATGCGGGACCATCTTCATCATCATCGCCGCGGCATGGCGCGTCTCTCCGGTAGCGCTCAGGGGCTGGACATCGACCCGCCCCCGAAGCGACCGCGCGGGACGGCGCATCTGCGTCATCGGCGTCACCACCTTCGTCATCAACACCGCAGCGTCGCCGATGTCCGCCTGGAGGCTCGGGGGGTTCAACGTCGACACGACCCCGGGATGGTCACATGGGTCGGCGCGTCCGCACCATTGGCCCCCGCTTGGCTACCAGCTCGAGCCCCGCCATCCAGCTAGCTCCAGCGTGAGTTTCCTCCACGCACGCTCGTTGCTCCAGTCACTTTGCACGCCAACTCCGCCGCGCTGGGCCTCCTCCCTCCGCTCGCACATGCACCCAGCGAGCACCTACCGCTTCGCTTCGTCAGGCCCGGCCGCGCGCCCGCGGTGCCCCGTCGCCGCTCCGGCCACGTGGTCGCGCGCCGGTGGCCTCCCGCGCTTCTGCGTTCCCTCGTCGCATCGGCCCCCGCGGCCTCCCCGCCGCCTCGCCCCTCCACGGCTCCGACGGGCTGGCTGGCTTCCTTGGCTCCGGCCCCCACCTCCCGCCGGCTCCGGCCCACGCTGCTGCTTGCGTTGTGGCCGGCCGGGTCGCCCCGCGTCCCTGCCAGCTCCAGCGCGCTGCTCCAGCCATGGCCGCACCCACCGCAGCTCCACCACGAGCACCCCTGCCCGTTGCCCTCTCCACCAACCACGCCCATCAGTGCCTCCATGCCTCGTGCCGGCTTTCGCACCGCCCGCGTCGGCTGCCCGCTGTGCCCCTCGCCACTGCGGCTCCGCCCGCGCCTCCCGCGCCGGGTCCGGGTGGTCGCCCCGTGCCCGCTCGCGACCGTCGCCGCCAGCTCCGCCCCGCCGAGTTACCTCTGCCCACGGCCGGGTCGAGCCCAGCTCGCGCCTCCTAGCCCTGCCCTTGTGTCCGACTCTCGCTCGCCCCGCACCCGCCCCGGCGACCCGGCTGCACTGCTCCACCGGCTCTGCCTTGTCGAGTTGTCTCTGCCCACGACCGGGTTGAGCCCATGGGCCTGTGCTCCCCGTGACCCACCTGCGGGCCGGCCTCCGCTCCTCGCCGCCTCCGGCCCCCGCCCCGCGCGCCCTCGACCGGGTGCGTCCGCACCTCCCCACCGCCCCGGGCTGGCCGGCCTTCCGCCGGATCCGCCTGTGTCCGGGTCGCGCCCGCCGGCTCGTGTCTCCCCGCGACCTACCTGCGGGCGGGCCTCCTCTCCTTTAGGCCGTGCGCCCGGCCCTGACCCGACTGTAGCGCACCTGCTCCCCGCTTGGGCCGCGTCCGCGCGCCCCTCAAGCAGCCGGCTTCGCCTCCGACCCGGGCGGCCGACTTCACGCGCTCCTACAGTTCCCGCTGTGGCCGGTTGTCCGTGTAAAAGAAGTGGCTGGCTGCCCCATGCAAAAAAGAAGAAAAAAAGATGCGTCCGACTGGTCCAGCAGTGACCCGCCCCCTGCCAGCTGTTCGACCTGCCCGCGTCGCCGTCCGGCCGCCCACTCCACCTGTCGGCTTTGACGCCTGGCCGGCTGGGGGGCCAACACATTCGCCCTCTGCCTCGACGCCGGCTGCGCCAAGCCGGCCCAGCCGTGAGTCCGCCTTAAAACCCGTTCGGTCAGACCCGACCGGTCGAGACCCCCCTTCGAGCACCCGGAGGCTCGAAGGCTACCCCAAGTGGGTGTGCGGGCACACTCTGCGAGCGCCAAGCCGTGCCGGCTGTCTTCGGCAACCTCTGCACCATCTGCATGAAAACCAATGTGAGCTCCTCACCCGCTTATTTTTGCACCGTGTACACAAACTCGGATAACCCGAGCGGCGCTTGGGGACCACATCCGCTTCTTTACAGTTGCACTACTGTCCGCCCCGGTGCCGCTAGTCTCGGCCCGGAGGCTGGCCGCTCGGCCCGATACGTTTGTTCCCACAGACGTCTTAGTAGCGCATACGGTAACGAAGGTCCACTCTCAGCCACAGACCACAGCACGACTATCCGTCAAGCGAGAGCAAAGCTGGAGGTTGCCCCACGCGAAAAACGTCCGGCAGAAGACGGCTCAGGCAACCGGCCGTTTCCTTTATGAGTATCTACTCGGTCGAATCCGCTCCTGTAGTCCGAGTATTGTACGCTCCACTCCGCGGACACTCTTCGTAACAGCTATAGACTGGCTCCAGACTGTCTAGCTAACAAGAGGCAAAGCCAAAGAGCAGAGGGGACATGAAAAAGACTGAAGGGGGCTTGGACAAAACCGAGTCGGCACCTTCTGCATAAAACTTGCACCGCTAAAAGCAAATATTTGATATATCTGCGCAGACTAACCTTGTGTTTTGCACGATCATCGCTGTGGGGAACCCCCTCCTCGCTTGGAGGCTCGGAGGCTACACGCGGGTTGCAGGCCCGACGCCGGCTGCAACTGGCATTTCCGACGCCACCGACTGCTTCATCAACAACAAGACCCTCCGCCCAACTTTTCCAAAGTTGCCCGGAGGCTCGGAGGCTACACCCAGTAGGTGCGCTCGCGCGCCCCCACTCAGCCAACGGACTCCACGTCCGCGTCCGGCAGTGTCCCGCGCCCTCCAGCCGGCGGACTCCGTGTCCACGCCCGGCGCCCTCGACATCAGCATTGGCTTCTTCAACAATGGCAAGACCCTCCGCCCAACTTTTCCAAGTTGCCCGGAGGCTCGAAGGCTACACCCAGTGGGTGTGCTCACGAGCCCCAACCAGAATCAAGCCGCGTCGGCTGCGGTCCGCAGCCGGCCATCATCGCCATCTACTACATCGATGCTCGCTAAAAGCCTTTGCGCAAGTTTTACAAGTTGCCCAGAGGCTCGGAGGCTACTGTCGGGGGGATGACCCCCGGGTAGGCCCAAGACGGCGAACGACGCTTCAGAAACATCAGGGCCAGCAACGCCCCTCAATCCGGCTCGCACTTGGCCCGGTTGGTCAACCGGGCCAAGTCCCTCAACCCGGCCGAACTCACCATCCCGACCACCCAGCCGGCTCCCTGTCTGGCTGCTCTAGCTGGCCTGCTATGCGAAGTCAACCACTGCATCGACCCGACACCGACAAGACGGCCATACCGCGACCACTGTTACTGATAAAGCATACACTGTTCGCTCGTCACATGAGTCATCATCTACTGTGTACTTTGTCCCCTGGGCATTGATTTATAAAATCCCAGGGATCAAACTTAGCCTAGCTCTCAAGCTACACACAGCTTGGGATGTAAGCTACTCACTGTAGCTTACTCCCTCCGTTCGGAATTACTTTTCACAAAAATGGATGTATCTACAACTAAAATACATCTAGATACATTCATTTCTTGGATGAGTAACTCCGAACGGAGGGAGTACATCCCAAGCACACACCCATGCCTACATGGCTTACCTCCTAAGCTAGCTCCACACTATATATGGGCACATATCCATCCATCCACCCACTCACTCACGCATGCATACATGCTCACGCATGGGCACCCACTCATTCGGCCAGATGCCATGGCCACCATGCCACACACTAGCTAGCTAGCTAGTTGCTACTGTTATCATTCCAATACAGCTCTAGGAGCAACTCTGTACTGCCAGACATGTACACCACACATATATTCAGACATGCAGGAGTAGGGGTATTATCTCTCCAGAGAGCCCCGAACCTGGGTAAACCACCGCGTGTTGTTTGCCCAATCCCGTCCCCGGATGTCCAGAGCAGTCTTGCCCTCATCTGAAGCCACCTCGTGGCATCTGTCTTCTCACGAACCCGCCCACGAGATAACCCCGACACATATAGTGCAATATCCGAGACGCCGAAGAGTTGCCTATAGGTGTTCAGACTTTAAGAGTTTGCGGGGCGGAATACAGCCCCTGATATGAAGGTCATGCTAAGAACGTGTACGTTAGTCGAAAGCAAGGAGGGGATACAAATTATGATATAACATAAGTACCAAACTAAAGGTGGTGATCATCCGCTTCCTTTATATCCTTATCAGTACGTCGAGGCGTGTTTCGACAGACAATGCCGTAAATATTGAGGTCATGTTACATGCCTAAAAATTCACATAAGGGAAATTCTAGTACATGGCCTAAAAGTAATGGTTCGAAGACTCCAGTGATGCCCTACTGCACGCCTGTGCCGTTTCTCCTTAGTAACGAATTCTTCTTTGATAGGGGTATTTGATAATTGTCCATAAAGGAGGGAAAAGCTAGCCTTGAAAGGGTCTCTGGTGCAACCGTACAGTAGATAGGGCTCTTAATGAACATGTAGTGAAAAATGTATAGGTCCAAATAAGGTCAAGCCGTACTATGGACTTTTTCCACAATGTGCCTCCAGCGTTGCCCAAGGTATCTTGAGTGCATAGTTATGTACGCGCGCTACATAAGCCGCAACGTTATGGGCAATCGCCAGAGGCCGAAGTGTTAATCTAGGTCCGGGTCTATCGAGTTATTGCAGTGATGCGTGGACTGGACTTGTTTAGAGATGTCATTGCCTTTAATGTCCGACGAATTATTTGACTTAATGAGGCCGCTATACACCTCGGATGCAAGGGCCGCGGTGTGCTCTTTAGTATGGAGGGAGCGCTCCATATTTCCATTGCCTGTAATAACGCCCCGTGGTCCGGGCATTTTAAGCTTCAAATAAGCATAGTGCAGGACTGCATTAGAGCGGGTGAAAGCAGTTCGTTCGAGCAGTGCGTGATAACCACTGTGGAAGGGGACGATGTTGAAGATCAGTTCTTTACTTCGGAAATTGTCTAGGGAGCCAAATAATAGCTCCAGTGTTAATGAGCCCGTACAATGGGCCTCCACGCCGGGTATCACACGTTTAAAGGTAGTGTTACTAGGCTTGATTCATGATGGGTCAATGCCCATCTTGTGAAAAATGTATTGATAAATCAAGTTGAGACTGCTGCCACCGTCCACAAGGACTCTAGTGATATGGTATCCGTCGATGATTGGATCGAGTACCAGGGCGGCCGAACCCCCGTGACGGATACTAGTTGGGTGATCCCTACAATCAAAGGTGATCAGACAGGCTGCCCATGGATTGAATTTTGGGGCGACAGGCTCTACGGCGTAGACATCCCTTAGTGCGCGCTTGCGCTACTGATACGTCTCCAACATGTCTATAATTTTTTATTGTTCCATGCCGTTATATTATCATTCTTGGATGTTTTACAATCATTTTATAGTCATTTTATATCATTTTTGGTACTAACCTATTGATATAGTGCCCAGTGCCACTTGTTGTTTTCTGCATATTTTTTACATTGCAGGAAATCAATACGAAATGGACTCCAAACGCAGGGAAACTTCTTGAGGGTTTTTTTGGGCCAGAAGACATCCAATGGGCCAGGAAAGCACCTGTGGGGGTGCTCTGAGGGGATCACAACCCACCTCGGGTGCCCCCTGGACCGCCTCTTTGCTCTATAAATACCCCAATATTCCAGAAACCCTAGGGGAGTCGACGAAAATCAATTCCAGCCAATGCAGAGTCCAGAAACACCAGGTCCAATCTAGACACCATCACGGAGGGGTTCACCACTTCCATTCGTGCCTCTCTGATGATGCGTGAGTAGTTCTTTGTAGACCTACGGGTCCGTAGTTAGTAGCTAGATGGCTTCCTCTCTCTCTCTCTCTTGATTATCAATACAATGGTCTCTTGGAGATCCATATGATGTAAGCCTTTTTGTGGTGTGTTTGTTGGGATCTGATGAACTTTGAGTTTATGATCAGATCTATGTTTCTATCCATGAAAGTTATTTGAGTCTTCTTTGATCTCTTATATGCGTGATTGATTATAGCCTCATAATTCTATATTTTCTTGCAATGAGAAGAGGTGCTTTGTGATGGGTTTGATCTTACGGTGCTTGATTCCAGTGACAGAAAGGGAAATGACAGGTATGTATCGTTGCTATTAAGGATAACAAGATGGGGTCTATTTCTACACAGATAGATCTTGTCTACATCATGTCATCGTTCTTATTGCATTACTCCATTTCTCCATGAACTTAATACACTAGATGCATGTTGGATAGCGGTCGATGTGTGGAGTAATAGTAGTAGATGCAAGCAGGAGTTGGTCTACTAATCTTGGATGTGATGTCTATATAATGATCATCGCCTGAATATCGTCATGGTTATTTGAAGTTCTATCCATTTCCCAACAGTAATTGTTTTCCCATTGTCTGCTATTTTTCTCTAGAGAAGCCACTAGTGAAACCTACGGCCCCTGGGTCTCTTTACATCATATTTGCCTTTGTGATCTATTTTACTTTGCATTTATTTTCAGATCTATTAAACCAAAAATACAAAAATACCTTGCTGCAATTTATTTGTTTCGCGATCTATTTATCCTATCTACCACTTTTACCTCACGTTATTTGCCTATCTTGAGGCGCCATACCCGGAAGGGATTGAGAACCCCTTTAACACGTCGGGTTGCGAGTATTTGTTATTTGTGTGCAGGTGCTGTTTAGGTGGTGTAAGGGGGGTCTCCTACTGGTTCGATAATCTTGGTCTCATCATTGAGGGAAATACCTATCGTCGCTATACTACATCATCCCTTCCTCTTTGGGGAAATTCTGACATAGTTCTAGTAGACATCAAAAGGAATTTTTGGCGCCGTTGCCGGGGAGGATCTTCAACATCAACCAAGTTCCTAATCGCAAATCTCATCTCCTTGCAATTTACATTATTTTCCATTTGCCTCTCATTTTCCTCTCCCCTACTTTACAAAAAAATACCGTTTTATTTGCTCTCTTTTTCGTTCGCCTTTTTCTTGTCAGATTTCTTATTTGCTTGAACTCGTCACCGTGAGTGACTTTGGTATGGAAGAAACAGATGATGGCCTAACTCCTAAAATGGAGCATACAGGTAATCTGGATGCCAAAACTTTTGTCTTGGGGCAAGGGAATTTCATGGGAAAAGAACATATCCAAGAATGTTTTAATTGTGTCAGGAAACTAAGTCTTGATGATATTCCTATACTTAAAAGGACTAAATCTTATGCAGAAGCTATTTAGGCACTTGTTCTGAAACTTGAAACTAGATTTATTCATACTCATGCCACCTTGCAAAGATTGTTCTATTAGTTGCCCGTTATAAATAATCCTAAAGCTAAAAAGTTAGCCACTCTTGTTTTGATGAATGAATTTGACTACATAATACGGGAGGCTAGGGAAATATTTGATTTTTATGGCATGAATCGTGAAAAACCCGTGATTGATGAAATTCTTTATAATAGTGATTATGCTTTGAGACATTTACTTGGAGATAACCAAATCTTTGATGAGAATCTTAAAACACAAGTCCCAGTTTTAGATATGATCCAACAGGTTTTGAGCGATGTTAATCAACACTATTCTTGGATCACTGCCGGAAATCAAAGGGGTTATGATAAAAAGAAACTTGATAGTGCTAAGGTTTCCATGGATAATGTGTTTTATGTCTTATTTACAAAACCTCCCCACACAAATACCTCCAAGGAAAACAAGGATAAGGATGACAAAACTTAGATCCTACGCGTTATGCCTAGCTAGGGGCGTAAAACGATAGCGCTCGTTGGGAGGCAACCCAACTTGTATCTTTTTGCTTTTTGGTTTTCTTGATGTTTTCAATAAAATACCCAATTATACCTCTGGTTAGATGTGTTTTTGCGGTTTAAATTAGTGTTTGTTCCAAGCAAGGCCTTTGGGATGATTTGGGTAAAAGTTGATTTGATCTTGCTGAAAAACAGAAACTTTTGCGTTCACGGGATTATTTGTCATTTTTAACAAATAAGTGATTTTGAGTTTATTCTTTTTGCAAAAGATTAATAGACAAAGTGATCACGTCAATCTAATTTTTTCAGAATTTCTGGAGTTACAGAAGTAATCGCAATATTCAGATTACTACAGACTGTTCTGTTTTTGACAGATTCTGTTTTCTTTGAGTTGTGTGCTTGTTTTGATGATTCTATGGTTTTCTTTGCTGAGTTTTTGCCATAGAAAAGTTAGAATACAGTATATATAATGCAAAAACAAAATAGGAATAGGTTTTCAACTGTACTTATAGTAGTGGTTTGCTTTCTTATACTAATGGATCTCACGAAGGTTATGTTGAGTTTTGTGTGATTGAAGTTTTCAAGTTTTGGGTGATCTTACGATGAATGAAGGAATAAGGATTAGCAAAAGGCTAAGCTTGGGGATGCCCGAGGCACCCGAGGGTAATATTAAAAGAAGTAACAAGCAACTAAGCTTGGGGATGCCCCCGAGTGGCATCCCCGCTTTCTTCTAACAACCATCGGTATTTTACTTGAAGCTATATTTTTATTCATCACATATGAGTTTTCCTTGGAGCGTCTTGTATGATGTGAGTCTTTGCTTGTTTTGCTTTGTATTTCAAGTATTGAATACTTTCTAAACACACCTTTTTGAGAGAGCCAAAAATTATGTTATGTTTGCTCCTATGCTTCACTTAAATTTTTAGAGCCATGGATTTGCTCTAGTGCTTCACTTATATCTTTTTGAGCACAGTGTGCTTTGTTATTTTTGAAGAAATGCTCTCATGCTTCACTTAGATTTATTTGGGAGTTAGTAAAATTTTCAGAAATTCTCTCTTGCTTCACTTAGATTATTTTGAGAGAAAGGAAACTTATGCTCATGTTCTTCACTTATATTTGTTTGAGCTTATCAAAAGCAACATATGAAAATAGTCCCAAAGTGATAGATATCCAAGGAGGATATAATAAAAACTTTCATAAAGATCATTGGACAAAATAAACTTGATTCTTAGTAATGGTTTTGAGATATGACGATATGATATGTGAGTCATGTTGATGAGTAATTGTGCTTTAGTAAGAATATTGATGTTAAGGTTTGTGATTCCCTATGCAAGCACGAAAGTCAATAGTTATGCAATGAAATTTATATCCTACTTCTGGTGCATTATTCGGTGTTACTTATGCTTAATGCTTCGGTACGAGATTTTTCTCTTTTTGGTTGGTCGCTTCTCAATCGTTTTGCTAGCCTTCATTTTGCACTAAGTATGATCACTACTTGTGCATCCAAAACCCTTTAAACCAGTTTTGCCTTATGAGTCCACTATACCTACATATATGCGGCATTTCCTTGCCGTTCTAAGCAAATTTGCATGTGCCATCTCTAATTTTCAAAATAAACTTCTCTTTTGTCTGCTCTACCGCTCGCGAGGTGGTGAGGGTTGGCCAATATTTTCCATGCTAGATGTGTTACTCTCACGATGAGTGTTTATTCACCTGTCATTGCACGAGAGTATGGCAAAGGTATTAGGGATGCCCAGTCCCGAAATGAAAAATGAATTTACTTTATGTTGTCAAATAATAAATTCCTTGGAAAGTGTTGGTATGGAGGGCAACCATGGATTCGGCTAGCCATGGAAAGTGAAAGTAATGGTGGAAAAAGGAATAAACTTTATTTTCTGTTTGGGAACCGCCTATGATGTATCTAGCATGGAAAGTGTTGGGAGCTCTAAGTCATTTTCGTTGGTGGGAAAAGTATGCCTCTCAAAAATGTTTTTATCTCTCAATTTAAGCTTTGAGCTCTGGCACCTCTACAAATCCCTACTTCCCTCCGCGAAGGGCCTTTCTTTTACTTATGCAATTTTTGTTTTGAATTTGAGTCTCCTGCTTCTCTTATAAAGCACCAACTAGGGGGCACTATGATCGTATTTGAGCATTGGGTGTAGCTAATATTCGAGTGTGTTTCATGAATGGATCAATGATTGAGCATAATGGGCTTGGATAACTTGCTTTAGTGTTGATACTTTGAAAGACATGGTTGCTTGTTGGTATGCTTGAGTATTAAAGTCTTCATGTCAAAACTAGACCATTGCTTTGAATCATATAAAAATTCAAATGTCCATGCTATAAAAAAAAGAAATGTGATGAACATGTTAGGCAGCATTCCACATAAAAAATTCTGTTTTTATTATTTACCTACTCGAGGATGAGCAGGAATTAAGCTTGGGGATGCTGATATGTCTCCAATGTATCTATAATTTTTTATTGTTTGTTATATTATCATTCCTGGATGTTTTACAATCATTTTATATCATTTTCTGGTACTAACCTATTGACATAGTGCCCAATGCCAGTTGATGTTTTCTGCATGTTTTTTACATTGCAGGAAATCAATACCAAATGGAGTCCAAATGCAGTGAAACTTCTTGAGGATTTTTTTTGGGCTAGAAGACATCCAGTGGGCCAGGAAATCACCTGGGGGTGCTCCGAGGGGAGCATAACCCACCAGGGCACGCTTGGAGGCCCAGGCACGCCCAGGTGGGTTGTGCCCACCTCGGGTGCCCCCTCAACTACCTCTTTGCTCTATAAATACCCTAATATTCTAGAAACCCTAGGGAGGTCAACGAAAATCAATTCCAGCCATCGCAGAGTCCAGCAACACCAGATCCAATCTCAACACCATCACGGAGGGGTTCACCACTTCCATTGGTGCCTCTCCGATGATGCGTGAGTAGTTCTTTGTAGACCTACGGGTCCGTAGTTAGTATCTAGATGGCTTCCTCTCTTTCTCTTGATTATCAATACAATGGTCTCTTGGAGATCCATATGATGTAAGCCTTTTTGTAGTGTGTATGTTGGGATCCGATGAACTTTGAGTTTATGATCAGATCTTTGTTTTTATCCATGAAATTATTTGAGTCTTCTTTGATCTCTTATATGCGTGATTGATTATAGCCTCATATTTATTCTCTGATATTTGGGTTTTGTTTGGCCAACTTGATCTATTTATCTTGCAATGGGAAGAGATGCTTTATGATGGGTTCGATCTTACGGTGCTTGATCCCAGCGACAAAAATGGGAATGACACATATGTATCGTTGCTATAAGGATAACAAGATGGGGTCTATTTCTACATAAATAGATCTTGTCTACACCATGTCATCGTTCTCCATGAACTTAATACACTAGATGCATTACTCCATTTCTCCATGAACTTAATACACTAGATGCATGCTGGATAGTGGTCGATGTGTGGAGTAATAGTAGTAGATGCAGGCAGGAGTCGGTCTACTAATCTTGGACGTGATGCCTTTATAATGATCATTGCCTGGATATCGTCATGATTATTTGAAGTTCTATCAATTGCCCAACATCAATTGTTTTCCCATCCTTTGCTATTTTTCTCGAGAGAAGCCACTAGTGAAACCTACGCCCCCCGGGTCTCTTCTCATCATATTTGCCTTTGCGATCTATTTTCCTTTGCATTTATTTTCAGATCTATTAAACCAAAAATACAAAAATACCTTGTTGCAATTTATTTGTTCCTCGATCTATTTATCCTATCTACCACTTTTACCTCACGTTATTTGCCTATCTTGAGGCACCGTACCCGGAAGGGATTGACAACCCCTTTAACACGTCGGGTTGCGAGTATTTGTTATTTGTGTGCAGGTGTTGTTTACGTGGTGTGAGGAGGTTCTCCTAATGGTTCGATAACCTTGGTCTCATCACTAAGGAAAATACCTACCATCGCTATACTGCATCATCCCTTCCTCTTTGGGTAAATACGGACGTAGTTCTAGCAGACATCAGCTCACTTTTGGGAATGTGAGTGACATAGATCATGTTCACTGTTTTCAACTTGGGGGGGAACTTATTTTGGCCCCTGGTGTTTGGCTGATGGGGCTCATCATCGTACTCACTTGGAGGTCCCTTTCCCTTGTGTTCGGTATTTAACTTACGGCCTGTTTGAAAACCCAACAATTTTTGTTGGTGTGGTTAGCAAGCTTGTCGGGTGTGCCATGAATCTGATAGGGCCTCTCAAGGATTTTGTCCAAGTTGGATGGACCGTCCCTGTTGCCTTTGAAAGGTTTCTTCCATTGATCGGATTTAGAACCACCGAATCCGGCATTGACTGTTGTATCATCTGTGTCATCATTATTGCTCCGATGTTTGTTTTTATTGCGGCGTGGTTTACCGTTCCCATCCCTGGACAAAGAATTGTCGGGGTCGCTGGAGCTGTTGCTTCTACGAGCCAACCAGCTATCTTCACCCACACAGAAACGGGTCATGAGTGCAGTTAAGGCTGCCATGGTCTTTGGCTTTTCCTGCCCGAGGTGTCGGATGAGCCATTCGCCATGAATGCTATGTTTGAAGGCTGCTAAGGCTTCAGCGTCCGGACAGTCCATGATTTGGTTCTTTTTAATAAGGAACCGATTCCAAAGCTTGCGAGCCGATTCGCCAAGTTGCTGGATTATGTGACTTAGGTCATCAGCATCCGGTGGCTGGACATAAGAGCCCTGAAAGTTAGCCCGAAAAGCATCTTCTAAGTCTTCCCAGGTTCCAATGGATTTCTCTAGGAGGCTGTCCATCTAGTGTCATGCTGGTCCTTTCAGCTTTATAGGAAGATATTTAATGGCGTGAAGGTCATCTCCATGAGCCATATGAATGTGGAGAAGAAAATCCTCGATCCAAACGGCCGGATCCGTTGTTCCATCATATTACTTGATGTTGACGGGTTTGAACCCTTCCGGAAACTGGTGTTGCATTACCTCATCGGTAAAGCACATAGGGTGTGCGGCGCCTCTATACCGTGCAACATCACAACGGAGATCGGATGATATCTGAGTTCGGTGCAGGTCCCGAATCTTGTAATGTTCATTATGCCGGGCTACATAACCATTATCTCGCACTGGGGCACGGCCTCTTGATCCATAGATCGATCTGGTCTGACCAGCTTTACTGTCTAGTTCCTGATGTAAATCATACGTATAGCCTGCAGCTGCTATTTCCTTGCCTCTTTGGCGAGGGGGTGCAGGCTGGTGTTCGGCTTGATGTGCCATTTTGTCCCGTCCACGTGGTGGTCGGTCTGGCTGGTCTGCATAATTGTATTTAGACGGTATTGGCTCAAGGGCTTCATCGTTGAATTATGGAAGCAGCTTGCGCTTGGGGTAACTTTTTACTGGTTGCTCGGGGCCGTACTCCTCGGCGGCCAGGACCTTGGTCCACCTTTCATTGAGCGTATCCTGTTCAGCTTTGAGCTGCTGCTGTTTCTTTTTCAGGCTTTTCACAGTGGCGACGAGCTATCGCTTGAAGCGTTCTTGTTCAAGAGGTTCCTCTAGGATGATAAAATCTTCGTCACCAAGGCTAACATCCTCTTCGAAGACTGGCATATAGTTCATGTCCTCCAAATCTTCATGATCGGCGTGTTCGAGGCTATAATGACCCTCTTACCTCTCATCCTATTCGGATGTGGGCTCGATGGGGTGTTCGGGGTCTTTGGCATTATCCGGGGTCTCATTATCTCCGGTGCCAGATTACTGTCCCTTGCCCGACACGATCGTGTACGGCGCCGCTGGCGCTGGCGCTTTGGTGGCTCGTCAACGGGCTTGTCCTTGTCTTCAGCATCCTCGTCGTCCTTTTTGTCAGGAGTGTCCACCATGTATACATCATAGGTTGAAGTGGTCGTCCAACACCCTGTGATGGGTGGGACTTGTCTTGATTAGTCGTCGGCATCGTCGTCCATACCGTCGATGTCTTTGGACGCGTATTCTAGCATGTCCGTTAAATCCTCGATAGTGGCTATTAAGTGGGTGGTGGGCGGGTCATAGAATTCCCCGCTCTCAGCCCCCAGCCCATGCTGGGTGCAGTTCGGAGGCAAAGCTTCCGTAATGGCGAGAGATCGCATTAAGCCCAGTGCTTCTTCTAAGGGCGAAAGATGGGCAGCAATCTGTGGATCTGCAGGGTTAAGCTCAGTGATAGACACCTGATCGGGCCCGATCGACGCAGACCTTGATAGTTCAGAGTTGCCATCTAGAGGTAAGTCCAAGATCGCATCTGGGTCTCCACTCGGAAGTTCCATGATAGAAAAGGGTCCGGCGGGGCTGATCCTCCCGTCTTTGGACGATACAACATGCTCTGGATCTAAGGCCGAGGTGGGCGTGAGTGTTGATCCCTGGACGGGATCTAAGAGCGGATCCGAAGAGCTTCCTTCGTGAGGGCGGAGGGCGGAGACCGAGGCCGCGAACCCTTCGAAAATCAGATATCTTTGGATATCGGCGACGTAGTTCAGGTTTCCGAACCTGATTTGGTGGCCGGGGGCGTAACTGTCGACCTGCTCAAGGTGGCCGGTCGAGTTGGCATGAAGCACGAAGACGCCGAACACAAAGACCTGTCTGGGGAGAAAGATTTTCCTGGAGACAACATCATTGTCGATGAAGAGGCAAGCCATCAATCCTTCTGTTGACAATATAGCGGAGCTCTCAATGAAAGCACCAATGTCAGTGTCAAAACAGGCAGATCTCGGGTAGGGGGCCCAAGCCGTATGTCTGAGGATCGATGGTTACAATAATCAAAGGGACACAGTGTTTGCCCAGGTTCGGGCCCTCTTAATGGAGGTAAAACCCTACTCCTACTTGATTATATTCGATGGGTAGAGGGGTTACAAGAGTTGATCTACCTCGAGATCATAATGGTTAAACCCTAACTTGGTTAGCCTATCAAAGTTATGATCCTGCCTTCGGTCTAAACCGTCTGGTTTATATAGATACCGGAGGGGCCTGGGGTTGAACAAAGTCGGATTTACGGAAAGGAAATAGTATATCCGGACACCTAAACTTGCCGTTCATGCATACGGGAGTCCCGACCAGACACGGGAGGTGGTCTTCTTCCTTGTATCTTGACAGCCCATTAGTCTGGCCCACTAGACCGGATGCCCGATGACCCCTTAGTCCAGGACTCCCTCACTAGCCTTCGTGGTTACATGGCCGGAGGAAAAAAATGCATTCTCGATAGTGGATGTACTGATCATATGACCGGAGACAAGGACATGTTTCGTGAGCTTGCTAAGAACGACGGCTCACGCAAGTATGTAACTTTTGGAGATAACTCCAAGGGTAAGGTACTTGGCCTTGGTAAGGTGGCGATTTCCAAGGATATCTCTATCCAAAATGTTATGCTCGTTGAATCTCTTGGCTACAATCTCCTTTCCGTATCTAGACTAGCCGACTTTGGTTTCCATGTTTTATTTCCTGAAGTAGATTGCCAAGTGTTTCATAGAGATAATCATAATATGGTCTTTACCGGTATTTGTAGAGGTTATATATACATTGTTGATTTCACTAAGATATCTCAACCTCGTACTTGCTTAATTTCTAAATCTTCTAAAGGTTGGTATGGCATAGAAGCTTAGGTCATGTGGGCATGCAAAATCTTGATAAGCTTATTAAAGGTGATCATATCCTTGGTGTTAAAGATGTCATATTTGACAATGATAGACTTTGTAGTGCTTGTCAAGCAGGAAAACAGTTTGGAGGAAGTCAACCCGTGAAGAATATCATGACCACGAGAAGACCGCTTGAGCTACTTCATATGGATCTTTTCGGTCCCAACGCCTACAAGAGTCTCTATGATAACTCGTTCGGTTTGGTCATTGTTGATGACTTTTCAAGATTCATGTGGGTGTTCTTTCTTGATGACAAATCACAGGTCTAAAAGATCTTCAAGAACTTCTCTAAGAAGGCCCAAACCCAATTTGAAGTGAGGATCAAGAAGGTTCGAAGCCACAATGGAACCAAGTTCAAGAATGCCAATGTGGATACCTTTCTTGATGAAGAAGGGATTTCACATGAGTTCTCGGCTACATACACGCCTCAACAAAACGAAGTTGTTGAGAGGAAGAACTGAACACTTATCAAGATGGCAAGAATGATGATTGATGAATACAAGATGCCAAGACACTTTTGGGCGGAAGTGGTTGAGACAGCTTGTCATGCTACGAATCGACTATATCTTCACAAGCTTCTCGGCAAGACTGCATACGAGCTTCTCACCAGTAACAAACCCCAAGTTGGATACTTTCGAGTATTTGTCTCAAAGTGTTACATTCTGGACAAGCATCATCATTCAAATTTGCTCCTAATCTCATGAAGGTTTCCTACTCAGTTATGGCTCAAACTCTCACACTTTTCGTGTCTACAACAATTTCACCCGAAAGGTTGAAGAGATGTTAGATGTGAAGTTTGATGAATCTAACGGCTCGCAAGTAGAGAAATTGCCAATTAATGTAGGAGACAAAGATCCTTCATAAGCAATCCAAGATTTTTCCATTGGCAAGATTCGCCCAACGGAGGTGAAGGAGAATACTTCGTCTATTCAAGTGGAAGCCTCAACTTCACATCAAGGTGAACCACAAGTTGACTTGGAGGCATCCACAAGTGGAACACGTCAAGACGGAGGAAATGAGGAAGTGCAACAAGATGAACCACCTCGACCTCCCTCTCCAACTCCACAAGAGAACGACAATGCCAACAACAATGAAGGAGGAGGAGGAGAAGAACAAGACAATGAAGAGGATTGTCCACCGCAACCCAAACAAAAGCTCTCATGGGTTAGAGCAAGAGTTGCAAGAGACCATCCCGTCGAACAAATCTTCGATGACATTCAAACCAGGAGAATCACTCGCTCCAAAACTTGTTTGGATAACTTTTGCGAACACCACTCATTCATTTCTAGTGTTGAACCTATGAAGGTAGAAGAAGTTCTTGAGGATCCGAATTGGGTAAATGCTATGCACAAAGAGCTACACAACTTCGAGAGGAATCAAGTGTGGATATTGGTTGAAAAGCCCAATGACAATCACAATGTCATTGGAACCAAATGGGTGTTTCAGAATAAGCAAGATGAAGATGGACAAGTTGTATGCAACAAGGCCCGCCTCGTCGCCCAAGGCTACACTCAAGTCGAAGGTATGGACTATGGTGAGACATATGCCTCCGTTGCTAGACTTGAGTCCATACGCATCTTACTCGCTTATGCCAATCACCATGATATCACTTTATACCAAATGGACATTAAAAGTGCTTTAATAAATGGAGAAATTGAGGAGGAAGTTTATGTTAAACAACCTCCCCACTTTGTTAATCCCAAGAAACCTAATCATGTCTACAAACTTCATAAAGCTCTTTATGGTCTTAAACAAGCCCCTAGAGCTTGGTATAAATGCTTGACTAAGTTATTGAAAAAGACTTTGAAACTGGGAAGACTGGTTCTACACTTTTTAATAGAAGGTTTAATGGTGAATTATTTGTATGCCAAATTTATGTGGATGATATCATATTTGGTTCTACTAACCCCCATTTTAGTGAGAAGTTTGGAAGGCTAATGTCGGAGAAATTTGAGATGCCTATGATGAGTGAACTCAAAATTTTCCTTGGTTTGCAAATCAAGCAAACTAAGGAAGGTACCTTTGTTTCCTAAACAAAGTATACCAAGGATCTCTTTAAGAAGTTCAACATGCAAGAAAACAAAGGTATGAAAACACCCATGCCTACTAGTGGACATCTTGACTTGACTAAGGATGGCAAACCGGTTGGCCAAAAGGTTTACCACTCTATGATTGGTTCATTGTTATATCTATGTGCCTCCCATCCCGATATTATGCTAAGTGCGATATCAAGCGGCCCCTAAAGAGTGTCACCTTAAGGCTGTGAAAAGGATAGTGAGATACTTAATTCATACACCAAACTTTGGCATTTGGTATCCTAAGAGGTCATCTTTTGATCTTGTTGGCTACTCCGATTCGGACTATGCCAGTGACAAGGTTGATAGAATGTCCACTTCATGTACTTGTCAATTTCTTGGTAGATCCTTGTATCTTGGTCCTCCAAGAAATAAAACTCAGTATCCTTATCCACTGCCGAAGTCGGACATATTGTTGTTGAATCATGTTGTGCTCAATTATTTTGGATGACCCAAACTCTTAAGGATTATGGGATACATGTGAAACATGTTCCATTGCTTTGTGACAATGAAAGTGCTATTAAGATTGCTCACAATCCCATGCAACATTATCGAGCTAAGCACATTGAAGTTTGTCATCATTTCATTCAGGATCATGTTGCTAAAGGAGACATCAATCTTAAGCATGTTCGTACCGATAAGCAATTGGCGGATATATTCACCAAACCACTTGATGAGAAAGTATTTTGCCGTTTGAGAGGTGAATTGAATATCATTGATGCCTCAAACTTGGAATAGTAGCTTCATTTGGATACATGCAAGGCGTGCGCCTTTTAAGACTAATCCTTGATATTTCTCTTATGATGATGATCTTATGTCTTGGATCTATACTTGTACCCTTGCATGTTATCTAACCCTTGTAGGTACTTGGATGAGCTTCAATCTAGGAAATTGCAAGTCACTCAAATCCCAAGCAATTTCCACATCACCAAGTTCCTATTATTTCAGATGTTGATCTCAAGGAAACATGAACTCACTATGCATATCCTTTGACTACTTTCATATGCAACTTTCATGATTGTCAATTTGGATATGCAAGTGCTCTTCCTTGCATGACTAACCCATGTAGGAAGATGAACTCAAACTACTAGTGGTGCTCCCAACTCTTGATGGACAACATCAACCTTGAGCATCACACAAGTTCGACTACATGATCAAGATCAACACCACACCCAAGGTATGTCATTCCATCTTAGAGAAGCTTTACTCCAAGACATGAGATAAAGCAACTCAACAAGATGTGAATACATCAAAATGCTTAAACGAAAAATGGTAACCCCATTTTGAGCTTAAACAATGAGTATGACCTACAATCAAGTGCTATCACTTGACTCATTAGTCAATATACTCTAACATAGGTGACTTTGTCGCCGACATTTCTAGATGTAGTTCTCTAGTGTTATTTTGCTCAGTTGATTTTTCCATATGTATGTTTTTCTTGCCATTTTGTCTCCCTCTAAAACACACAAAAAAACCTTCATCTAGATTTCTATTACAATTTCTATTTTTCATTTATGATTCTGTTGCAAAATCATTGCAAATCTTTCAAAAAAATCCTTGCAAATCCCTGTGAGATTTCCTTTGCCAAGTGAGCTGAGTTGACAAAATTTTTACTCTACGTTGAACTCGGTCCCTCCGATCCAAACCTATCCGCTCGACAGAAATACAAGGATTCCTGGTATAAAGTTCATCGATACAACCGACACGGACTAGCTTAGTCTCACTGAGAAGCACCTTCTGTGACTCTGTCATCTGGGAGTCACCGACAGAAAGACATATCGGCGTCACCGATTTCAACTCTAAGAAAATGTTTTGCCATTTCTTACTGCCTATTTTCCTTCAGCTCCACTCAATTATTCTTCCCTCTATCAGCATCCTAAGCTACCTATTGCTTTGTAGTGACTCTCAAGGACCACACACTACAAAAAAATACACTTCCGTGATGATACGTGTTTGTCATAGTAGGTCACATTTTTGTCATGCATGCACATTCGTGATGATT
The DNA here is from genome assembly GCA_963921465.1 of Triticum timopheevii. Taxonomy (NCBI): domain Eukaryota; kingdom Viridiplantae; phylum Streptophyta; class Magnoliopsida; order Poales; family Poaceae; genus Triticum; species Triticum timopheevii. Next base: position 367,511,945 of record OY997272.1, on the reverse strand, counting down.
TTATGACAGAATCAAGATAGTCATACCTGTGCTGTCGTAGAAGTGTTTCATGACATTACAAAATTATCATCACGGAAGTGTCCACTTCCATGATGATAAATCGCGCGTCATGGAAGTGCTTTCGTCAAGGGTGACCGACACGTGGCATCCACCATAACGGGTTGTCGTTAAGCTATCGGGTCCGGTTTTGGATCCGATAACCCGCTAACAACCACGACCAATGGGGATTTTCCACGTGTAAATTTCTCATTGGCCGGAGGAACCACGTGTCGGCTCACCGTTGGGACAGATGTCATCCACTCATTGAACCGAAGGCGCCTATGATACATTGACACATGGCACGGCCCAACAGAGGCCCATTCCTGTGAAAAGGCCAGCCCATTTGACTTGGTTAAAAAGGTAGTGGGCCGGCCCACGGAAAGCCTGTTAACGGCCTGATCGCATATAGCCCATTTACAACCTGCTAACCCAGGGCCCGTTACGGCCTATCCGAATTAGTCCCAGTAGCGTCATCTAGGCTGTCCAATATGATTCCAGCCCATTTTAACTTCCGGCCCAGTATGGCCCATGACGTCTTTCAGCCCATATGAGGCCCTTTGTAACTCTTGGCCCATTAACGGCTCGTGGTGACACTGGCCCGTAATGAACAGTGTATCACTTTGTACCCATTAACGGACCAATATTCCATTGGGCCATTTACATCCTATGTTATCTTTCAGCCTTCTCAGGGCCCATTTATTCTTGGGCTCATTTCCAGCATTGGGTAACTTACTGATACATCTCCAACGTATCTACTTTTCCAAACATTTTTGCCCTTGTTTTGGACTCTAACTTGCATGATTTGAATGAAACTAACCCGAACTGACGCTGTTTTCAGTAGAACTGCCATGATGTTATTTTATGTGTTGAAAGCAAAAGTTCTTGGAATGCCCTGAAAATCCACGGAGGCACTTTTTGGAAAATATAAAAAATAGTGGCAAAAGAATCAAGACCAGGGGGCCCACACCCTATCCATGAGGGTGGGGGGCGCGCCCCCTCCCCCAGGGCACGCCCCCTATCTCGTGGCCCCCCTATACCTCCACCGACCTCAACTCCAACTCCATATATTCACATTCAGGGAGAAAAAAATCAGAGAAAAAGTTTCATCGCGTTCTACGACACGGAGCCGCCGCCAAGCCCTAATCTCTCTCGGGAGGGCTCATCTGGAGTCTGCTCCGGGCTCCGGAGAGGGGGATTCATCGCTATCGTCATCATCAACCATCCTCCATTACCAATTTCATGATGCTCACCGCCGTGCGTGAGTAATTCCATCGTAGGCTTGCTGGACGGTGATGGGTTGGATGAGATTTACCATGTAATCAAGTTAGTTTTGTTAGGGTTTGATCCCCAGTATCCACTATGTTCTGAGATTGATGTTGCTATGACTTTGCTATGCTTAATGCTTGTCACTAGGGCCCGAGTGCCATGATTTCAGATATGAACCTATTATGTTTTCATGAATATATGTGTGTTCTTGATCCTATCTTGCAAGTCTATAGTCACCTATTATGTGTTATGATCCGACAACCCCGAAGTGACAATAATCGGGATACTTCTCGGTGATGACCTTAGTTTGAGGAGTTCATGTATTCACTATGTGTTAATGCTTTGTTCCGGTTCTCTATTAAAAGGAGGCCTTAATATCCCTTAGTTTCCACTAGGACCCCGCTGCCACGGGAGGGTAGGACAAAAGATGTCATGCAAGTTCTTTTCCATAAGCATGTATAACTATTTACGGAATACATGCCTACATTACATTGATGAACTGGAGCTAGTTCTGTGTCACCCTATGTTATAGCTATTACATGAGGAATCACATCCGGCAAAATTATCCATCACTGATCCATTGCCTACGAGCTTTTCACATCTTGTGTTTCGCTTATTTACTTTTCCGTTGATACTGTTACAATCACTACAAAACCCAAAAACATTACTTTTGCTACTGTTACCTTTATTATCATACTACTTTGCTACTAAATACTTTGCTGCAGATACTAAGTTATCCAAGTGTGGTTGAATTGACAACTCAACTGCTAATACTTAAGAATATTCTTTGGCTCCCCTTGTGTCAAATCAATAGATTTGGGTTGAATGCTTTACCCTTGAAAGCTGTTGCGATCCCCTACACTTGTGGGTTATCAAGACTAATTTCTAGCGCCGTTGCCGCGGAACATAGCTCTATCCTCTGAGTCACTTGGGATTTATATCTGTTGATCACTATGAAGAACTTGAAGGACGAAAGAACCAAGATTTTGCCCTCAACTACGAGGGGAGGCAAGGAACTGCCATCTAGCTCTACACTAGATTCTCCTTCCGTTATTAGTAAACTTGCGACACCTAAACCTGCTACTGCTATGAATTCTGATATGTCGCATGTTATTGATGATGCCACTTCTGCTATGAATGATACTTATGATGAAACTACTTCTGTGCGTGATACTACTTTGCCATTAGGTGAATTTCTTGATGAACAACTTGCTAGAGTTAGGGGGAATGAAATTATTGAAGATGCTATTATTGATGATAGTGATGATGAAAATTCTCCCAATGATTATGAATTGTCTGTTGTTCCTGAGGGTTATGTTATGAATGAAGAAGCTGCTAGAGCTATCTTTGCTTGCAATGATACATATGATCTTAAGAAATTATTAGCTAAATGGAAGCAGCAGTCTCTTAATGCTAGAATGAAACCTGACCCTGCTTTTGCTACTTCACCTATCTGTGTTGCTGATAAGGATTATGAATTCTCTGTTGATCCTGAGATTATTACTTTAGTTGAATCTGATCCTTTTTATGGCCTTGAATCTGAAACTGTTGTGGCACATCCTACCAAGTTGAATGATATAGCTACCCTATTTACTCATCATGATAAATCTCGCTATTATTATATCCTTAAGATATTTCCGTTCTCGTTAAAGGGTGATGCTAAGACTTGGTATAATTCTCTTGCTCCTGGTTGTGTGCGTAGTCCCCAGGATATGATTTATTACTTCTCTGCTAAATATTTCCCTGCTCATAATAAACAAGCTGCCTTGCGGGAAATATATAATTTTGTGCAAATCAAAGAAAAGAGTCTCCCACAAGCTTGGGGGAGGCTTCTCCGATTACTTAATGCTTTGCATGATCACCCTCAAAAGAAAAATGAAATACTTGATATCTTTTATAATGGACTACCAGATGCTTCCAAGGACTACTTGGATAGTTGTGCTAGTTGTGTTTTCAGGGAAAGAACAGTTGATGAAGCTGAATTACTATTGAATAATATGTTGACTAATGAAAATAATTGGACTCTTCCTGAGCCAATTCCTAAGGCAATTCCTGAACCAATTGAGCCAACTCCTGAGCCTATTCCTAAACCCACTCCAAAGAAGAGAGGTGTTTTATTTCTCAGTCCTGAAGATATGCAAGAGGCAAAGAAATCAATGAAGGAAAAAGGTATTAAAGCTGAAGATGTTAAGAATTTACCACCTATTGAAGAAATACATGGTCTTAATATACCGCCTGTCGAAGAACCACATTGTCTTGATAACCCGACACAGGTAGTAAAGGTAAATTCTCTCTATAGATATGATAAAGTTGAAATCCCCTCTACTAAATTTCATAGCCCATGCTTAGATGAATTTGATGACTTTATGGATAGACAAGAAAGTTTTAATGCTTATGTTGGTAGAGAGTTAAAGAATAATGCTTTCGAGATAGGATGCGTGAGCGATAATATGGCTAGAGTTAAAGGTGAACTTAAACTCATTAGCAAATATGCTTCTATGGTTGCTGCTCAAGCTGAGCAAGTACTCAAAGCTCAAAATGATTTGCTTGATGAATTAAATAATAAAAATGACTTTGCTGTTAGAGTGGCTACCAGAACTAGTAGAATGACTCAGGAACCTTTGTATCCTGAAGGCCACCCTAAGAGAATCGAGCAAGATTCTCAGAGAAATAATTTAGAGGTACCTAGTTCTTCTAAAGAGAAGAAAAAGAAAAATGATAGGACTTTGCATGCTTCTAGTGAACCTGTTGTAGACACACCTGAGAATCCCAATGATATTTCTATTTCTGATGCTGAAACTCAATCAGGTGATGGACATGAACCTAGTGATAATGTTAATGATAATGTTCATGTTGATGCTCAACCTAGCAAAAACAATGAAGTAGAGATTGAACCTGTTGTTGATCTTGATAACCCACAATCAAAGAATCAACATTATGATAAGAGAGATTTTGTTGCTAGGAAGCACGGTAGAGAAAGAGAACCATGGGTTCAGAAACCCATGCCCTTTCCACCTAAACCATCCAAGACAAAGGATGATGAGGATTTTGAGCGCTTTGCTGAAATGATTAGACCTATCTTCTTACGTATGCGCTTAACTGATATGCTGAAAGTAAATCCTTATGCTAAGTATATGAAGGATATCATTACAAACAAAAGAAAGATACCGGAAGCTAAGATTTCCACCATGCTTGCTAATTACACTTTTAAGGGTGGAATACCAAAGAAACTTGGAGATCCCGGGGTACCAACTATACCATGCTCCATTAAAAGAAATTATGTTAGAACTGCTTTATGTGATCTTGGAGCCGGTGTTAGCGTTATGCCTCTCTCTTTATATCATAGACTTGAATTGAATAAGTTGACACCTACTGAAATATCTTTACAAATGGCTAATAAATCAACTGCTATACCTGTCGGTATTTGAGGATGTGCCTGTTGTGGTTGCAAATGTCACTATCTTAACGGACTTTGTTATTCTTGATATTCCCGAGGACGATAGTATGTCTATTATCCTTGGTAGACCCTTTTTGAATACTGCAGGGGCTGTTATTGATTGCAACAAAGGCAATGTCACTTTTCATGTTAATGGTAATGAGCATACGGTACACTTTCCGAGGAAACAATCTCAAGTTCATAGCATCAATTCTATTGGAAAAGTTCCAACTATCATTATTGGAGGTTTTGAATTTCCTCTTCCTACTGTCAAGAAAAAGTATGATATTCTTATTTTTGGGGATTTTCATATCCCCGTTGAGGTAACTTAGTGTTATTCAAAATTTCTCCGGTTCCGTGTTATTCGGAATGAGTTTGTTAACAAGACTTGATCAACCTTGTTAGCGGATTCATTTTGATGATCATGAGATGGATGAAACTAGAAGGCACAACCTTCTGTACCCACTTTTTACTTTCTGTTATTTAGAATAAATAAAGCAAAAATAGTATTATCCGTCTGTTTTCTGAATTATCCGTGCATTAAAAAAATATCCCAAAAATAAAAGTGCTCCAAATGCCCTGCAAATTTAGTATGATTTTTTATGGAATATTTGAAGATTTTAGGCACTGAAAACACTGCAGGAGGGGCAAGCACCAGGCCACGAGAGTGGAGGGTGCACCCACCCCACCTGGGCGCGCCCCCTGTCTCGTGGGCCCCTGGTGGTCCCCCTCCACTTATGCCAGCACCCACACACTTCATCTTCTACCCAAAAAAATCCCCATCCAGCTCAAGCACGAGTTCTAGCTCATTTTGCTGCGACTTTTGATCTCCTTGCTCAAAGCTCCATTACTGCTTTGGGAGATTGTTGCTTGGTATGTGACTCCTCCATTGGTCCAATTAGTTTTTGTTCTAGTGCTTTATTCATTGCAAATTTTTGCTGCATAGGTGACCATGTTCTTGAGCTTGCATGTTAAATTTATGAGGTCCCAAGCAATTCTAATGCATGATATAGGCTCTAGGGACTTGTAGGAGTAGTTGCTACCAATCTTGTTTAGTTTTATTCACTTTTATTTTAAAGTTACTAAAATTTCAGAAAAAGAATTATGTCTAGGAGGATGTACCAAGCTGGTTCCTCGGTAAAGAAAGGGCCCAGGATTGCGATACCTGAGAAAGATGTTGAATTACCGAGGGACGCGGATGTACGAGCTTGTGAGTGGCCATCCAATGATTTTATGGTCGAAGTAGGCTTTAAGGAGGAATTTGACGCGTATGTGTGTAATGCTGAGCTGGAGGACTTCTTACAAGATAAGTGTCCTCAGTACTATCAATTGACTGATTCCTTTGTGCGGAGGTTTAAATATAACTATACACGTAATTCTCCTAGTGTCCTATTTGATATTTATGATACATCTTATACCATGGACTTAGAGGATTTTACAACTGGTTGCAAACTCCCGCAGTGGGGTAATATTAATGATCCTCACAAATCTGAATTTAGAGATTTCCTTGCTAGTATTACTACGGGAGAATCCAGGGACATAGCACAAGCTACCATAGGGAGCATTCATTTTCCTACTATACATTATTTTGCTCTCTTCATTGGTAGATGCATTAACGGTAAAGATGAAGCATGTCACATGTGTGTCCCTGATCTGTGTGTCCTCAAGAGTGCTGTGTTAGGATATAAAGGTTATAACTTGGGGGCAATAGTTGCACGTAGGTTGCAGAATAATAGTAGAAAGGGAGATTTATTTGGAGGAATTTATGCAACCCGCGTGGCTAATTATCTTGGTATAGCCCCACAAGAGGGAGATATGTTGATACCTCCTGTTCATTTGGATTATGAAGCTATGGTCAATCATCAATTTCTAAGGAGGAATGAACAATTCCTCCAATATCGACTAATCTATAACAGACGCAATGTCATCCATGTTACTCTTCCTGCTCCCCACCTTTTTTATTATCAGGCAAAAGGAAGATATGTTGTCACCAGGGAGGAAGCAGCTGAACACGAGGGGAGAGCGGAGGCAGCTCGCCAACATGCCGCAGCTCAGGAGGCAGTTGCTGCTGCATCTCAGTACGACACCAGCTACAAGTATGGATATCAGCCAGGCGGTCCTTGGTATTAGACCAACTTAGGCCAAAAGCCTAAGCTTGGGGGAGTACGTATTTCTCACCGACTTTACATTCATGTTCACACACTAGTCGTCGGTGCTCATACTCTTTTATTGTATTATCCATGTTAGTTTAATTTTCTTTTTCACCTTCTTCTTGTGTGTTTGATAAACCTTAAGAAAAACCAAAAATTAGTTAGTTTAAATTCCATGCTTGTAGTAGAATTAAAATGAAAACCCAAAAATATTTCTCGTTCTTCTTCTTACTTGTTGGGAGCTTTCCCGTGTAAATAGTTATTTTCTTTTCTTTCCTTTGGGGGTCGAGAAGACCATATTGAAAATGTTTAGTGGCTCTCTTATGCATGATTGTTATTTAATTTAGAGCCAATATTACCTTGTCTTCTCTCTTGATTTGAATGCTTGCAGAATTCCAGCTTAGTCCAATGCACGTGCACTCTTATTATTATACACATCATTCGGTCGTGCAAGTGAAAGGCAATAATGACTATATATGATGGACTTATTGAGATGAGAAAAGCTGGTATGAACTCGATCTCTTTTGTTTTTGTAAATATAATGAGTTCATCGTTTCTGATTCAGCTTATTATGAAGTAAACATATTTGTAATGACATTCAGAGATTATAGTTGCTTGTGCCATGCTTGATAAGCTATGAGTTATAATGGTTTACCTTGCGTGCCAACATGCTATTAGAATGATTATGATGTGGTATGATGGGATGGTATCCTCCTTTGAATGAATTGATTGACTCGACTTGGCACATGTTCATGCATGTAGTTGAAACAAATCAACATAGCCTTCATGATATTTATGGTCATGGTAGATTATATCCTACTCATTCTCGTACTCGGTGTATATTAATTTTAATGCATGTTTATGACTGTTGTCGCTCTCTCAGTTGGTCGCTTCCCAGTCTTTTGCTAGCCTTCACTTGTACTAAGCGGGAATACTGCTTGTGCATCCAAACTCCTTAAACCCCAAAGTTGTTCCATATGAGTCCACTACACCTTCCTATATGCGGTATTTACCTGCCGTTCCAAGTAAATTTGTATGTGCCAAACTCCAAACCTTCAAATGAAATTATGTTTTGTATGCTCGAGCAGCTCATGTTTCAACTAGGGCTGCCTATATCTTCCATGCTAGGTGGGTTATTCTCAAGAGGAGTGGACTCCGCTCCTCATTCACGAGAAAGGGCCGGTAACCGGGATGCCCAGTCCCATGATCCAAAAAGATCAAAGCAAATCGAAATAATTAAACAAAACTCCCCTAGGTCTATTGTTAGTTGGAGGCACTCGTTGTTTCGAGCAAGCCATGGATTGATGCTTGTTGGTGCTTGGGGGAGTATAAACCTTTACCATTGTGTTTGGGAACTGCCTATAATGCATGTAGTATGGAAGATACAGCCATCTCATAGTTGTTGCATTGACAGCAAAAGTATGCCGCTCAAAATATTATTCAATCTCTATTTTAAAATCAAGCTCTCGCACCTCTACAAATCCTTGCTTCCCTCTACAAAGGGCCTATCTATTTACTTCTATGTTGAGTCATCACCCTTCTTATTAAAAAGCACCCGCTGGAGAGCACACTGTCATTTGCATTCATTACTACTGGTTTATATTGGGTATGACTTGACTGGATCTCTTTTACCATGAATTACAATGTTTAGTCAGTCCTTGATCTTTAAAGGTGCTCTTCATTTATGTTTTGCGGTCTCAGAAAGGGCTAGCGAGATACCATTTTGTTATATCATGTTATGACTATTTTGAGAAAGTGTTGTCATCCGAGTTTTATTATTATGGCTTGCTAGCTGATTATGCTATTGATATGAGTAATTATGAGACCTAAGTGTTATTGTGAGTATGGTTAGTTCATAATATTTGCTGAAACCTGAATGCTGGCTTTTCATGTTTACAACAACAAGAGCAAACCGAGTTTGTAAAAGTTTTTCTTTATCACTTTTTGTTTATCAACTGAATTGCTTGAGGACAAGCAAAGGTTTAAGCTTGGGGGAGTTGATACGTCTCCAACGTATCTACTCTTCCAAACATTTTTGCCCTTGTTTTGGACTCTAACTTGCATGATTTGAATGAAACTAACCCGGACTGACGCTGTTTTCAGCAGAACTGCCATGATGTTGTTTTATGTGTAGAAAGCAAAAGTTCTCGGAATGCTCTGAAAATCCACGGAGGCACTTTTTGGAAAATATAAAAAATACTGGCGAAAGAATCAAGACTAGGGGGCCCACACCCTGTCCACGAGGGTGGGGGGGCGCACCCTCCCGCTGGGCGCGCCCCTATCTCGTGGGCCCCCTGGACCTCCACCGACCTCAACTCCAACTCCATATATTCACGTTCGGGGAGAGAAAAATCAGAGAAAAAGTTTCATCGCATTTTACGACATGGAGCCGCCACCAAGCCCTAATCTCTCTCGGGAGGGTTGATCTGGAGTCCGTTCCGGGCTCCGGAGAGGGGGATTCGTCACCATCGTCATCATCAACCATCCTCCATCACCAATTTCATGATGCTCACCGCCGTGCGTGAGTAATTCCATCGTAGGCTTGCTGGACGGTGATGGGTTGGATGAGATTTACCATGTAATCAAGTTAGTTTTGTTAGGGTTTGATCCCTAGTATCCACTATGTTCTGAGATTGATGTTGCTATGACTTTGCTATGCTTAATGCTTGTCACTAGGGCCCGAGTGCCATGATTTCAGATCTGAACCTATTATGTTTTCATGAATATATGTGTGTTCTTGATCCTATCTTGCAAGTCTATAGTCACCTATTATGTGTTATGATCCGACAACCCCGAAGTGTCAATAATCGGGATACTTCTCGGTGATGACCGTAGTTTGAGGAGTTCATGTATTCACTATGTGTTAATGCTTTGTTCCAGTTCTCTATTAAAAGGAGGCCTTAATATCCCTTTGTTTCCACTAGGACCCCGCTGCCACAGGAGGGTAGGACAAAAGATGTCATGCAAGTTCTTTTCCATAAGCACGTATGACTATTTACGGAATACATGCCTACATTACATTGATGAACTGGAGCTAGTTCTGTGTCACCCTATGTTATAGCTATTACATGAGGAATCACATCCAACATAATTATCCATCACTGATCCATTCCCTATGAGCTTTTCACATCTTGTGTTTCGCTTATTTACTTTTCCGTTGCTACTGTTACAATCACTACAAAACCCAAAAACTTTACTTTTGCTACCGTTACCTTTACTATCATACTACTTTGCTACTAAATACTTTGCTGTAGATACTAAGTTATCCAGGTGTGGTTGAATTGACAACTCAACTGCTAATACTTAAGAACATTCTTTGGCTCCCCTTGTGTTGAATCAATAAATTTGGGTTGAATACTTTACCCTCGAAAGCTGTTGCGATCCCCTACACTTGTGGGTTATCACTTACAACCCGTTACAGTCCCTTTCTGCTTGTGGGCCAAATTCAGCCCGTGGTTACAGTCAGCCCCTTTGTGGCCCGTTAATCCGTTGGGCTGTTTTCATAGCGTCATCAAATACGGCCGATTAATGATGACCCATTATGGTCGGCCCATGAACGGACGATGCCAACTCTTGCCCATTTACGGCCCATAACATGGTCTATTATTAGCCCATGTTTGGCCAATCGGTCATACGGTCCGTAGAAGGCCCATTGATGATACGGCCCATAGAAGGCCCGTTGTTTCTATGACCCGTAGAAGGCCCATTGTTTCTACGACCCGTAGGTGGCCCAGGGTCACTACGGTAAATATTTTGCCCATGGTTATTGTGACCTAGTTTTAAAAAATAGGTTGTTGCAGCCACTCAAACCGCGGGAAAAAACTGCACTGACTACAAGCAAACAAATAAACAAGACAACAAGGAAATAAATAAGCAAGCAACTTACGCTACGCTATCACGACAATTACACACATTACATCCACTGGGCATCAAAGTTCGCCACCAGTGCAAATATAGGGAACAAAGCAGCATATCACATACACTGGTTGTCAAAGTTGCCGACAAGTGCAAATAAACGCCACAACAAAACAAGTCCAGAACTGAAACCATTTCAAAGGATCTCAAGAAACAATATCCTGGGTACCCATAATGCTGGCAAGATGCTTAGCAAGCTTATTAACTTTCTCTTGTTTGGCGCTTAAATCCTCCAGCACTTGCTGTTGCACCAGAAAGTATGCATCTGAATTCTGCGGGGACTTCCTCAGTCCTTCGGCTTCCTGTCGCATAACATCTGATCGATGTCTTTCAACTTGAAGTTGAGACTCAAGAAACTGAATTGATTCAGGCAGCAAGTTTGAAGAGCTGGTGCCAACAGTAGTAGCCAGTAACTCGAACACTACATCAAGACAAGACTTTGGGGTTGTCTCAGTGTCTTCAATATAGTTTTAATCAGCTTTCTTGGAGACCAATAGGGATGCCTCACTATCTTGAATCTTATCTGCATTACTTCCTTTACCATTGCATAACGGGGGTACTCTTCTCCAATATTTTATCCGCATTCTAAAAGAGAAACAAACAAACACATCACAGGTTTACCATGTTGTATATGAAACTCATTTTGGTAAACCAGTTCAGTAGTAAGGTGGACAGGATAACAGCATGAAACAAACATATATCTAATTAGTATGGTCACTGTATGGTCTATATCATTCTAGTTTACGTATCCAAATCAAGATAGAGACAGTTCAAATCATATCTATTTAAGATAAAGCTGCATAGACAGAACATAAGTGTAGGAAACTACACAACAATAACAACACGTGTAATGTGCATGGCATGAGAACATAACTGTTTATTCAATTGAAACTGAAATCAACATAGAGCAAGTTACGACGGCAAACACGTTAAAGAAACAGGTTTAAAACATACCTGTTGCGCCACTTGAGTTTCAATTGCATCCTCCAAATTTGAAATTAGTTGGTATGAGTAAATACAGTGATGCAAGAGCAAAGGAGTATGAACCATAGCTACGGAACCTGACCTGAGAACAATTCTTCTTCTGCTTTGAGCGTTGACTTGGGGTTTGGAGTGGTGGTCCTCGTGCTTTGGGCACTGCAGCTGCCTTACTAATTGCTCGTGTTTTGGTGCTCTATGGTGGAGACGGTGCTGTGTCAACGGGAACTAGGTTACTATATGCTAGGGTTGGGGTTAGAAGGGGTGTAGTTAGTTCTCTGTCCAACTGGGTAGGGGTACAATCTCTCAGAAGAATTGCAGAGATAGCACATAGAGGTTTATAGGGAGGCACTATTGGATTAGAATCACTTATGCATTACAAAGATAATCTCACTTATTTTTGTGTTTTCATGCATGTGAGGTATTGAACATGATCATAATGAATATGAAAATGGGTGCACGAGAGGAATATTGCAGAACAATCCACTAGCTAACAAACTTGGCATGGTGAAGGATGGCCTATCTTATTCACCCATCAAGATGCTTGCTCTAACTTGGCAAGGTTGTATTGGTTGCATGTATCTTGCATATGACATCTTGCATTACTTCTACTTTGTTACACCACCATGTGCTTAGTTTAAGCATCATATATGAGTATATGCCATGCATATCCATTTTCTGTACCTATTCCATGTGTCATCATACCATGTTTTTTAGTCAAATGTTGTTCTTTCGTCATAGATGTCCAAAAGGAATAGGGTGAGTGCAGATCCTGAAGGAGTACAAACAAAGTATTTGGGAAAGGCAGTGATACCTGATAAATCAGGTAGATCAGGAGCCCCAAAAAACACAGGCTCAACTGTAGCACACTTTACCCCTACTCCACTGGCCAAAGCCCTATTAGAAATGTAGAGATCCCAACGTCAGGTATTGTCTATGATATTGATTCAAAATTTGAACCCCTACATTTCTGCATGTGCCTTACCATCTCTCTTGTATGAAAACTAATTGCAGATGAATCTCCATTATCAAAGGACCATAGGATCTCATAACAATACTGGGCACTGCATTGCTCTTATCAGTACCTATTGCCCTTTATCAACATACTTACACTCATTGTTATTTGATTATGTAGCATCACTGTAAATGTTTGCTTCCTTATCCACCGCTTGCTCAAAATTGTGAGATTATATTTACTACTACCTCCGTCCGGAAATACTTGTCATCCTAATGAATAAAAGGAGATGTATCTAGACATATTTTAGTTCTAGATACATCTCTTTTTATCTATTTTGATGACAAGTATTTTCGGACGGAGGGAGTATTACATAAATGTAGAATTAACCCAATGGTTATGAAGTTATGGATTGCTCATGTAAGTACCTGTTGTCATGTACTCCCTCCGTATCAAATTAATTGTTGCTCAATTGGATCTACTTAGAACTAAAATAGTGCTAGATATATCCATTTGAGCGACAAGTAATTTCGGACGGTGGTAGTATTACCGTACTTGCATTGAGAGATAGTTGATTGTCTAGCATTACTCTGCATCTTTTATGCCTTGCCCTCTGATACGTCTCCGTCGTGTCTACTTTTCCTAACACTTTTGCTCTTGTTTTGTACTCTAATTTGCATGATTTGAATGAAACTAACCTGGAGTGACGTTGTTTTCAGCAGAACTACCATGGTGTTGTTTTTGTGCAGAAATAAAAGTTCTCGGATTTGGACAAAACTTTTTGGAGATTTATTTCAGAATCTATAAAAAACACTGGAACCAAGAACCACCACAGGGGGCCCCCTACCTAACCACAAGACACCAGGGCACGCCACCCCCTCTAGGCGTGCCTGGTAGGTTGTGGGGCCCTCGAGGCTCCGCAGACCCTAATTCCAGCACTATAAATTCCTATTTTTGGAGAAAAAAATAGGAGAGGAAGCTTCATCGTGTTTCACGATACGGAGCCGCCACCACCTCCTGTTCTTCATCGGAGGCCAGATCTGGAGCCCGTTCGGAGCTCCGGAGAGGGGAATCTTCGGTCTTCATCATCACCAACCCTCCTTCATCACCAATTCCATGATGCTCCCCATTGGGAGTTAGTAATTTCTTCGTAGTCTCACTGGTCGGTGAGGAGTTGGATGAGATTCCGCATGTAATCGAGTTAGTTTTGTTAGGGCCTGATCCCTAGTATCCACTATGTTCCAAGATTGATGTTTCTATGACTTTGCTATGCTTAATGCTAGTCACTAGGGCCCGAGTGCCATGATTTCAGACCTGAACTGTTTATGTTTTCACCATTATATCTATGTTCCAGATCCGATCTTGCAAGTCATATTCACCTATTACGTGTTATGATCCGTAAACCCCAGTGTGACAATATTTGGGATATTTTCCGATGATGACCGTAGTTTGAGGAGTCCGTGTATTCACTTTGTGTTAATGCTTTGCTCTGGTTCTCTATTAAAAGGAAGCCTTAATATCCCTTAGTTTCCTTATGGACCCCGATGCCACGGGAGGGTAGGATAAAAGATGGCATGCAAGTTCTTTTCCATAAGCACGTATGACTATTTTTGGAATATATGCCTACATTATATTTATGAACTGGAGCTAGTTCCGTATCACCCTAGGTTATGACTGTTATATGATGAATATCATCCAACGAATGCACTGATCCAACGCCTATGAGTTTTCCACATATTGCTCTTGCTAAGTTACTATCGCTATTGCTACTGCTACAACTGCTACAAATTGTTACTGATGTTACTATTACCACTGCAATCGTTACTGTCACTATCAAACTATCATATTACTATGCTACTGATCACTTTGCTGTAGATATTTAATCTCTAGGTGTGGTTGAATTGACAACTCAATTTCTAATACTGACAAATATTCTTTGGCTCCCCTTGTGTCGAATCTATAAATTTGGGTTGAATACTCTACCCTCGAAACTGTTGCTATCCCCTATACTTGTGGGTTATCACCCTCCATTTTCTCCAAATTATCATATCTACATTTACTCTTACCAAATTTTTGAATAAAGCCAATGCCACTGCACATGTTGAGGCCTGCATTCCTCTTGTCAGTACCTTTTGCCTTGTAATGCTGTACTTAATTGATAACTATTTGATTATGTATCATCACTCTGCATCTGAGCTTCATTATCCTATATTTCTTCCAATATAGATCTATATTTACTCTTTACAAAATGTAGAATAAAGACAATGCTTATGAAGAAGTTTCTTTGGGGAATTTCTTGAATTATCCTTCCATCGACATGGAGAAGGGCTTTGTCCAGCCCATGTTAACATGTAATGTAAGTCCATCTTTCTCAAGCCTTCAAACTTTGTTCTAGTATAGATTTGGATATGCACTACAAAAAAAAGACACATCTGTGACATTTTGGGCCGAACAAAAAAAATTCTGTCATACATATGACACTTCTATGACGATAATTGTGACAGAACCCGGTATCATCATAGATGTGGTGGGCTCCTACTTCTATGACAAAAAATCATGACAGAAAATGGGCTTTTCGTCTTGGGCGGGCTGGAGACGCAGCTGCATGACATTCTTTGGGCCGTACATGATGGAAAACATCATGGTACAAGCGAGGGGGAGGAAAATTTCGGGGAGTTCCCGGTTACGGTGGGAGGTCGGGGGCCGAGCGATGCGTGTTTCTCTCGTACACGTACGCGCGTGTGTGCGAGGCATTGGCTCTAACTGAACCCGAGCGAGGCGTTGGCCTCTAACTGAACTCGAGCAATTGCACTGCAGGCTACGCGTTACTGAACCCGAGCGATCGATCGATGGCTGTTAACTGAACCCGATCGAGCGATTCCTTCGCTACTGCTGCTAACTGAAGCCGATCGATTGGATGAACAGTGAGCGTTGCGGGGGGGGGGGGTGTTGGATGAACAGTGAGCGGTGGCATTGCCTCTGAATGAACAGGACCCCGTGGTGTGGAGGGCTGGATGAACAGTAGACGGTGGAGGGGTGGTTGAACAGGACCCCATGGTGTGGAGGGCTGGATGAACAATAGACGATGGAGGGGTGCCCGTGGAGGGGTGGTTGAACAGGAGCCGGTGGAGTAGCGCGCGGTGGAGGCTGGATGAACAGGAGCCCGTGGAGGCTGGAGGAGGTCGATGGTGGAGATGAACAGTTTCTCGTGGAGTCCCGTTTTGCGGTACGCCACACCCCTCCCGATGAACAGGACCCCCGTTTCGACCGTAGGAGGTCAGTTTCGTCTGTTTTGCGGTATGCCACACCCCTCCCGATCAACAGGACCCCCGTTTTGACCGTAGGAGGTCCGTTTCCTCCGTTTTGCGGTATGCTAGACCCCTCCCGATCAACAGGATCCCGTTTCAAACGTGGCCGGTCAAACACAAGGTCGTTTCCTCCGTTCTGCGGTACGCCAGGCCTCGTTTCCATCGCCTGTTCCGTCCAAGCCGGTTGGCTCCCACGCATTCCGTTGCCTCCCGATGAACACGACGCATTCCGTTGCCAACCCATGAACACGACGCATTCCGTTGCCTCCCCATGAACACAACGCATTCCGTTGCCTCCCCATGAACACGAGCCCTCGCCGTACATATGCGCGAGTAGGCGTTCGAGACCCCGCCCGTATGTACACATATGTGGCCGTATTTTCTTTCTTGCACCCTGGCCGTTGTACGTACGTGTACATGCTATGTGCGCGCCTCTACTACGACACGTGAGCGCCTCTACTACGACACGTGCGCACCTCTACATTGACCAGTATGTACGTACACGTTCACGACCAGGATGACAACGCTATGTACGCTTCGACCAGGTGGGTCCCGATTGTGACGCAATTCCTTGCCTGCGAAGATGTAGCTGGTGGGTCCCAGCAGTCAGGGGGCAAATCGTTTTGGTTTTTTTGCCCGGACGCACTTCCTTGCGTGCGAAGGTGTAGCTGCTGGGTCCCAGCAGTCAGGGGGGAGAATCATTTTTTTTGCCCGGACACACTTCCTTGCGTGCGAAGGTGTAGCTGGTGGGTCCCAGCAGTCAGGGGGGAATCATTTTTTTTCAGATGCACTTCCTTGCGTGCGAAGATGTAGCTGGTGGGTCCCAGCAGTCAGGGGGTGAATCGTTTTTTTTCGGACGCACTTCCTTGTGTGCGAAAATGTAGCTCGTGGGTCCCAGCAGTCAGGGGGCGAATCATTTTTTTCGCGAAATACGGTGGCCCGTCCAATGGGTCCCCGCTGTCAAGTGGAGGAATAATTATTTTGCGCGTAATAAGGAGGCACTTCCTTGCGGCTACCGTGGATCCAGC
The DNA here is from genome assembly GCA_963921465.1 of Triticum timopheevii. Taxonomy (NCBI): domain Eukaryota; kingdom Viridiplantae; phylum Streptophyta; class Magnoliopsida; order Poales; family Poaceae; genus Triticum; species Triticum timopheevii. The sequence goes on along the minus strand of OY997272.1, from coordinate 367,494,870 downwards.
TATCAGCCTCTCCACGTACAGTCCACGTCCGATGGAAGTCGTTCCTTGACCACGTTGACCACGCCACGCCGAGAGCACCACGGCGGTGGACGACGGCAAGGCCTAGGAAGGGGGCGACACGGAGCCGGGGAAGACGCGGCAGTGGATGCACACGCAGAGAGGAGTACGAGGGTTCACTGGTTCAGCTGCGCTGCCATCGCCGCAGAATAACAGGGGGTGTGGGTGAGTGGAGGGATGGCCTGGCCAGCGGTGGGAGTAGTAGGGGGCAGTGAGGGCTCCGCAGCAGCACAGCCGGCCACGAGAGGCAGGAGCAGGCGGTACGACGGGCGCTGCTTTGGGCGGCTGGAGCAAGAAGACCAGAGGTTGAAGAAGCACGACGGCCGTTGGATGGACATCGTATGGTCACTGCAGCTAGAATCGTTTATATTGACTAAGTTGACAAAGCCCTTGGTACGTCAACTTAGTAGGCCCACAGGTCAACTTCCGAAACGGTGCGCCCCAGATGTCAGGGGGAGGAATCATTTTTTGGGCGGGTGAAGCTAGAATATCCGAGATTGAAGAAGAAGCACGGAATCCGTTGGATGGACATCCAACGGCCACTGCTGCTAGAACCGTGTGTTGACTATAAGTTGACAAAGCCTTGCATACGCGTCAACTCTATTTTATTAGGGGACGCGTCAACTTAGTAAGGCTAGAAGTGTGTGGCAGAGAACTTATAGCCCATTTGAGATTTGTAAGAATGTGTAGCCCATTTTTGAATTCTAATGGAATTTACTACAATCCATTTACAGTTTGTTAAAAGTACAGCCCATTTCAACCAACCGTTCAAAACAGAATTCAATAAAATTTCCCACATTTTGTTGGGATGCGAATATTTTTTATCCCGAAATTTCTAGTAAGATTAAATAAATTTCAATATAAATTTATATTACGTAAAAATCCAACGAAACATTGCGCTCGCAACAATTAATGAAATTAAAATTTTCAATATCCAAAAATAATATTTTATAAAGTAATCACTGTTTGATGCACTTTTTTATAGTTACTACCCAGTTTTTATAATTACATCCCATTTATTATTTCTTAAAGCCCATTTTCTTGTTAAGCCTAATGCATCCCTCCTAGGAAAGATTTGCAGCCTAGCGGGGCAGAGAATAACAACTTGACCTTGCCTGGGTATTCCTAAAAAAAGTATAGCTGGGCTGCCATTTTCAGCTTGAAAAAAAATTAATATCTGGGCTGGATATCTGGCCTGGGCTAGACGGGCCACAGCCCGCCCAGTTAATACCTGCAGCGATGTTTTCATTGTTGTTCAGAGGAGAAAAACTAATATCTGGGATAAACATCGAAAAACTCTGCAGTGCTCACACCTCAAAAACACAAATACTACTTGAGCTGCTTGGTCCCAGCTGTCGGCCGCTTCTTGTGCAATTCTCTCGTTTATTGACTACTCCCTCCTTTCCGGTTTATAATGCTCAATTCAAAAATGTCACCAATCAAGGTAGATGGCGAGTGGTGGAATACTTTTTGTAGTTTTGCAAAAGCACCTAATTAATGCTCTTGTTATCCTCAAAAAATTATGTTTATCAATGCACTAATTGCAATGCATGCATGCATAAACTACATGCATTGGTCAATTTTCTCTTAATACTTGCATGCAATGATTTAATGCACCTTGGAATCTGAACATGTCATGGAAAACAACCAAATTGAGCTTTATAAAATGGAAAAACTAAAATTTTGAGCTATAAACCGGAAAGGAGGGAGTACATAGGTTGACAATGGTGTGGGATCGTGATGTCAGGAAACCAGGAGGAAGCAAAATAAATTATAGTTATATATATATATATATATATATATATATATATATATATAATAAGGAGGCACTTGCGTACGTGAGGCTATGGACCTGGTGGGTCCCCATTGTCATCCTATCCAAGTAAAGTCATCTCCTCGCCCCCGCGCGCTTTCCGCCCGAAATAGTCAGCGTCGGCCGCCCCGCTTCCCGGTGCAGGCGATTGCTCCGCCTTCAAACGACACAAGTGTCGTCCATTTGTCCATCTGCCGCACACATTAATGATACGCGGTTGCCGAGGCGGCTACTCCGGCACCACACGTCCCCCTCCGCCCGCCCACCATTGCTGCTGCGTCGGCCATAGCCGCAGTCATCCACATCTATTCCCTTTCTCCTGTCCACACCACTACTTCCCACCATGGCTTCCTCGCACTCCAGCGCTCTTCGGGACGGGTGGACGACGGACCACAAGGAGATGGCAGCCATTGCTGCCGACCGGCTGGCCGGTAGGCAGCCGGAGGATGACAACGTCCCAATGGAGAACATGGTAGTCGATGATCCGGTGCCAACCCCCTCCTCCGCGCCGTCCTCGTCGGTGCATTGCACCATGACCATCGGCGAGGCCCGTGCCCAATATATGGACAGGGTGAGGCAGATGCGTGAGGAGCAGTTCCGGGAGGCGCAGGCCGATGCCGCCTACAACCACCATCACCTCTAGGAGCACCTGCAGGCGGAGGAGCAGATCGCCGCAGAGCGGGCGGAGCAGGAGGCGTTGCTCGACTCATACCGCTCCGCCCGCAAGGGCCGCCTTGAGCACTGGCGGTACCGCATGCGGGTGGCGGAGGCTGCGGCCGCCTACAAAGAGGCTAGCAAAGAGGGTGATGAAGCGGGCGAGGCGCTGTTTGGCGAGACCGAGGATGAGGCAGAGGACAATGCCGGCTCTAACGAGTCCCCGCTCTGCTAGCATCGATGAGGCCCTGCTCCGCGGAGGCCCCGTGGCACCAACAATGAGGCAGAGGACACCGCCAGCTCCGCCGAGGCCCCGCGGCCCCAACAACAAGGCAGAGGACACCGTCGAGGCCCCGCCCAGCCAACAACGAGGCAGAGGACATCGCTGGCTCAGCCGAGGCCCCAACCCCCCGGCAACGTGTGGGAGGATTTCCACTACTCCGCTGAGGCGCCGCCCGCCGGCAACGAGATAGAGGACATCGCTAGCTCTGCCGAGGCCTCGCCCCACTGCCAACGAGGCCGCGCCACACAGAAAACGAGGAAGAGTAGAACACGGTAGGTTGCTGCCGCTCGGGTCCAAGTAAGACCACCGCTGCTACCCTCCGGTTGAAGCCAAGCTAGGCGGGTTGACCATTGACGGCCGGTTAGCTTCTTGGCAGCGACGTGGAGTCGGAGAGCTGCGCTGGAGAAGAACGCTGCTTCTACTTAACTGCTGGTGCAGTTGGCTGACTGACACGTGGGCCTAATAGGCCACATGTCAGTTATGCAACTGCACCTGTAGTTAAGTCACTAAAGCGTCTGTTCGGCTCAGCGGGACACAGGTGGGTAGCTTCGGTTAATTAATTATACCTCCAGCGCACCCCTTTTTAGTTGAAGAATATATGAAATGTAATGAAATCCGGCATGTCTATATGAAATCCGACCATGTATGAATGAATTTATTTCGATTAGTTCGAATTCCTGTATCACTAGCATTGGATGAACATGCAAAACAATACGTACTAGCATTATTCCCAGGGTGATCACCTCATTTGCAGCAGTTTCACATGTACTCCCTCCGGTCCTTTCTAGTCTGCATACAAGTTTTGTCTACAGTCAAAGTATCTCTACTCTGACCAATCTTATACAGAAAAGTATGCACTTTCACAATGTGCAAAGTAAAAAGGAACACACACGCCTGGCAATTCATAGAGAACATTCAAAACAATCGATGATTATGCATCTCAGCGACTCACATGTCAGAGGCAATATTTACTTCACAACTAAACAATAAAGAAAAAAAATTGATCGACGCTGCTGACAGCAAAGGGCATCCCATTCGAAAATATCAAATGCATATCTTGCTAAAACCAATGAGCAAATTTTGACAAGGTTGTCCCATTCCAAAATATCAAATGCCTATGATTGTGGAATGGGCAGGGTTTGCCATCAGTTCGGACATTGACATGGCACCTCATGCTAAATAAACCAGCTGTTCTTTTCGTGCAGTTCCACCAAAATCAACCAAATTCGCGCGTAGCTTGTATGATTTCTCCCTTATATGTTGCAACGCCTTGAACTTATGGGCACCTCCTTTCTTGTGGTGGAAATGAATGATTTGATGTATTCATGAACATTTTGTGCAGTTCCCATTGTAATCAAGCTCAGCACCCCTGTTTGCACAAATACAAAAAAGTGATTAGTATAAAGCAAACTGTACTATGAATTGACAGTTTCAACAGGCACATACATGGTCCATGTAGAGCACACTTTTAGAAAAATGGAACTCACCAGAAAGAATCCTAGAACAACATTGTACTCACGCATCACAGCAAAACAATGGAGATTTGTCAGTCCTTCTGAGCTGAAGTTAGTTTGGTCTTGTGGGGAGTAATGTAACCATCCTTCAACTGCTCCTTCTGATGAGAAGATAGACAGGGCTTCTTCATCCTGGCATAATCGGAAGTAGTCACTTCACGTACTCCATATTCTTCTTCAGAGCAAGATAATCCTGTTGTGCAAAGACAAGAGGACTACTAAATGCTAGCATCCCTGTTTGCTCGAAAAAAAGGAAAGGAAATATTTAAAACAACACAGATGAAGCACTTTTCAAGGACAATACCACTTTTTCATGACGGTATCTAAACAGTAGAACAACACCAATAGAGATGACAAAGCTCAATCATATGGATGAAATCAGTGGGCGAGGACCAACCTTTGTCAGGAGGCTGATTGTGTAGAGCATACAGATGAAGCACTTCTCTGGAACCATCTGTTGCTATCTATGGGGGTGGCCATGCTTACTATATAGTCCTCGATTAGTTTAATGTTTCCAACATCTTCTTGTGCAGTTCCACTAAAATATATGGTATCTTCAAAGAAGATCCCTGTTTGCACAAGTAGAGATAATTATGTATGGCATCAAATCAGTGGCAAAACAATTGTTCGTTCCAGCCATAGCAATAAATTAAGATGCAAAACTATATCATTACTTGTGTCATCACAGTTCCAGTGCTTCATTACAGCACCGGGAGTTGATTTTTGTTTTTCTTCCGCTTGTTTTTCCCCTTCATCACTTGGTTCAATAACAGACAAGCTTCGCCTTCAATGTAAGATTTGGCATGTCAATTAGGGAGCACAAGTATAGTACTAAACTTAATTTTCTGATGAAAGTGGCAAAATACAGGCCAGCAGTTGTGAAATATCATTATCTTACCTCAATGGGATATTACGGTGCACATACAGATTGGAAGTCTTGTCTCCATTTGTGCAGTTCACTAAAATCAAGCAACATTATCGTACAAGTAGCACAACATATGAAAGCACACTGCAGAATCATGTGAAAGAAGGCTAGTACTGACCTCTCATGATGCGGAATTCAAACAACTCACAAGAAGAAGATCTGAACCAAATTCGCCTTAACGGATAGGAAGTAAGATCTCCTCTTGTGCAGTTCCACTAAGATCAAGCAATCAAGCAACGTTGTCGGTGTGACATTTTGGTTGAACCGCACAAAACACTCTTAAAACAAAAGTGTTTTGTGCAGTGCAACAAAAGGTCACAATGGCAACAAGGTGAAGTAGATAACCCTGTTTACACAGAGGTGCAAAGGAAACAATTAGTGGTCAATAACGGTGGATGACACAGAAGCCAACAAAAAGAAGCATCTACCTTATCTAAATGGGAAAGAAAGCAAGACAGTAGCATTTCTCAAACGGTGGCATTGATTAATATTAACATAGAGATTATATTAACAATAAAATTTGTTAAACATGTAATTTGCTTTTGACTGTGGCATTGCATCAATTTTCCAGCGGCATTATTAGAGGGTGTTTGTTTACAGGGACTTTTTGGTGTAGGGACTAAAAAAACTCCATGTCAGTCACATCTAAACCAAACAGGAGGGACTTTTAGGGACTAAAAGTGGGCATTTGGGACTAAAGAAAGAAGACCCCGAGGGAGTCTTTTTGGGACTTTTTCCAACAGTTGCCCCTGCCACGCATCGCACCTTGTTTCTATTAGTTCATTACTAGGGGTAAGATGGTCTTTTAGCATGTCATTTAATAACCTCTAGTTCATGTTTAGTCCCTGGAACCAAGCAGGTAGGGACTAGGGAGTTTTTAACCAAACAGGGCCTTAGATTAGCAACAGCTAATGAGTTGCACGGGACAGTGGACGCACCAGCACCATGTGCATCTACCGATGTACTGTGGTCATGCACAGTCTGTTGCAACAAAGAACAAACAACCAAGGAGCATATTTGTGTTGGTCCCAGTTTTGTTATCTTTAGACACCTTTCCCTATGTGAGCGCAGCAAATCTAGTCCTGCTCAAACTCTACAGCCTTGTCCCTTCCCTTCCTTTTTGAACTAGTACTTTCGCCCCTTCCTTTCCTCTTTGAACCACGTCCTAGATTTATGCGATACAACTTTCCCCACTACTTTCCCCCATTCCTTTCCTCTTTGAACCACGTCCTAGATTCATGCTATACAACTTTCCCCCTTCATTTCCTCTTTGAACCACGTCTTAGATTCATGCTATATACAACTTTTCCCACTCCTTTCCTCTTTGAACCATGTCCTAGATTCATGGTATACATGCAGCTAGAGCAATGCATGTGGAGTAAGTAAAATATACCTTAAGGTTCTTGGGGCGTGGTTCGGTGGGCGACGGGACGGCGGCGAAGAAGAAGGGGTCGGAGGCCCTCCCGCGCCGCCGCTGGGTGGAAAGTGAACAGCTGCGCCGGTAGTGGATTCCCTCCCTCGCCGACGGCGACAGCGTTAAGCCTCCTTCCCTTCCTGGCAGACGGATCCTGTCGGCTCTTTGAGCAGCAGTGAGGGGAGAGAGAGAGGCCAACGAAGTCTTGTTTAGATCTGGAGAGGGAGAGAGAGTGTGAAGAGAGTAACTAGAATCACTGAGGCTCCAGCGGGAGATGGCGAGAGAGTGTGAAGAGAGCAACTACAAGCGCTGAGGCTACAGCGTGTATATATATAATGGAGAGAGTGTGTGAAGCGTGCAAACCCTAGAAAACATTTTGACCAGTGAAAGAATCCTCCTGGCAAAAATTATGCTCAAGTGTAGTTATCGAACCCGAGACCTCAAGTTTGATGAGAGAACAGGCTAACCAGCTACACAACCCTCCCGTTATGTTCAACGAGAGGAAAATAAACTTTTATACATTCCTGCATTCATGTGACAAGCATGCCGTGTTTTTTTGTGTGTGTGGGAGTCATTGGGATTTCAATCATAATCGTGTCATGTGGCTTTGGTGGTAAGACTATCCACAATGGTGCAGAAATAATGCAGCCTTAGTCACCTTACCTCTCCCCAGGTAGTACGTTGGGTCCCACCAGTTAGAGGGTGAAACAAACAAATTAATAAGAAAAATTAAGAGCGCCAGCAGTGTATCTTACTACCTCACACATCTCGCTACTGCTCGGGAACACTGTCCAATTGATCCCTCTGTTCGCTCACGTACTATTTTAAGTGAATCCTTATTATAACATGCACACAAATTTTGGGCACTTGTATTCGACTTAAGTCAGTGTGCCACCGTATCTCATATACTTACTACTCCCTCCGTCTAGGTGTAATAAGTCACGTTAGAAGGTGCAACGGGACCAAGGTGCGTGCGTGTGCGTGTGTGTGTTTAACAGCATGTGTGTGTTAGAGAGTGCGACAGATCGACCTACTCCTACAGAGAGATGGTGTGTAGTGTACGATTTTAGCCGCGAGAGTCGGTGCATCCTCTCGTTTCCGGGCGTGTCCGGTAAGGACATGCGGACAGCTGCCACGCCCGCTCCTGACCAGCCTGGCCCACCCAAAGCCCCTCCATCGGCCCGCGCGCGCTTCCCGCCCGAAACGGTCAGCGCCACTCCAAAGAATCGGTGCCGCATTCATGCCCGGGCAGAGCGGACGCCACCTCTCACTGGCGCAAGAGTGATGGTTGCTTCGTCCGTCCAACTTACTACTGGGTCTATGTGATTTGACGGCTCATTGGTCTTTATTACTGAGGTGGTAGGACTGCTGGATGTCCCACGCTTTCGGCGAAAGGAGGTAGTAGATTACAATTTTCTCCATTATTATAGTGGAGGAGGGCAAGAGCAGTGAAAACACGCAGGCTCAGTGATTACATGGCCCACCTCACATTATCAGCGTGCGACACCTAACTCTTTACATAGTACCCCCTCCGTTCCTAAATATTACTAGATGAGTCCCCGCGTGTTGCCGTGGAACAGCGGTATATCTCTCTGCGCAAAATTATCGATTTCATAGAACTAAAAAAACTCTATAACCGCATGACAAATGTGGTAGCCAAACTAAATAAACTCCCATCATCATTTAGATCATCCCACGTAAGGAAAAAAGATCAGCCAACTCCTACTGCATAATGGGATTATATTTTTCTTTTTGACATGTTAATGGGACTTAAAAGCTCACTTACATGCATGCTACTGGTGCATGCTTGCATGCAGACATGTTGAGGTGATTTAAAACCCACTCACATGCATGTGCCACTGTATTTCTGCATGCTTGCATGTGGCTTAGTGCGGAGCCTCTCAACATCTAGATCACGGCTATTATGGACTGATTTACTTCATCTAATGGCTACATCAATTTTGATTATGTGGCTCAAGGAGAGGATAGAGAATTCCTAGTAGTGGGGGCTAGCTATTACTAGTAGATAAGTCTTTGTAGAGATTCCACTAGGTGAACTACATACGGAACAAAATGAATGAATCTACACTTAAAATGCATCTATATACATCCGCATGTGGTTCATGGTGAAATCTCTACAAAGACTTATACTCCCTCCGTCCCAAAATTCTTGTCTTAGATTTGTCTAGATACGGATGTATCTAATACTAAAATGTAACTAGATACATCCGTATTTAGACAAATCTAAGACAAGAATTTTGGGACGGAGGGAGTATTTAGGAACGGAGGAAGTACTAGTATAGTACTAGTACGTACTGTAATTTATTAGCGAGATAAATTTATACAATGCTATGAAGCTTCCAGCTCCTGTTACATGTATCTTGCGTCCAAGGTTGCCCGTTGCAACATTTCATCAAATACAAAGGAGACTAACATGCATGCTATTGCATCTCAATCATTGACAGATCATAGCAAATATGTACTCCCTCCATTCCAAAATAAGTGTCTCAACTTTGTGCAAACTTTAGTACAAAGTTGTACTACTACTAAAGTTGACACTTATTTTGGAACAGAGGCAGCTAAAGAAAAAAACGATCCATGCAGTCCCTAGCCCTTGAACCGTGAACCCTGACCAGGCTTCAATTTGGTGGCAACGTTCGAGCTTCCTAATAAATGAAGTTCGCAACCTTTTGACCATCGGATCATTTTGTGCAGTTTCACCAAAATCGAGATGAGCATCCCTGTGGCAAAGAAATGGAAGAAGCGTGGTTAGAATAAGATTACTGGGACTAGTTGATGAGCCATAAACTCATCACAAATACAGTACGTAGAAGCCAGTAGAGGTATCAGGTATGTGCGGGGCAAAGAAGTAGAGAAATATCCACAGGGAGTGATGTGGGCAGCTGGAGCAGTGGTGCAAGCCGGCTGTAAAGGGAGTTGTACCTGAGGGACGTAGCTCAACCTTGAGGAGGGCGGCGGGAGGCGGCAACTGCCCACGTCACGGCAGTGAGCAAGGGATGATGGCAACCTCACCGGCTTTGTGAGAGAGAACGGCGGGGACCCCTGATCGGGACGTGCCGACAGTGGGTTTTCGCCGTCGGCGACGGCCACTGCATCTGCACTAAGCATCCACCCCTTCCCCAAGCAGACGTGATCCGCCGGGATGTTAGAGATGTGGCCACAGTCGTTTTGTGCGAGAGAGTGTGAAGAGAGCAACCCCAGCAAGCAACCGTGTAGGCTGGCCCGTCCTGACTATGTATATAGTGGAGCGGTTTCCTTTTCTCCATATGAACCTATCATATTGCGTACGTGCCACTGAAGAAAAAAAACTTTATTTATAAATGACGCGGCACCTACTACTCGTTCTCCTATAACCTTGCGCTTGGCATCTCCAAAATATTAACCTTGCGATTGGCTCTTCGCCTCTTCGGGAAGTCGAGCAATAATGGTAGTGCAGTATATATCATTCTGGCTATATGAGACCAAATGAATTGCTGCACGTCCACCACGTGGGCGAGGGTCGAGGGGCGAGGGAGAGTGCTACTACATACGGAGCAAAATGAGTGAATGTACACTCTAAAATACGTCTATATACATTAGTGTTTGGAGTATGTACTAGTAGTTCATATTGAAATCTACTAAAGGACATATATATTCCAAACAATATGATATAATCTCTATAGCCAAGGTAGTAGGGACGAGGAGTAAACGGAGGAAGTAGTAAATTTTTCTCCTCATCCTGCGAGCCACCGCGCGCATGGGCGAGGGAGCGGGTGTAAGGCGAAGCAAGCTTCACCTCATCCTGCGAGCCACTGCGCCCGTGGGCGGGGGAGACGGCATACTAAGCAAGTTTCTCCTCGTTCTGTGAGTTGACGGGACACATCAAAAGTACTCCAGTGTATAGAGCCTTGCCTCTAAGGTAGGCTCCACATGGTTTGCCTCTTTTTTTAATTTAACATAACGCGTCAAGTCGCAATTTGTTTGTCACCCGTGGTAGACGATCCTCCCTCCACCAAGTGGACAACCAGTACACGTGCCAAATTACCACGTGGGCTGCCTTTTCATACAGAAATGAGCTCCACCGTGTACCCGCGCGGGTGTGGTTGGGAAAGAGACGGGAGTACGTGCACCGTGCATGCACCTCTTCTCTTCGTGCATGTTCCCCACCTACGTGGGTGTGTGTGAGAGATACAAACCGCGTTCATGAGTGTTTTTTGTTTTGGGGTGGGGGTGGGGGTGGGTGGGGGGTTGATTTCGTGAATTATTTGTGGGAATATGTGTCGATGACATCTCAAACAAATTTTTGCATGCAATGTGTGTGAAATGGAGGCCTATCCATATCATACATAGAGGGTCGGGCAATCCACGAGAAGAGAGGGAGGGGTCATAGCTATCGATAGAGTCGAAGAGAGGATCAAGTGGGAGGGTGCGAGATCGATGAAAAGAGCCATCGAAATTGTGTGTGTGTGCAAGTCAAAGATATAGGGCGACTGGCTTACCGGAACGTTAGAGGGCACATGTCAAGTTTGTGTGTGGCAGGAAGACATGACTAGAGCGCTTGATGTATCGGTGTGTGTGGGGGTGGGGGTGGGGTAGGGGTAGGCAGAGGCCTAACTATAGAGGTAGAACGACTCGTATATGTGTTGAGAAGGAGAGACCCAGCTATGTCTTGAGGGAGATCGGTTGACATCCATACATAACTGAAGGACGGGAAATATGATGGGACAGAGAGAGAGAGAGGAGAGAGAGAGGGAGGGAGGGAGAGGGAGGGAGAGGGGTAGAGTGCTGGATGGGTGATGGAGTTGCTTCTCGGAGATGTTGGGAGAGGCCTACTAGACAAACTGAGGGTGGAACTGCAATGTTATCAATAAGAGTGGGGATGTGTTTCTGTGTGTGCCTGTGCGTGATAGATCTGTCGGAACGCATCCATGGATGATGAAGGGGAACCATGTGTTTGGTAAGCAAAGCTAACTAGATCGGTAGATCAATTGTTGTTTGTCGGAGGAAGGGAGAGACACAACTAATGAGGTAGATCGATCGACTTGTGGGTAAAAACGAGTTATAAGGACCTAGCTAGCTATATGTATAGCGAGAGATCGGTCGGTGTACGTCCATTTGTTAGAGGCAAATAAGGCCCAGCGAGACGTATAGACAGAGAGAATGGAGCTAGGAGGTGGTGCGAGAGGCCCAACTACTAGCTAGATAGGGTGAGGAGTGTGCGGTTGTGAGATCGATGAAAAGAGGGGCGAGAGTTTACACGTGTGTCTGACCGTATGAGAGACACGAGGCAAGGACACATAAAGAAGGAGATTGAAGTTGTGTGTGTATGTTGTAGGCAGGCATCGCTGGAGAGGTTTATCGATCGGTGTGTGTCGGAAAGGAGTTGTGGAGACTCTGGGAGAACGACCTAAAGAGAAAAAAGAATGTGCCCGGTGGATAGAATGACGAGGGAGGGGGAGGGCGAGGAGGGCGTGTGCATGCACGAGAGAAAGTTAGTGGTAGCTACAAAGGTTAGAGGATTGTGTGGGTGTAAGAGACTAACAAAGATCATAATTTGATATGAAGCGGATTCATTTATTTGAATAGGAGATCATAGTGTTTTAAACATTGCATGCATGAATATAGCGGTGATACACGTGTTGTGCACATGTTATACCATAATGTGATAATGCATGGCGTTTGCAACTCACAGCTAAATGCCGAACAATCAAAACCATACTATACATCAAACAATCTCACATTTTATTTGAATTTGTGATAATGTGTGGCGTTTGCAGCTTACAACTAAATATCGAGCAATCTAAACAATACTATATATCGAACATTCTCACATTTTATTTGAATTTGTGGTAATGTGTGGTGTTTGCAACTCACATCTAAATACTTGTAGGCGTAGGGTGCGGGGCACCATACATAATGTGATAAACACATTATACATATGAGACATGGTTTAGATTATGAAGCTCTAGCTAGAGCTAGAAATGTAATGTGATTTGAAATCAAAATAAAGTGGATTCAAAAAATCTAGTTCAAGTTCATATAGTACACATAGTTCATATGTAACTCGAGACTAATCATGTGGTGTGCTGTGAAGATAATACACAAACGATGGTTTAACTTGACAATAATGATGATTGTAGATTTTATTAAAACAGATAAATGAGTTCAAATGCTTTGACTTCAAAACAATCATTACTGTAGATCTTATTCAAATTTAGTTCATATTGAAGCGGTAGTATATACGTTTGGAATGCACTAAAACGTTCATTTGAGTAGTAAGTTGCATGCATTATACACGTAGCGAAATATTTTAATTGAACATAACATGAATTCAAAGTTTTGAATGACATTTGTAGTGCGCATTGATTTGGTACAATACACGTTAGGCTTGTCCGGAAATTTCAGCCCGCGCCTTGTTAGCCCGAAATATTTAAGATATATCTTTGTCTTGTTGTGCTCCGACAACTCCCTCCATCTCAACCCGCGCCTTGCTATTCTGAAATTACAACGCGCGCGAAAACTCCCACCTCCTGTGAAATCCCGATAGGCGAAATGCCCGTGGTACCCCTGAACCGAAAGAACCGCCTGAAATCGGTGGGGGGTACTTTCGTAACTTTCCCCACATTTCGGACAAGCGCGTCTCTAAGCCATGGTTCCCCACTGCCATCCCATCCACCCACCCATTCGTACACCGAGACCGCGAAAACCCGCGATGAAACCCCACACCCTGCCCCGTCCGCCACCCAGCCGGAGCCTCTTCCCCGACGACGTCGTCCATAGCAACACCTCGACGTCCCTCATCCACCGTACCGGATGAGGATCCATCGTCGATCTCATCATCCCACGGGTTCAGCCACCCCGTCCTCCACCTCCAAGGAGCTGCCCCAACGTTTCCCTCATCTTTCGCGCCACCTCCATTCCCACACCGCCGTCTTCACCTGCACCACCGGAAGAGCATCATCATCACCGTTTCCTCGGATAAAGCTACGGCCTAATCGGCGCCACCAAAGAGGTTGTACACTAATCGCCGCATTTTCTTCTTGATTCGATCTCACGGTGCTGCCGGCGCTCGGTCCCGAGCTGACACGGCGCGGCTCCATCCACGGCGGCGTCGCCGACCACTTCCTCCATGGCGTCGCTCCCTCGGCGGCGACGTCCACATCAGTAGGAGCTGCTGCTGCTTTAGCTCTCGCTCGCGCTGCTGCTCTGCTCTTGCTCTCGGTCCCCTGCCTGGTCTGCTCTGGCTATTGCTCTTGCTCGCACTATTGCTCTCGCTCTTGCTCTTGCTTGCGATGCTGCTCCGATTTGGCTACACTTCAGTCGACTGAATCGACTTTTGGGTCAGTCGATTTTCAAGGGGTGGGCTCGCCGGGGTGAAGGAAGAACCAGCTATAGCAGGGAGGGGGGCTCGCTGGAGAGGTACCCCACTATATATCTTAGGGTTCAGGATGGGGGCGGTGGTCGCCGGCGGTGGCGGGGCGTTGGCGGGGCGGTGGCGTGGGGATCGCCGGAGAAAAAGCTCGGGACGGGGGGGCCTAGAGGGATGGCCGGGGCGGTGGCGGACCGGCGGTGGGGAGTGTTTTCGGGGCGGGCGGGGCGGCGCACCGCCGGCCGCGGGCGGCGGGGGGCTGCTGTTTGGCTAGTGGTGGCTGGCGGCTCCGGGGGGTGGAGGTTGAAGATGAACCGCAGGCCCTTGATTTCGTATCCAACGGCTGCAAAATCGACTAACCAGAGATGGAAAAGTCAGTCAACCGACGTGTAGCCTCACCTTGCTAGTGCGTTCAGTTTCGACAGCAAAATTCAGTTTCGACTGATAAGTTCAGTTTTGACAGTTAAGTTCAGAGATGAGCGGCTGATGTATTTTACATGTAGCACTTTGTGGTTATGTATTTTACGTCATGTATTGGAGATGCTATTAGAATTCCAATCAGGTTAACGTTGTTCATTGTCTCTCTTGTCCTGCTTCAGCCTCGGCGTCGTCCAACTCACCGGAGCTGCTCCAACGACGAAACCCTCCATCACAGCAGAGCAATACCTCGGGCTCCATCTCCAGACGCCTAAGATCTTCTTCCCCTCCTTCGACAGCAAAGTCAGCCGGAGCATCCTCACCGGCCAACCCAATCACGCTAAGATTGACATGGCTTTGCCAAAGAGGTTGTACACTTGTTGCATCTCTTTTTTACTCTACATGTTATATATATTGTCCACTGAGCACACAGATTTGTTCCTTTAGTGTCTCCTTGAAAGAAAAAAGGTAGGAATTTTAATTTTCACTTGTCCTCCTTTTCAAATTCCTATTCATGAAGCACAAGACTAAGAGATAGTAGCATAATAGCATTATAACCGTACATTTTCTTATGGTTTGACTTAATCTCACCATGCTTCTTTGCATCCTATGATCTTCCAATTGTTGTGAATCAAACACCCAGATTGGCAGAAATCCTGTGTTTTTAAATTCTCTGTTTTGCACGTGCATTCCTATCCTATTCCTGTCTATTTCCTATCCCTGCATTGTTGGAATCCTCCAATTCAAACGAGCCCTTACAGAATTACTTCTCTTACAGATAGTTGTCAAAGAAAACCTTGCGTGGTTTATCCCGCTCCTACTGCGCCGTCGTCCACCCCAGCTCAGCTGCTCCAACGACAGAAGGGTCCAGCACAGCAGGGATCCGGCCTCCAGACTGTCTTTCACCGCCTCAGATCTTCTTCCCCACCGCTGGCAGCCATGAAAACTGCATTACCATCATCAACCGGGCAGATGACCTCGAGGACTACACGGGTCCGCAAGAGAGGTCGCACTCTTTCGTGTCTGCTTACGTTATGCATCGCTTAATATTACATACTACTTTATCGTCCTGTTCACCGATTAGACTCTGAGTCAACTCCAAACTAATGGTCAAACTTGAGTTTTTAAATGGTTGTGGGGTACATATCAGGGCCGCTATCAATAGTATCTATCCACTATCTGGTTAATCTCCGGTGTCTACTATGAGTTTCATGTTGGGTGGGAAACAAACAGTAAAGAAGCCATTATCTGTATTTTTAACTGAAGCCATTATCTTCCTGCTATTATTGGTTTTGGGTCTATCCACAGGTTGCTACCATCACTCTGGATTTCTGCATGCACTCCTTACATAATCTCACTATGTTTTATTCCTATGCATGACAGTTATTGTAAACAATGGAACTGAACATGTAGAACAGAAGAGACGAGCCTTGTGTGGCAATAAAATTTCATGCAGACATCACTCCATGGTAGGCGCAAAGGCAGCCCCCCTCCACGCATTTCGGATTGTAATCAAGAGGAAGAAATCTGTTCTGAGGGGGATTTAGAAGGAGAAGACAACTCCTATTTACCCCCTGAGGTCTTCGCTCTAACTTGGCATGCTGATGTTGGTTATATCATGCATATGGTGTCTTGCATTTCTTACGTTATACATCAAGTATGTCATCTGCTTAGTTTAGACATCCTTTGTGCGAATGCCATCTGTTTAGTTTATTCATCGTTTATGTGAATTATGCAACGCCATCTTGTTTAGCCAGGCATCATATATGTGAATTTTGCAATGCCATCCTGCTTACCCAGTCATCTTATATGTAAATTATATCAGGCCATCCTTTTTTCCGTTACATATTATATTTGTCAACAATGTTAGTACATTCAACTGCTCTTCATGTGCATCAGCCATTTGACACGGTGATGGCAAATTCTGGAGTGAAAACAAGGTCTTCAGAGCAGACTATGCTATCTGATGAAGCGCATATCTCGCTGGTTACGGATAGCTCCTCAGAGGAGGATTCAGAGACAGATGACCAGTCCTATTCCCCCCCCCCCCGAGGTGTATGCTCTAACTTGGCAGGGTTATGTTGCTCATATCGTGCGTATGGTGTCTCGCATTGCTATGTCATTTGATTAGTTTAGACATGCTTTGTGTGAATGCCACCTGTTGAGTGTCTAATTATCATATATGTGAATTATGCATTTCCATCTTGTTGCAAGACATTATATATGTGAATTATACAATGCTATCTTGTTGCAAAGGCATTATATATGTGAATTATGCAATGCCATATTGTTTAGCCAATCATCATGTATGTGAATTATATCATGCTATCATTTTTTTGTATTACGTGTTCCATTTGACGACAACGTTTGTATATTCAACTACTCTTCCTGTGCATCAGCCATTTGAAGCGGTGATGGAAGTATCTGGAGTGAAAACAAGGTATTCAGAGCAGAAAATGCTACCTGCTGAAGCAGACATCTTGCTGGTTACAGAGAGCTCCTCAGAGGAGGATTCGGAGACTGATGACCAGCCCTATTTCCCCCCTGAGGTCTATGCTCAAACTTGGTAGGGTTATATTACCCATGTCATGCATGTTGTCTTGCATTGCTTAGTTTTTACATCATATATGGATTGCCATCTGCTTACTTGCTTACTATATAAATCATATATTTGAATTATATCATGCCATCATGTTTACATAGTACATACACATCATCTATCTGAATTATGGCATGCCAACCCATTTAATAAAGACATCATATAGCTATATCATCTCATCCTGTTTAGTGTTTACATTCATCATATTTAGAATTATAGCATTCTATCCATGAATGTATGTGAATTATGGCATGCCAACCTATTTAATAAACACATTATATAGTTATGTCATGTCATCCTGTTTACATAGTCTCATATTTTGAACTATGTCTTTCCATCTTTTTTAGTTAGCCATCATAATGTGAAATTGTGTCATGCTATCCTGTTTAGTTAGCCATCATATATGTGAAATTGTGTCATGCTATCCTGTTTGGTTAGACAACATAAATATGAATTATTTCATGCCCTCTTTTATTCCCCACTATCCATTGCACCTGTCTATCATACAATTTCTATACTTTCAATTACTTTTCTTGTTTATCAGCCATTTGAATTGGAGAGCGTGATGGCAGTATCTAAGGAAGTAACAACACGGTCTTCAGAAAAGATAGTGCTACCAATTGATGCAGATAGAACCACGGTTGTACTTGCCCTAGGACCAGATCCACCACACATAACCCAGACTCTCGCAGATTGTACCCCTATGTGACGCCCGGATAATTAAGCTACAGTAAACCCTCGTTAATGGTGCCATGTCATCACATTACTGTTGCTAATCCTCGGTTGATCCAAGTCACAATCCAAATTCAAATTTAAAATAAAAGTCCAAGATTCAAATTTCTCAAACATGAAAACAAAATGTTCAGAGTCTTGTAAATAATCTTTGGATATTTGTCCTGTTGAAACCCATATTTTATAAATTATTTAAATGCCCTTAAATGAAAAAAACAGGGGTCAAAATAATATTTTTAAATCACTTTTAAATTTATAAAAATTCTAAGGCTTTCCAACTGCTTCTTAAACTTCTTGAGGCAGTGCTAAATACTACATAATAATTATTGAGACAAGTTACACTTTTTACAAAAGTCTTTTGGTGCAACAAAAAAAATACAAGAGAAAGAAAGGCCTCCCCTGACCCCTGGGCCTTGGCCCATCTCACCGAGCCAGCCCACCTACCCCCACCGGTCGCCTACTCCTCCTGTTCCCCTGGCGCGGTCGCTACAGGGGCGGGTCGCCCCCGACCACCTCGTTGGCGTCGTCGCGGGGAGGATAAGGCCGCCACCCGCGCCTCCTCGGGCTCCTCCCCTACCACTCCACTCACCCCACTTCCCCCTCCCCCAGATCTCGCTTCCCCTCACTCTCTCCCGTAGCGGATCCCCTCGTCCTGATGCCGCACCTCTGCGGCCACGGAGCCCCTCCAACCTCGTCGGCATGTCCCCGACCTCCGCCGTCCTCCCCGACTTCCTCTACTCCGACGTATTGGACCGAGGGCAGCTACAAAGACGACCCCGAGCCATCCACCGTTGCCTCGCCGGTCGCCGTCGCCAACGACGGCCGCTCTGCTGCTCCTAAACCGTTCCCCGGCCGCCTTGCGCCGCTAGGTGAGCTCCCCATCCCCGCGCTCGTCTCCCCCTCTCCTCTCTGTTCCGTCGTAGGACGCCGTCCGTGGCGCCTCACTCGTGCATGGCCTAGCCACCGCCCCTCATCTCTGCTCGCGCCCGCCATGGCCGCGTCCTTGGACTGCACCCTGTAGCGCCTCGCGCCTGCTTCGTGCGTCCTGGCCACGACCGCCTGCGCCCGGCGCGCTCGTGCGTGGCCTCGCCATCGCCTGCTGCTGCTCGCTCGCAGCTGCCCGTGCACAGCTGCTTCTGCAAGTGCTGCTGCCCCGCTGATGCACCTGCTGCTGCTTGCCTACTTTTAGCCACCGCTGCTACCCCTTGTGTGCTACTGTTGATTACTGTAGCTATGGCTAGATTTACAAATATCACACTGACTAAGCCCCTAAACAGCCCCTAATCAGCGGTTAAACAGTTGTTAATATGTCTAAAAAAATATGGGATGGTAGAACACTTGACAAGGCTCAAATGTGTTCATTGGACCAAATCCATTTGATGCATGGTTTAAATCATATGAAAATCACAAATTGCTATCTTATGCTAAAACAGATTTAACCTCTCCCTGTGTTGTGTGTTGTGTGTGTCGTGCGTGTGGCCGGCCCTTGCTTAGATTAGTACTATTAGGTGTTAATTAATGGCTAGAATTGTCTATGTACAGATGACATGTGGCCCCTTATTTGTAAAAGCCTAATTAATAGTTTGTGCCAATGACAAGTAGGGCCCAATGCACTGTTCATTGGTTGACTAGTAAAGGTGTTGACTGAGTCAACCCAGCTCCTTGACCCCACATGACATTGAGTGTGACTGGCCCCCTGTTGAGTTAAAAAAAAACATTTCACTATTTATAATTCGAATTGAATAAATTAAAAAATCCTTTAAACTTTAGAAATTAATATAAAATAATTCGTAACTCGGATGAAAAGGTTTTATACATGAAAGTTGCTCAGAACGACGAGACGAATCTGAATACGCGGTCTGTTCGCCCGCCACACATTCCTAGCATAGCAAACATGCAACTTTTGCCCTCCGGTTCATCTGTCTGACAAACGCCCGGAACCGGGAATACTTTCCCGGATGTTTTCCCCTTCGCCAGTAACGCCTAGCACTGCGTTAGAACACCTCTAGCCTCGCTTATAATCATGTTATGCATATGTTTGCATGTATTTACTGTTTCTTCCCCTTCTTCTCTTCGGTAGACCCCGAGACCGCAGCTGATGCCCCTGTGATCGACTACGTCGACGACGACCCTTCTTTCGTTTCAGCGGAGCTTCCAGGCAAGCCCCCCCTTTGATCATCCCGATATCGCTCATTCTATACTCTCATGCTTGCATTAGATTTTGCTACTGTTATTGTTTGCTCCTATTCTGATGCATAGCCTGCTTTTGTACCTGCTATTGTTACCTACCTACTTATCCTAAACTGCTTAGTATAGGTTGGTTAGTGATCCATCAGTGACCCCCACCTTGTCCTTGTTGCCCCTGGTTCATCTTCGACGACTCGATCAACATGATCGACGACCAGAGCCCGACACCTCACATCACATCCCGCCCCTTTTGTTGCTCGACTCTGCAGAGCTACTATCGAGTGCCGAGGGTGATCCCTCATAACGCACTCCTGATGATAATTCTGTAGTGTAGCTATTCGGTCGTGGTCATCGAGGGTGATTTCCTCTGTCACCATTCCCGATACGGCTCTGTCGTTCAATACCTCAAGTGTGAACCTCGAGGGTGGTCCCTCTTACGTTCACCTTGATGATTACATTGAGTGGAATCCACCGGGGGTGATCCTTCGGGTTTTCCCCTTGATGTCTGGACACACAGTTACCTTGACTTTACTGGAGACCGTTGTGAAAGCCGGGCGGGCCCGGAGAGCACCCGTGCGATGTGACTGTGGCGGCTGGCCGTTTAGCAGTATCACCCGGGAAGGGGGTGATAGCTCCGGACTTGTCCCGACAGCCGTCACTCCTTTTAATAATGCACTAACAGGTTTGGGTATTTGTTCTGAGTTGGCCTCTGGCCTTTACGCACCAACCACCACGTGAGAATAGTTATGGGCCTCGGCGTCGTGGTATCAGCCGAAGCTTTGTCAGACGTCCAATTCAGCAGTGCGGCACGGCTGGGCCGGCACCATCCTGTAGTGGTGGAGCCTGGACCCGCCCTGCGCGCAACGATCCAGAGTGCAACGGGCGATGGGCCCAGACCCCGGAGTGCTTAGGGTGTAGACCGGCGGGGACCTCTCTGCTGAGCCTAGGTAGGGCTGCGACGTGTTGATCTTCCGAGGCCGGGCATTGACCCCAGAAAGGTGTGTCCGGCCAACGTGATCGAGCATGTTGGCAAACGTGGTGCACCCATGCAGGGAAGATTATCTATTAATAGCCGTGTCCATGGTAACGGACGTTCGGACTTATATCCTGATCTTATACAACTACGAATGGATACTTGGATATGTGGCTTCGGGATTGCTTTCTCGCAGGGAGTCGAGGAAGGATCTCTGGGCATTAATGTTACAACATGCTTGTTATTTATAAACTGCTATTCTTTACTCTTCTACATGTTGCAAGATGCTCGGAGCTGCGTGAAGATGCTAGTCTTCGATAGGCTAGGACCTCCTCCTCTATTCTGGCATTCTGCAGTTCAGTCCACAGATACAAACCTTCCATTTGATACCAGTGCATACTTAGTATAGATCTGATGCTTGCGAGTACTTTGGATGAGTACTCACGGTTGCTTTGCTACCCCTTTCCCCCTTTCTTTCTTCTTTCCGGTTGATGCAACCAGATGGTGGATCCATGGAGCCAGATGCCACCCCCGTCGACTACTACTACTACCCAGAGGGTGCCTTCTACTACGTGGAGCCCGCCGACGACCAGGAGTAGTTAGGAGGTCCCAGGCAGGAGGCCTTGCCTCTTCGATAATGGATGTTTGTGCTAGCCTTCTTATGGCAAAACTTGTTTAACTTATGTATATACTCAGATATTGTTGCTTCCGCTGACTCGCTTGTGTATCGAGCTTTTGTATTCGAGCCCTCGAGGCCGCTGGCTTGTAATATGAAGCTTGTATGTCTTTCTTTTGTGTTTAGAGTTGTGTTGTGATATCTTCAGGTGAGTTCCTGATCTTGATCATACACGTTTGCGTGTATGATTAGTGTATGATTGAATCGGGGGCGTCACAAGTTGGTATCAGAGCCGACTGCCTGTAGGATCCCCCTTTCCAACTCCTTGGCCGAAGTTGAGTCTAGTCTTTGAAAAACTGATTTACTAATATTGTTGTGTGGCTTACGGGCCCATGTCGCCATTGGGTGGTATTAGGATCTTTTACTCCTCGTCTATACTCTGGGACTCTGATCTCTCTTCTATTCGGGTTAAATGATTTTACTAAATCTAACACTAGGTTCTCGTGATCACATCCACCCGAAGATTTGTATTACTCGTTTCTCGCATCGAGGGCCAAGTTCTGCTTCACAATATTCACTGGCCGCAGGATCCTCTTGTCGAGGGCACCTTGCGTTGTCACTTTCAAATCCCTCGCTCTAGTGGTTATCTTCGACGTTGATGTAGCCTTTGCTATGTCCCGTTGTTGTATCCCTCCATCGCGTGCATGCGTGCCGCTATGTCTTGGATGTTTCTCTTATCCGAACTCATACGAACAGCGTGTAATTGGCTCTATATATGTATCAGTATGTCTTCAATGACTACTGCTTTGTACATACTGCGCCTTTGATCACTGTTCAAGTTACAACATGAATGACTCCATACACTTGCTCCACCCCCTTTTTGCTAAACTACCCCCTGTTGCATTAAGCAGGATGGTTAGACCCACTGATCGTGACCGCCTAAATACATGACCGGAATGATACAACAAATTGAGCTGAATGACCGGTTCATGGAACGAGTCATGGCTCAGTTCCCACGTCCCAATATGAATGAGCAACCAACCCCAATGACTCTGCATGACTTTGCGAGTCTCTACCCTGTTAGCTACCGTAGCTCAACTTAGCCACTTAATGCTGATGACTGGCTCAGTGACATCACTTTCTTGTTGGAGTTTGCTGATGTAGCCCTTGCCAACTATGTCACCTTCGCGACTTACTACCCAAAAGGCCTCGCTACTCAAATCGTAAGACACCCACATGCGTTCCTTACGTGTTGGAACCTCCATCACTTGACCAGAATTCCAAGCTGCATTCCGCGGGCCAATGTCGAACCACCTTGGTTAGTCCCAACGTCCCCCGTTGAACTTGAAAGGTTGGAATTCCATGTTTCCCCCATTGTTTTGAAGTCATCCACATCGACCTCATTCTGGGAATGGAATGGTCGAAAACATATACCACTTCTGTCATTTGCGTCACTAAATTCGTCCATCTATTACATCCTTCAAATGAGATAGTAAGCTACCATGCTCATCTTGTTCGTAATGCCGAAGCATGGATTTATTCCTTGCATGCCTTAAAACGATTCTCCTCTTGTGAGAATTGAAAACGCTCTAGCCGTTTGTGAACTCCAGGATGTCTTTCCAAAAAAACTACCCAGTCCATGATATTGAACGTGTTGAAGTTAAGTTTGCACTGAAGTTGTGGCAGTATTTCCATCTTGGTAATCAATGCGAGATCTTCACCGATCATAAAAGTCTGAAGTATCTGTTACTCAGCTAGATCTGGATCTCCGTCAATAGCGATGTATGGAAACAATCACAGACTATGACTATGGTATTTCTTATACCCCTGGCAAGGTTATTGTCATGATCGATGCCCTGAGTCACAAGTCTTATTGCGACAACCCCATGGCTTATAAAGCCGAACCTCTGCAAGATGATCTCACTTACAGAGAGCATCTAATCCGCGTTCTCGTTCAAGCTAAACGTCGCGCCCGTTTGAGAGCTATCAAATTTCTAAAAAGTTTAGTGGTCAAGTCCTTCTGAAAAGGAAGTCACTTGGGATCTCGAGGATCGTCTTCGCGATGAATACCCCGCTTTGCTTCCTTCTACCTCCTAAAATCTCGGGACAAGATTTCTTGTAGTGGAGGAGAATTGTGACGCCCGGATAATTAAGCTACAGTAAACCCTCGTTAATGGTGCCATGTCATCACATTACTGTTGCTAATCCTCGGTTGATCCAAGTCACAATCCAAATTCAAATTTAAAATAAAAGTCCAAGATTCAAATTTCTCAAACATGAAAACAAAATGTTCAGAGTCTTGTAAATAATCTTTGGATATTTGTCCTGTTGAAACCCATATTTTATAAATTATTTAAATGCCCTTAAATGAATAAAACAGGGGTCAAAATAATATTTTTAAATCACTTTTAAATTTATAAAAATTCTAAGGCTTTCCAACTGCTTCTTAAACTTCTTGAGGCAGTGCTAAATACTACATAATAATTATTAAGACAAGTTACACTTTTTACAAAAGTCTTTTGGTGCAACAAAAAAATACAAGAGAAAGAAAGGCCTCCCCTGACCCCTGGGCCTTGGCCCATCTCACCGAGCCAGCCCACCTACCCCCACCGGTCGCCTACTCCTCCTGTTCCCCTGGCGCGGTCGCTACAGGGGCGGGTCGCCCACGACCACCTCGCCGGCGTCGTCGCGGGGAGGATAAGGCCGCCACCCGCGCCTCCTCGGGCTCCTCCCCTGCCACTCCACTCACCCCACTTCCCCCTCCCCCAGATCTCGCTTCCCCTCACTCTCTCCCGCGGCGGATCCCCTCGTCCTGACGCCGCACCTCTGCGGCCACGGAGCCCCTCCAACCTCGTCGGCATGTCCCCGACCTCCGCCGTCCTCCCCGACTTCCTCTACGCCGACGTATTGGACCGAGGGCAGCTACAAAGACGACCCCGAGCCATCCACCGTTGCCTCGCCGGTCACCATCGCCAACTCCGGCCGCTCTGCTGCTCCTAAACTGTTCGTCGGCCGCCTTGCGCCGCTAGGTGAGCTCCCCATCCCCGCGCTCGTCTCCCCTTCTCCTCTCTGTTCCGTCGTAGGACGCCGTCCGCGGCGCCTCACTCGTGCATGGCCTAGCCACCGCGCCCCGTCTCTACTCGCGCCCGCCATGGCCGCGTCCTTGGACTGCACCCTGTAGCGCCTCGCGCCTGCTTCGCGCGTCCTGGCCACGACCGCCTGCGCCCGGCGCGCTCGTGCGTGGCCTCGCCATCGCCTGCTACTGCTCGCTCGCAGCTGCCCGCGCACAGCTGCTTCTGCAAGTGCTGCTGCCCCGCTGATGCACCTGCTGCTGCTTGCCTACTTTTAGCCACCGCTGCCACCCCTTGTGTGCTACTGTTGATTACTGTAGCTATGGCTAGCTTTACAAATATCACACTGACTAAGCCCCTAAACAACCCCTAATCAGCGGTTAAACAATTGTTAATATGTCTAAAAAAATATAGGATGGTAGAACACTTGACAAGGCTCAAATGTGTTCATTGGACCAAATCCATTTGATGCATGGTTTAAATCATATGAAAATCACAAATTGCTATCTTATGCTAAAACAGATTTAACCTCTCCCTGTGTTGTGTGTGTCGTGCGTGTGGCCGGCTGGGTTCTGCCCAGTAGTGGCCGGCCCTTGCTTAGATTAGTACTATTAGGTGTTAATTAATGGCTAGAATTGTCTATGTACAGATGACATGTGGCCCCTTATTTTTAAAAGCCTAATTAATAGTTTGTGCCAACGGCAAGTAGGGCCCAATGCACTTTCATTGGTTGACTAGTAAAGGTGTTGACTGAGTCAACCCAGCTCCTTGACCCCACATGACATTGAGTGTGACTAGCCCCCTGTTGAGTTAAAAAAAACATTTCACTATTTATAATTCGAATTGAATAAATTAAAAAAATCCTTTAAACTTTAGAAATTAATATAAAATAATTCGTAACTCGGATGAAAAGGTTTTATACATGAAAGTTGCTCAGAACGACGAGACGAATCCGAATACGCGGTCTGTTCGCCCGCCACACATCCCTAGCATAGCAAACATGCAACTTTTCCCCTCCGGTTCATCTGTCTGACAAACGCCCGGAACCGGGAATACTTTCCCGGATGTTTCCCCCTTCGCCAGTAATGCCTAGCACTGCGTTAGAACACCTCTAGCCCCGCTTATAATCATGTTATGCATATGTTTGCATGTATTTATTGTTTCTTCCCCCTCTTCTCTCCGGTAGACCCCGAGACCGCTGTTGATGCCCCTGTGATCGACTACGTCGACAACGACCCTTCTTCCGTTTCAGCGGAGCTTCCAGGCAAGCCCCCCCTTTGATCATCCCGATATCGCTCATTCTATACTCTCATGCTTGCATTAGATTTTGCTACTGTTATTGTTTGCTCCTATTCTGATGCATAGCCTGCTTTTGTACCTGCTATTGTTACTTACCTATTTATCCTAAACTGCTTAGTATAGGTTGGTTAGTGATCCATCAGTGACCCCACCTTGTCCTTGTTGCCCCTGCTTCATCTTCGATGACTCGATCAACATGATCGACGACCAGAGCCCGACACCTCACATCACATCCCGCCCCTTTTGTTGCTCGACTCTGCAGAGCTACTATCGAGTGCCGAGGGTGATCCCTCATAACGCACTCCTGATGATAATTCTGTAGTGTAGCTATTCGGTCGTGGTCATCGAGTGTGATTTCCTCTTTCACCATTCCCGATACGGCTCTGTCGTTCAATACCTCAAGTGTGAACCTCGAGGGTGGTCCCTCTTACGTTCACCTTGATGATTACATTGAGTGGAATCCACCGGGGGTGATCCTTCGGGTTTTCCCCTTGATGTCTGGACACACAGTTACCTTGACTTTACTGGAGACCGTTGTGAAAGCTGGGCGGGCCCGGAGAGCACCCGTTTGATGTGACAGTTGCGGCTGGCTGTTTAGCGGTATCACCCGGGAAGGGGGTGATAGCTCCGGACTTGTCCCGACAGCCGTCACTCCTTTTAATAATGCACTAACAGGTTTGGGTATTTGTTCTGAGTTGGCCTCTGGCCTTTACGCACCAACCACCACGTGAGAATAGTTATGGGCCTCGGCGTCGTGGTATCAGCTGAAGCTTTGTCAGACGTCCAGTTCAGCAGTGCGGCACGGCTGGGCCGGCACCATCCTGTAGTGGTGGAGCCTGGACCCGCCCTGTGCGCAACGGTCCGGAGTGCAACGGGCGATGGGCCCAGACCCCGGAGTGCTTAGGGTGTAGACCGGCGGGGACCTCTCTGCTGAGCCTAGGTAGGGCTGCGACGTGTTGATCTTCCGAGGCCGGGCATTGACCCCAGAAAGGTGTGTCCGGCCAACGTGATCGAGCGTGTTGGCAAACGTGGTGCACCCCTGCAGGGAAGATTATCTATTAATAGCCGTGTTCACGGTAACAGACGTTCGGAATTATATCCTGATCTTATACAACTACGAATGGATACTTGGATATGTGGCTCCGGGATTGCTTTCTCGCAGGGAGTCGAGGAAGGATCTCTGGGCATTAATGTTACAATATGCTTGTTAATTATAAACTGCTATTCTTTACTCTTCTACATGCTGCAAGATGCTCGGAGCTGCGTGAAGATGCTAGTCTTCGATAGGCTAGGCCCTCCCCCTCTATTCTGGCATTTTGCAGTTCAGTCCACAGATACAAACCTTTGATTTGATACCAGTGCATACTTAGTATAGATCTGATGCTTGCGAGTACTTTGGATGAGTACTCACGGTTGCTTTGTGTCAGGACCCCGACTCAATGTCACATCGATCTAGCCTGTAACACCTCATATCACTTTGTGGCCTCACGCACGGTATCCCCACGGGTGTCGCCTTACCTTTGCCCGGGACCGTTTGCGCCTTTTGGCACACGTATATGATAGTGTCGCTAGCATCTATATGAAAAGGAGCCCGGGGTCCTGACAGCGTTGGCATCAGAGCCGGACTGCCTGTAGGTTCTCCAAGCCAAACTGGTCGATGTTGAGTCTAGAAATTCTTTAGTTATATGTAGGGGAATTGTTTGTGGGTTGGAACGTAAGGCTCTTTTACTCCTTTATCTTATGACATTCTGATCTGAGTTAGTCCATTCTTCCACCGGGGGTTAAGGAATTAGGATCTCTTCTCTCTATCAGGTTCACGTGTTACTAATCAGTAGTACCTTATAGGTTTGATGGATACAAGCCTAGTTCAGTTCTACTTTCACATTATATTGCTAAGTTGGACCTGGAACTTTGATATGATGCTGTTGAGTGTGTATGGAATCCTTGTCAAATGTCTCCAAATCCTTTTTGAGCATTTACAGCTGTTATGCTGTCGAAATTTTGCTAGAAATTCTAATGCCTTGCATTATGGTTGTGCTTTCAGATGGCCACTCGCGACCAAAATCAAGTGGTTCGCCTGACCCGATGCATTGATGTACCCGGCCATACTGCTATGTTGGTCAGGGTAATGACTGAGGCTGGATACCGTTGGTATCCTGAGTACACGGTCGAAGAGCAATTTCGAGACTTTAATCAAAGCCAGTATCTTTGCACTGTCAGGATATTTCCATCTTATCCGGGATCCACCGAGCCCCTTCACTGCTCTTATGGACTCGGGGTTACTGTTGAGATGGCTGTGCAGGATGCCGCCTACTCTATGATGACCATCATGCGAGTCAGGACTGGCCAATTTCGGGACTCTGATTTCCGGTATATGCCATCATCACTTCCGGGAGCACAAGGGTATCTCCAGGCTATCTATGCTGACCCCACTCAGGAGGATTCACTAACTCGCACCACTGCTGAGTTGCTCGAGGATAAGGACCGTGAGAACCGGGCCTTGAGAATGGAGCTCTTCAACACCCGCGCTGATCATTGGGCCACCTTGACTCGGTTTGCACCGGCTGTGCAAGCTGGATACATGGATATGAGAGATCTGTATCCTGTTAGGTCTGCTCTGCCGGACATGATGGATTGGCGTGATGTGGGAGGCATCACCCCGCCTCGTGGTCCCCGCAGGCCACCGTTTGTTGGACCAAGACCTCACCCTAGCCCTTTTGGTCCACAAGCCCCGCGAGCTCGTCTGTTTCCGGATGCCCACGTTGAACTTCCGGGTTATGGAGGTGACTACTACGAGGACTACTACGGAGACGTCTGAGTTAGTAGTAGTTCCACTAGTAATGTAACAGTTGTATTTCCGCTGTCCTGCGTGACTTGTGAAATATGACCTAGTGTGTAGTCATTCCGGAGGTGTATGAAAATAATGTATAGGAGCTTGGAATGCCTTCGATGAGATGTAATCTCCCTTTCACCGTAGTAGTACTTTGTTTGGTCTTGTACTAAAACCTTGTATGGTGTGTATGACGATGGAATAAAGAAGCAGTTTCTGTATCTACCATGTCATACAGATGATCATCCTGCATTCCGAGTTATCCATTACATTCTACATTTCTGTGCCAAATCTTATCATCCTGGACTTAACCATTGTCTTGTTTTTCCTAGGATGGTTAACACGCGTAAAAACCCTGCTCCCCAAGAGCAGGCCGAAGGCAGTGAAGTCAGGAATGCAAATCTGCCTCACCCTCCTTCCCTAGCCGAAGTTATGCTGGAAGCCGAGAGAAACAAGCGGGAGACCAACCGTTTGTTGGAGCGCATCGAACAGAACACAGCACACCATCAGAGGAATAACTTGGTGTCACTTAGTGATTTCATCAAGTTACACCCGCCTACCTTCCACCACTCTGTCGAGCCTCTCGACGCCGATGACTGGCTTCGCAGCATTACTCACAAACTGCGTTCTGCGCTGGTAGCTGAGGTTGATAAGGTCACCTTTGCTGCATATCATCTTGAAGGCCCCGCCAGTCTCTGGTGGGAGAATTATGAAGCTATGCGCCCAGCGGGCCACGTCACTACTTGGGCTGAATTCAACGAGGCTTTCCGTGAACATCACATTCCAGAGGGTCTCATGGATCGTAAACGTGAGGAGTTCTGTAGCTTCACTCAAGGTCGACTCTCTGTTGACGCTTACAGCAGGGAGTTCGGTAACCTTGCACGTTATGCAACTGAGGAAGTTTCTACCGATGCCAAGAAACAGGCAAGGTTCCGTAAGGGACTTAGTCCTGAGCTCCGTCGTGACCTCCGTCTGCATGAGTGCACCTCTTTTCAGAAGCTTGTGAATAAAGCCATCAGTGCTGAAACGGGACAGACTGATTTCGATGCATCACGCAAGCATGGCCGTGATTTGGGTTCTTCATCCGGTGCTGGACCCCAGAAGCGCCGCGTGTGGGTGCCTAACACTGCCCTGCCACCCAGATATACACCGAGGCCATCCTTTCAGGCGCCTCGCCCAGTTCAGCAATGTGCACCAGCCAAGCCCTATGGTGGTCCAACCAATAATGCTCCTCCACGCACCAGTTCCGTGACTTGTTTCAAGTGTGGGGAATCAGGCCACTATATGCGCGAGTGCCCCCAAACCAACCCCAACCAGACAGCAAAAACTGTTGGCCGTGGCAAGCCGACAGGGAAAGTGTTCTACGCCAAGCCGGCCACCACTTCACGTGGCCATGTTAACTGTATCTCTGCCGAAGAAGCTCAAGAGGATCCCAACGTCGTTCTCGGTACGCTCCTTGTTAATTGCCACGCGGCATCTGTTCTTTTCGATACTGGAGCATCTCATTCATTCATATCCGAAAACTATGCTCGCTTGCATAACACCGCCTTCTGTGACATGCCTTCTACCATGGAAATTTCCACTACTGGTTCTAGATGGCAAACTTCTAGAGTAAGCCATGGAAATGAAATCCAAGTCGACAGACTTGTTTTCCTTGCATCTTTGATAGCTCTCAAATCTTCGGATATTAATATCATCTTGGGTATGGACTGGATGTCAGCCCATCATGCCAAAATTGATTGCTTCTCTAGGACTGTTCAACTCACCCATCCTTCGGGGAAGATAGTCAATGTCTTGACCCGAATAGCCAAGCAACAGTTATATTCTCTTAATGCCAGTCCATTGCCAGACCTCGAAGACGTTCCGGTAGTCCGTGACTTTCCGGATGTCTTCCCAGAGGAATTGCCAGGTGTTCCACCCGACAGGGATGTTGAGTTCGTAATAGACCTCATTCCAGGAACCGTCCCGATTGCTAGAAGACCCTATAAGATGGCACCACTAGAACTAGCCGAGCTTAAGAAACAACCCGATGAGTCCTTGAAAAAGGGTTTCATCCGACCTAGTTCATCTCCTTGGGCTTGCCCCGTTCTCTTCGTCAAGAAGAAGGATGGTACGGACCGGATGGTTGTAGATTATCGACCGGTTAACCTGGTCACAATTAAGAACAAGTACCCGCTCCCCAGGATCAACGACCTGTATGATCAGCTCGCTGGATCCTCAGTCTTTTCTAAAATGGATTTGAGGTTGGGCTACCATCAAATCAAAATCAGGAACGGGGACATTCCGAAAACGGCTTTTGTTACTCGTTATGGCCAATACGAGTACACCGTCATGTCCTTCGGTTTAACCAACGCTCCAGCCACCTTTTCTCGGTTAATGAACTCAATCTTCGTGGAGTATTTGGATAAATTTGTCGTAGTTTACCTCGATGATATACTCATCTACTCCAAGAACGAGGAAGAACATGCCGAACATCTAAGGCTAGTGTTGAAGAAACTTCGAGAGCATCGCCTTTATGCCAAATTCTCTAAATGTGAATTTTGGTTGTCAGAAGTGACGTATCTGGGACATGTAATATCTGGTAAAGGTATTGCCGTTAACCCTGAGCGAGTTCAAGCCGTCCTTAATTGGACTCCACCCGAATCGGTCAAGCAAGTTCGGAGTTTCCTTGGCTTAGCGAGCTATTGTCGTCGCTTTGTCGAGAACTTCTCCAAAGTTGCTAAACCTCTAACCGAACTCCTCAAGAAAGATAAAAAGTTCGAATGGACTCCACATTGTGAGCACAGCTTCCAGGAACTGAAAAGACGCCTGACATCGGCTCCCGTCCTGGTACCGCCAGATTTCTCTAAGGACTTTGTTATCTACTGCGACGCCTCGCGACAAGGACTAGGCTGTATTCTCATGCAAGATCGACACGTAATTGCTTACGCTTCACGGCATTTGCACCCACATGAGGAGAATTATCCTACTCATGATCTAGAGCTTGCAGCTGTAGTCTATGAACTTAAAACCTGGCGACATTACCTCCTCGGTAATCGTTGCGAGGTCTACACTGATCACCAAAGTCTGAAGTACATATTCACCCAACCGGATTTGAATCTCAGGCAAAGACGTTGGGTCGAGTTGATCACAGATTTCGACTTAGGAATAACTTACACCCCAGGAAAAGCCAATGTCATGGCTGATGCGCTAAGTCGTAAATCTTATTGCAATAATCTAATGTTGCAACAAAGTCAACCACTTCTCCATGAGGAATTTCGGAAACTTAATCTCCACATTGTTCCTCAAGGATTCCTTTCCACCTTGGTGGCGAAACCTACCCTTACGGATCAGATCATCAAAGCACAGAAAGTAGATCCGGGAATTTCCCGCATCAAGAGAAACATCCAGAAAGGAGTTGTGA
The DNA here is from genome assembly GCA_963921465.1 of Triticum timopheevii. Lineage (NCBI taxonomy): Eukaryota > Viridiplantae > Streptophyta > Magnoliopsida > Poales > Poaceae > Triticum > Triticum timopheevii. The sequence goes on along the minus strand of OY997272.1, from coordinate 367,462,714 downwards.
ATTGTTTCTCCATTGATGATCAAGGGGTCGTATACTTCGGGAATCGGCTAGTGGTTCCCAAGGTGCGAAACCTGAGGCGATTGATCCTTAAGGAAGCTCATGAATCTCCTCTCACCATTCATCCCGGTAGCACTAAAATGTATCAGGACCTACGCCAGAGGTTCTGGTGGACTAGGATGAAGAGAGAAATTGCTCAATATATTGCTAATTGCGACGTCTGCCGTCGTGTAAAAGCAGAGCATCAACGGCCTGCTGGCACCCTTCAACCCCTAGCTATTCCTGAATGGAAATGGGATAAAATTGGTATGGACTTCATCACCGGTTTTCCCAGGACCAAGAGAGGGAATAATGCTATCTTCGTCGTTGTCGATCGCCTTTCCAAAGTGGCCCATTTTCTACCTGTTCGTGAGAGTATAACTGCTAGTCAGTTAGCAGACTTGTACATCTCCCGAATAGTGTCTCTCCATGGTGTTCCGTTGGAAATTAACTCGGATCGAGGAAGTCTTTTCACCTCTCGATTTTGGGAAAGTTTCCAAAATGCTATGGGAACCCGCCTTTCCTTTAGCACCGCTTTTCACCCTCAATCAAGTGGTCAAGTAGAACGCGTCAACCAGATTCTAGAAGACATGCTTCGAGCTTCTGTTATCTCATTCGGAATGAATTGGGAGAAATGCCTTCCATTTGCCGAATTCGCTTATAACAACAGCTATCAGTCTAGCTTGGGTAAAGCCCCTTTTGAAGTTCTCTATGGACGACGGTGTCGAACACCCCTTAATTGGTCAGAAACCGGGGAAAGACAATTCTTTGGCCCGGATATGATCCAGGAAGCAGAAGAGCAAGTTCGCATCGTTCGTGAAAAGTTGAAAACAGCCCAATCTCGTCAAAAGAGTCAATATGACCGAAAACATAAGGCTATGACTTTCGAGGTTGACGAGAAGGCTTACCTTCGGGTTACTCCTCTGAAGGGAACCCATCGTTTCGGTATCAAGGGCAAATTGGCTCCTCGTTACATTGGACCTTTTCGCATTCTTGCTAAACGAGGAGAAGTTGCCTACCAATTGGAACTACCTCCGCATCTCTCCAGAGTCCACGATGTCTTCCACGTTTCTCAACTCAGGCGTTGCTTCTCGGATCCTATCCGTGGAGTGGACCACGAAACGCTTGATCTCCAAGATAACCTCACGTATCGAGAGTACCCCGTTCGTATTCTCGATCAGGCCGAGCGTATCACTCGACGTCATAATATCAAGTTTCTCAAAGTTCAATGGTCGCACCATTCTGAGAAGGAAGCAACTTGGGAAAGGGAGGATCGTCTTCGACTTGAGTATCCCGCCTTCTTCCGGAGGAACCCAAATCTCGGGACGAGATTCTTTTGAGTGGGGGTGAGTTGTCACACCCTAGCTAGTTATGCATTAGAGTGTTGCATCATGTCTATCTTTTTTTCATCAAAAACTTGAAATGGGGATGACAGAACCCCCAGCCCCCTCTGAAACCAACTAGGGTTTACTAAAAACTTTTTCAATGAACCTGAAATGCCCTTCTAAAATGTCCATCATTTTTGTCTTGGTTCAGAACCTCTGCCAAAAGTGATGCACAATTTCCTAGGTCATCCTAGGGTCCCTGAATTAAATCATAAATATTTGAGTTTGGGCACTTAAAATTATATAAAATATTTCAAGTGCTCAAATCTCTCCAAACTAAAATGTTTCATGTTGGAAATAACCCAACTATGGACCAGGAGTAGTTTGGTGATTTTAGGAGTTGCCTAAGTATTTTTATTAATTCAACAAAGTTGCAGAATAATAGAAAAAGAAAAAGAAAGGGAGAAGCTTACCTGGGCTCCTCCACTGTGCAGCCCATCCAGCTGGCCGGCCCAGCCAGCAGGCGGCCCAGCCCGTCTCCCTCCTCTGTCGTCTTCGTCCCGACAGAGGGAGGGGAGTGTGGCCGGCGCGCGCGCGCGCCACCGCGCCACGCCACCTCTCTCCCTGCCTGCCTGCCCTCCCCTCCTCGCCTCGATGCCCTGGACGACGCCACGCCTCCCCCCCTGCTCTCTCTCACTCGCCCTCGGCTCTTCCCTCCTCTCCCTCGCTCTCTCTCTCACGGCCGAACACCACCGTCGCCGCCGTTCGCCTTAGCAGCCGTCTCCGGCCACCCCTCGCTCCCCCGACTAGCTCAGAAGCTCCGCCACAACCCCCTCTTCCTCCCCACCGCTCCACGGGCCTCCGGAAGCCCTGCATCGCCGCCACGTCGCCGTTCCCGTCTTCGGGCTCCGACCATCATCGCCGTCGAATTCGCCGTCTCCAGCGCGTCCCCGAGCCCGCTTCGACGCCCACTGCAACCGCGGTGAGCTACGCCACCGTTTCCCCCTCTTCTCCCCCCTCGTTCCCTCACCGTAGCCTCCTCCCCACCACGGCCGAACCTCCGCCGTCGCCGAGCTCGCCGTCGACGCAGCTCCGGTGACCATTTGGTCACCCCGGCGAGTCCAACGAGTTCGTAAGGCTCCATAGAGCATCCCTAGCGCCTCGCTTCGCTCGCCTTCGAGCTCTAACCCCGTTTCCGTGCACGACCGAACTCCGGCGGCCGCAGCCGAGCTCGCCGCCGTCGACTCCGGCCACCTCAGGCACGGCCACCACCACCGTTCGACGCGCGGGAGCAAGGGCTCTCCAACGAGCCCAAGCACAGCCTCGCCCGTGCCCTGTAGCGCGATCCCGCTTCACGCCGCCGTCTCGGACCTCGCCGGCGTCATGTCGCCGGTGGGGTTTGACTTGTCCGACCTGGGGTTTGACCCCCCCAGGGTCACTGACGCGTGGGCCCCGTCGGCCAGGTGGACATCATCAGCGCTAACCACTGTTAGTTAACCCCCTGACACTGACCAGTGGGCCCCAGCGCCACTAATTAGTAATTAGGATTAATTTAACCCTGTTTAACCCCTCTGTCACTGACGTGTGGGCCCCACACGTCAGGTTTGACCTCAGCCAGCCGCAGTTGACCACTGACGTCATGCTGACGTCGTGCTGGCGCAATAATTATATTTCTGGATTTAAATTAAATCAGGAAATTCCAGAATATAGTTTAAACTTCAAAAATTTATAACTTTTAATCTGTAACTCCAAATCAGACAAGTTATATATGAAAAATGATCAGAAAAATCCAATCCATCCACCTGTACTGGTTTCATGCATGTTTAAGCAAGCTAACCTACTGTTTAATGCAGAACAAGATAAAACACTTTAAAGGGCCATGTATGAGTTTGAAATTTGAATCTTTGGTTCAAATTGGTTCAAACCCTTCTGGTCTTAGTTGCACTAGCCCAACACACTCATATTGCCATGTTTCATGCATGCATCATATTGTCGCACATTGTTTGGTGATGGCTATGTATTGGTGTTCCTTGCGGCAGGTTCTGCCTCCGAGGAGTACCGTGATTACCCTAGCGAAGAACCGTATCAGTGCATCGACCCATCAGGCAAGCAACCAACCGTTTGATCATATCGATACAATCCCATGTTCTCGCTCTTGCTCTCATTTACTGCATTAAGACAACGCGTTTCAAACTGCTGTGTGCTCGGTAGTTGAACCCATTTCCTCTGCATGACCTGTCATTGCCACAGTAACTAGATGAAACCCACTAGCATGTGTAGGAGTTGCTTGAGCCATATGTATGTGTTGTTCCTACCTTGCTATGCCTGCTATGCTTAGAGTCGTGTCAGGTCTGGTTCATCTGGGTGATGGGCTAGAGTGAAATGATCATATCAGTTGAGAGTGGTGTGGTGAACACGATTTGGTAAAGGTATCGATGAGAGGCCATGTAGGAGTACATGGTGGGTTGTTTCATTGAGGCCGTCCTTAAGCACTGAGATCTATATGTGTGATTTAAGATTCAGCTACTACCATGCATTGGGCCCGAAAACAATGGACCCTCTCGGCTTCTTATTCATCCTAGTCTTCTGTCCAGGAGTTGCAAGTAGTTTCTGGTGTTTGTAGCCTACTGGAGGCCGTGGACAGCGCTGACCGTAGGGGTGGGCTGTGATGCGGTAGGTACGTGGCCGGGTGTACCGGATGCCCGTTTGGTATCTCGGGAACCCTGTTCACATCGTTTGGGGCCGTGAGCGAAACTTCGGCCGGATCTCCTCATGGATGGAACCCAAATAGGCGATAAACCTGGACTAGAGACTTAGGTGTTTAGGTAGGTCGTGGCCGACACCCACGTTGGGCTTTCGCTTGAAGGTTGCCGAGTACATGTCGTGTAAACGACGGTAAGTGGTGAGAGCGTGTATGAAGAAGTACATCCCTGCAGGGTTAACCTAATCTATTCGAATAGCCGCGTCCGCGGTAAAGGACTACTTGGTTGCCTATACAGTTCATAGACAAGTAAATGGAAACTACTAAAAGCCTCCAGATAAGCGTGAGTGCCGAGGATGGCTCTTCCGTAGGAAGACGGAGGTGGATCCTCGGTAGTGTATTGAGTGGTGAGTAGTGGACTCGTGTGCGCAAACCATTTCAAGTTGGAGTCTCGTAGGATAGTTTAGCCAAGAGTCAAAGCTGGCTTGCTGCAATAACTCCACCAACCCTTCTTGATAATGTGCATGTATGTAGGATCTGATGTAAGTCTTGCTGGGTACCTTTGTACTCATGTTGCTATAATTTACATTTTTACAGAAGACGCTGCAACCCCTTCTGATGGGTTTTATGTAGACGTTGACATCAACGAGTAGGCTAAAGACCCAGGTGGTGACCCTGAGCTTGTGAAGGACCACGTAGTATAGCTAGGCTTTCCAAGCCTCTTTTATTTTACTAGTTGTCTGTACTCAGACAAGTTATTTCCGCTGCTGGTTTGTATGATTGTATGACTTGAATGCGGGGTCGTGTGACCCGTACTTGTGTGTATGCTATGTACGGCTCTCTGAGCCTTTAAATAAAGTACTTGTGTCATAGAGTCATGTTGTGATGCCTTGTTGTATTTGCACATATCGAGCATATTGTATGTATGATTGAAATGCTTGGTATGTGTGGGATCTGACTATCTAGTTGTTTATCTTTAGTAGCCTCTCTTACCGGGAAATGTCTCCTAGTGATTCCACTGAGCCACGGTAGCTTGCTACTGCTCCGGAACACTTGGCTGGCCGGCATGTGTCCTTCGTCGTTCCTGTGTCTGTCCCTTCGGGGAAATGTCACGCATTGAGTACCGGAGCCCTGTTAGCCCGCTACAGCCCGGTTTACCGGAGTCCTGCTAGCCCAGTGCTACAGCCCGGAACTTACTTGCTGATGACCGACACGTTCGATGCTGGGTCATGGATGCCTGTCCCTGTAAGTCTGTGCCACTTTGGGTTTACAACTAGCCATGTCAGCCCGGGCTCCTTTTCATATAGATGCTAGCGACACTATCATATACGTGTGCCAAAAGGCGCAAACGGTCCCGGGCAAAGGTAAGGCGACACCCGTGGGGATACCGTGCGTGAGGCCACAAAGTGATATGAGGTGTTACAGGCTAGATCGATGTGACATTGAGTCGGGGTCCTGACACTTTGCTACCCCTTTCCCCCTTTCTTTCTTCTTTCTGGTTGATGCAACCAGATGGTGGATCCATGGAGCCAGATGCCACCCCCGTCGACTACTACTACCCAGAGGGTGCCTTCTACTACGTGGAGCCTGCCGACGACCAGGAGTAGTTAGGAGGTCCCAGGCAGGAGGCCTTGCCTCTTCAATCGTTGATGTTTGTGCTAGCCTTCTTATGGCAAAACTTGTTTAACTTATGTCTGTACTCAGATATTGTTGCTTCCGCTGACTCGCTTGTGTATCGAGCTTTTGTATTCGAGCCCTCGAGGCCCCTGGCTTGTAATATGAAGCTTGTATGTCTTTCTTTTGTGTTTAGAGTTGTGTTGTGATATCTTCACGTGAGTTCCTGATCTTGATCATACACGTTTGCGTGTATGATTAGTGTATGATTGAATCGGGGGCGTCACAAGTTGGTATCAGAGCCGACTGCCTGTAGGATCCCCCTTTCCAACTCCTTGGCCGAAGTTGAGTCTAGTCTTTGTAAAACTGATTTACTAACATTGTTGTGTGGCTTACGGGCCCATGTCGCCATTGGGTGGTATTAGGATCTTTTACTCCTCGTCTATACTCTGGGACTCTGATCTCTCTTCTATTCGGGTTAAATGATTTTACTAAATCTAACACTAGGTTCTCGTGATCACATCCACCCGGAGATTTGTATTACTCGTTTCTCGCATTGAGGGCCAAGTTCTGCTTCACAATATTCACTGGCCGCAGGATCCTCTTGTCGAGGGCACCCTGCGTTGTCACTTTCAAATCCCTCGCTCTAGTGGTTATCTTCGACGTTGATGTAGCCTTTGCTATGTCCCGTTGTTGTATCCCTCCATCACGTGCATGCGTGCCGCTACGTCTTGGATGTTTCTCTTATCCGAACTCATATGAACGGCGTGTAATTGGCTCTATATATGTATCAGTATGTCTTCAATGACTACTACTTTGTACATACTGCGCCTTTGATCACTGTTCAAGTTACAACATGAATGACTCCATACACTTGCTCCACCCCCTTTTTGCTGAACTACCCCCTGTTGCATTAAGCAGGATGGTTAGACCCACTGGTCGTGACCGCCTAAATACATGACCGGAATGATACAACAATTTGAGCTGAATGACCGGTTCATGGAACGAGTCATGGCTCAGTTCCCACGTCCCAATATGAATGAGCAACCAACCCCAATGACTCTGCATGACTTTGCGAGTCTCTACCCTGTTAGCTATCGTAGCTCAACTTAGCCACTTAATGCTGATGACTGGCTCAGTGACATCACTTTCGTGTTGGAGTTTGCTGATGTAGCCCTTGCCAACTATGTCACCTTCGCGACTTACTACCCAAAAGGCCTCGCTACTCAAATCGTAAGACACCCACATGCGTTCCTTACGTGTTGGAACCGCCATCACTTGACCAGAATTCCAAGCTGCATTCCGCGGGCCAATGTCGAACCACCTTGGTTAGTCCCAACGTCCCCCGTTGAACTTGAAAGGTTGGAATTCCATGTTTCCCCCATTGTTTTGAAGTCATCCACATCGACCTCATTCTGGGAATGGAATGGTCGAAAACATATACCACTTCTGTCATTTGCGTCACTAAATTCGTCCATCTATTACATCCTTCAAATGAGATAGTAAGCTACCATGCTCATCTTGTTCGTAATGCCGAAGCACGGATTTATTCCTTGCATGCCTTAAAACGATTCTCCTCTTGTGAGAATTGAAAACGCTCTAGCCGTTTGTGAATTCCAGGATGTCTTTCCAAAAAAACTACCCAGTCCATGATATTGAACGTGTTGAAGTTAAGTTTGCACTGAAGTTGTGGCAGCATTTCCTTCTTGGTAATCATTGCGAGATCTTCACCGATCATAAAAGTCTGAAGTATCTGTTACTCAGCTAGATCTGGATCTCCGTCAACAGCGATGTATGGAAACAATCACAGACTATGACTATGGTATTTCTTATACCCCTGGCAAGGTTATTGTCATGATCGATGCCCTGAGTCACAAGTCTTATTGCGACAACCCATGGCTTATAATGCCGAACCCCTGCAAGATGATCTCACTTACAGAGCATCTAATCCGCGTTCTCGTTCAAGCTGAACGTCGCGCCCGTTTGAGAGCTATCAAATTTCTAAAAAGTTTAGTGGTCAAGTCCTTCTGAAAAGGAAGTCACTTGGGATCTCGAGGATCGTCTTCGAGATGAATACCCCGCTTTGCTTCCTTCTACCTCCTAAAATATCGGGACGAGATTTCTTGTAGTGGAGGAGAATTGTGACGCCCAGATAATTAAGCTACAGTAAACCCTCGTTAATGGTGCCATGTCATCACATTTCTGTTGCTAATCCTTGGTTGATCCAAGTCACAATCCAAATTCAAATTTAAAATAAAAGTCGAAGATTCAAATTTCTCAAACATGAAAACAAAATGTTCAGAGTCTTGTAAATAATCTTTGGATATTTGTCCTGTTGAAAACCATATTTTATAAATTATTTAAATGCCCTTAAATGAATAAAACAGGGGTCATAATAATATTTTTAAATTACTTTTAAATTTATAAAAATTCTAAGGCTTTCCAACTGCTTCTTAAACTTCTTGAGGCAGTGCTAAATACTACATAATAATTATTAAGACAAGTTACACTTTTTACAAAAGTCTTTTGGTGCAACAAAAAAAATACAAGAGAAAGAAAGGCCTCCCCTGACCCCTGGGCCTTGGCCCATCTCACCGAGCCAGCCCACCTACCCCCACCGGTCGCCTACTCCTCCTGTTCCCCTGGCGCGGTCGCTACAGGGGCGGGTCGCCCCCGACCACCTCGCCGGCGTCGTCGCGGGGAGGATAAGGCCGCCACCCGCGCCTCCTCGGGCTCCTCCCCTGCCACTCCGCTCACCCCACTTCCCCCTCCCCCAGATCTCGCTTCCCCTCACTCTCTCCCATAGAGGATCCGCTCGTCCTGACGCCGCACCTCTGCGGCCACGGAGCCCCTCCAACCTCGTCGGCATGTCCCCGACCTCCGCCGTCCTCCCCCACTTCCTCTACGCCGATGTATTGGACCGAGGGCAGCTACAAAGACGACCCCGAGCCATCCACCGTTGCCTCGCCGGTCGCCGTCGCCAACTCTGGCCGCTCTTCTGCTCCTAAACCGTTCGCCGGCCGCCTTGCGCCGCTAGGTGAGCTCCCCATCCCCGCGCTCGTCTCCCCCTCTCCTCTCTGTTCCGTCGTAGGACGCCGTCCGCGGTGCCTCACTCGTGCATGGCCTAGCCACCGCGCCTCGTCTCTGCTCGCGCCCGCCATGGCCGCGTCCTTGGACTGCACCCTGTAGCGCCTCGCGCCTGCTTCGCGCGTCCTGGCCACGACCTCCTGCGCCCGGCGCGCTCGTGCGTGGCCTCGCCATCGCCTGCTGCTGCTCACTCGCAGCTGCCCGCGCACAGCTGCTTCTGCAAGTGCTGCTGCCCCGCTGATGCACCTGCTGCTGCTTGCCTACTTTTAGCCACCGCTGCTACCCCTTGTGTGCTACTGTTGATTACTGTAGCTATGGCTAGCTTTACAAATATCACACTGACTAAGCCCCTAATCAGCGGTTAATCAGTTGTTAATATGTCTAAAAAAATATGGGATGGTAGAACACTTGACAAGGCTCAAATGTGTTCATTGGACCAAATCCATTTGATGCATGGTTTAAATCATATGAAAATCACAAATTGCTATCTTATGCTAAGAGAGAACAGATTTAACCTCTCCCTGTGTTGTGTGTTGTTTGTCTCGTGCGTGTGGCCGGCTGGGTTCTGCCCAGTAGTGGCCGGCCCTTGCTTAGATTAGTACTATTAGGTGTTAATTAATGGCTAGAATTGTCTATGTACAGATGACATGTGGCCCCTTATTTTTAAAAGCCTAATTAATAGTTTGTGCCAATGACAAGTAGGGCCCAATGCACTGTTCATTGGTTGACTAGTAAAGGTGTTGACTGAGTCAACCCAGCTCCTTGACCCCACATGTCATTGAGTGTGACTAGCCCCCTGTTGAGTTAAAAAAACATTTCACTATTTATAATTTGAATTAAATAAATTAAAAAAATCCTTTAAACTTTAGAAATTAATATAAAATAATCCGTAACTCGGATGAAAAGGTTTTATACATGAAAGTTGCTCAGAACGACGAGATGAATCTGAATACGCGGTCTGTTCGCCCGTCACACATCCCTAGCATAGCAAACATGCAACTTTCCCCTCCGGTTCATTTGTCTGACAAACGCCCGGAACCGGGAATACTTTCCCGGATGTTTCCCCCTTCGCCAGTAACGCCTAGCACTGCGTTAGAACACCTCTAGCCCCGCTTATAATCATGTTATGCATATGTTTGCATGTATTTACTGTTTCTTCCCCCTCTTCTCTCCGGTAGACCCCGAGACCGCTGCTGATGCCCCTGTGATCGACTACGTCGACGACGACCCTTCTTCCGTTTTAGCGGAGCTTCCAGGCAAGCCCCCCCCCCCTTTGATCATCCCGATATCGCCCATTCTATACTCTCATGCTTGCATTAGATTTTGCTACTGTTATTGTTTACTCCTATTCTGATGCATCGCTTGCTTTTGTACCTGCTATTGTTACCTACCTACTTATCCTAAACTGCTTAGTATAGGTTGGTTAGTGATTCATCAATGACCCCCACCTTGTCCTTGTTGCCCCTGCTTCATCTTCGACGACTCGATCAACATGATCGACCACCAGAGCCCGACACCTCACATCACATCCCGCCCCTTTTGTTGCTCGACTTTGCAGAGCTACTATCGAGTGCCGAGGGTGATCCCTCATAATGCACTCCTGATGATAATTCTGTAGTGTAGCTATTCGGTCATGGTCATCAAGGGTGATTTCCTCTTTCACCATTCCCGATACGGCTCTGTCGTTCAATACCTCAAGTGTGAACCTCGAGGGTGGTCCCTCTTACGTTCACCTTGATGATTACATTGAGTGGAATCCACCGGGGATAATCCCTCGGGTTTTCCCCTTGATGTCTGGACACACAGTTACCTTGACTTTACTGGAGACCGTTGTGAAAGCCGGGCGGGCCCGGAGAGCAACCGTGCGATGTGACAGTGGCGGCTGGCTGTTTAGCGGTATCACCCGGGAAGGGGGTGATAGCTCCGGACTTGTCCCGACAGCCATCACTCCTTTTAATAATGCACTAACAGGTTTGGGTATTTGTTTTGAGTTGGCCTCTGGCCTTTACGCACCAACCACCACGTGCGAATAGTTATGGGCCTCGGCGTCGTGGTATCAGCCGAAGCTTTGTCAGACGTCCAGTTCAGCAGTGCGGCACGACTGGGCCGGCACCATCCTGTAGTGGTGGAGCCTGGACCCGCCCTGCGCGCAATGATCCGGAGTGCAATGGGCGATGGGCCCAGACCCCGGAGTGCTTAGGGTGTAGACCAGCGGGGACCTCTCTGCTGAGCCTAGGTAGGGCTGCAACGTGTTGATCTTCCGAGGCCGGGCATTGACCCCAGAAAGGTGTGTCCGGCCAACGTGATCGAGCGTGTTGGCAAACGTGGTGCACCCTTGCAGGGAAGATTATCTATTAATAGCCGTGTCCATGGTAACGGACGTTCGGACTTATATCCTGATCTTATACAACTACGAATGGATACTTGGATATGTGGCTCCGGGATTGCTTTCTCGCAGGGAGTCGAGGAAGGATCTCTGGGCATTAATGTTACAACATGCTTGTTAATTATAAACTGCTATTCTTTACTCTTCTACATGCTGCAAGATGCTCGGATCTGCGTGAAGATGCTAGTCTTCGATAGGCTAGGCCCTCCCCCTCTATTCTGGCATTCTGCAGTTCAGTCTATAGATACAAACCTTCCATTTGATGCCAGTGCATACTTAGTATAGATCTGATGCTTGCGAGTACTTTGGATGAGTACTCACGGTTGCTTTGCTACCCCTTTCCCCCTTTCTTTCTTCTTTTCGGTTGATGTAACCAGATGGTGGATCCATGGAGCCAGATGCCACCCCCGTCGACTACTACTACTACCCAGAGGGTGCCTTCTACTACGTGGAGCCCGCCGACGACCAGGAGTAGTTAGGAGGTCCCAGGCAGGAGGCCTTGCCTCTTCGATCATTGATGTTTGTGCTAGCCTTCTTATGGCAAAACTTGTTTAACTTATGTCTGTACTCAGATATTGTTGCTTCCACTGACTCGCTTGTGTATCGAGCTTTTGTATTCGAGCCCTTGAGGCCCCTGGCTTGTAATATGAAGCTTGTATGTCTTTCTTTTGTGTTTAGAGTTGTGTTGTGATATCTTCCCGTGAGTCCCTGATCTTGATTATACACGTTTGCATGTATGATTAGTGTACGATTGAATCGGGGGCGTCACACCCTACCCAGTTGGACAAAGAACCAACTACATCCCTTCTAACCCCAACCCCGACAGATAGTAACCCAGTTCCAGTTGACACAACACCGTCTCCACCACAGAGCACCCAAACACGAGCAGTTAGTAAGGGAATTGCAGTGCCCAAAGCACGAGGACCACCACTCTGAATCCCAACTCAACGCTTAAAGGAGAAGAAGATTTGTTCTCAGGTCAGGTTCTGTAGCTATAGTTCATACTCCTTTGCTCTTGCATTACTGTATTTACTCATACCAACTATTTTCAAATTTGAAGGATGGAATTGAAACTCCAATGGCGCAACAGGTATGTTTTAAACCTGTTTCTTTAACTGGTTTGCTGTTGTAACCTGCTCTATGTTGATTTCAGTTTCAATTGAATAAATAGTTATGTTCTCATGTCATGCACATTACAAGTGTTGTTATTGCTCTATAGTTACCCACACTTATATTCTGTCTATTCTGCTTTGTCTTGAACAAATATTTTTGAACTGTGTCTCTATCTTGATTTGGCAACAAAAACTAGAATGATATAGACCATAAAGTGACCATGGTACATAGATATATGTTTGTTTCATGCTGTTATCCTGTCCACTTTACTAGTGAACTCATTTACCAAAATGAGTTTCATATACCACATGGTAAACATGTGATGTGTCTGCTTGTTTCTCTTTTAGAATGCGGACAAAATATTGGTGAACAGTACCGCGTTATCCAATGGTAAAGGAAGTAATGCAGATAAGGTTCAAGATAGTGATACATCCCTGTTGGTCTCCAAGAAAGCTGATAAAAACTATCTTGACGATAGTGAGGGAACCCAAAAGTCCTGTCTTGATGTAGTGTTCGAGTTACTGGCCACTACTGCTGGCACAAGCTCTTCGAACTCGCTGCCTGAATCAGTTCGTCTTCTTGAGTCTCAACTTCAAGTTGAAAGACATCGATCACATGTGCTGCGACAGGAAGCTGAAGGACTGAGGAAGTCCCTGCAGAATTCAGATGCATATTTTCTGGTGCAACAACAAGGGCTGGAGGATTTAAGCGCCAAACAAGAGAAAGTTAATAAGCTTGCTAAGCATCTTGCCAGCATTATGGGTACCCAGGATATTGTTTCTTGAGATCTTCTGAAGTGGTTTCAGTTCTGGATTTGTTTTGCTGCGGCGTTTATTTGCGCTGGTCGCCAACTTTGACAACCAGTGTATATGATATGCTGCTTTGTTCCCTATATTTGCACTGGTGGCGAACTTTGATGCCCAGTGGATGTAATATGTGTAACAGCCGTGATAGCATAGCGTTAGTTGCTTGCTTATTTATTTCCTTGTTGTCTTATTTATTTGTTTGCTCGTAGTCATTGCAGTTCTTTTTTCGCGGTTTGCTACTGGCCGCAATAACCTATTTTTTAAAACTAGGCCACAATAACTGTAACGCCCCAGATTCGATGCGCCAAGTGTCCGCCAGTTATTCACCGTCGTTGCCATGTAATTTGCTTGCGTGTTGCATTTTGCCATGTCATCATATGCATTTCATTTTGCATTCGTGTTCGTCTCATGCATCCGAGCATTTCCCCGTTGTCCGTTTTGCAATCCGGCACTCTTATGTCACCCGGCGTCCCCTTCTTGACTCTTTTCGTGAGCGGGTGTTGAACATTCTCGGAATGGACCGAGGTTTGCCAAGCGGCCTTGGTACACCACCGGTAGACCGCCTATCAAGTTTTGTTCCATTTGGAGGTCGTTTGATACTCCAACGGTTAACCGGGTAACCGCAAAAGCCTCTTTTGTCTTGCAGCCCAACACCCCTCCGGCGACTCCCAGCTGCTCCGGCGAGATCCCGCTCGCCTCGGTTCGTGCGCTCGATCCGACGAACCCTATATCGGTGAAGGTTGACCTCCGAAATCCTCTAACACTCCGTTTGGATGTTCGCATTCAGGCCTGGTATTGGGTATTGGCATTTGTCTGGGCCTAATATCCCGAATGCCACCGTTTGGTTGGTCTTGGCATTCAGTTGTGGCATTCGGCCCGATATTGAGCAACCCGTCCATAACGCAAAAAATTGCTGGCCCAATTCCAAGCCTGTGTGCTCGACATCGCTAGGCATTGGGATAGCGTGCGTATCTGTTCGCGAACGAAACCAATCCAGCGTCGTCCCTCCAGTCCCGCCCGTGCAAGGACGGCGCCGGCGCCCATTCCGCCCGTCTCCATCCCCAGCTCCGGCGGCGGCGCCCATCCTGCCCGTCTCCACCCCCAGATCCGGCGGCCTGTGTGCCTGCACCCCAAAATCCGATGGCCGGTGTCACCCTCCCGCCTCGTCTCCACCCTAAGATCCAGCGACCGACGCCACCCTCCCGCCCTGCCAGAGCTCTCCAGCGGCCGTCGCCACCCTCCCGCCCCGCCTCCACCACGATCTCCAGCAACCGGCGTACCTCCAGCCTGAGCTCCACCGCCGGCGCAGGTGTTTTGTTGACCGCATCCTTCCTCTTCGTAGAGCTCCGACCCTCTCCCCTTTCCCCTGTCTAGCGTCAGGCCTCCTCATATCCTTGCAAAGTCTCGTACAACTCAAATGCCTCACATTGACCACCCAAACAACATTTGGCATTCAACCTCAATATCAATCCATGTTCCGAATATCTAAGCATCCAAACAAAAATATTGGCATTCAATCTCAATACCAATATAGTGTGATATTGATATTCAACCCAATGCAATGCCAAGGCTCCCAATACAAACATCCAAATAGAGTGCAAGTCATTTTTTTCCAGTAATTTTGTTGCATTTTCATCGCGTCATAACTCTGCACCTGTGGCTCCGTTTTGGGCATGTAGCATACCGAATTGTTTGTCTCAACAAGCACATCATTTCATCTCATTGCATCATTTTCATTTGAGCTCATCTTGATGCCCGAAATGCTGTTGGAAGAGGGATATGTGATGTTAGTTTCAGATTATTATCAGAACATGCACTTTTGTCATTTTTTCAATGATTGATCTGTGCATCCTATGAACTTGAGCCCTACATGTGTTTTGAACTATGCCATGCCATCTTTACAGTGGTGCCATTCATGTATTTTTGTGACTCTTGTACTGAGTGCATTAAGCTTGTTAAGGAGGTTACTTGCTGTTACTGTTTTGCTAGGCTGAATTTGTTATTTTGTGATGCTATGTAAACCTGCTGCTACAAGTCATTCCATGCATAATCTGGAGATGTTCACTAAGGATGATTTGTTATACATGTCATGCTCTATCCATTCATTGCCTTGGTTGCATTTCTAGCCTGTTGTAGTGTCACGCCCAATATGCGACCCTATCCAAAAGGAACTCGAAGGTCCCACCAAGGATAGACCCGCATATTGGAACACTTTTGGAAGGTGGATATCATTACATCAACATTACATAATAGATGGGGATACATACAAAAGGCATACAATGCCACACGAATACAACATCACATCATACATAAGATCAACATCCGACTACGGATGAAACACAAACAGAAGCTCAAACGACATCCACCCTGCTAGCCCAGGCTGCCGACCTGGAACCTATCCCCTGATCGAAGAAGCAGAAGAAGAACTCAAAGCAAGCAAGCATCGCTCTCGCGTCATGATCATCGCACAACCTATACTTGCAACTGTTGTTGTAGTAATCTGTGAGCCATGAGGACTCAGCAATCCCATTACCATGGGTATCAAGACTAGCAAAGCTTAAAGGGAAAGGAAGGGGTAAAGTGGTGAGGTTGCAGCAGCGACTAAGCATGATATGGTGGCTAACATACGCAAATGAGAGCGAGAAGAGAAACAAAGGAACGGTCGTGAAGCTAGCAATGATCAAGAGGTGATCCTGAACTCCTACTTACGTCAAACATAACCCAGAAACCGTGTTCACTTCCCGGACTCCGCCAAGAAGAGACCATCACGGCTACACACGCGGTTGATGCGTTTTAATTCGGATCTGGTGTCAAGTTATCTACAACCGGACATTAACAAATTCCCATCTGCCACATAACCGCGGGCATGGCTCTCAAAAGTTTAAACCCTGCAGGGGTGTCCCAACTTAGCCCATGACAAGCTCTCGCGATCAACGAAGGAATAGACCTTCTCTCACGAAGACCCGATCAGTCTCGGAATCCCGGTTTACAAGACATTTTGACAATGGTAAAACAAGACCAGCAAAGCCGCCCGATGCGCCGACAATCCCGATAGGAGCTGCACATATCTCGTTCTCAGGGCACACCGGATGAGCAAGACGACGGGTTGGCATAGACCCTGGTTGCCCAGGGGGCGCCAGACATCGCTCGGTTTGGACCAACACTTAGACAAGCATTGGCCCGGGGGGGGCTAAAATAAAGATGACCCTCGAGAGAGCGACTCCCAAGGGAAAAGTAGGTGGTGGTGAGGAAAATGGTAAAACCAAGGTTGGGCCTTGCTGGACAAGTTTTATTCAAAGCGAACTGTCAGGGGGGTCCCATAAATCACCCGACCGCGTTAGGAACGCAAAATCCGGGAACATAACACCGGTATGACGGAAACTAGGGCGGCAAGAGTGGAACAAAACACCAGGCATAAGGCCGAGCCTTCCACCCTTTACCAAATATATAGATGCATTAATAAAATAAGAGATATTGTGATATCCCAACATAAACCTTGTCCACCATGGAGAAATCTTGAACTTCACCTGCAACTAGCAACGCTATAAGAGGGGCTGAGCAAAAGCGGTAACATAGCCAAACAACGGTTTGCATAGGAAAGGTGTCAAAGGTTAGAGGTTCATGGCAATATGTGATGGCTTGATAAACATGTAATAGGTAGCGCAACATAGCGATAGAACGAAGCAACTAGCATAGCAATGATAGTAGTGAGATCCAGGGTAGCGGTCATCTTGCCTAAAATCCTGCTAGGAAGAAGAACGAGTCCATGAAGAAGACGAACGGATGAAGCCGAACCAACCGTAGACGAACGAATCCTCACGATCGCAACGAAACAGGAACTAATAAGAAGAAGCACACAACATAGGTAAACACACCACACATGAACAATGCATGATGCACAACAAGCATGATGCATGACCAGCTACATGAGGCTACTCATGGCAAGAGATGATGCAAACAAGAACAACACATCAAGGCAAGTTTAAATGAGGCCGGGAACAACATATAACAATTCCGGTAAGTCCTCATATGCATATTTCGAAATTGGTCCAGAACTGAATAAACATTATGTTCAAGTTGTTAAACAGCAAGTTAAGATGCACCTAGATGATCTACACGAAATTCTAGTCAAGTTACATATAAAGTTCATTAGATTCGGAGCTACGCTAGAAGATATGAGCAAAACAAGTTCAACATGGCATTGATGCAAAATGCATACAAACATCAAGCAAACACATCAAAACAAGGATGCAACATGATAACATGAAGCTACATGCCAAAACAAGCAAGTTTCATATAGAGCACACTCAAAACGGAGCAACGGTGCAACACATGCACTCTATACAAGGCATAACAACAATCTGTCCATAACAGCAACTAGGCATATTGCAAGCATCAAAACAATATGCTACAGCACCCCAACATAATAACAAAAGGCATGAGCATGAAGTACAGGTAAAGCACAACAAAACATGAACACTGAGCTAACTCCAGAAATCAATAGAACATGCTCAAAAGGACATGGTAAGATTGCAAATAATAACAGTTTCAGACTTATCAGGAAATAACATCAGGTTGCAATGTTTAGAGCTATCAAACAATATGTTACAGGAACTTATCATGGCAAACAAAGGCATGGAATGAATCTACTAATTGCATAGATCAAAAGTCCCTTACTGACCATGAGCCAAAAGGGCACAGGAAATATGATGGCACCCATGTAAACATGGCAAGTTATATTACAGATTCAAACATAGCAGGAACAACAATAAGTAGGCATGTTGGTGAGCTTTAACCACTCACCACAGAGCAATACATGGCATGGAAAAGCAAACAACAGTAAGAAGGCATGTTTGTGAAGCTATACATGGCAAGAGCAAGGTCATAGGGTGCATGAAACACTAGCAAAACACATGGGAACTAGTGAACTTAATGTTAACAGGCTGACAGCAACATCATTTAGCAACTTTAGAGCAAGATAAACAACATGTTCCAGCAGGCTATAATTGCAACCAAGGGCATGAATGGATAGAGCAAGACATTTAGATCAAAACATGTTTATAGAAAATCTCCAGATTATGCATAGGATGATTAGTAGCAACATGTTTACATAGCAACAAAATATAACAAAATCTGTCTAGCAAAACAGCAACAGCAAGTACAATACTTAACAAGCTCGATTCACTCACCACAAGTCATTGCATTACAAGATAAGCATAGCATCATCAAGAAGACATGTTTATGTAACCAACCAAGGCAAGAACAAGTCCATAGCATGCAAGGATCAACTATAGCAAGCTTGGCCAAATTGAATAACATGTAAACAATCTGCCAGGAAACATTTTGAAGCAAAAGTAGAGCACTCAAATGACATGCTAGACTACTCCATAATTGCAAACAAGGGCATGAATGGATAGACAATAACCATATGTTCAAAACACCCTTACTAAAGTATCTCTAAATATGCATGGATCTCTCTGTAGCATCAAGTTTACATGGCATCAAAATAACAACAGAACAGGGACTAAAATCAGCAATATCACGAAGCCTAGTTTGCATGCTTGTGCTAGTCACCACATTAATCACAAAAATACATGTCATACACCCCTGGAAAGATGGCATGGCATATATCAAAACACATGTAGACATCAACCCCATAGGATGCACACATCAATCATGGCAAAAATGACAAATGAGCAAGTTATAACAGTTTCAGCAGCTTAACATCAACATGCACTCTTCCAACAGCATTTCGGGCATCAAGATGAGCCCAAATGAAAATGATGCAATGTAATGAAATGAAGTACTCATCGAGGCGAACAATTTGACATATTACACGCGCAAAACGGAGTTATGGATGCAGAGATGTGATGCGATGAACATGGCATGTTAAAGTAATTATTTCGGGGACTTAGTGGAATTTCAACCTCGGGCTGGATCTGGAGATCGCCGGAGACGGGGCGGCAACTCGCTGGAGAAGAAGGGGAGGCGGCCGGCGGACGAGGGAGAGGCCGGGAGGAGCCGGGGCGGATGGATCCGGGCATGGGCCCCCCGGATCTGGCGTCGGAGGAGGCCGGAGGGCTTGGCACAGGGCGCGGGGTCACCGGCGGGCAGATCCGGCGGCCGGGGCGTGGAGGCGGCAGCGCCATGCGCGGGGCCGGGAGGCGCCGGGCCGGACGGGCGGTGAGGCGCGACGAGGCCGGCGGCGGGATCCGGGCGGCGTGGGGTGCAGCGCGCCGGCGGGGCGCCGGAGGCGGCCGCCGGCGATGGGCGGCGCCGACGGGAGGCGGCTCGGGCGGCGCGGGGAGGCTCGGGCGGCCGCACGGGCCTGGGCGGGCCGCGCCTGGGCCCGGTGGGCCGCGGCGGCGGGGCGCGGTGGCTGGCGGCGGGGAGGCCACGTGGCAAGCCACGAGTGGCTGCGGGCGCGGGCGTGGACGTGTCCGGCACCGGGCGGACGCGTCTGACAGCTGGAGGAGGAAGAAGCTAGGGTTAGGGTAGGATTTGACCGCGAATTTCGGGGGAGGGTGTGTTTATATAGGTAAAGGGAGCTAGGAGAGTCCGAATGAGGAGCGGTTTTCGGCCACGCGATCGTGATCGAACGACCGAGAGCATGGAGGGGAGTTTGCTGGGCTTTGGGCCACTTTGGAAGGGGTGTTGGGCTGCACACAAAAGAGGGCTTTACGGTTACCCGGTTAACCGTTGGAGTATCAAACGACCTCCAAATGGCACGAAACTTGACGGGCGGTCTACAGGTGCTATACCAAGGCTGCTTGGCAAACCTCGGGCCATTCCGAGAAAGTTTAATACCCGCACACGAAAAAGACAAGAGGGGGACGCCGGAGGACATAGGAGTGCCGGATGGCAAAACGGACAACGGGGAAAAGGCTCGGATGCATGAGACGAACATGTATGCAAAATGAAATGCACATGATGACACAATGCGAATGATGACATGATAAAATGCAACGCAAGCACATGATATGGCAACAACGGCGAATAACTGGCGGACACCTGGCGCAACGAATCCGGGGCGTTACATGTAGCTTGTTGTAATCTTGCTCCAAAATTGCTAAATAATGTTGCTGTCAGCATGTTAACATTAAGTTCAATGTTGCCATGATTGTTGCTAGTGATCCATGCACCCTATGAACTTGCTCTTGCCATGCTTAGCTTCATAAACATGTTTTCTTACTGTTGGTTGCCTTGTCATACCATGCATTGCTCTGTGGTGAGTGGTTCAAGCTCACCAACATGCCTACTTATTGTTGTTCCTGCCATGTTTGAATCTGTCATATAATTTGCCAGGTTTACCTGGGTGCCATCATATCTTCTGATCCTTTTTGGCTCATGGTCAGTAAGGGACTTTTGTTCTATGCAATTAGTAGGTTCATGCCATGCCTTTGTTTGCCGTGATAAGTTCCTGTAACATGTTGTTTGATAGCTCTAAACATTGCAACCTGATGTTATTTCTGCCAAGTCTGTAAACTGTTATTATTTGGAATTTTGCCATGTGTGTTTGAGCATGTTCTAGTTATTTCTGGAGATAGCTCAGTGTTCATGTTTTGTTATGCTTTACCTGTACTTCATGCCCATGCCTTTTGTTATTATGTTGGGGTGCTGTAGCTTATTGTTTTGATGCTTGCAATATGCCTAGTTGCTGTTTTGGACAGCTTGCCTTTAAACTTGTATAGAGTATGTGTTGAACCGTTGCTCCGTTTTGAGTGTGCTCTATATGAGACTTGCTTGTTTTTGCATGAAGTTTCATATTATCATGTTGCATCCATGTTTGAGAGTGTTTGCTTGATGTTTGTATGCATTTTGCATCAATGCCATGTTTAACTTGTTTTGCTCATATCTTCTAGGCCGTAGCTCCGAACTAAATGAACTTCATATGTAACTTGACTAGATTTTCGTGTAGATCCTCTTGGTGCTCTTTAACTTGCTGTTTAACAACTTGAACATAAGGTTTATTCTGTTCTGGACCAATTTCTAAATTTGCATATGAGGACTTACCGAAAGTGTTATATGTTGTTTCTGGCCTCATTTAAACTTGCCTTGATGTGTTGTTCTTGTTGGCATCATCTCTTGCCATGAGTAGCCTCATCTAGCTTTGCCATGCATCATATGCTTGTTGTGCATCATGTCTTGTTCATATGTGGTGTGTTTACTATGTTGTGTGCTTCTTCTTGATAGTTCCTGTTTCGTTGCGATCGTGAGGATTCGTTCGTCTACGCTTGGTTCGTCTTCGTGGCTTCATCTTCTTCATGGACTCATTAATCTTCCTAGCGGGATTTCAGGCAAGATGACCGCTACCCTGGATCTCACTACTATCATTGCTATGCTAGTTGCTTCGTTCTATCGCTATGCTGCGCTTCCTATAACTTGTTCTTCAAGCCTCCCCAAATTGCCATGAACCTCTAACCTTTGACACCCTTCCTAGCACACCGTTGTTTGGCTATGTTACCACTTTGCTCAGCCCCTCTTATAGCGTTGTTAGTTGCAGGTGATGTTGAAGATTGCTCCATGGTGGACAGAGTTATGTTGGGATATCACAATATCTCTTATTTTATTAATGCATCTATATATTTGGTAAAGGGTGGAAGGCTCGGCCTTATGCCTGGTGTTTTGTTCCACTCTTGCCGCCCTAGTTTCTGAAGGAAATATGCCCTAGAGGCAATAATAAAGTTATTATTTATTTCCTCATATCATGATAAATGTTTATTATTCATGCTAGAATTGTATTAACCGGAAACATGATACATGTGTGAATACATAGACAAACCTATAGTCACTAGTATGCCTCTACTTGACTAGCTCATTAATCAAAGATGGTTATGTTTCCTAACCATAGACATGTGTTGTCATTTGATTAGTGGGATCACATCATTAGAAGAATGATGTGATTGACATGACCCAATCTGTTAGCCTAGCACTTGATCGTTTAGTATACTGCTATCGCTTTCTTCATGACTTATACATGTTCCTGTAACTATGAGATTTATGCAACTCCCGTTTACCAGAGGAACACTTTGGGTACTACCAAACGTCACAACGTAACTGGGTGATTATAAAGGAGTACTACAGGTGTCTCCGAAGGTACATGTTGAGTTGGCGTATTTCGAGATTAGGTTTTGTCACTCCGATCGTCGGAGAGGTATCTCTGGGCCCTCTCGGTAATGCACATCATTATAAGCCTTGCAAGCAATGTGACCAATGAGTTGGTTACAGGATGATGCATTACAGAACGAGTAAAGAGACTTGCCGGTAACGAGATTGAACTAGGTATTGGATACCGACGATCAAATCTCAGGCAAGTAACATACCGATGACAAAGGGAACAACGTATGTTGTTATGCGGTTTGACCGATAAAGATCTTCGTAGAATATGTAGGAACCAATATGGGCATCCAGGTCCCGCTATTGGTTATTGACCGAGAATAGTTCTAGGTCATGTCTACATAGTTCTCGAACCCGTAGGGTCCGCACGCTTAATATTACGATGACAGTTTTATTATGAGTTTATAAGTTTTGATGTACCGAAGCTTGTTCTGAGTCCTGGATGTGATCACGGACATGACGAGGAGTCTCGAAATGGTCGAGACATAAAGATCGATATATTGGACGATTATATTCGGACACCAGAATTGTTCCGGGTGATTTCGTAGAAAACCGGAGTGCCGGGGGGGTTACCGGAACCCCCCGGGAGAGTATTGGGCCTTATGGGCCTTAGGGGAAAGGAGAGAGGGGCGGCCAGCAGGGGCCGCGCGCCCCCTCGCCCCTCTGGTCCGAATTGGAGTAGGAGGGGGGGGGGCGGCGCCCCCCCTTTCCTTCCCCCTCTCCCCCTTCCTTCCCCCTCCTAGTAGGAGTAGGAAAGGAGGAGTCATACTCCTACTAGGAGGAGGATTCCTCCTCCTTGGCGCGCCCCAAGGGGCTGGCCGGCCTCCCTCCTTTCTCCTTTATATACGGGGGTAGGGGGGCACCCCATAGACACACAAGTTGATCTACGGATCGTTCCTTAGCCGTGTGCGGTGCCCCCCTCCACCATATTCCACCTCGGTCATATCGTCGCGGAGTTTAGGCGAAGCCCTGCGCCGGTAGAGCATCATCATCGTCACCACGCCGTCGTGCTGGCGGAACTCATCTCCGGAGCTTTGCTGGATCGGAGCACGGAGATCGTCATCGAGCTGAACGTGTGCTGAACTCGGAGGCTCCGTACGTTCGGTGCTGGGATTGGTCGGATCGTGAAGACGTACGACTACATCAACCGCGTTGTGCTAATGCTTCCGCTTACGGTCTACGAGGGTACATGTACGAACACTCTCCCCTCTCGTTGCTATGCCATCATCATGATCTTGCGTGTGCGTAGGAAATTTTTTGAAATTACTACATTCCCCAACAGTGGCATCCGAGCCTGGGTTTTATGCGTTGATGTTATATGCACGAGTAGAACACAAGTGAGTTGTGGGCGATACAAGTCATACTGCTTACCAGCATGTCATACTTTGGTTCGGCGGTACTGTGAGATGAAGCGGCCCGGACCGACATTACGCGTACGCTTATGCGAGACTGGTTTCACCGTTACGAGCACTCGTGCTTAAAGGTGGCTGGCGGGTGTCTGTCTCTCTCACTTTAGCTGAATCGAGTGTGGCTACGCCCGGTCCTTGCGAAGGTTAAAACAGCACCAACTTGACGAACTATCGTTGTGTTTTTGATGCGTAGGTAAGAACAGTTCTTGCTAAAGCCCGTAGCAGCCACGTAAAATTTGCAACAACAAAGTAGAGGACGTCTAACTTGTTTTTGCATGGCATGTTGTGATGTGATATGGTCAAGACGTGATGCTATATTTTATTGTATGAGATTATCATGTTTTGTAACCGAAGTTATCGGTAACTGGCAGGAGCCATATGGTTGTCGCTTTATTGTATGAAATGCAAACGCCCTGTAATTGCTTTACTTTATCACTAAGCGGTAGCGATAGTCGTAGAAGCAATAGATGGCGTAACGACAACGATGCTACGATGGAGATCAGGGTGTCGCGCCGGTGACGATGGTGATCACGACGGTGCTTCGAAGATGGAGATCACAAGAACAAGATGATGATGGCCATATCATATCACTTATATTGATTGCATGTGATGTTTATCCTTTATGCATCTTATCTTGCTTTGATTGACGGTAGCATTTTAAGATGATCTCTCACTAAATAATCAAGAAGTGTTCTCCCTGAGTATGCACCATTGCAAAAGTTCTTCGTGCTGAGACACCACGTGATGATCGGGTGTGATAGGCTCTACGTTCAAATACAACGGGTGCAAAACAGTTGCACACACGGAATACTCAGGTCATACTTGACGAGCCTAGCATATACAGATATGGCCTCGGAACACGGAGACCGAAAGGTTGAGCGTGAATCATATAGTAGATATGATCAACATAGTGATGTTCACCATTGAAACTACTCCATCTCACGTGATGATCGGACATGGTTTAGTTGATTTGGATCACGTGATCACTTAGATGACTAGAGAGATGTCTGTCTAAGTGGGAGTTCTTAAGTAATATGATTAATTGAACTTAAATTTATCATGAACTTAGTTCCTGATAGTATTTTGCTTGTCTATGTTTGTTTGTAGATAGATGGCTCGTGCTGTTGTTCCGTTGAATTTTAATGCGTTCCTTGAGAAAGCAAAGTTGAAAGATGATGGTAGCAATTACACGGACTGGGTCCGTAACCTGAGGATTATCCTCATTGCTGCACAGAAAAGTTACGTCCTAGAAGCACCGCTGGGTGCCAGGCCTGCTGCTAATGCAACTGACGATGTTAAGAACGTCTGGCAGAGCAAAGTTGATGACTACTCGATAGTTCAGTGTGCCATGCTTTACGGCTTAGAACCGGGTCTTCAACGACGTTTTGAACGTCATGGAGCATATGAGATGTTCCAGGAGTTGAAGTTAATATTTCAAGCAAATGCCCGGATTGAGAGATATGAAGTCTCCAATAAGTTCTATAGCTGCAAGATGGAGGAGAACAGTTCTGTCAGTGAACACATACTCAAAATGTCTGGGTATAATAATCACTTGATTCAACTGGGAGTTAATCTTGTTGATGATAGTGTCATTGACAGAATTCTCCAATCACTGCCACCAAGCTACAAGAGCTTCGTGATGAACTATAATATGCAAGGGATGAACAAGACTATTCCCGAGCTCTTCGCAATGCTAAAAGCTGCGGAGGTAGAAATCAAGAAGGAGCATCAAGTGTTGATGGTTAACAAGACCAACAGTTTCAAGAAAAAGGGCAAAGGGAAGAAGAAGGGGAACTTCAAAAAGAACGGCAAGTAAGTTGTTGCTCAAGAGAAGAAACCCAAGTCTGGACCTAAGCCTGAAACTGAGTGCTTCTACTGCAAGCAGACTAGACACTAGAAGCGGAATTGCCCCAAGTATTTGGCGGATAAGAAGGATGGCAAAGTGAACAAAGGTATATGTGATATACATGTTATTGATGTGTACCTTACTAATGCTCGCAGTAGCACCTGGGTATTTGATACTGGTTCTATTGCTAATATTTGCAACTCGAAACAGGGACTACAGATTAAGCGAAGATTGGCTAAGGACGAGGTGATGCGCGTGGGAAATGGTTCCAAAGTCGATGTGATCGCGGTCAGCACGCTACCTCTACATCTACCATCGGGATTAGTTTTAGACCTAAATAATTGTTATTTGGTGCCAGCATTGAGCATGAACATTATATCTGGATCTTGTTTGATGCGAGACGGTTATTCATTTAAATCAGAGAATAATGGTTGTTCTATTTATATGAGTAATATCTTTTATGGTCATGCACCCTTGAAGAGTGGTCTATTCTTATTGAATCTCGATAGTAGTGATACACATGTTCATAGTGTTGAAACCAAAAGATGCAGAGTTGATAACGATAGTGCAACTTATTTGTGGCACTGCCGTTTAGGTCATATCGGTGTAAAGCGCATGAAGAAACTCCATACTGATGGGCTTTTGGAATCACTTGATTATGAATCACTTGGTACTTGCGAACCGTGCCTCATGGGCAAGATGACTAAAACGCCGTTCTCCCGAACTATGGAGAGAGCAACAAATTTGTTGGAAATCATACATACAGATGTATGTGGTCCGATGAATGTTGAAGCTCGTGGCGGATATCGTTATTTTCTCACCTTCACAGATGATTTGCGCAGATATGGGTATATCTACTTAATGAAACACAAGTCTGAAACATTTAAAAAGTTCAAAGAATTTCAAAGTGAAGTGGAAAATCATCGTAACAAGAAAATAAAGTTTCTACGATCTGATCGTGGAGGAGAATATTTGAGTTACGAGTTTGGTCTGCACTTGAAACAATGCGGCATAGTTTCGCAACTCACGCCACCCGGAACACCATAACGAAATGGTATGTCCGAACGTCGTAATCGTACTTTACTAGATATGGTGCGATCTATGATGTCTCTTACTGATTTACCGCTATCGTTTTGGGGTTATGCTTTAGAGACGGACGCATTCACGTTAAATAGGGCACCATCAAAATCCGTTAAGACAACGCCTTATGAACTGTGGTTTGGCAAGAAACCAAAGTTGTCGTTTCTTGAAGTTTGGGGCTGCGATGCTTATGTGAAGAAACTTCAACCAGATAAGCTCGAACCCAAATCGGAGAAATGTGTCTTCATAGGATACCCAAAAGAGACTATTGGGTACACCTTCTATCACAGATCTGAGGGCAAGATTTTCGTTGCTAAAATCGGATCCTTTCTAGAGAAGGAGTTTCTCTCGAAAGAAGTGAGTGGGAGGAAAGTAGAACTTGATGAGATAACTGTATCTACTCCCTTATTGGAAAGTAGTTCATCACAAGAACCGGTTCCTGTGACAACTACACCAATCAGTGAGGAAGCTAACGATATTGATCATGAAACTTCAGATCAAGTTTCTACTGAACCTCATAGGTCTACCAGAGTAAGATCCGCACCAGAGTGGTACGGTAATCCAATTCTGGAAGTCATGTTACTTGACCATGATGAACCTATGAACTATAAGGAAGCGATGATGAGCCCAGATTCCGCAAAATGGCTAGAGGCCATGAAATCTGAGATGGGATCCATGTATGAAAACAAAGTATGGACTTTGGTTGACTTGCCCGATGATCGGCAAGCCATTGAGAATAAATGGATCTTTAAGAAGAAGACTGACGCTGATGGTAATATAACTGTCTATAAAGCTCGACTTGTTGCGAAAGGTTTTCGACAAGTTCAAGGAGTTGACTACGATGAGACTTTCTCACCCGTAGCGATGCTTAAGTCTGTCCGAATCATGTTAGCTATTGCTGCATTTCATGATTATGAAATTTGGCAAATGGATGTCAAAACTGCATTCTTGAATGGATTTCTGGAAGAAGAGTTGTATATGATGCAGCCAGAAGGTTTTGTTGATCCAAAAGGTGCTAACAAAGTGTGGAAGCTCCAGCGTTCCATTTATGGACTGGTGCAAGCATCTCGGAGTTGTAATAAACGCTTTAGTGTGATTAAAGCATATGGTTTTATACAGACTTTTGGAGAAGCCTGTATTTACAAGAAAGTGAGTGGGAACTCTGTAGCATTTCTGATATTATATGTAGATGACATATTATTAATTGGAAATGATATAGAATTTCTGGATAGCATAAAGGGATACTTGAATAAAAGTTTTTCAATGAAAGACCTCGGTGAAGCTGCTTACATATTGGGCATCAAGATCTATAGAGATAGATCAAGACACTTAATAGGACTTTCACAAAGCACATACCTTGACAAAATTTTGAAAAAGTTCAAAATGGATCAGGCAAAGAAAGGATTCTTGCCTGTGCTACAAGGTGTGAAGTTGAGTCAAACTCAATGCCCGACCACAGCAGAAGATAGAGAGAAAATGAAAGATGTTCCCTATGCTTCAGCCATAGGCTCTATCATGTATGGAATGCCGTGTACCAGACCTGACGTATGCTTAGCAATAAGCTTGGCAGGAAGGTACCAAAGTAATCCAGGAGTGGATCACTGGACAGCGGTCAAGAACATCCTGAAATACCTGAAAAGGACTAAGGATATGTTTCTCGTATATGGAGGTGACAAAGAGCTAGTCGTAAATGGTTACGTCGATGCAAGCTTTGACACTGATCCAGACGATTCTAAATCGCAAACCGGATACGTGTTTTTATTAAACGGTGGAGCTGTAAGTTGGTGCAGTTCTAAACAAAGCGTCGTGGCGGGATCTACATGTGAAGCGGAGTACATAGCTGCTTCTGAAGCAGCAAATGAAGGAGTCTGGATGAAGGAGTTCATTTCCGATCTAGGTGTCATACCTAGTGCATCGGGACGAATGAAGATCTTCTGTGACAATACTGGTGCAATTGCCTTGGCCAAGGAATCCAGATTTCACAAGAGGACCAAGCACATCAAGAGACGCTTCAATTCCACTCGGGACCAAGTCCAAGTGGGAGACATAGAGATTTGCAAGATACATACGGATCTGAATGTTGCAGACCCGTTGACTAAGCCTCTCTCACGAGCAAAACATGATCAGCACCAAGACTCCATGAGTGTTAGAATCATTACTATGTAATCTAGATTATTGACTCTAGTGCAAGTGGGATACTGAAGGAAATATGCCCTAGAGGCAATAATAAAGTTATTATTTATTTCCTCATATCATGATAAATGTTTATTATTCATGCTAGAATTGTATTAACCGGAAACATGATACATGTGTGAATACATAGACAAACCTATAGTCACTAGTATGCCTCTACTTGACTAGCTCATTAATCAAAGATGGTTATGTTTCCTAACCATAGACATGTGTTGTCATTTGATTAGTGGGATCACATCATTAGAAGAATGATGTGATTGACATGACCCATTCCGTTAGCCTAGCACTTGATCGTTTAGTATACTGCTATTGCTTTCTTCATGACTTATACATGTTCCTGTAACTATGAGATTTATGCAACTCCCGTTTACCGGAGGAACACTTTGGGTACTACCAAACGTCACAACGTAACTGGGTGATTATAAAGGAGTACTACAGGTGTCTCCGAAGGTACATGTTGAGTTGGCGTATTTCGAGATTAGGTTTTGTCACTCCGATCGTCGGAGAGGTATCTCTTGGCCCTCTCGGTAATGCACATCATTATAAGCCTTGCAAGCAATGTGACCAATGAGTTGGTTACGGGATGATGCATTACAGAACGAGTAAAGAGACTTGCCGGTAACGAGATTGAACTAGGTATTGGATACCGACGATCAAATCTCGGGCAAGTAACATACCGATGACAAAGGGAACAACGTATGTTGTTATGCGGTTTGACCGATAAAGATCTTCGTAGAATATGTAGGAACCAATATGGGCATCCAGGTCCCGCTATTGGTTATTGACCGAGAATAGTTCTAGGTCATGTCTACATAGTTCTCGAACCCGTAGGGTCCTCACGCTTAACGTTGCGATGACAGTTTTATTATGAGTTTATAAATTTTGATGTACCGAAGCTTGTTCAGAGTCCCGGATGTGATCACAGACATGACGAGGAGTCTCGAAATGGTCGAGACATAAAGATCGATATATTGGACGACTATATTCCGACACCGGAATTGTTCCGGGTGATTTCGGAGAAAACCGGAGTGCCGGGGGGGTTACCGGAACCCCCCGGGAGAGTATTGGGCCTTATGGGCCTTAGGGGAAAGGAGAGAGGGGCGGCCAGCATGGGCCGCGCACCCCCTCCCCCCTCTGGTCCGAATTGGACTAGGAGGGGGAGGCGGCGCCCCCCCTTTCCTTCCCCCTCTCCCCCTTCCTTCCCCCTCCTAGTAGGAGTAGGAAAGGAGGAGTCATACTCCTACTAGGAGGAGGATTCCTCCTCCTTGGCGCGCCCCAAGGGGCCGGCCGGCCTCCCCCTTGCTCCTTTATATACGGGGGGCAGGGGGCACCCCATAGACACACAAGTTAATCTACGGATCGTTCCTTAGCCGTGTGCGGTGCCCCCCTCCACCATATTCCACCTCGGTCATATCGTCGCGGAGTTTAGGCGAAGCCCTGCGCTGGTAGAGCATCATCATCGTCACCACGCCGTCATGCTGACGGAACTCATCTCCGGAGCTTTGCTGGATCGGAGCACGGAGATCGTCATCGAGCTGAACGTGTGCTGAACTCGGAGGCTCCGTACGTTCGGTGCTTGGATCGGTCGGATCGTGAAGACGTACGACTACATCAACCGCGTTGTGCTAACGCTTCCGCTTACGGTCTACGAGGGTACGTGGACGAACACTCTCCCCTCTCATTGCTATGCCATCATCATGATCTTGTGTGTGCGTAGGAATTTTTTTGAAATTACTACGTTCCCCAACAGTTTCCGTCATACCGGTGTTATGTTCCCGGATTTTGCGTTCCTTACGCGGTCGGGTGATTTATAAAACTCCTCCAGCAAGGCCCAACTTTGGATTTACCATTTGCCTCACCTAGCCCTTTTTCCCTTGGGAGTCGCGCTCTCGAGGGTCATCTTATTTTTACCCCCCCCCCCGGGCCAGTGCTCGTCGTGAGTGTTGGTCCAACCTGTCAGCCGCCGGTGGCCACCAGGGGCAACTCTGGGCTGGCCTACCGGAAGTTTGGACAATCCGGTGTGCCCTGAGAACGAGATATGTGCAGCTCCTATCGGGATTTGTCGGCACATCAGGCGGCTTTGCTGGTCTTGTTTTACCATTGTCGAAATGTCTTGTAAACCGGGATTCCGAGACTGATCGGGTCTTCCTGGGAGAAGGTATATCCTTCGTTGATCGTGAGAGCTTATCATGGGCTAAGTTGGGACACCCCTGCAGGGTATTATCTTTCAAAAGTCGTGCCCGCGGTTATGTGGCAGATGGGAATTTGTTAATGTCCGGTTGTATATAACTTGACACCAGATCCGAATTAAAACGCATCAACCGCGTGTGTAGCCGTGATGGTCTCTTTTCGGCGGAGTCCGGGAAGTGAACACGGTTTTTGGGTTATGTTTGACGTAAGTAGGAGTTGAGGATCACTTCTTGATCATTGCTAGTTGACGACCGTTCCTTTGCTTCTCTTCTCGCTCTAATTGGCGTATGTTAGCCACCATATATGCTTAGTCGCTGCTGCAACCTCACCACTTTACCCCTTCCTTACCCATTACGCTTTTCTAGTCTTGATACCCATGGTAATGGGATTGCTGAGTCCTCATGGCTCACAGATTACTACAACAACAGTTGCAGGTACAGGTTATGTGATGATCTTGACGTGAGAGCGATGTTTGCTTGTTTTGGAGTTCTTCTTCTGCTTCTTCTTCGATCAGGGGATAGGCTCTAGGTCGGCAGCCTGGGCTAGCAGGGTGGATGTCGTTTGAGTTTCTGTTTGTGTTTCATCCGTAGCCGGATGGTGCTCTTATGTAAGATGATGTTG
The DNA here is from genome assembly GCA_963921465.1 of Triticum timopheevii. Lineage (NCBI taxonomy): Eukaryota > Viridiplantae > Streptophyta > Magnoliopsida > Poales > Poaceae > Triticum > Triticum timopheevii. The sequence goes on along the minus strand of OY997272.1, from coordinate 367,431,190 downwards.
TATTCGTGTGGCATTGTATGCCTTTTGTATGTATCCCCATCTATTATGTAATGTTGATGTAATGATATCCACCTTGCAAAAGTGTCTTCAAGATGCGCTTCTATCCTTGGTGGGACCTTCGAGTTCCCTTAGGATAGGGTCGCATCTTGGGCGTGACAAGTTGGTATCAGAGCCTCGACCTACCTTAGGAGCCCCCTTGATTGATCGTGTAGTTTGGCCGTTGTTGAGTCTAGAAGAAAACTATTTTCGGAGTCTAGTTATATCGGAGAGTAGGATTTATTTTACTCCTCAGCCCCTTCGTTGCTCTGGTGAGGAATCTTGACGTAGGTGTTTTGAATTACTCCTCTTCCCATTCAAATTTTTCTTTTGGATCACGTGGTTAGTTTCGTGAGTTGTCCATCCTCTTCTGTCCGGTGCATTTCTCGTCAAGTCGACTCGACCGTCTTCATCTTTGCAAGTTCAATCCTTAGTTGTTTTCTTTTCCCACCCGCCCACCCCTTTTGTCTTCTCGAAGCCGGAGTCCGTAATCGAGTATCCATCCTACTCGTGCGAAGTCTTTGCTTTCTGTCCTCAATGATTTCAACTGGTGCTTTCTCTTCAAGTTAGTCGTCGATTTCCCCTTCCAAGTTGCCTTTGTTTTCCCGCCCTACCACCCTTTTCTTCCCGGAGTTTGAATCTCTTTCGAGTATCAATTTCATTCGTATGGAGCCTCTTCAGTCTTCCATCAATCATTTCAATCGGTGAATTCTCGTCTCGGTGGACATTCTTCATCTCTTTTCTTTTTCGGTGGACTCAATTCAAGTTTTGTTTCCGTTGTCAATCATATTCTCTCCCTCAGCTCAAATATTTCCCTTTGCTCGTTCGTCTCTCGCCAGTTTATCCTTCCGAAGTGTTCAAGACATCTCAGGAGATTCATCTGTGTTCCAATTAATTCGAGGTTGTCACCTGATTCAAATATTTCAATTGTTCCGGTGCATCATCTATCTGTTCAACATCCCTTTCCAACGGTGTTATCTCTTCAGTGGGCCCTAACCCACAGGTCTTTTCCCAGGATCTTACAGGACTCTTCTAATTTTCCCCGGAGCTATTCTCAAATTCTTTTCAAAGTGTGATGTAAGAATGAATTTCATCAGTCACATGCCTTCTCCAAGATCGCTTTCAAACTCTTTTCATTGCCCGTTCTCTCGAAGATTCATGGTTCTAGTTTCATATCATCCCCTTGAATTATTCCATTCGTCAGATATTCTTTTTTTACCCATCCGGGGTATATCAGGAGTTGTTTTTGCATTTCTTTTCACCAGAGGCCATTATTCCAGAAGAATTCTTCGTCCTCATATTTCAGCTACCTTTATCCAATTATCCCGGCGTTTCGCTCAAGTGTTCTTTAATCAGCTCATGATCTCTTTGTTCTTTGCATCTAAATCCCCTCTAGCATATTTGTTCTTCTAATTCTTCCCGGTGATTCATTCTCTTTCATCAGTCATTTCCAAATTCTTACGATGGCTTGTTCAAGATTCTTTTTCTTTGATTATCATATTAATTCATTCGTTCTTTTCAATCCTACCGGTGCTTCATGAAGACATTCTCAAGATTTGCGCCATATACCCCCTCAATCCTTTTCCAACAAGAATAAGTAGTATGCAAAATCCTTCGCTTGTCATCAATTTAATTTGATGAAGGATAAGCATACAATAAATCTTATTATTATTTCATCCAAGTGATTAATCCCTTCCTTCGGAGTTTGTTCTTGTCGAATAAATTCTAGTTTCAAGTGTTTTCATCTTTTCTTTTCCGGAGTTCAAATTTCCTCGGCCATTTCGTCAGAACCTCCATCTAAATCACCGCAAGGCTCATCTTATTCTTTTCTTCCTTCATTCTATCTCATCATCCTTTTTGTCACCGGAGTTCTTCAGGGTGGTTCGTCATGATTTAATTCATTCCTCAAGTGTTCATCAAGATTCTTATCGAAGGAGCTCAAGTATCTTTCCTTCTTGTTTTTCGAAGTGCAACTAAATCTCCGTATTCTTTTGAAGTGGAGTTTTGCATTTCTTCGTTCTTCTCAGCTATCCAATCATTTCCATTTGAGGCCGGTTATCACCTTATGATCTTGAGATGTTACCTATAAGCCCACAACATGCTTATTTCTTTTGTTGTTGATTTTCTCAACAACTCAGTTTAAACCTTCCTTCTAAAGATGCTTTCAATTCCATTCGTGGCACAAGTTGTCATTTTCTTCTCCGTTCTTTTCATTCATCTCTTTCAATTATTTCCCGAGGTTTTTGTGTCATGTCTTCATCAAGTATCTTTCCATCCTCTCAAGCTCGTGTTCTATTCCTCCATGTTTCAGTCGCAATGCTGCCTAAATCCTTTCAGTCTTATTCGTTTCTTATCTCGTTCTAACCGAAGTGGTATCATAGTCTATCTGATTCCTTGAGCTTTCGATTCTCGTCATTCTCGTCGTTCCTCTCTTCCTCTCGAGTGCTCTCGATTCCTTGCTTCTTCTCTTGAGTTCCTGTTTCTCCTCATCCTTTTTCTCTTCCGTCTCGGTCCTAAGATCTCCGGACGAGATCTCTTGTTAGTGGAGGAGAGTTGTAACGCCCCAGATTCGATGCGCCAGGTGTCCGCCAGTTATTCACCGTCGTTGCCATGTAATTTGCTTGCATGTTGCATTTTGCCATGTCATCATATGCATTTCATTTTGCATTCGTGTTCGTCTCATGCATCCGAGCATTTTCCCCGTTGTCCGTTTTGCAATCCGGCACTCTTATGTCACCCGACGTCCCCTTCTTGACTCTTTTTGTGAGCGGGTGTTGAGCATTCTCAGAATGGACCGAGGTTTTCCAAGCGGCCTTGGTACACCACCGGTAGACCGTCTGTCAAGTTTCGTTCCATTTGGAGGTCGTTTGATACTCCAACGGTTAACCGGGTAACCGCAAAAGCCTCTTTTGTCTTGTAGCCCAACACCCCTCCAAAGTGGCCCCAAACCCACCTAACCCCCTCCATGCTCTCGGTCATTCGATCACGATCGCGTGGCTGCAAACCGCACCTCATTTGGAGCTTCCTAGCTCCTTCTACCTATAAAAACACCTCCTCCCCCGAAATTCCGGATCAAATCCACCCCTAACCCTAGCCCAGCTCCTCTCCGCGCCGCCGGACACGTCCGGTCCGGCCGGACAACGTCCACCGCTGCCGCCCCGGCCAATCCGCGCCCGCAACGTGGCGCCGCCACGCCGCCCCCGCCGCCGGCCCGCAAAAGACCGCCGCGGGCCCTCCCGCGCCCGACCCGGGCCACGCCCCGCCCCCGCGCCCGGCACCGTTCGCCGCCGCCTGCCCCGACTCCACGCCGGCGCTCATCTCCATCGCCGGCGTCGCACTCCGGCGACCTCGCCGCGCTGGCGCCTCGGCCGGCTCTCGGCCTCCCGCGCCCGCCGCCCGGAGTCGCCGCCGCCCGCGCGCCGCCTCCTCTGACCCGGCGCCGCCCAGATCCGGCCGTCCTCCTCCCTCCTCCGGCGACTTGTTGGGGAACGTAGTAATTTCAAAAAATTTCCTACGCACACGCAAGATCATGGTGATGGCATAGCAATGAGAGGGAAGAGTGTTCGTCCACGTACCCTCGTAGACCGTAAGCGGAAGCGTTAGCACAACACGGTTGATGTAGTCGTACGTGTTCACGATCCGACCGATCCAAGCACCGAACGTACGGAGCCTCCGAGTTCAGCACACGTTCAGCTCGATGACGATCTCCGTGCTCCGATCCAGCAAAGCTCCGGAGATGAGTTCCATCAGCACGACGGCATGGTGACGATGAGGATGCTCTACCGGCGCAGGGCTTCGCCTAAACTCCGCGACGATATGACCAAGGTGGAATATGGTGGAGGGGGGCACCGCACACGGCTAAGGAATGATCCGTAGATCAACTTGTGTGTCTATGGGGTGCCCCCCTGCCCCCGTATATAAAGGAGCAAGGGGGGGGGGGGGGGAGGCCGGCCGGCCCCTTGGGGCGCGCCAAGGAGGAGGAATCCTCCTCCTAGTAGGAGTAGGACTCCTCCTTTCCTACTCCTACTAGGAGGGGGAAGGAAGGGGGAGAGGGGGAAGGAAAGGGGGGGCGCCGCCCCCCCTCCTAGTCCAATTCGGACCAGAGGGGGGAGGGGGGGGCGCGGCCCATGCTGGCCGCCCCTCTCTCCTTTCCCCTAAGGCCCATAAGGCCCAATACTCTCCCGGGGGGTTCCGGTAACCCCCCCCCCCCCCGGCACTCTGATTTTCTCCGAAATCACCCGAAACAATTTCGGTGTCCGAATATAGTCGGCCAATATATCGATCTTTATGTCTCGACCATTTCGAGACTCCTCGTCATGTCCGTGATCACATCCGGGACTCCGAACAAGCTTCGGTACATCAAAACTTATAAACTCATAATAAAACTGTCATCGTAACGTTAAGCGTGCGGACCCTACAGGTTCGAGAACTATGTAGACATGACCTAGAACTATTCTCGGTCAATAACCAATAGCGGGACCTGGATGCCCATATTGGTTCCTACATATTCTACGAAGATTGTCGGTGTCAAAACCGGCGGATCTCGGGTAGGGGGTCCCGAACTGTGCGTCTAGGCGGATGGTAACAGGAGACAAGGGACACGATGTTTTACCCAGGTTTGGGCCCTCTTGATGGAGGTAAAACCCTACGTCCTGCTTGATTAATATTGATGATATGGGTAGTACAAGAGTGGATCTACCATGAGATCAAGGAGGCTAAACCCTAAAGCTAGCCTATGGTATGATTGTTGTGATGTATGTTGTGTCCTACAGACTAAAGCCCTCCGGTTTATATAGACACCGGAGGAGGCTAGGGTTACACAGAGTCGGTTACAATGGTAGGAGATCTACATATCCGTATTGCCAAGCTTGCCTTCCACGCCAAGGAAAGTCCCATCCGGACATGGGACGGAGTCTTCAATCTTGCATCTTCGTAGTCTTGGAGTCTGGCGGACGATGATAGTATGGCTGTCCGGACACCCCCTAGTCCAGGACTCCCTCAGTAGCCCCCGAACCAGGTTTCGATGACGATAAGTCCAGCGCGTATATAGTCTTCGGCGTTGCAAGGCGGGTTCTCCCTTCAAGTTCCATGTACCTGCCGAACAGTGTCCGGCTTCATCATAAATACTGTGCTTCTTGGCTTCTATGCCCAATAATGGCCTTCTTCCATGCGTCGCACGAATGCGAAAAGCCAGGGTGTCTTTTATGTTTCACCCCCTAGTCGTGCGAGTCATCCGCCTACAAAAGAGGCAAAAATCCAGATCCAAACCACATCATCTTACTTTCGCGAATACTTCATCGGAGCGCCCTTGACCTAAAAATCCATTCCATCATGGACCGTCGACGCGGCTCCTCTTCTCGCGCTCCCAGCCCACCGCCAGGGGATTGGAGGAGGTGCTCTGTTCCACACAACGATCTAGTGAAGCTCCAAGCGGGGGGATATCTCCCTCCGGCCTTCATGGTCCCGGTTCGAACCGGGCTGGCCACCTACCAAGGTGGGAAGCAAGCGGAGGCTACCCCACCCAACAAAGGGGAGCGGGTATGCTTCGTCCCCTATCTGATAAGGGGACTCGGATTTCCAATACATCCATTTCTCCGCGGGCTCCTGGAGTTCTACAGACTCTAGCTCCATCACCTTACGCCCGCCTCTGTCCTGCATATCGCGGGCTACGTAGCTCTTTGCGAGCTATTCCTGGGCATCGAGCCCCATTTTGCACTGTGGAAGAGGCTGTTCTGCCTCATGCCCCGTTCTCACGAGGGATCTATATATCAAGTGGGTGGCGCCGAAATATGGCGCATTGCCGGGACCGGATACCCATCCGGTACCCCTAAGAAGGCGTCTGAAGACTGGCCTTCGGAGTGGTTTTACATAGAAGACGCTCCGCTGCCGGACCCAGTCCGGATTGGCCTCCCGGAGTTCAGTGCTGCTCCTCTGAAGAAATGTCTCAGCTGGCGCCCGCGGAGCCCCCGTTTGGAGGAAGACAAGAGCGTCCATTACCTGATGGGCCGAATAAGATTACTGGCCCATTCCGGGTTGACCATGATTGGAGTCATGGCAACATGCATCATGCGGGGGGTACAACCATTGCAATACAGAGGCCACCCCATGTGGGATTTCAACGGGGAAGACGATGCCACCCGTCATGGCCGCGAAGGGCCGGATTCGACCGAGGATGTGGTGCAGATCCTGTCCGGCCTGTACAAGGGGGAGAAGGAGGACTTCCTTCGAACGAACTCCTTGAATGGGTTTTCCATGAACAACCCTAGAGGATGGGTAAGCGAACACTTTTAAGGGCTCAACCCATGCTTTCGAAGTTTAGGCTTCTTACATTATGTCTTCGGCGCAGGAACTACGCCGGACTGTGGAGGACATGGTAAGTCCCGCTCTGCAACCCGAGGATCCAGAAAGATCCCTGGATCCGGCCTCCGAAGAGGACCCAGATATCAAGGTGGAGCTGATCGACGGGGTGTTCCACCAACTTAGCATGGATAACGCTTTAGTCGCCATTACGGCGGACTACCCCGGACTGTATCCGGCTTCCCAGGTGACTGTGACCGAGGTCCGGACACCATTATCTCTTCCTTGCCCATTTCTGACCTTCGCGAACGATGGTGTTTTACAGGAAGCACCTTCAAGGCGGGAAACCGAGCCCACGGCGGCTGACCAACGAAGGTCAGTTCGGACCAGCAGGCGGAAAAGGAGCGCGGTATGGACTAAGACGTCGCCGCAAAGGTATAGCTCGTATTTTAAATTTTCAGAGCAACGTTCCTAGGAAGCGTATGAGTGCTCATGATCTTTGTAGGAGAAAGAGCGCTCGCCGGACTGCGGGCATAGAGGTTGCCGATCTGACCTATACCGGCCAGGCTCCAGCGCCCGGCCTGGAGGGGGAGGCAAGCGCAAGGCGCGGGCCGGATACTCCTCCAACGAAGGATGCCGACAGACTGTCCACCACCAAGTCTGAGGTGGAGAGCGCCATGAACCACAAGCGCCGCCGGACAGTATTTCGTGAAACGTGCTTCTCCCCTGAGGCATTGGACGCCTTTAACACAGGGGACGCGCACCTCCGTGCTGCTCAAGACGGTTTTACCAGAGCCACGGAGCAGTATGTAAAAGACATACGGGTAAGGGAATTTTAATGGTTATATATGCCAGTAGCCCCCGAGACTTAAAGTAGTTATGTTAACTTATTTAAGGATCATTTGAAACGCAGGCTCTTACTGAGAAGAATGCCCAGCTGTCTCAGGAGCTGCAAGAATGCAAGGCCCAACTCGAGGCCGCGCTTGCTGCCGCAGGAGGAAACGCAGAGACCCCTCCTGGTAACACATTTTTATTAATAAACATAAGCGCTGTGCGGCATGCACGCAAGTCTAATAATGACATTGCAGGTGCCGCCGGACAAGATCCGGACAGGCAAGAATTACTGCGCCAGCTGAAGGCCGGCGAGACGATGCTGAATAGGGTGCAGCAAGAAAGGAACAAGCTCCAGGATGCCAACGCCAAGCTCGGAGAAGAGCTGAAAGGCGCTCGAGCCGGGCTGTCCGGCTCCGTTAAGGAGAATCAGCGGCTTCGTCGCGGCATTTATAGTAAGTGCTTGAGCAGACTCCTTTAAAAAGAAGAGTTCGGCGAAGAAGTAAATTGACATAATATGTCTTGTAGGTATACTCACAGGTCGCCCTGTGGAGGAGATTCCCATATCAACAGGTGATCAACTTCCCGAGCTGTTGCAACTAGTTGAACGAGTTCGGCAGGCAATGAGCGGCGTCGTCCAGTCTTTATGGCCAGCCCTCTCCCTACCCGAGGGCCTTGGGGAGCTTGCAGAGAAGCTTCAGGGAGTGCGGCAGCACTTCCGTTTGTGGAAGATTTCGGCTTGCCGTCAAGGTGCCAGGGAGGCTTGGGCCATGGTGAAGACGCGTTACAAGAAGGCGGATCCCAAGCACATGGCCAAAGTTGGACCGGTGGGGCCCGATGGGAAGGAGATCCCTGTGAGTTTAGTATACAGCCAGGTAGAGTTGGCTGCTAAATTTTCCCAACGGGACTGTAAGTTAGACAGCCTGTTAGACGGGATTGAGGAGGAATACAATCAGTAAATTTGACAATGTATTTTTTAAAATGACATGTGAAATGCCTTCTAGCCGGATTGTAGATCGTTTGTCTTTGCCGACCTTTTCGCTTCAACCTCGGGACCCTAGAGTCCGGAGTGTGTCCGAATACCTTTTTGGTTAAGAAACAACCGGGGTATGCATGGAGACCAGGCGTAGGGGTCATTAGTGCTTTATCAGACAAGTGCCCAACTAGTTATGTTATATTACATGGTTAGTAAGAAACATCTTCCAGGGAGAATAGTTCCGTTAAGGGTTCCTTTCCCTGGGAGGCATACCCTAAAGTGCATGCCCGGACTGCGAAAAAAGCAGAAAAACATCTGGGGGCAGATAAATAAGTAGGTAAAAATCATCTTTCAAATCACCGACCGAATATTCCCTTAAGAACACTAGCTTTCGGCTTCACCCAGTCTGAGGTACACATCCGGCTGACCCGGCAGTAACAATCGCAGAGGTGCTCCCTTTACCTCCTAGCCGAACAATCGGGAACGTAGGGGTAAGCACAGGAGCCAGGGAACCCAGCTTGGCCAAAACTTAAGTCATATCGATGCATATAATGGTGAGCAAAAGGTACATGTGGAATCTTGACACATGTGCTGGGCATGAAGCCCTTATAATTGAGCTTCTGGAAAAGAAGCCCCCAGGTATAATGAGTGCGGATGGCACGTCAAGTGTATGTGAACAATGCGGAAGTAGGCCCTTAGGGGCTTTTTAGTAAAAAGGTTAGGGGAAGAAAGAGAAACAAAAGACAGCTGAAGTGTAAAAATTTGAACGGAGGAAGGGGACGAACTCTTAGTCCGGCGCTAGGCATAGAATCTTTGGAGGCGGGCTGCGTTCCATGGGTTCGGCTCGAGTCGGTTATCCGACGCATTTCCTAGACGGTACGCTCCGCCGGTCAGGACTTGATCGATAATGAAGGGCCCCTCCCATTTGGGCTTAAGCTTGTCCTTTTTCTTGTCCGGCAGGCGTAGAACTAGTTCGCCAACGTTGTAAGTCTCCCGTACTTCTCTGCTTTGATATCTTTGGGCCTGCTGCTGATAGAATGCGGAACGAGCCTTGGCGATGTCGCGTTCTTCCTCCAATGTATCCAAGCTGTCCTGCCGATCCAGCTCGGCCTCTCTTTCTTCGTACATGCGCACTCGAGGTGAGTCATGAATAATGTCGCAGGGCAGGACTGCCTCTGCGCCGTATACCATAAAAAATGGTGTGAATCCGGTAGTACGGTTAGGCGTTGTCCGCAGCCCCCAGAGTACGGAGTCGAGCTCCTCAACCCAGTGCGTGTCAGATTTAGTAAGTGACCGCACTAGTCTGGGTTTAATGCCGCTCATTATTAGACCATTTGCTCGTTCCACTTGACCGTTGGTTTGAGGGTGATATACTGAAGCGTAGTCGAGCTTGATGCCCATATTTTTGCACCATGACTTAACCTCGTCGGCCGTGAAGTTCGTGCCGTTGTCGGTGATGATGCTGTGGGGGACTCCGTAACGGTGTACCACCCCGGATATAAAGTCTATCACTGGTCCGGACTCTGCCGTTTTGACCGGTTTGGCCTCTATCCATTTGGTGAATTTATCCACCATGACCAATAGGTACCTTTGCTTGTGGGTTCCCCCTTTAAGGGGTCCAACCATATCATGCCCCTAGACCGCGAACGACCAGGTAATGGGTATAGTTTTGAGGGCGGTGGGTGGCATATGGCTCTGATAAGCCAAGAGCTGACAACCGACGCATCTCTGGACTAAGTCTGACGCATCTCACCAACGCTGATGTTGGCGGAACTGTCCGGGGGGATAGTTCTCCCCCTCTTGGACCCCTCGGCCTCCCCGGCAGGGGAAGCCTTTCTTTTCTTCTCGCCCTCCTCCGGGAGAGAGTACTCCTCCTCGTCTTCGGGGGAGGAGTCCTCGTCGTCGTCAGACGCCTGATTGCGGGAACTCTTTTGAGTCCCCGCGGCCACCTTCTTGGCCTTCTTCTCCGGCACCACGTGCGGTGCCGGAACCAGCAGCCCTGTTAAGCGGGCGTTCACTGGGTCTTCTGGCATGGGAGCCGGGCTGATGAGCAGCTTGGCCTTCTCCATCCATTCCTGTCAAAGGAAGAGGCAGAATGAAACCTCACTAGAGTCAATCTAATTATCACAAGTGTCCCGTAATGGGGTTGAATCACTTACCTCGTCAGTTGGATGCTGCGAGCTGAATCCGCGGTCTTCGGTCGCGGACGCGGGGGCTTCGGCGCCCTTGAACAGCACCCTCCAGGAACCTTCGTATGTTGTATCGAAGAGCCCGCTTAGCGCCTGGTGCTGTTCCGGATTGAACTCCCACAAATTAAATGCCCGTTCTTGGCATGGGAGGATCCGCCGGATGAGCATGACTTGGACCACGTCGACGAGCCTGAGCCTATTGCTCACCATCTTCTTCATACATGCTCGGAGTCCCGTCACCTCCACCGGATTCCCCCACTGCAAGCCCTTCTCTTTCCAGGAGGTGAGCTGCGTGGGGATGCTAGATCTAAACTCGGGGGCCGCCGCCCATGTGGATTTGCGCGGCTCGGAGATGTAGAACCACCCCGATTGCCACCCCTTGACGGAGTCCACGAAGGTCCCTTCTAACCAAGGGACGTTGGGCAATTTGCCCAACATGGCGCCTCCGCATTCCGCTTGCGTACCCTTCACAACCTTCGGCTTGACGTTGAAAGTCTTGAGCCACAGGCTGAAGTGGGGCCGGATGCAGAGGAAGGCCTCGCACACGACGATAAACGCCGAGATGTTGAGGATAAAGTTCGGCGCCAGATCGTGGAAATCCAGGCCGTAGTAAAACATGAGCCCCCGGACAAATGGATGGAGCGGAAAGCCCAGTCCGCGGAGGAAGTGGGGGAGGAAGACGACCCTCTCATGAGGCCTGGGGGTAGGGATGAGCTGCCCCTCGTCGGGCAGCCGATGCGCGATATTGCCGGAAAGGTATCCGGCGCTGCGCAGCTTGGTGATGTCCTCCTCCTTGACGGTGGAGGCTAACCATTTACCTCCTACTCCGGACATATTCGGAGAAGGTCGAGGCGAGATGTGCGAGCTCGGGCGTTGGAGCTTGAGTTCGCGGGGATGGATAAGCAAAGGAGGAAGAAGGCGTAGGTGAGAAGGTGAATCCTTATCCCTTATATATAGGCAGACGAAACTATGCGTCCCCCACCAGCCTGGTAAAACTCGCTTATCTCCCAAGCGCCACCATTGATGGTGCGGTTGGGTTACCCACGCACGTATTGATGAGAATCCCGGAATAAGGGGAACACGATCTCTGCTTCGACAAGACGTGCCAAGGAAACCGCTTCGCTAAACATGCTGAGGTGGTATAATAATTCAAACAAAGGCCTGGTGACGGTGTGATGTCACGCCGCATGATACGTCAGCAGATTGAACTAAGTGTACATTTTATTCTCTCTACGGTGGAATGTGGAATTTATTTTGCAGAGCCGGACACTATCCTGGTGTTCATGATCTTCTCTGGATTATTCAAGGGAGGAACCCGCCTTGCAATGCCGAACATTATGCACGCCGGACTTATCGTCATTGAAGACTGGTTCAGGGGCTACTGAGGGAGTCCTGGACTAGGGGGTGTCCGGACAGCCGGACTATCTATATCCGCCGGACTCCAAGACTACGAAGATACAAGATTGAAGACTCCGGCTCGTGTCCGGAAGGTACTTTCCTTGGCGTGGAAGGCAAGCTTGGCAATACGGATACGTAGGTCTCCTACCATTGTAACCGACTCTGTGTAACCCTAGCCCTCTCCGGTGTCTATATAAACCGGAGGGCTTTAGTCCGTAGGACAACATACATTACAACAATCATACCATAGGCTAGCTTCTAGGGTTTAGCCTCCTTGATCTCATGGTAGATCTACTCTTGTACTACCCATATCATCAATATTAATCCAGCAGGACGTAGGGTTTTACCTCCATCGAGAGGGCTCGAACCTGGGTAAAAACATCGTGTCGCTCGTCTCCTGTTACCATCCGCCTAGACGCACAGTTCGGGACCCCCTACCCGAGATCCGCCGGTTTTAACACCGACATTGGTGCTTTCATTGAGAGCTCCTCTGTGTCGTCACCGATAGGCTTGATGGCATCTTCAACCAACAACGTTGTCCAGGGTGAGACTTTTCTCCCCGGACAGATCTTCGTATTCAGCGGCTTCGCACTGCGGGCCAATTCACTTGGCCATCTGGAGCAGATCGAAAGCTACGCCCCTGGCCGTCAGGTCAGATTTGGAAGCTTAAACTTCACGGCCAACGTCCGCAGAGACTTGATCTTCGACGGACTCGTGCCACAGCCAAGCGCGCCGCACTGTGACGACGGGCATGATTTAGCTCTGCCACCGAATAGTGCCTTGGTGGCCGCACACGGATCCGCTTCGGCCATTATCCCGGAGCCGATCGCCCAGATCGAGGGCCGGTGGATAGACGCCGCCCTGGGGGCTTCAACATCCACGGCGATGGAGCCGAACACTAATCTTGTCCCCTGCGAAACTCGTGATTCCGAGGCGCCGGACTCCTCGCCGGACTCCGAACCTCCCGCGCCCCTACCAATCGATCCGGATCGGGCACCGGTTATGGAATTCACCACCGCGGACAACTTCCAATGCTCGCCTTTCGGCGACATCTTGAATTCACTAAAGCATCTCTCGCTATCAGGAGAGTCCTGGCCGGATTATGGCCAGGATGGTTGGGATATGGACGACGAAGAAATTCAGAGCCCACCCACCACCCACTTTGTAGCCACTTTCGACGATCTAACCGACATGCTAGACTACGACTCCGAAGACATCGACGCTATGGATGATGATGCCGGAGACGAACAGGAACCAGTGCCCACAGGGCACTGGAAGGCCACCTCGTCATATGACGTATACATGGTGGATACCCCAAAAGATGGGGACGGCGAAGAAACAGCGGAGGCAGATCCCTTAAAGAAATAGCCCAAGCGCCGGCGTCAGCGGCACCGCTCTAAATCTCGCCACAGCAAGAATGGAGATTCCGGCACAGGAGATAATAATACTCCAGAGAGTGCCGAAGACAATCCCCTCCAGCAAGACTCAGCGCAGGAGGATGCAGAAGCAAGCCCTCATGAGGGGGCGGCAGACGAAGAGGTTGAGGATCATAATTATATGCCTCCCTCCGAAGACGAAGCAAGCCTCAACGATGACGAATTCGTCGTACCCGAGGATCCCGTCGAACAAGAGTGCTTCAAGCGCAGGCTCATCGCCACAGCAAACAGCCTAAAGAAAAAGCAGCAGCAGCTTCAAGCTGATCAGGACCTGCTGGCCGATCGATGGACCGAAGTCCTCGCGGCCGAAGAGTATAAACTCGAACGTCCCTCGAAAAGTTACCCAAAACGCAAGCTGCTCCCCCGATTAGAGGAGTAAGCATACATACTTCCATCACCAGCGCACGATATGGCTGACCGACCACCCCGTGGTCGTGACAGAGAGGCATCTAGGCCCCCAGCCAAGACCATACCCCGGCATCGCTCCAAAAGTACGAAGCCAAGAGGGAACGCGCCGGACTTGCAAGACATATTGGAGGACAAAGCAAGGCAATCCAGATCCATCTATGGATCACGTGGGCGCCCTACAACCCACGACGAATACCGTTGTGCCGGATACAATAACCCCGGCCGGGCCGAACACAGCAGACAGCGCTCTCTCGAGCTGCGTCGCGATATCGCTCAATACAGGGGCGCCTCACACCCGTTATACTTCACTGACGAAGTAATGGATCATTAGATCCCCGAAGGGTTTAAACCCGTAAACATCGAATCTTACGATGGCACAACAGACCCCGCGGTGTGGATCGAAGACTTCTTCTCCACATCCATATGGCCTGCGGCGACGATCTCCACGCCATAAAGTACCTCCCACTCAAGCTTAAAGGACCAGCTCGGCATTGGCTTAACAGCTTGCCCGCAGAGTCAATTGGGTGTTGGGAAGACCTGGAGGCCGCATTCCTTGATAACTTCCAAGGCACATATGTGCGACCACCAGATGCCGATGACCTAAGCCACATCATTCAGCAGCCAGACGAATCGGCCAGACAATTCTAGACACGGTTCTTGACAAAGAAAAATCAAATCGTCGATTGTCTGGACGCAGAGGCCCTTGCAGCCTTCAAACATAACATCCAGGACGAATGGCTAGCCCGGCACCTGGGGCAGGAAAAGCCGAAATCCATGGCAGCCCTCACATCGTTAATGACCCGCTTTTGTGCGGGAGAGAACAGCTGGCTAGCCCGCAGCAACAATCTCCGTAAAAATTCTGGCAGTCCGGATACTAAGGACAACAATGGCAGGTCACGTCGAAACAAAAACAAGCGCTGAATTAACGGCGACGATAAGGAGGATACGGCGGTCAATGCCAGATTCCGAGGCTCTAAACCCGGTCAACGGAAGAAGCCATTTAAAAGAACCACTCTGGGTCCGTCCAATTTGGACCGAATACTCGACCGCTCATGCCAGATACATGGCACCTCTGAAAAGCCAGCTAACCACACCAATAGAGATTGCTGGGTGTTCAAGCAGGCCGGCAAGTTAATTGCCAAAAACAATGACAAGGGGCTAAATAGCGACGACGAGGAAGAGACCCGGCCGCCGAACAACAGAGGACAGAAGGGTTTTGCCCCACAAGTACGGACGGTGAATATGATATACGCGACCCACATACCCAAGAGGGAGAGGAAACGCGCATTAAGGGACGTCTATGCGATGGAGCCAGTCGCCCCAAAGTTCAACCCATGGTCCTCTTGTCCGATCACTTTCGATCGAAGAGACCATCCGACCAGCATACGCCATGGCGGATTCGCCGCATTGGTCTTAGCTCCAATCGTCGATGGGTTTCACCTCACGAGAGTCCTGATGGACGGCGGCAGTAGCCTGAACCTGCTTTATCAGGATACAGTGCGCAAAATGGGCATAGACACATCAAGGATTAAACCTACAAAGACAACCTTTAAAGGTGTCATACCAGGAGTGGAAGCCAACTGCACAGGCTCAGTCACACTGGAAGTGGTCTTCGGATCCCCGGATAATTTCCGGAGCGAAGAGTTAATCTTCCACATAGTCCTGTTTTGCAGCGGCTATCACGCCCTGCTCGGACGAACCGCGTTTGCCAAATTCAACGCGGTGCCACACTATGCATATCTAAAGCTCAAGATGCCAGGCCCTCGTGGAGTCATCACGGTCAATGGGAATACGGAACGCTCCCTCCGAACGGAGGAACATACAGCGGCTCTCGCGGCAGAAGTACAGAGCAGCCTTCTAAGGCAATTCTCGAGTCCGGCCGTTAAACGGCCGGATACAGCAAAGCGCGCCCGGAGCAATGCCAACCAAGACCACATGGCGCGATCAGAGCACGCGTAGCAATGCGGCCCCAACCCTCGCTCGCGTATGATCGCAAGAATAACACTCCGCGTACATCATTACGCTTTGGAGATACCATGGGCACAGGGGAGGGGGCACGATCACAACGGACCCAGAGTGCGGTTCGACCACACCGGGGGCTCGCAAATGTGCCCCTCTTTTTTATTATTTTTCTTCTTTTTTGTACACAGGACTCTGTTAACCAGAAGCCCTGTCCGGCGGTGAACCTGCCGAACTCATGATGCAACAGTCAGGGACTAAAGAAGGCCGCGTCGAACACTCAGGTGGTCTCAATTACGAGCATTAAATTCGATTATATACACCAAATCCGCAGCTCATCCCTGGAGGGGGACATGTTTATTTAGTCCAAATCCCTTGCTTACCGCACTATTTGTATCAGTCCGCTCTACTAGCAGACTTTTCTTTCATTAATAATGCAGCACCTTTATGATCGCAATTGCATTACATTATATATATATGTGCTCATTATATGACATCTGGCACCCGTATATTTTGGTACGGCATAATACACCGGGGGCTTATGTTCCCCACTCTATGGTGTGATAAAGTCCGAACACTTTCACAAGTGCGGCACCCCGAACTTATAGCATTATATGAATCGGCTCCGAATCATGTCTTGGGTCAATAGTTGGGTTTGCCCGGCTCCCACATTTTGGTGCCTTACGTTCCGTTCTGTCGGCTAAGGTGGCACTGGGAGAACCACTGCGATTGCGCCCCGGTTGAGCCGGGTTAACGCCTCAGTGGAGAAAGCTAAAACTGACTGGCATGATAAGGTGAGAGACTGGTCGCTGTTCGAGAGGTTTTTTTGGGTCCTTAAAGACTCACGCCGCTTCGAGCGAAGTTCCGGATAATGTTCGATGAAGGCGTGGATCGCGCCCCGGATTCGTTCTTCCGAATACCAGGGGCTTCGCCGAAATTTAAAATTATAGAATTCTATGGCTAAGTGAGAGTGTTCAAGCACTATAAGTCTGGTTGCCTTGTTCGTCGTGTTGAGCGCCTCCCTAGATGGACCCAAAAATGGGAACAAGAGTGCTCAAGTTTATCCCGAACACCCCAGCACTTGTGGCTTGGGGGCTGAAGCCAACGACTTGCCATCTCTCAGATTTTACAAACGGCCGCACAGAAGGTAATATTTTAAATTAAACAAGCGTTGCTCATGGCGCATATGAACGAAGTTTTCAGCGCACAGGATAAATAAACAGCGAGTTCACTCAAAGATTACATTTCGGGAGCACTCATCTGCAATATTGCAGGCTCCCTTCAGGACAATTTTATAATACTTCTCCGGCGTGCGATACTCCTTGCCCGGTGGCGGTGGGTCCGTGAGAAGCTTCTCCGCATCCAATTTGCCCCATTGCACCTTTATGCGGGCAAGGGCCCGACGAGCACCTTCAATATAGGCGGAGCGCTTGACTACATCCAGCCTGGGGCATGCATCCACCAGCCGCCGCACGAGGCCAAAGTAGCTACCAGGCATGGCCTGTCTAGGCCACAGCCGGACTATGAGGCCCTTCATGGCCTCCTCAGCTACCTTGTGGAGTTCGACCAGCTGTTTCAGCTGGTCGCTTGGGGGCACCGGACGGTCGGCCTCAGTATACTGAGACCAGAAGACCTTCTCCGTCGAGCTCCCCTCCTCGCCACGATAGAATGCGGCGGCATCAGACGCACTACGCAGCAGATCTTCAAATGCCCCTGGAGAGCTCCGAATGCGGGTAAGTGTCAGGTAGTTCACATTAACATGCCTGCTTTGCATGAAAAACGCCTTACCCGCCGCTATCTTCTTTATGTCCTCAACCTCCTGAAGGGCCTTACGGGCCTCGGCCTTGGCGGACTTGGCACTTTCGAGAGCCGAGGCAAGCTCGGACTCTCGAGTCTTGGAGTCACGCTCCAAACTCTCATGTTTTTCCATGAGAGCCTGGAGCTCTTGCCGAACTTCCGCCACACGTGCCTCTTGCTTTTCTCGCTCAGCCCGTTCCGCGGCCGCATTGCATTCGGCCGCGGACACAACATTCCGCAGGGCTTCCACCTTGTTAGTGGCCCCTGCAATACACATATTATCCTTGTTAATTTTATTTGCAACCAAAATCCTTTTCTGTAAGGTACTTATTCAAAGAGGTGTCACTCACCTTCTTTTTCCTCGAGCTGCTTCTTTGCATGGCCGAGCTCTTGCTCGGACCGCTCGAGTTCCTTCTTTAGCACATCAACCTCCGCCGTTAGTGCGGCAGAGGTCAGCAGTGCAGCCTGCAAACCCATATTGACATATCTTAGGCAACCCTGCGTATATCTTGTTATAGATCCTTAGTCCGGCTTTTCTTTCCGAACACCGAACTAAGCATCAGGGGCTACTGTTTATGCGGTATTACATTACATAATTTTAACTTCTTACCTCAAAGCCTGTTAAAAGGCTGCTGCAGGCCTCGGTCAGCCCGCTCTTAGCGAGCTGAACCTTCTTAATCACCGCACTCATGATAGTGCGGTGTTCTTCCTCGATGGAAGCGCCTTTAAGCGCCTCCAGCAGGTTATCCGGCGCCTCCGGTTGGACGGAGGCCACCGGCGTCACAGTCCTGCCCTTCTTTCGAAGGGGCCTCTTGCCGGACTCTGGAACCACTGCTGGTTCCGATGTAGAGTCCGGCACGAAGTCCGGGGGGCTGCCTGACGGCGCCTCCGGAGCCTCCTCCTGATGGGTCCCTCTATGGGATCCCACCTCGACGTCCTCGTTGGCGCGTGGGGTGGAGGCAGTCGGGATGGAATTCACATCCGACGAGGCCAATGACCCGCTCGATGAGTCGGGGAGATCATCATTGGCCGGACTGCGGGCAGAATGCGGCGTTAGAAGGATACTACGCGACATAAAAGAAATTACACATCAAGGATCCGGATACTTACGATCTTGCTGGACGCCTGGCCCTTGGAGGCCACTCATCCTCACCAACGCTGATGTTGGCGGAACTGTCCGGGGGGATAGTTCTCCCCCTCTTGGACCCCTCGGCCTCCCCGGCAGGGGAAGCCTTTCTTTTCTTCTCGCCCTCCTCCGGGAGAGAGTACTCCTCCTCGTCTTCGGGGGAGGAGTCCTCGTCGTCGTCAGACGCCTGATTGCGGGAACTCTTTTGAGTCCCCGCGGCCACCTTCTTGGCCTTCTTCTCCGGCACCACGTGCGGTGCCGGAACCAACAGCCCTGTTAAGTGGGCGTTCACTGGGTCTTCTGGCATGGGAGCCAGGCTGATGAGCAGCTTGGCCTTCTCCATCCATTCCTGTCAAAGGAAGAGGCAGAATGAAACCTCACTAGAGTCAATCTAATTATCACAAGTGTCCCGTAATGGGGTTGAATCACTTACCTCGTCAGTTGGATGCTGCGAGCTGAA
This sequence comes from Triticum timopheevii, assembly GCA_963921465.1. Taxonomy (NCBI): domain Eukaryota; kingdom Viridiplantae; phylum Streptophyta; class Magnoliopsida; order Poales; family Poaceae; genus Triticum; species Triticum timopheevii. The sequence goes on along the minus strand of OY997272.1, from coordinate 367,412,277 downwards.
TCCGCGGTCTTCGGTCGCGGACGCGGGGGCTTCGGCGCCCTTGAATAGCACCCTCCAGGAACCTTCGTATGTTGTATCGAAGAGCCCGCTTAGCGCCTGGTGCTGTTCCAGATTGAACTCCCACAAATTAAGTGCCCGTTCTTGGCATGGGAGGATCCGCCGGATGAGCATGACTTGGACCACGTTGACGAGCCTGAGCCTATTGCTCACCATCTTCTTGATACATGCTCGGAGTCCCATCACCTCCACCGGATTCCCCCACTGCAAGCCCTTCTCTTTCCAGGAGGTGAGCTGCATGGGGATGCCAGATCTAAACTCGGGGGCCGCCGCCCATGTGGATTTGCGCGGCTCGGAGATGTAGAACCACCCCGATTGCCACCCCTTGACGGAGTCCACGAAGGTCCCTTCTAACCAAGGGACGTTGGGCAATTTGTCCAACATGGCGCCTCCGCATTCCGCTTGCGTACCCTTCACAACCTTCGGCTTGACGTTAAAAGTCTTGAGCCACAGGCCGAAGTGGGGCCGGATGCAGAGGAAGGCCTCGCACACGACGATAAACGCCGAGATGTTGAGGATAAAGTTCGGCACCAGATCGTGGAAATCCAGGCCGTAGTAAAACATGAGCCCCCGGACAAATGGATGGAGCGGAAAGCCCAGTCCGCGGAGGAAGTGGGGGAGGAAGACGACCCTCTCATGAGGCCTGGGGGTAGGGATGAGCTGCGCCTCGTCGGGCAGCCGATGCGCGATATTGCCGGAAAGGTATCCGGCGCTGCGCAGCTTGGTGATGTCCTCCTCCTTGACGGTGGAGGCTAACCATTTACCTCCCGCTCCGGACATATTCGGAGAAGGTCGAGGCGAGATGTGCGAGCTCGGGCGTTGGAGCTTGAGTTCGCGGGGATGGATAAGCAAAGGAGGAAGAAGGCGTAGGTGAGAAGGTGAATCCTTATCCCTTATATATAGGCGGACGAAACTATGCGTCCCCCACCAGCCTGGTAAAACTCGCTTATCTCCCAAGCGCCACAATTGATGGTGCGGTTGGGTTACCCACGCACGTATTGATGAGAATCCCGGAATAAGGGGAACACGATCTCTACTTCGACAAGACGTGCCAAGGAAACCGCTTCGCTAAACATGCTGAGGTGGTATAATAATTCAAACAAAGGCCTGGTGACGGTGTGATGTCACGCCGCATGATACGTCAGCAGATTGAACTAAGTGTACATTTTATTCTCTCTACGGTGGAATGTGGAATTTATTTTGCAGAGCCGGACACTATCCTGGTGTTCATGATCTTCTCTGGATTATTCAAGGGAGGAACCCGCCTTGCAATGCCGAACATTATGCACGCCGGACTTATCGTCATTGAAGACTGGTTCAGGGGCTACTGAGGGAGTCCTGGACTAGGGGGTGTCCGGACACCCGGACTATCTATATCCGCCGGACTCCAAGACTACGAAGATACAAGATTGAAGACTCCGGCTCGTGTCCGGAAGGTACTTTCCTTGGCGTGGAAGGCAAGCTTGGCAATACGGATACGTAGGTCTCCTACCATTGTAACCGACTTTGTGTAACCCTAGCCCTCTCCGGTGTCTATATAAACCGGAGGGCTTTAGTCCGTAGGACAACATACATTACAACAATCATACCATAGGCTAGCTTCTAGGGTTTAGCCTCCTTGATCTCGTGGTAGATCTACTCTTGTACTACCCATATCATCAATATTAATCCAACAGGACGTAGGGTTTTACCTCCATCGAGAGGGCCCGAACCTGGGTAAAAACATCGTGTCCCTCGTCTCCTGTTACCATCCGCCTAGACGCACAGTTCGGGACCCCCTACCTGAGATCCGCCGGTTTTGACACCGACAGAATGCCTTTCCTACAAGGGCCCGGGCTGCTGCGTGGTGTCCGCCTAGTCCGGCATGAATTTCAGCCAGGAGGTTTCGCCCTTCCTCTTCGGAGATACACCTTTGAAGGACTCCGGTTGTACTTTTCTTATAAAGTTCTCCCTCATGGACCTTGTAAGCTTTCGATCGCCGGACTATGCAGCGGGCCTCATTTTGGTCTTCGGGAAGTTCCTGTCTAAGCAGATAGGCTAGGAATGGTTCCGTCCACGGGGCAATTACTGCCATTATGTCGTGGGCTGAAGGTGTTATGTCATCGGCTGAATCGCCGGTTGGCGCGGTTGTTTCCGGTTTGTCATTTCTGGATTCCCCTTCCCATAGTACGGATGGCTTGAAGAGCTGTTCCAGGAAGATATTTGGAGGGACAGCGTCACGTTTTGCGCCGATGCGTGCCAGTACGTCGGCTGCTTGGTTATTTTCTTGGGCTATGTGATGGAATTCAAGTCCTTCAAACCGAGCCGACATTTTTAGGACAACGTTGCGATATGCTGCCATTTTCGGATCCTCGGCGTCAAAGTCTCCGTTTATTTGGGATATGGTAAGGTTTGAATCCCCGCGCACCTCTAGGCGTTGAATGCCCATGAAGATTGCCATCCGGAGACCATGTAGGAGGGCCTCGTATTCGGCTGCGTTGTTGGAGTCCATGTACATTATTTGAAGTACGTATTGGACTGTGTCCCCGGTTGGGGACGTCAAGACGACGCCAGCCCCCAGTCCGGCCATCATTTTGGAGCCGTCGAAGTGCATAGTCCAATTGGAGTATGCGCCGTACTCTTTAGGGAGTTCGGCTTCTGTCCATTCGGCGACGAAGTCAGCCAAAACTTGTGACTTTATAGCTCGCCGAGGTTTGTAAGTTATATCAAATGGTAAGAGCTCAATGGCCCATTTTGCAATCCTGCCCATTGTGTCGCGGTTATTTATGATGTCATTGAGTGGTACTTTGGAGGCCATTGTTATCGAACACTCTTGAAAGTAGTGTCGGAGCTTCCGGGATGCCATGAACACCGCATACGCTATCTTCTGATAGTGTGGGTAACGGGACTTGCAGGGAGTTAACACAGTGGATACATAATACACTGGTTTTTGAAGAGGGAATTTATGCCCTTCTGTCTCTCGTTCGACGACGAGTACCGCGCTTACAACTTGATGCGTTGCTGCGATGTATAACAACATTGGTTCGCCCAGATTGGGCGCAGCCAGGACCGGATTTGTTGCCAATATGGCCTTTATTTCTTCGAGTCCGGCAGTGGCAGCATCCGTCAACTCGAAGTGTTCGGCGCGCCCGAGGAGGCGATAGAGGGGCAATGCCTTTTCTCCTAGACGGGAGATAAAGCGGTTTAAAGCTGTCACGCATCCTGTTAATTTTTGTATTTGTTTGAGGTCTTTTGGTATATCCAACTGTGACAGAGCTTGGATTTTAGTCGGGTTTGCTTCAATTCCTCTACCGGATACAATGAAGCCCAGCAGCTTTCCAGCTGGTACGCCGAAAACGCATTTTTCCGGATTCAGCTTGATGTCATATGCTCTGAGGTTGTCGAATGTGAGCCTCAAATCGTCTACTAGAGTTTTGACGTGTTTTGTTTTGATGACTACGTCGTCTACGTATGCCTCGACTGTTTTGCCGATCTGGGTAGCCAGATATGTTTGAATCATGCGCTGATATGTTGTGCCGGCATTTTTAAGTCCGAAGGGCATCGTGTTGAAGCAGAATGGTCCGTATGGAGTGATGAATGCTGTTGCGGCTTGGTCTGCTTCCGCCATCTTGATTTGATGGTAACCAGAGTATGCGTCGAGGAAGCACAATGAATCGTGCCCTGCGGTAGCATCGATAATTTGGTCGATGCGGGGGAGGGGGAAGGGATCCTTTTGGCAAGCCTTATTGAGGTCTTTAAAATCGACGCATAGGCGCCAGGATTTGTCCTTCTTTGGTACCATTACCAGATTTGCTAGCCAATCCGGATGTTTGATATCTCTAATGAATCCGGCTTCCAATAGTTTGGCTAGCTCTTCTCCCATTGCTTGTCTTTTGGGTTCGGAAAATCGTCGAAGAGCCTGTTTGACCGGCTTGAATCCTTTTAGGATGTTTAGGCTGTGTTCTGCCAATCTGCGTGGGATTCCGGGCATGTCCAAAGGATGCCAGGCGAAAATGTCCCAATTTTCCCGAAGGAATTCGCACAGTGCGGCGTCTACCTCGGGGTTTAATTATGCCCCAATGGAGGCCGTCTTTGTTGGGTCCGTTGGATGGACCTGGAATTTCACTATTTCATCTGCTGGTTTGAAGGAGGTGGACTTGGATCTTTTATCAAGTATCACATCGTCCCTGTTTACCGTAGAGCACAGCGCGGCGAGTTCTTCTGCCGCTAGGGCCTCGGATAGTGCCTCCAGGGCTAGTGCGGCTGTCTTGTTTTCGGCGCGGAGTGCTATGTCCGGATCACTAGCGAGAGTGATTATTCCGCCGGGCCCAGACATTTTGAGCTTCATATACCCGTAATGGGGTATGGCTTGAAAAATTGTGAATGCCTCTCGTCCTAATATAGCGTGATATCTGCTGTTGAACGGGGCCACTTGGAACGTGACTTCTTCGGATTTGTAATTGTCCGGCGAGGCGAACACCACATCGAATGTGATTTTTCCGGTGCAGCGCGCTTCCCGGCTAGGGATTATTCCCCTGAAGGTTGTGCTGCTTCGCTCAATACGGCTCCAATTGATTTCCATTTTTTGAAGAGTTTCCTCATAGATGAGGTTTAGTCCGCTGCCGCCATCCATGAGGACCTTTGTAAGTCGAAAGCCGTCCACTATGGGACTAAGCACCAGTGCGGCTGGTGCTCGGGCTGTTCGGAATTTAGGTTCATCACTGGCGTTGAAGGTGATGGCTGTGTCGCTCCATGGATTTGCTGTTGCTACTTGGTAGACTTCGGCGAGGCCGCAGATTGTTCGTTTTCGCATATTGTTTGATGTGAAGGTCTCGAAGACTGTTGATACCGTACCGGTGTTGTTGGAGTGGTTTTCCGGGGCTAGAAGCTCCTCGCCACTTTTGGCAACCTGCCGTAATATCCAACATGCTCGAAGGCTATGTGTTGGGACGGCTCCCTCTGTACTATGAAGCTTACAGGGTCCATTGAGCCATCCCTCCAGTACGTTTCCGTGCCCTTTATGGGGTTTTTGCTTTTTGGTTTTTGCATCTGGGGCCTGAGTGTGATGCACCCTTTTGTTGCGGACTGGGGTTGTATTCGGGGCCGGATTATCCCAAAATTGGCTTTCAGTTTTCCGAAAACTCTCCATCGCACAGTACTTTCGTACGATGGACGCCAGATCGGTGAAGCGTATAATTTTACGACGGCCGATGGTGTTCAATATTCCCTTGTCCGAGCAATTATTGCAAAAGATTGAGATTGTGTTTTCCTCTCGGCAGTCCTTTATCCTGTCCATAACCAGGAGGAATCTGGCCCAGTAGTGATGTACTGTTTCAGTGGGCTCTTGCCGTATTAGAGATAGATCGCATATGTCTGGGCGGGTGGGTGGACCAAAATCTTGGGGCTTAAAGTCCGATGAGTTTCCGAATTCGAAAGCTTGGATTGCTGGACACGATCCAGCGAGTCCGGAACGATGCATGATTTTAAGTTCAATGCTCGATCGAAGTCCGTCCCTCCGCGGAAATCCGGCATGGAGGGTTCGGGAATCCGGACGTGACTAGTTTTCAATATAGGCGAAGAGTCGCCGCATTGCTCCTCTACCACTGCGACGTGGTGGGTGGCCTGGGGAGAGTTAATCTCTCTCAGATCGGTTTTAAGCCCAATCTGATTGTAGTCTGTAGCGACTCCCAGGGCGGCGATGCGATCCAAGAGCTCGTTGACGGACGAGAGCTCTATTGGATCCAGCCGCTCGGTGAATTCCGAGCTGACGCGGAGATTGCTTTTGACGACTTGGGAAGTCATTGTCGAAGCAGTGGCCGGACAGGCGGTCATAAGAAAACCGCCTAGCCTGATAGTTTGGCCGGCGGCCAAGGCCCCTTTGGCGAAAATACCGTCTTTGAAGACGGGTGGAGGCATCCTTCCTATCGGTGACGACACAGAGGAACTCTCAATGAAAGCACCAATGTCGGTGTCAAAACCAGCGGATCTCGGGTAGGGGGTCCCGAACTGTGCGTCTAGGCGGATGGTAACAGGAGACAAGGGACACGATGTTTTACCCAGGTTCGGGCCCTCTTGATGGAGGTAAAACCCTACGTCCTGCTTGATTAATATTGATGATATGGGTAGTACAAGAGTGGATCTACCACGAGATCAAGGAGGCTAAACCCTAAAGCTAGCCTATGGTATGATTGTTGTGATGTATGTTGTGTCCTATGGACTAAAGCCCTTCGGTTTATATAGACACCGGAGGAGGCTAGGGTTACACAGAGTCGGTTACAATGGTAGGAGATCTACATATCCGTATTGCCAATCTTGCCTTCCACGCCAAGGAAAATCCATCTGGACACGGGACGGAGTCTTCAATCTTGCATCTTCGTAGTCTTGGAGTCCGGCGGACGATGATAGTCCGGCTGTCTGGACACCCCCTAGTCCAGGACTCCCTCAAAGATCTTTATCGGTCAAACCGCATAACAACATACGTTGTTCCCTTTGTCATCGGTATGTTACTTGCCCGAGATTTGATCGTCGGTATCCAATACCTAGTTCAATCTCGTTACCGGCAAGTCTCTTTACTCGTTCTGTAATGCATCATCCCGTAACCAACTCATTGGTCAGACTACTTGCAAGGCTTATAATGATGTGCATTATCGAGAGGGCCCAGAGATACCTCTCCGACGATCGGAGTGACAAAACATAATCTCGAAATACGCCAACTCAACATGTACCTTCGAAGACACCTGTAGTACTCCTTTATAATCACCCAGTTACATTGTGACGTTTGGTAGTACCCAAAGTGTTCCTCCGGTAAACGGGAGTTGCATAAATCTCATAGTTACAGGAACATGTATAAGTCATGAAGAAAGCAATAGCAGTATACTAAAATCAAGTGCTAGGCTAACGGAATGGGTCATGTCAATCATATCATTCTTCTAATGATGTGATCCCACTAATCAAATGACAACACATGTCTATGGTTAGGAAACATAACCATCTTTGATTAATGAGCTAGTCAAGTAGAGGCATACTAGTGACTATAGGTTTGTCTATGTATTCACGCATGTATCATGTTTCCGGTTAATACAATTCTAGCATGAATAATAAACATTTATCATGATATGAGGAAATAAATAATAACTTTATTATTGCCTCTAGGGCATATTTCCTCCAGTCTCCCACTTGCACTAGAGTCAATAATCTAGATTACATAGTAATGATTCTAACACCCATGGAGTCTTGGTGCTGATCATGTTTTGCTCGTGAGAGAGGCTTAGTCAACGGGTCCGCAACATTCAGATCTATATGTATCTTGCAAATCTCTATATCTCCCACTTGGAATTGGTCCCGAATGGAATTGAAGCGTCTCTTGATGTGCTTGGTCCTCTTGTGAAATCTGGATTCCTTTGCCAAGCCAATTGCACCAGTATTGTCACAGAAGATCTTCATTGGTCCCGATGCACTAGGTATGACACCTAGATCGGAAATGAACTGCTTCATTTGCTGCTTCAGAAGCAGCTATGTACTCGACTTCACATGTAGATCCCGCCACGACGCTTTGTTTAGAACTGCACCAACTTACAGCTCCACCGTTTAATAAAAACACGTATCCAGTTTGCGATTTAGAATCGTCCGAATCAGTGTCAAAGCTTGCATCGACGTAACCATTTACGACTAGCTCTTTGTCACCTCCATATATGAGAAACATATCCTTAGTCCTTTTCAGGTATTTCAGGATGTTCTTGACCGCTGTCCAGTGATCCACTCCTGGATTACTTTGGTACCTTCGTGCCAAGCTTATTGCTAAGCATACGTCAGGTCTGGTACACAGCATTGCATACATGATAGAGCCTATGGCTGAAGCATAGGGAACATCTTTCATTTTCTCTCTATCTTCTGCTGTGGTCGGGCATTGAGTTTGACTCAACTTCACACCTTGTAGCACAGGCAAGAATCCTTTCTTTGCCTGATCCATTTTGAACTTTTTCAAAATTTTGTCAAGGTATGTGCTTTGTGAAAGTCCTATTAAGCGTCTTGATCTATCTCTATAGATCTTGATGCCCAATATGTAAGCAGCTTCACCGAGGTGTTTCATTGAAAAACTTTTATTCAAGTATCCCTTTATGCTATCCAGAAATTCTATATCATTTCCAATTAATAATATGTCATCTACATATAATATCAGAAATGCTACAGAGCTCCCACTCACTTTCTTTTAAATACAGGCTTCTCCAAAAGTCTGTATAAAACCATATGCTTTGATCACACTATCAAAGCGTTTATTCGAACTCCGAGATGCTTGCACCAGTCCATAAGTGGAATGCTGGAGCTTGCACACTTTGTTAGCACCTTTTGGATGAACAAAACCTTCTGGCTGCATCATATACAACTCTTCTTCCAGAAATCCATTCAAGAATGCAGTTTTGACATCCATTTGCCAAATTTCATAATCATGAAATGCAGCAATAGCTAACATGATTCAGACAGACTTAAGCATCGCTACGGGTGAGAAAGTCTCATCGTAGTCAACTCCTTGAACTTGTCGAAAACCTTTCGCAACAAGTCAAGCTTTATAGACAGTTATATTACCATCAGCGTCAGTCTTCTTCTTAAAGATCCATTTATTCTCAATGGCTTGCCGATCATCGGGAAAGTCAACCAAAGTCCATACTTTGTTTTCATACATGGATCCCATCTCAGATTTCATGGCCTCTAGCCATTTTGCGGAATCTGGGCTCATCATCGCTTCCTCATAGTTCGTAGGTTCATCATGGTCAAGTAACATGACTTCCAGAATTGGATTACCGTACCACTCTGGTGCGGATCTTACTCTGGTAGACCTACGAGGTTCAGTAGAAACTTGATCTGAAGTTTCATGATCAATATCATTAGCTTCCTCACTAATTGGTGTAATAGTCACAGGAACCGGTTCTTGTGATGAACTACTTTCCAATAAGGGAGTAGATACAGTTATCTCATCAAGTTCTACTTTCCTCCCACTCACTTCTTTCGAGAGAAACTCCTTCTCTAGAAAGGATCCGATTTTAGCAATGAAAATCTTGCCCTCAGATCTGTGATAGAAGGTGTACCCAATAGTCTCTTTTGGATATCCTATGAAGACACATTTCTCCGATTTGGGTTCGAGCTTATCTGGTTGAAGTTTCTTCACATAAGCATCCCAGCCCCAAACTTTAAGAAACGACAACTTTGGTTTCTTGCCAAACCACAGTTCATAAGGCGTTGTCTTAACGGATTTTGATGGTGCCCTATTTAACGTGAATGCGGCCCTCTCTAAAGCATAACCCCAAAATGATAGCGGTAAATCAGTAAGAGACATCATAGATCGCACCATATCTAGTAAAGTACGATTACGATGTTCGGACATACCATTTCGTTGTGGTGTTCCGGGTGGCGTGAGTTGCGAAACTATTCCGCATTGTTTCAAGTGCAGACCAAACTCGTAACTCAAATATTCTCCTCCACGATCAGATCGTAGAAACTTTATTTTCTTGTTACGATGATTTTCCACTTCACTCTAAAATTCTTTGAACTTTTCAAATGTTTCAGACTTGTGTTTCATTAAGTAGATATACCCATATCTGCTCAAATCATCTGTGAAGGTGAGAAAATAACGATATCCGCCACGAGCTTCAACATTCATCGGACCACATACATCTGTATGTATGATTTCCAACAAATCTGTTGCTCTCTCCATAGTTCCGGAGAACGGCGTTTTAGTCATCTTCCCCATGAGGCATGGTTCGCAAGTACCAAGGGATTCATAATCAAGTGATTCCAAAAGCCCATCAGTATGGAGTTTCTTCATGCGCTTTACACCGATATGACCTAAACGGCAGTGCCACAAATAAGTTGCACTATCGTTATCAACTCTGCATCTTTTGGTTTCAACACTATGAACATGTGTATCACTACTATCGAGATTCAATAAGAATAGACCACTCTTCAAGGGTGCATGACCATAAAAGATATTACTCATATAAATAGAACAACCATTATTCTCTGATTTAAATGAATAACCGTCTCGCATCAAACAAGATCCAGATATAATGTTCATGCTCAACGCTGGCACCAAATAACAATTATTTAGGTCTAAAACTAATCCCGATGGTAGATGTAGAGGTAGCGTGCCGACCGCGATCACATCGACTTTGGAACCATTTCCCACGTGCATCACCTCGTCCTTAGCCAATCTTCGCTTAATTCGTAGTCCCTGTTTCGAGTTGCAAATATTAGCAACAGAACCAGTATCAAATACCCAGATGCTACTGCAAGCATTAGTAAGGTACACATCAATAACATGTATATCACATATACCTTTGTTCACTTTGCCATCCTTCTTATCCGCCAAATACTTGGGGCAGTTCCGCTTCCAGTGTCCAGTCTGCTTGCAGTAGAAGCACTCAGTTTCAGGCTTAGGTCCAGACTTGGGTTTCTTCTCTTGAGCTGCAACTTGCTTGCCGTTCTTTTTGAAGTTCCCCTTCTTCTTCCCTTTGCCCTTTTTCTTGAAACTGGTGGTCTTGTTAACCATCAACATTTGATGCTCCTTCTTGATTTCTACCTCCGCAGCTTTTAGCATTGCGAAGAGCTCGGGAATAGTCTTGTTCATCCCTTGCATATTATAGTTCATCACGAAGCTCTGGTAGCTTGGTGGTAGTGATTGGAGAATTCCGTCAATGACACTATCATCAGGAAGATTAACTCCCAGTTGAATCAAGTGATTATTATACCCAGACATTTTGAGTATGTGTTCACTGACAGAACTTTTCTCCTCTATCTTGCAGGTATAGAACTTATTGGAGACTTCATATCTCTCAATCCGGGCATTTGCTTGAAATATTAACTTCAACTCCTAGAACATCTCATATGCTCCATGACGTTCAAAACGTCGTTGAAGACCCGGTTCTAAGCCGTAAAGCATGGCACACTGAACTATCAAGTAGTCATCAGCTTTGCTCTGCCAGACGTTCTTAACGTCGTCAGTTGCATCAGCAGCAGGCCTGGCACCCAGCGGTGCTTCCAGGACGTAACTTTTCTGTGCAGCAATGAGGATAATCCTCAGGTTACGGACCCAGTCCGTGTAATTGCTACCATCATTTTTCAACTTTGCTTTCTCAAGGAACGCATTAAAATTCAACGGAACAACAGCACGATCCATCTATCTACAAACAAACATAGACAAGCAAAATACTATCCGGTACTAAGTTCATGATAAATTTAAGTTCAATTAATCATATTACTTAAGAACTCCCACTTAGACAGACATCTCTCCAGTCATCTAAGTGATCACGTGATCCAAATCAACTAAACCATGTCCAATCATCACATGAGATGGAGTAGTTTCAATGGTGAACATCACTATGTTGATCATATCTACTATATGATTCACGCTCGACCTTTCGGTCTCCGTGTTCCGACGCCATATCTGTATATGCTAGGCTCGTCAAGTATGACCTGAGTATTCCGCGTGTGCAACTGTTTTGCACCCGTTGTATTTGAACGTAGAGCCTATCACACCCGATCATCACATGGTGTCTCAGCACGAAGAACTTTCGCAACGGTGCATACTCAGGGAGAACACTTCTTGATTATTTAGTGAGAGATCATCTTAAAATGCTACCGTCAATCAAAGCAAGATAAGATGCATAAAGGATAAACATCACATGCAATCAATATAAGTGATATGATATGGCCATCATCATCTTGTGCTTGTGATCTCCATCTTCGAAGCACCGTCGTGATCACCATCGTCACCGGCGCGACACCTTGATCTCCATCGTAGCATCGTTGTCGTTACGCCATCTATTGCTTCTACGACTATCGCTACCGCTTAGTGATAAAGTAAAGCAATTACAGGGCGTTTGCATTTCATACAATAAAGCGACAACCATATGGCTCCTGCCAGTTGCCGATAACTTCGGTTACAAAACATGATCATCTCATACAATAAAATATAGCATCACGTCTTGACCATATCACATCACAACATGCCCTGCAAAAACAAGTTAGACGTCCTCTACTTTGTTGTTGCAAATTTTACGTGGCTGCTACGGGCTTTAGCAAGAATCGTTCTTACCTACGCATCAAAACCACAACGATAGTTCGTCAAGTTGGTGCTGTTTTAACCTTCGCAAGGACCAGGCGTAGCCATACTCGATTCAGCTAAAGTGAGAGAGACAGACACCCGCCAGCCACCTTTAAGCACGAGTGCTCGTAACGGTGAAACCAGTCTCGCGTAAGCGTACGCTAATGTCGGTCCAGGCCGCTTCATCTCACAATACCGCCGAACCAAAGTATGACATGCTGGTAAGCAGTATGACTTGTATAGCCCACAACTCACTTGTGTTCTACTCGTGCATATAACATCAATGCATAAAACCTAGGCTCGGATGCCACTGTTGGGGAACGTAGTAATTTCAAAAAAATTCCTACGCACACGCAAGATCATGGTGATGGCATAGCAACGAGAGGGGAGAGTGTTCGTCCACGTACCCTCGTAGACCGTAAGCGGAAGCATTAGCACAACGCGGTTGATGTAGTCGTACGTCTTCATGATCCGACCGATCCAAGCACCGAACGTATGGAGCCTCCGAGTTCAGCACACGTTCAGCTCGATGACGATCTCCGTGCTCCGATCCAGCAAAGCTCCGGAGATGAGTTCCGTCAGCACGACGGCATGGTGACGATGATGATGCTCTACCGGCGCAGGGCTTCGCCTAAACTCCGCGACGATATGACCGAGGTGGAATATGGTGGAGGGGGGCACCGCACACGGCTAAGGAACGATCCGTAGATCAACTTGTGTGTCTATGGGGTGCCCCCCTGCCCCCGTATATAAAGGAGCAAGGGGGGAGGCCGGCCGGCCCCTTGGGGCGCGCCAAGGAGGAGGAATCCTCCTCCTAGTAGGAGTAGGACTCCTCCTTTCCCACTCCTACTAGGAGGGGGAAGGAAGGGGGAGAGGGGGAAGGAAAGGGGGGGCGCCGCCCCCCTCCTAGTTCAATTCGGACCAGAGGGGGGAGGGGGCGCGCGGCCCATGCTGGCCGCCCCTCTCTCCTTTCCCCTAAGGCCCATAAGGCCCAATACTCTCCCGGGGGGTTCCGGTAACCCCCCCGGCACTCCGGTTTTCTCCGAAATCACCCGGAACAATTCCGGTGTCCGAATATAGTCGTCCAATATATCGATCTTTATGTCTCGACCATTTCGAGACTCCTCGCCATGTCCGTGATCACATCTGGGACTCCGAACAAGCTTCGGTACATCAAAACTTATAAACTCATAATAAAACTGTCATCGTAACGTTAAGCGTGCGGACCCTACGGGTTCGAGAACTATGTTGACATGACCTAGAACTATTCTCGGTCAATAACCAATAGCCGGACCTGGATGCCCATATTGGTTCCTACATATTCTAAGAAGATCTTTATCGGTCAAACCGCATAACAACATACGTTGTTCCCTTTGTCATCGGTATGTTACTTGCCCGAGATTTGATCGTCGGTATCCAATACCTAGTTCAATCTCATTACCGGCAAGTCTCTTTACTCGTTCTGTAATGCATCATCCCGTAACCAACTCATTGATCACATTCCTTGCAAGGCTTATAATGATGTGCATTACCGAGAGGGCCCAGAGATACCTCTCCGACGATCGGAGTGACAAAACCTAATCTCGAAATACGCCAACTCAACATGTACCTTCGGAGACACCTGTAGTACTCCTTTATAATCACCCAGTTACGTTGTGACGTTTGGTAGTACCCAAAGTGTTCCTCCGGTAAACGGGAGTTGCATAAATCTCATAGTTACAGGAACATGTATAAGTCATGAAGAAAGCAATAGAAGTATACTAAACGATCAAGTGCTAGGCTAACGGAATGGGTCATGTCAATCATATCATTCTTCTAATGATGTGATCCCACTAATCAAATGACAACACATGTCTATGGTTAGGAAACATAACCATCTTTGATTAATGAGCTTGTCAAGTAGAGGCATACTAGTGACTATAGGTTTGTCTATGTATTCACACATGTATCATGTTTCCGGTTAATACAATTCTAGCATGAATAATAAACATTTATCATGATATGAGGAAATAAATAATAACTTTATTATTGCCTCTAGGGCATATTTCCTTCACGACTCCCCCCTGCTCCGGCGAGATCCCGCTCACCTAGGTTCGTGCGCTCGATCCGACGAACCCTAGATCGGTGAAGGTTGACCTCCGAAATCCTCTGTCATTTTTTTTCTAGTAATTTTGTTGCATTTTCATCGCATCATAACTCTGCACCCGTGGCTCCATTTTGGGCGTGTAGCATACCGAATTGTTTGCTTCGACGAGCACATCATTTCATCTCATTGCATCATTTTTATTTGAGCTCATCTTGATGCCCGAAATGCTGTTGGAAGTGGGATATGTGATGTTAGTTTCAGATTATTATCAGAACATGCACTTTTGTCATTTTTGCCATGATTGATCTGTGCATCCTATGAACTTGAGCCCTACATGTGTTTTGAACTATGCCATGCCTTCTTTACAGTGGTGCCATTCATGCATTTTTGTGACTCTTGTACTGAGTGCATTAAGCTTGTTAAGGAGGGTACTTGCTGTTACTATTTTGCTAGGCTGAATTTGTTATTTTGTGATGCTATGTAAACCTGCTGCTACAAGTAATTCCATGCATAATCTGGAGATGTTCACTAAGGATGATTTGTTATACATGTCATGCTCTATCCATTCATTGCCTTGGTTGCATTTCTAACCTGTTGTAGCTTGTTGTAATCTTGCTCCAAAATTGCTAAATAATGTTGCTGTCAGCCTGTTAACATTAAGTTCAATGTTGCCATGATTGTTGCTAGTGATCCATGCATCCTATGAACTTGCTCTTGCCATGCTTAGCTTCATAAACATGTTTTCTTACTGTTGGTTGACTTTTCATGCCATGCATTGCTCTGTGGTGAGTGGTTCAAGCTCACCAACATGCCTACTTATTGTTGTTCCTGCCATGTTTGAATCTGTCATATAATTTGCCATGTTTACCTGGGTGCCATCATATCTTCTGATCCTTTTTGGCTCATGGTCAGTAAGGGACTTCTGTTCTATGCAATTAGTAGGTTCATGCCATGCCTTTGTTTGCCATGATAAGTTCCTGTAACATGTTGTTTGATAGCTCTAAACATTGCAACCTGATGTTATTTCTGCCAAGTCTGTAAACTGTTATTATTTGCAATCTTGACATGTGTGTTTGAGCATGTTCTAGTGATTTCTGGAGATAGCTCAGTGTTCATGTTTTGTTATTCTTTACCTGTACTTCATGCCCATGCCTTTTGTTATTATGTTGGGGTGTTGTAGCTTATTGTTTTGATGCTTGCAATATACCTAGTTGCTGTTTTGGACAGCTTGTCCTTTAAACGTGTATAGAGTGTATGTGTTGAACCGTTGCTCCGTTTTGAGTGTGCTCTATATGAGACTTGCTTGTTTTTGCATGAAGTTTCATATTATCATGTTGCATCCATGTTTGAGAGTGTTTTCTTGATGTTTCTATGCATTTTGCATCAATGTCATGTTTAACTTGTTTTGCTCATATCTTCAGGCCGTAGCTCCGAACTAAATGAACTTCATATGTAACTTGACTAGATTTTCGTGTAGATCCTCTTGGTGCTCTTTAACTTGTAGTTTAACAACTTGAACATAAGGTTTATGCGGTTCTGGACCAATTTCTAAATTTGCATATGAGGACTTACCGGAAGTGTTATATGTTGTTTCCGGCCTCATTTAAACTTGCCTTGATGTGTTGTTCTTGTTGGCATCATCTCTTGCCATGAGTAGCCTCATCTAGCTTTGTCATGCATCATATGCTTGTTGTGCATCATGTCTTGTTCATGTGTGGTGTGTTTACTATGTTGTGTGCTTCTTCTCGATAGTTCCTGTTTCGTTGCGATCATGAGGATTCGTTCGTCTACGCTTGGTTCGTCTTCGTGGCGTCATATTCTTCATGGACTCGTTCTTCTTCCTAGCGAGATTTCAGGCAAGATGACCGTTACCCTAGATCTCACTACTATCATTGCTATGCTAGTTGCTTCGTTCTATCGCTATGCTGCGCTTCCTATAACTTGTTCTTCAAGCCTCCCCAAATTGCCATGAACCTCTAACCTTTGACACCCTTCCTAGCAAACCTTTGTTTGGCTATGTTACCGCTTTGCTCAGCCCCTCTTATAGCGTTGTTAGTTGCCAGTGAAGTTGAAGATTGCTCCATGGCGGACAGGGTTATGTTGGGATATCACAATATCTCTTATTTTATTAATGCATCTATATATTTGGTAAAGGGTGGAAGGCTCGGCCTTATGCCTGGTGTTTTGTTCCACTCTTGCTGCCCTAGTTTCTGTCATACTGGTGTTATGTTCCCGGATTTTGCGTTCCTTACGCGACCGGGTGATTTATGGGACCCCCTTGACAGTTCGCTTTGAATAAAACTCCTCCAGCAAGGCCCAACCTTTGTTTTACCATTTGCCTCACCTAGCCCTTTTTCCCTTGGGAGTCACGCTCTCGAGGGTCATCTTATTTTTAGCCCCCCCCTCCCCGAGCCAGTGCTCGTCGTGAGTGTTGGTCCAACTTGTCAGCCGCCGGTGGCCACCAGGGGCAACTCTGGGCTGGCCTACCGGAAGTTTGGACAATCCGGTGTGCCTTGAGAACGAGATATGTGCAGCTCCTATCAGGATTTGTCGGCACATCGGGCGGCTTTGCTGGTCTTGTTTTACCATTGTCGAAATGTCTTGTAAACCAGGATTCCGAGACTGATCGGGTCTTCCTGGGAGAAGGTATATCCTTCGTTGATCGCAAGAGCTTATCATGGGCTAAGTTGGGACACCCCTGCAGGGTATTATCTTTTGAAAGTCGTGCCCGCGGTTATGTGGCAGATGGGAATTTGTTAATGTCCGGTTGTAGATAACTTGACACCAAATTCGAATTAAAACGCATCAACCGCGTGTGTAGCCGTGATGGTCTCTTTTCGGCAGAGTCGGGGAAGTGAACACGGTTTTTGGGTTATGTTTGACGTAAGTATGAGTTCAGGAGCACTTCTTGATCATTGCTAGTTGAGGATCGTTCCTTTGCTTCTCTTCTCGCTCTTATTGGCGTATGTTAGCCACCATATATGCTTAGTCGCTGCTGCAACCTCACCACTTTACCCCTTCCTTACCCATTAAGCTTTGCTAGTCTTGATACCCATGGTAATGGGATTGCTGAGTCCTCGTGGCTCACAGATTACTACAACAACAGTTGCAGGTACAGGTTATGCAATGATCTTGACGCGAGAGCGATGTTTGCTTGGTTTGGAGTTCTTCTTCTGCTTCTTCTTCGATCAGGGGATAGGCTCCAGGTCGACAGCCTGGGCTAGCAGGGTGGATGTCGTTTGAGTTTCTGTTTGTGTTTCATCCGTAGCCGGATGGTGCTCTTATGTAAGATGATGTTGTATTCGTGTGACATTGTATGCCTTTTGTATGTATCCCCATCTATTATGTAATGTTGATGTAATGATATCCACCTTGCAAAAGCGTCTTCAAGATGCGCTTCTATCCTTGGTGGGACCTTCGAGTTCCCTTAGGATAGGGTCGCATCTTGGGTGTGACAATAACCATGGGCTAATATTTACTGTAGTGACACTAGGCCTCCTACTGGCCGTAGAAATAGTGGGCCTTCTACGGGCCGTAGAAACAATGGGCCTCCTACGGCCCGTAGAAACAATGGGCCTACTGTGGGCCGTATTATCAATGGGCCTTATACGGGCCGTCTGATCGATTGGCCAAACATGGGCCAAACAGACCGCATTATGGCTGTAAACGGGCTAGAATTGGAATCGTCCGTTCATGTGCCGACTATAACGGGCCATCGTTAATAGGCCGTATTTGATGACGCTATGAAAATGGCCCAACGTATTAACGGACCACAAACGGGCCCACTGTAACTACGGGCTGAATTTGGCCCACAAGCAGAAAATGACAGTAACGGCCCGTAAGTAAAGGAATGCTGGAAATGAGCCCAAGAATAAATGGGCTCTGAGAAGGTCGAAAGATAACATGGGCTGGAAACGGCCCAACGGAATAACGGGCCATTAATGGGTATAAAGTGATACACCGTTCATTACGGGCCAGTTTCACCACGGGCCGTTAATGGGTGTAAAGTGATACACTGTTCATTACGGGCCAGTTTCACCACGGGCCGTTAATAGGCCAAGAGTTACATAGGGCCTCATATGGGCCGAAAGACATCATGGGCCATACATGCGCCAGAAGTGAAAACGGGCTGGAATCATATTGGATGGCCCAGATGACGCTATTGGGCCTAATTCGGATAGGGCGTAACGGGCCTTGGGTTAGCGGGCTATAAATGGGCTATATGCGAACAAGTTGTTAACAGGCTTTCCATGGGCCGGCCCGCCACCTTTTGACCAAGTCAAATGGGCCGGCCTTTTCACAGGAATGGGCCTCTGTTGGGCCGTGCCACGTGTCGATGTATTATAGGCGCCTTCCGTCCAATGAGTGGATGACATATGTCCCAACGATGAGCCGACATGTGTTTGCTCCAGCCAATGATGATTTTACACATGGAAAATCCCCATTGGCCGGGGCTGTTAACGGGTTATCGGATCCAAAACCCGACCCAATAGCTTAACGGCGTTCCGTTACGGTGGATGCCACGTGTCGGTCACCCTTGACGAAAGCACTTCTGTGACGCGCGATTTATCGTCATGGAAGTGGACACTTCCGTGATGATAATTTTGGTAATGTCATGGAACACTTCTACGACAGCACAGGTATGACTATCTTGATTCTGTCATAAAATAGTCATGGATGTACATGCATGACAAAAAATGCGACCTACTGTGACAAACACGTATCATCACGGAAGTGTATTTTTTTTGTAGTGATGCATCATTTCCTCCACTCCTGTTTACTTTGGTGTTTGCAACAACTGCCAGTTCCAAATTGTAGTTGTAAAAACATGTTCCTTATTCATACCGTCCACATTAATCAGAACAGATCCATTTATTTTCTTTAGCCATGTATGTATGTGTGTGTTCTAGATCTATAATCCGGTGGTGTGGAGAAGCTGCCCACACCTACATCATCTCATTTCCTGCTTTGTCTTAACTAATTTTGTTGATGATACGACAATGCTATATTATGTTAATGTTATATTAAATTATATATCTAAATTTGCCAATATAAAATGGGACGAAATTGTCAGAACACTGACCATCGTTGCTTATATATTTGTCAAACATGCTATCTGTCTCCTTGTTTCTCTTTCAGAGTCATATCTCTTATGCCTGGTAGAACTTTAGGGTAGATAGTGAGCCAAACCATCTTGAAGAGAGCGAGATGACCCCAAGGTCATGTCTTGATGAAGACAATGAGTTCAAGCTACTCACCAGCAGTTGTGAGACAACCTCGGTGAAGTTGCTGCCTCAATCAGTTCGACTTCTCCAGTCTCAACTTAAAGTGGAAAGACTTGGTTCAGCTCAGGTCCGACTTGATGTCAATTCTCTAACGAAGATCTCAGAGGACAGTCGTGCGTGCTTTCTTGCTACGCAGCTAGAGTTTGAGGATCTATCATTGAGACAACTGAGGTCTCATCAGCTTGTTCTGCTACTTGTGGTGCACCTCTGGGGCAGGGCTAATGTCTTTTGAACTATTTTGAAGTGCTGTCGGTTTTGTATATTCTTTTGTCGGCGCATTCTTATGCATTGGTGGCGACCTTTGATGCCCAGTGTATGTAATCTGTGGTCTGGTTACGCTTTATTATCACTGATGGTGAACTTTGATGCCCAGTGGATGTAATATGTCGTAATTTCTTTATTGTAGAGTCTAGGTTTATTCCTAGTCGGTATGTTATAATTTAGGCTCTTCAATGCAGATCAACGTTGTCGGTCTGTCAGGCCGGCCCGTAACTCGCTATATATGGGCCAAAACATGGGCATATAATCATCTTGGGCCATTTGGAGGCCTAAACATAAAGTAGTTTTCCGCCTTTAACAGGTCGACTAAAATCCGGGTCTATTGGGCCAGAAAATACCATGGACTTTTAATAGGCTGAAAACTAGATTGGGCTAGAGTTGAGCCAAAAAATTCACGGGCCAACACTGGCTGAAACATACGTAGGCCCATGTTTGGCCCAATAACATACAAGCCATTAACAGGACAAAATTTATCTCGGGCCTTGTTTGGCCGAATAAAATTATGGGTCGTAAGCAGACCAGATTCAACGCGGGTCGTAATTAGGCCCAACTATGTCACGGGCCATTAACAGGCTGATAGGCACATTGGGCTGAAATTTATCCACAAAGACTACGGGCCGTTAAGAGGTCGAAAGTCACTTCGGACAAGAAATAGCCTAGTTGCAGCACGGGATGTTAAAGGGCCTAAAGTGAAACCGGTCCGACAATAGTCCAGCCAAGGGCCGCTAACAGGCTGAAACAATTATGGGGCCAAACTGTTAAACGAGACTTTATTAGGCCAAAATACAAACCCAACTTAAAATGGACCCAAAAGCAGTGACCAGTTAACGGGCCTAATCTAATATGGGTTGTAATTAGCCCAAAACACGACAGGATGTGAACGGGCCAGATCTGATATGGGCCATAATTTAACCTAAAACATGGTAGACTGTTAACGGACTAGCCCACTAGTGTGTGACAAAATATTGTGGGCCTTTGGTCGGGCTGGTCTTTTACCTTAAATGGGCCATTGTTGGGCCGTGCCACATGTCGACGTATCATAGGCGCGTTCTGTCCATTGTATGGATGACATCTGTCCCAAGGTTGAGCTGACATGTGGATCCTCCGCGAATGAGAAATTTACACATGGAAAATTGCCATTGGCCTGAGCTGTTAGCAGGCTATCGGATCCAAAATCGGACCCAATAGCTTAATGGCGACCCGTTATGGTGGATGCCACGTGTCGGTTACCCTTGACGAAAACACTTCCATGACGCGGCATTTAATCATCATGGAAGTTGACACTTCTGTGATGATAATTTCAGTATTGTCATGGAATACTTCTACGACAGCATAGGTATGACTATCTTGATTCTGTCATAATCATCATAGATATATATGCATGATAGAAAATGTGACCTACTGTGGCAAAGACGTACCATCACGGAAGTGTTTTTTTGTCGTGTATTATCGACAAATAATATATAGGTGGAAATGTTTCTGGAGATGTTAAATTAATAATAAAAGGGTCTAACAATAGTTATGAGTTTTATATTTAATTACATATCAATCGGTCTTAAAAGGCCAAGAGGTGGAAGGAGAATTGGGCCACAAGGGCCCAGTAGTGGTGGCGCCCCTTCTCCCCCATGGAAATGGGAGAGGGAGGCCGAATTGTAGGGGGGGCTCCTTTTGGCCGGATAAGGAGGGAGACTTTCCCTCCCCATGTAGCTCCCCCTCCTTCCCCTTCAATGTATATATACTAGAGGCTTTTGAACCTTTTCTACACACAAGTTTTGGAGCCTCCTTTAGCTCTCTAGTTATAGTTCTAGTTGGTCCTAGTTGATAAATCAGAGTTACACCTAGATCCTCTAATCCTCATAATTAGAAGCCCACCCTGGTCAAGTTTGCTTCATACATATCAAACTCTGATTCCATATTGTGTTTATTTTTGTCTCGGCTCTATGCCTCATATGTGCCTGTAGGTGTTATATCCTACTTGTTCGACAACTAAATCACGATTCCTAAATTTTACATGTATTATGGACAATATGCATGTCACCCTCTTCTTTCATCTTAATTTGAATGACTACACAGAGATCTTTTGTATCCCATTATAAGATGTGCTTCCACTAGGTAGAAGTTACGTTGAGATTGCATAAAAATGATGCATCCAATTTTCATGATTCATTTGTATCTTTATAATGCAAATGAACTTCATACACACGATAGTTATGCTTCTTCAACGTGTATTGTTTGCTTCATGTACTTCACACTTATGTTTCCACATTAATTGTGTTCATTTGGCTTCATTTCCATGCTTCATATTGTTTCATAGGTGTCACATTTGTTCAACTGAAACTACTCATGATTTCAAATTTCTGTTTGGCTAACTTGAGAGGAAGATCAGGCTTTACCGTAGACTGTGGGCATGTCATGATCATCGATGCTGGGCATAGCGTGCGATGTGAGATCAAGCATCTGAGTGCCCAATGTTCTGTCGTCATTTTGCAAGCAAAGTAGCAAGACACACAATGGGTTGTCAAAAGTCAAGGGTATCATCCCCTCGATGGTGTCGGCCTCCTTGCTACTCTGGCCAGACTCCTGTGCCTCACGATATCGATACCCACATATTTGTGAAATGAAAGAAAGTCATCGAGGTTTGCTCAGATGCGGTGGATGGAGCATAGCAGGGAGGGTCTTGGATGGAATTTTAGCACCGGTGCAATGTAGTAGGCGGGTTGTGTACATGCTATGTACAGAGCAATTAATCACTAGTAAGCCAAAAATCTGCAATCATAACACATGGAATCATACCTGAAAAATGAGGAACAACATATGACAACACCTGGAGAGAAACTGGACTGTGGAGTATGAAGCATAGTTTGTATTGTTGGAAGCATGATTTTTATATGATGAAAGCAAATTGAGAACCTTTGTATTTCTGGGAATCAGATCCCTAATATGCTTGAAGCATGTGTTATGTGTAGTCATGATAATGTTATCTTTTGTAGAAAGGAGGTTTTATTTGGGTAAAGCAATCCTCTAGTCGCTTGATTTTTTCCCTTTAGGTAGGAAACTAAATATCTATTCACCGTAGCAAGTTTAATTAGTGTGGAAGCAAATTCTTTGATAAACGGAAGCAAGGTTAATTCTGCATTGCATGGGGAAAATGCCTACGATGTCAAATCTACACGAAACTCGTGGAAGAAAAACTTAAATAATATGGAAGCATAATGGGATCAAGATTTGTTTCATAAGGAAGCAAATAGTCTGACATAAAAACCCAGAATTGAGACTCGCGTTTTTTTATGGGAGTAGTTATGGCCCGATTTATGGAAGTTAGGAAACAAGGAAGCAACGCTTATGGAAGCAATTATAGAGCATCAACAAATTAGCAATCGGAAGCGCCTAAATCTCCCGCGTGACTTGATTACTAAATCAGACATTCGTGTTGCTTCTGATCTGACAGCCATTGACTGGTCTGATAGTAGCAAACTATCCAGATGCTTAGCGGTGCCCTTTCATTAAAGTCATTAAGCCGGGCATAAAGGTACAAGTAAAAAAAATTGTGTTTTGTGATTTCTAATTTTTTTTACTGACAATCAAAGAAAGAAAGAAAAAGAATAAATAACTACATAGTGATAAAAGCAAACAAGCATACACAAAAATATTCACCCTACGTTATTGCTCCCCGGCAACGGCGCCCGAAAAGAGCTTGATAATCCTCAAGTGCAAGGAATTGTCGTAGCACTTTCCAACAATTCAATCTTTGTTTAGATTTTTTTACACAGATTTTTAAAAAATTGCTATTTTTTTAAAATACAAATTTAGAAATTTCTGCGTTTCCAAGTATTGCTCGAAAATTAAAAAAATGTTCCCGTTTTCAAATTTTGTGGATAGATCCAAAAAATGTTCGTGCTTTCAACTTTGTTTGGGGTTTCCACAAATGTTTCTGTTTTAAAAAGTGTTAATGTTTTCAATTTTTGCTCAAAATTTTGATATTTCCCCTTTTCACAAATTGTTCAAAGATTTAAAAAATTCCCATGCTTATTTTTCTTCGTCTTTTCAAATTTAGTTCAAAACTTCAACAACAATGTTCCCGTGTTGCGAAATGGTTCAAAAATTAATAAATGGTTATTCTCAAAAAATCAAGGTTTTTGGAAACTATTTGTAATTTCAAAGAAATATTCACAATTTTGAAAAAGGTTCGTGGTTCAAAAAATATTCACTTTTTTCAAAAAGGAAATTTCTTTTGAAGTTTCTAAAAGTGTCTTAGATCTGTCATTGCTGATAGTTCCTAATGATGCATGCCACCTATATGTCACTAAATCTCATCAGTTTATAGGACCTCTCACGTCGACGGGTAGCCATGTAATGCACAAGTGCTGTGCGCTAGGTACAATTGGGCCGGCCCAACTAGCAAGACTCCTTTTTCCGTTTTGAAAAGATTCTAGAACCTTCCCACACTTTTTTTTGTGTGTGTGTTTTCTTTATAGTTTTTTCGTTTATTTTCATGCTTGTTATCTCTTTTCTCTTTTCATTTTAATTTTGTATTGTCTTTTCCCTTTTTAGTTTCAGTTTCATTAGTAACTTTGTACTAAACAATCATTAATTAATATGGATATGAGATAGTAATACCTTTTCAATTTGGTGAACATAATTTGATTTTGAATATTTTCGAAATCATGAATATTCTTTAACTTCTCAAATTCATGGATGTCTTTTAATTTTGTGAATATTTTCTATTCTCATTTTTTTAGATTCAGCTGACATATTTTGAATTCACAAACATTTTATTTGGAGTCCTGATATTTTTAAATATTGTGAAAGTTTTTGTAGAATTGTGAAAATTATTTTAATTCATAGTTTCATTGAAATCGTGATCATTCCCTTCTTCATGAAAGTTTTTTCATAATGTGGACATGTTTTTGAATTCGTGATTTTTTTATTCCACAGTCAATTTTCCAAATTTTGAATATTTTTTAGATTGAGAATGTCATTTTAAATTACGAACACCTTTTAAAAATCCTTAACATTTTTCAATTTTGGAAACATTTTTTCAAATTGTGACCATTTTATGAATTCACAAACATTTTTTCCCGAATTGTGAATATTGTTTGAATTAGTGAATACTTTTTTTGAATATTTTCTAAATTTTTGAGAATTTTTAGAATTAGTTAAAAAATAATTTTTTATTTTCCAAATTGCAAATATTTTTTGAATACAAGAACATTTATTAAAATCATGGATATTTTTCAAATACATGAACATTTTTCAATTTCATAAACTTTTAGTAATTCACAATTATTTTTCAAATATTTTTTATTTTAAATTTTTGAAAAACATTTATATTCATAAAGACCCTTTAAAGTTCATAAAAAAGCATTTTTATTGGAAAACGAACAAAAAAATAATAAGTTGGCTGAAAAACCCTTGAAAAAGACGAACACAAGATATACATACATAGTTCAAAGAGACGGCTAAGTCCTATATGTGGGCCGGCCCATAGGATCACCATGGGGGGCTCCGGGTGCGCGTTTGTGCGGCACCCAACGCTCTACGAACCTAAGCACACAGATCCTAATCAACCTGTAGGTCGTTGGATAGTGACCTACCGTGTACCCCCCACACGTGCTCACTCTCTTTCAGGCCGACCTAGTTTCTCGTTTCATTCCACACAGGGGAGTAGAATGAGGCATGCATAGTATGACAGGTTGGTTATTTCCAAAACCTTACCTTACTTGTTTTTTCCTTTTCTGTGTTTTTCTTCTTCTATTTGCATGATTTTTTGAATCACGAAAACAATTTCTTAATTTGACAACTTTTTCAAAATATGGGAACAATTTTGGGAAATTAGGAACATTTTTTAAGCTAAAACCACAAGAAAAATTATGAAATGGAGGGAGTACTTTTTTCATACACATTGTACATTTTTATATATTGAAGGAATATTTTTGTACATGTTTAACTTTTTAAAACTAGTAAGCTTGCACGTGCAACGCACATCAAACTTTGACCAAATAAGAATGACACCAAAGAAGACAAATAAAAGAATGAGAAAGTCTAGTTTTAGTCGTTTAACTAATTGACAAGTGCAGATTTCATACCTCAACTTAAAAACAAAACAACTTGCAACTTGAACTTTTCAAACCAAAGAAGTTTCGTCCCTCGACTCAGCTGAAGCTGACTCGGCATGGTTTCAACCAGGTCATGTCCATGTAGCAATGTTTCCCTTTTCATTTGAATCTATCTTTACTGTGGACATTTTGTCGGACATTTGCAATGCAATGTGTACACGAAGCACTTGACGTCGTCGTCCCAAAAGCCATGCGCCACCGCCATCATTAGCCCTGTCAGCTACCATGCCAAAACTTTGTGACTCATAATATGGAGAGAAATAATTAAATGTCGTCCCATTAGATGACTATAAAAAGCTTAATTCCGTCCCTACAAGAGCACAAGTCACTTGCCAGTGCACAAAAGTTATAGACCATCAGTAGTTCTATTGCTATCATACGTTGAACATTTGTAATGTCATATTCCTGCAGGTAAGTTGATAGGGTTTTCATAAGTTTAGCCTCTTCTTTTGGCCATACACCAGGTTGCTGAGTTTTGCCCTCCGAGACAACATCGACAAGGAGCTTATAATTGTTGAGGTTACTAATTCTTAGCAATCTGATGCAACGTAACCTTTTTCGAGAATAACACAACTATGCCTATCAACCAATCAAAGTTATATATCGTAGCATATCAATCACAATGCATGACGATTGTATGTCCTGATACACTGAATCTTTTAAATGCACTTCCAGAATATACATACTCCCACCAGTCCAAATTAGTACAAAGTTGAACTAAATATGCGTCAATTAATTTGTATAGGAGGGAGTAGTAAAATTCGTGTTGCATATAGCACATTCCGCTATATATGGCTCATTTCTGCATGCTCCCCTATTGTTTTTACTAAAAGAAGGCAAAGGGACCATTGAATAGAAATACATATCTTGAAACTATATTCTCATAGATGGCAATATGTTCATGAAACATAACACAATTAATTTTTTGTTTATAGCGACAGATTGATTTTTTTATGCATAACAATTTCGAAATTTACCTAAGACTCATTTCTTTTCATATATGGATAAAAAATGCAACAGATTTTGGATTCTCATGTTACTTCATATTGAAATGATAGAGGACACTCAAAATAGCCGTTTCAGTAGAACTTCAAGGAAGCCTAAAAATGGAGACAGAACAGAAACCTAAAATACATGGTCACTTGGAAATCCTTGAAAAAGAGTTGGCCCTCTTACAAAAGAGAATTTTCCTAACAGAATTCCAAAAACTATAGGTTCCTTCGATACTTGAATTGTTGCCTATGTTACCTGCACATAGGAGAAGTTTAGATACTGATACAACACAAATATATGGCATGAGATGGAAACAATTCTCTTACTTGCTGCTGACCACCACTGATAAGTATTTCTGTATCTACTTGTCCAGTAGCACCTGGCACCTTGCCAAAGCATAGATAAATATCAAATATGCTTGGGGAACACATTTCAATATTAATGGCTGAAACAATAGCATCAGAGTTTGAAAAAAAAACACAAAATGACATTGGTGTAGAAGTTTACTTCTAGAAGAAATATTGCAAGTGCAGCACGGTTAGAAGCTGATTGTCTAGTTCAAAAATATAGGAACTTGGAAGTACAGAAGATAGGAAGTTTGCTGCAAGAGAAACAAAATGTCTGAATGAGCTCAACCATAACTCTGTGAAAGACATTCAGATTCCGGTGCCAGTTAACTCAATCAAAAAGACATATCAGAGGCTGGCCTAAACTATAGGCAGTTGGGTTCCCTTTTTCTTAAACAGTGCATCCGCAGATAGCAATTGTCTGAAACCTTATGAAAGCTCATCCATTTATTTATTTACACTACCAAGTACTCAGGTCTGTGCAAACAAGAACTCGGTCCATAATATCCACATCCATGAATTTTGTATAACATTTTTTATATAATTATATGTTAGTTTCTTTCTAGTAAAACTATCGAGTTTCAGTTCAGAATACTAAACTTTGGATGTCCTGTGTTTTGCATTTCAGAAACAGGTAATTAGAAACGATTACATTTTATATGCAAGCCCATAGGGATTTCACAAGATCAAGACTCTTCTTTTGGTCATACACAACAACACAGCTACACCATACATGAACCAATCAGATTTGTAAACCGTGGCGTATCATTGGCAATGGAGGAAAAAAACATAGTGGGAGATTAATGATTGCTCAAAGGAGAGAAATTCAGTGTCCTCATCGAGGCGCTTGCTGTTGATTGAAATTCAGTTCAGTTATCCTATTTCACATCCGTAGAATATGTGTAGGGAAACTAATAATAATCAGACATGTACTGTACAGAATACTTTAGTACTCGATGTGAATCCTAGTCCATGCCAAGAGGAAAAAAAATAGAAGAGGCTCTGCAATATTGGAATAAATTCAGAAAAGGACATATTGCCTTAGAGTAAAGTAAGAAGAGGCGACAGAACAAGATTTCTGATAATGTCCAACCTAAATAAGAAACCTAAAGTTCTCCTTTAACGATCCACAGTAAAAATAAAATAAGAAACTGAAAATTCTACTCTTCCATATGTAACTTTCAATTACCATAATGGAAAGAATATCCTCTCGCCTTCACCATAAGCCATAAATCAAATTGTCTATTTAGATACAATAAAAATCATAACTTAAACAGAGCCAACTTTCAGAAATAAGGACCTGATAGCATGTCCAATTTGGTCCAACTGACCATGAATCATGGCTGCGAGCATCAATCGACTGAATCTCATAACTATGACAAACATGTAGTGGGATTCGTGAAGAATTACCTATGTATTTAGTTAGGGAAGGGAGACATAGTCTCATATGGTTAGCACAAAAGCCACAACAGTGTTGATGTTCTCCACCATGGCTCCGTTCTGTTCCTCACACGTACATCGCTAGCAGCATGGACGGTGATCGCCACAACACCTACTATGACTGGCATTAGAGAATACTTTGCAGAACAAACAGTAAAACAAATAAATGAGCCACGAGTGTACATGCATCTTCTCTTGAATGCAGATTAGCGTCTGCCCGCCCGCAGAAGCTGCTGTTGCTGCTGCAGATTGGCGTCCGCCTGCAGATTAGCGAGACCGGCGACAAGCTCGCCGGCGAGGGCACAGCAGCGAGGGAGACCCGGGGTGGGGGGGGGTGCGGGCGACGGTGCCGTGGAGTGTGCCAGGTCCGAGCGAGAGGGCGAGGAGCCACGCCGAGAACACGCTGGCGAGGGCGTCGGGAAGGCGGCAAGGAGGCCGAGAGAGAGGGCATCAGTGAGAAGTGGTGGCCAGTTCGGGAGAGGAAACTGCGAAGGGCGAGGCAACCCCAGGCGACTCAGGCAACGAAGGGCGAGGCGGCCCACGGCGACCTGTGGCGAAGGGCACGGCGGGTGGCGAACAGCGGCGGCTAACGGCCGCGGGAGGAAACGGCGGGGCGGCGAAGAGCTCACGGGAGGAACCGCCCATGCTGTAGCGTTCATTGGGAGGAGGGGCAGTAGGTCGTGCCTCGTGCGGGCGTGCGTTGTCGCCAGATTTTTTTTTGAACGGTTGGGCAGGGTTAGCGATCGATGGGTTAGTGGCTTGATGCTTGGTTTGTAGCGTTAAACACCGGATTAAGGGCCATTAGATCTTGTTGATGGATGGGTCCGATTGTTTGGTTCTCCGCCCTCACATCTTTTATAGGGGTAGTAGATAGATTAATGGTTACCATTTTTTTGAAATATAGGTTTTTGATGTCTACTTTTTTCATACACATATGTACATTTTTTGTATAAATAAAAAAAACATTTTTATACGCATTTATTTTATTTGAAATACATGATTAAAATTTTTCTATAATAACACATAGCTGTTTATTGAAACGCTTGAACATTTTATATTTACATAAGGTTCATATTTATATACATAAGTAACATTTTTTTTATACAAGTTAACATTTTTACTCACATGATTGTTTTTAAAATATACTCCCTCTCCATAATATAAAAGCTTTTTCCAAATGCTTAATTAAAAAAAATTCAAAAACTTGTTCAACATTTTTTAATATTCTTGATTAATATTTTTTAGATACATTATCAAATTGTTTCATACGCATTTTTTGTATACTTTTTCGCATACGTGGTAAACACTTTTCTATACACATTTAACATTTTTTCAAAAGCTTGATCAGCATTTTCAAAAGGTTTATGTAGAGTGATTTTTGTAATATATTTGTTTAGAATATTTAAAAGTATAAACAAAAGTAAAAAAAGGAAAGCAGAAAACGAAAACAGAAACTATAGAAAAAAAAGCAAAACAAAAGACGTGACACTTGTTCCCGTGCACCTAGGCCGGCCCAACTCGCGCACCCTTCAGCGATGGTCGTTCCTACCATCCTGCTGAACACGAGATATAGGGGTGCCCAGGCCTTAGCCTCTTAGGCCTTGTACAATGCAGGTGCTTATACGGGTGCTTGAGTAAAAGAACCTGTTTTTCTACATTGGTTTGCGCTAGTGCTCCGGAACGGAAGGGGAAGCAAACTTTTGCTTCTGGTGCGAGCCGGTGCTTGCAAAAATAACCGCCCCTTTCAATTCATGGTGCTTCAGCCTAGTGCCCCACTCTTCTTCCAGCACAGCTGAACAAATGTTGAGAAATCATTGGTCTTGGCTTGCTAGAAGAGGATGATAGCACGGGGGGGGGGGGGGGGAAGGAAAAGGAAGGAGGAAATATTATCTGAAGAACAGCTCCATCACCCATGTATGCCCGCCTACGGAAGCACCTCTGGGCCCAAATTGCTTTCCTCATGCACGCTCAAACAATCGACCAGTCTAACCATGGCATGTAGGGGGATTCTTCGAATGTGTCCTCAAGCTACTCAATCTCGTTTCCATGGCGGTCGAGCCAACCACGGTGGGCTAGATACGTATCGTCGACGCAATTGCCATTGGCGAAGTAGGCGCCGAGCAGCTCGAGAAAGAATGCGTGTCGTGGGATCACTGGGTAAGGGGGCACCACCTGAAGGAAATATGCCCTAGAGGCAATAATAAAGTTGTTATTTTATATTTCCTTATTCATGATAAATGTTTATTATTCATGCTAGAATTGTACTAACCGGAAACTTGATACATGTGTGAATACATAGACAAAACAATGTGTCCCTAGTGTGCCTCTACTAGACTAGCTCATTGATCAAAGATGGTTAAGTTTCCTAGCCATGGACATGAGTTGTCATTTGATAACGGGATCACATCATTAGTAGAATGATGTGATGGACAAGACCCATCCGTTAGCTTAGCATAATGATCGTTCAGTTTTATTTCTACTGCTTTCTTCGTGTCAAATATATATTCCTCCAACTATGAGATTATGCAACTCCCGGACACCGGAGGAATGCCTTGTGTGCTATCAAACATCACAACATAACTGGGTGATTATAAAGATGCTCTACAGGTATCTCCAAAGGTGTTTGTTGGGTTGGCATAGATCGAGATTAGGATTTGTCACTCCGAGTATCGGAGAGGTATCTCTAGGCCCTCTCGGTAATGCACATCATATGAAGCTGAAAGTGCTAGTTATCGACTAGATGGGTGGTGAATAGGCGATTTTTTATGAAAGTCTTCAAAACATGGTGGCTTTGAAGACAAACAAGTAACTGAACCTAAATAGTAAGCAGCGGAATGAAAACTACACTAGGTAAGCATAAGTCTAATATACAACATAATGAAAGAATGAAGACTAATTGCAACTAGGTAGACAGGATAAGAAAGGTAGATAGTACGAAGCTAAACAGATAATAGTCTTCACAGTGTGAAGTCAAACAGATTAGACAAGTAAGCAATGACTTCACGAAGACAACTGTAAAGTAAGGAGAGTAGAGAATAGAACCAGTAGCTTGACGAAGATAAGGATTTGGTAGACCAGTTCCAGTTGCTGTGACAACTGTACGTCTAGTTAGGGAGGCTGAGATTTAACTCAGAAGACCGTGTCTTCACCTTATTCCCCTTGAGCTAAGGACACCCAGTCCTTGCCCAATCACTCTGGTAAGTCTTCAAGGTAGACTTCCAAACCTTCACAGACTTCGTTCACCTGCAATCCACAATGACTCTTGGATGCTTAGAACGCGACGCATAACCGGCTGGAGGATTCATAGTCCTCAAGTGTAATAAGTCTTTAGATCACGCGGATAGAAAGACTTCAGTGATGCCTAACACTCTTTGGCTCTGGGTGTCTTAGGCTTTGTCCTCGCAAGGATTTCTCTCTCAAATGCTTCGGAGGTGGGTTGCTCTCAAATGATAAAAGCCATGCACTAACTCTGAGCAGCCACCAATTTATGGTGTAGGGGGTGGGCTATTTATAGCCAAGAGGCAACCCGACCCGATTTGTCCAAAATGACCCTGGGTCACTAAGGAATTAACACGTGTCCAACGGTCAGATTTCAAACACACGCGGCAGCTTGGCTTGGGCTACAAGCAAAGCTGACTCATCCAGCTCTGGATATGATTTTCTCTCATTGTCTTCGCTCGAAGACATAGGATTTAGTTGAGCACCACTTCAGCCACTCTGAGTTTGTTCACTTGGACCCCATTTAACAGTACGGTGGTTCCTATGACTCAATAAGAAGAAAAGGAAACTACAAAACAACTATGTCTTTGCACTCCATAGTCTTCAAGTGAATAGCTTCACGTGTCATAATCTTTGTCGTGAATGTCTTCACGAACCACCATTGTCTTCAATGTCTTCACACATTTTTAGGGGTCATCTCTGGTAGGTAAACCGAATCAATGAGGGACACTACCTGTGTTATCCTGCAATTCTCACAAACACATTAGTCCCTCAACCATGTCTGTCATCAATACTCCAAAACCAACTAGGGGTGGCACTAGATGCACTTACAATCTCCCCCTTTTTGGTGATTGATGACAAACTGTTTGAAGTTTTCAACGGGGATAAAAGTATGTGAAAGTTCAGTGTTGTGAGTATTGTCTTCATACATATGACGAGGCTCCCCCTGAAGATGTGCATATAAATAGTTTGCTTTTGAATGCAAATGCAAATGGTAGGTTTTGCTTTTTGGAGGCCATCTTCAAAGTGTGAAGACAATGCATCATGCATATAAGAAGATAATGAAGATAATGATATGCATAATGGAAAATGGACGTCTGCAGAATGACTTCATGCGGAATTTATCATCGCATTACAAAGTGGCAGCAAAAGTAGCAGACAACCATCAAGTTTAAGTGTAACAACTCAAAAGCCAAATGTTTCAGAACGAGAGTTGTAAGAACTTAGCAAAAAAATTAAGCAACTACCCATATGGACCCGCTTGAAGACTATGAACTCATATGTTTCTCCCCCTTTTGTCAGTAATGACCAAAAAGGTTTGAAGACATAGAGTATCTACTCGTTCCTAGTTGGAGATGATGTTGGAGCAGCAGGTTCGACGGTGGAGTTAGGTGGTGCAGACGGGCCTTGTGCATCATCATCATGCTGAGTAGTGAGACCAGGCGAAGTGGCATCATCTTCTTCATCGACGACTCTCGCAACAACAGTTGTAGCCGAGGACGAGTACTCAGAATCTTCAACGAAGGGTGTGCGACACCAACTTGCATTTTGAGGAGGCCTAGAGTCAAACTTGAAGTTTTCAGTGAATCCATCCGCGTGAAGTTCATCTTCAGCGCATAGCAAGGTGAGAATCTTCCAGGAACGGTGAGAAACTTCATGAGCAACAAACGAGTTCTTGGTGGCTTAGTTGCGAATGCGATTGACATCCACCAAGATACTCTTCATCCGACGCTTTAGCCAATCATGATGTTTGTCCTGCTTTTGATGTAAAGCCACCAGAAGTTCACGGTCATTGAGAACATGAGGACGCTTCTGAGGCCTTTGTGCAATGGTGCTTGCAGTGGCTTCAGTGTTTGCACGATGCGGTAGGTGCAGGTTTCCAGCCAAGGGATAGGCATGAGGTGCAGCATTGGGCACATGAACACCATCAATGGGCTATGTGAAGCTTTGGAACTCAGAATTCTGAAGATGGAGGGGCTCCTTTGCAGGCTCAGGGTAGATGGCTTCAACTAACATATCAACATCAGGCAAGAAGACAATGTGATTGCGAGCTGATGGCCGATAGTCAACAGTTGAATGAAGCTTAATCAAGCGCATCACCTATAGAGCATAGAACTTCAGACCAAACAGATCAATCCCGAAAGCAGCAAGTTGTCTGATGAAGAAATCCTGAGTGTTGAATCTTATGACATTGACGATATAGAACACAAAAGTCTTCATGGAGCCTTCAAGTTTGGCTTTAGATGAGTGACCTTTGATGGGCCAGAGAGTATGCCTCAGAATGTGATAAACTATGCGTGGCAGATACTCGAGGTCCTTAACAAAGAATTTCTTTGGATATTCAGCGTCTTGAGGCAAAGGCTTCATCATGCTTAGCATTTGGCTCATGTTTGGCTCAGGCTTCTGAAATATGCTCTGCAGTTCATTCTGATAAAGCGAACAACCAGGTTCATATATCTCACCTGGAGTGGGTAGGGAAGTCAGCTCGATGATATCCTGAGCTTTGGCTTCGTGATGCAGACCACCTGTCATCCACTCAAGGATCCAAGTCTTCGGATCCCTGTTGTAGCCTCGAATGTGTAAGGTGGCATAGAACTGTAGGAGAAGCTCTTCATTCCAGTGCTCTTTATCAGTGACAAATGCCAGAAGACCAACATCCCTGAAGCAGCCAATGGTTTCTTCCAGACATGGCAGCCCAGCCATAGCATCACAATCCAGACGCCTGTGTGGGAAAATCCTGTCTTGATTGTACAGAATGCAAGAGTAATAGCTTCATTGTTGGTGGCTCCAAAATCTGTCAGATGAGATTCTTGCCTTCTTGTAAGGGTTCTTGGCACTGTCAAAGAATGTATTGTCTTCTCTGAAACTAAGCATACTGAATGAGTCTTGTGTGGTTACAGCACTAGGAAGCCTTGGCAGACGCGGCTTTGGCTTCTGGACTTGAGGCCTTCGCTCCACATGATAGTCATATTGTGGTCCTGGAGCGGTTGGAGGAATCATAATTGGCCAGCGAACAGTGACCAGCTGATTGTCACGATCTAAAGCCAATTCCATTGTGTGAGGTTGTGGTGGAGGAACAGCACCATCAGTGATGACTAGCGTCACAGTAGCTTCAGCATTCACATTGGCTTCAGGATCCACATTTTGTCAGCCATGACATGGTCATTGGCTTCAGTAGCAGTGTTGGTGTCAGCCTCATTGTTTTCAACCTCCATTTGGTCAACGACTGGAGGGTCAGGCACGATCACATTCTCTTCAAGAATGTCTTGATCAACAATAGGGGGTGTGGCTTCTTTTTCTTCTTCTCTTCTCTCTTCATCGACTGATGCAGCCGGAATGTCTTCAGTAGCATTAGCTTCAGACGCTTGATCAGTCACAGAGACTTGACGTGCCACTGAGCTGGATTGTTGTGGACCTTCTTCTGGAATGATGGACATGGAGACGGATGGATTGAGACCTTTGCGAAGCCTGTGAAACGCTGGCGACGCCTTTGGAGATGGAGTGGTCTCCATGTAATAGTCATCATCAAGTACCGGATAAGTAACTTGAGCTGGTGGAGTATGGGGTGTCTCATCTTGAACAGGGGTTTCTTCTTGTTGGCGCTCAGCCCAAGATTCATCTTGAGTGATTGGCGTCAATAGACGACCAATGCTAATATATTCACTGCTCGTTGGAGCAGGCGATGATACCAACTGGCGCTCAAGCTGAGGAAGGACTTCATCATCAACTACATTGTCTTCATGACCAATGTCTTCAGCTGCGTTGGGGTCAACAGCTGGAACTTCATCAAATTCTGGAGCCTCTGTGGGAGCAGGCTCATGAACAATGAGACGGCGCTCACGATTAGCAGAGGCAGGATATACAACAGAGATGAGTTCAACAACAAGGGGCTCAGGGGCAGCAGCATGATCTTTCCTTGAAGACTTAGAGCCCTTAGTCTTTAGCTTTTTCTTGGAAGGGGCATCGTCATATGTATCCTTGTGCTTCCTCTTCCTGGCTTCTGCTTCAGCTTGCCTAGTCTTTTTGAGCTCAGAAGCAGCTAAGGGGACCTTTGGCTTCGAGCCAGTCATGCTGGCAGGGAAGATAATGCTGGGTTGTGCCTGCCTTGCAGTGTCAGGATTAGCTTCAGCATGCTTCTTGCTCTTCTTAGCAGCCATTCTGGGATCAATGCTAGAACGCCCAAGAGCTTTCCTCTTTTCAGCTTCATTATGTGCTTGCACACATTTCTGAGCATAAGACTTCATGTGTTCTCGAGAGCCTTTGGCTTCTTCACGCTTCTTATGAAATTCAGTATTGAGGTCATGCAGGATTTTCTTGAAGATTTGCACATCTGCCACACTGAGCTTGTGCATGTTATTCTTGAAATGAGCCTTCTCATAGTCAATTTTGTTCTTGAGCTCGATGAGTTTCTATGCCAGGGCCAGCTCATTAGCAACTGTAGAGTGGAATGTGACGCTAATGCCCACTGGCATCTGCAGACTGTCAATGCTGATGTTCTGGTCATCGAACCATGTTGGGGAACGTAGTAATTTCAAAATTTTCCTACGATCACGCAAGATCTATCTAGGTGATGCATAGCAACGAGAGGGAGAGTGTGTCCACATACCCTGGTAGACCAAAAGCAGAAGCGTTAAGCAACGTGGTTGATGTAGTCAAACGTCTTCGCGATCCAACCGATCAAGTACCAAACACACGGCACCTCCATAATCTACACACGTTCAGCTCGGTGACGTCCCTCGAACTCTACATCCAGCTGAGGCCGAGGGAGAGTCCGTTAGCATGACGGCGTGGTGACGGTGATGATGAAGTTAGCGGCGTAGGGCTTCGGCTAAGCACTACGTCAATATGACCGAGGTGGAAAACTATGGAGGGGGGCACCGCACACAGCTAAAGATCAACTTGTGTGTACTAGGGTGCCCACTTGCCCCCGTATATAAAGGAGGGAGGAGGAGGAGGCCGGCCATGGGAGAGGCGTGCCAAGGGTGGAGTCCTACTTGGACTCCTGGTCCAAGTAGGATTCAGCCCCCACCTTTCCTGTTTTTCCCCAGAGCAAAAGGAAGGAGGAGAGAAGGAGAAGGAAGGAGGGGCCATGGCCTCCACCCCTTGTCCAATGCGGTTTGGGCAGGGGGGGCGCCATCTTGTGGCCCTTCTTCCCTCTCTCCACTAAAGCCCACTATGGCACATTAACTTCCCGGGGGTGGGGGGTCCGGTAACCTCACGGTACTCCGGAAAATACCCGAATCACTCCGGAACCATTCTAATGTCCGAATATAACCTTCCAATATATCAATCTTTATGTCTCGACATTTCAAGACTCCTCGTCACGTCCATGATCTCATCCGGGACTCCGAACAAACTTCTGTCATCAAATCACATAACTCATAATACAAATCATCATCGAACGTTAAGCGTGCGGACCCTACGGGTTCGAGAACAATGTAGACATGACCGAGACACATCACCGGTCAATTACCAATAGCGGAACCTGGATGCTCATATTGGCTCCTACATACGAAGATCTTTATCGGTCAAACCGCATAACAACATACGTTGTTCCCTTTGTCATCGGTATGTTACTTGCCCGAGATTCGATCGTCGGTATCATCATACCTAGTTCAATCTCGTTACCGGCAAGTCTCTTTACTCATTCCGTAATACTTCATCCCGCAACTAACTCATTAGTCATAATGCTTGCAAGGCTTATAGTGATGAGTATTACCGAGAGGGCCTAGAGATACCTCTCCTAAACACGGAGTGACAAATCCTAATCTCGATCTATGCCAACCCAACAAACACCTTCGGAGACACCTATAGAGCACCTTTATAATCACCCATTTACATTTTGACGTTTGGTATCACACAAAGTGTTCCTCCGGTATTCGGGAGTTGCATAATCTCATAGTCTGACGACCACGTATAAGTCATGAAGAGAGCAGTAGCAATGAAACTGTAACAATCATAATGCTAAGCTAACGGATGGGTCGTGTCTATCACATCATTCTCCTAATGATGTGATCCCATTCATCAAATGACAACACATGTCTATGGTTAGGAAACATAACCATCTTTGATTAATGAGCTAGTCAAGTAGAGGCATACTAGGGACACTATGTTTTGTCTATGTATTAACACATGTACTAAGTTTCCGGTTAATACAATTCTAGCATGAATAATAAACATTTATCATGAAATAAAGAAATAAATGATAACTTTATTATTGCCTCTAGGGCATATTTCCTTCAGTCTCCCACTTGCACTAGAGTCAATAATCTAGTTCACATCACCATGTGATTTAACATCAATAGTTCACATCTGTATGTGATTAACACCTATAGTTCACATCTCCATGTGAACAACAACCAAAGGGTTTACTAGAGTCAATAATCTAGTTCACATTGCTATGCGATTAACACCCAAAGATTACTAAGGTGTGATCATGTTTTGCTTATGAGAGAATTTTAGTCAACAGGTCTGTCACATTCACAGCCATATGTATTTTGCAAATATTCTATGTCTACAATGCTCTGTATGGAGCTACTCTAGTTAATTGCTCCCACTTTCAATATGTATCCAGATTGAACTTAGAGTCATCTGGATCGATGTAAAAGCTTGCATCGACGTAACTCTTTACGATGAACTCTTTATCACCCCCATCACCGAGAAACATTTACTTGGTCCTCACTAAGGATAATTTTGACCGATGTCCAGTGATCTACTCTTAGATCACTATTGTACCCCCTTGCCAAACTCATAGCAAGGTACACAATAGATCTGGTACATAGCACATCATACTTTATAGAACCTATGACTGTGGTATAGGGAATGACTTTCATTCTCTTTCTATTTTCTGTCATGGTCGGGCTTTGAGTATTACTCAACTTTACACCTTGTAATATAGACAAGAACTCCTTCTTTGACTAATCCATTTTGAACTCTTTCAAAATCTTGTCAAGGTATTTACTCATTGAAAATCCTTATTAAGCATCTTGATCTATCTCTATAGATCTTGATGCCCAATATGTAAGCAGCTTCACCGAGGTCTTTCATTAAAAAACTCTTATTCAAGTATCCCTCTATGCTATCCAGAAATTCTACATCATTTCCAATCAACAATATGTCATCCACATATAATATTAGAAATGCTACAGAGCTCCCATTCACTTTCTTGTAAATACAGGCTTCTCCAAAAGTCTGTATAAAACCATATGCTTTGATCACACTATCAACGCGTTTATTCCAACTCCGAGAGGCTTGCACCAGTCCATAAATGGATCGCTGGAGCTTGCAAACTTTGTTAGCACCCTTTGGATCGACAAAACCTTCTGGTTGCATCATATACAACTCTTCTTCTAGAAATCCATTCAGGAATGCAGTTTTGACATCCATCTGCCAAATTTCATAATCATGAAATGCAGAATTGCTAACATGATTCGAACAGACTTAAGCATCACTACGGGTGAGAAAGTCTCAACGTAGTCAACTCCTTGAACTTGTCGAAAACCTTTTTGCGACAAGTTGAGCTTTATAGATAGTAACACTACTATCAGCGTCCGTATTCCTCTTGAAGATCCAGTTATTCTTAATGGCTTGCCGATCATTGGGCAAGTCCACCAAAGTCCACACTTTGTCCTCATACATAGATCCTATCTCAAATTTCATGGCCTCAAGCCATTTCACGGAATCTGGGCTCATCATCGCTTCCTCATAGTTTGTAGGTTCATCATGGTCTAGTAACATGACTTCCAGAATAGGATTACCGTACCACTCTGGAAGACCTACAAGGTTCTGTAGTAACTTGATCTGAAGTTTCATGATCATCATCATTAGCTTCCTCACTAATTGGTGTAGGAATCACTAGAACTGATTTCTGTGATGAACTACTTTCCAATTTGGGAGAAGATACAATTACCTCATCAAGTTCTACTTTCCTCCCACTCACTTCTTTCAGGAGAAACTCCTTCTCTAGAAAGGATCCATTTTTAGCAACGAATATCTTGCCTTCGGATCTGTGATAGAAGGTGTACCCAACAGTTTCCTTTGGGTATCCTATGAAGCCACACTTCTTTGATTTGGGTTCGAGCTTATCAGGTTTTAGCTTTTTCACATAAGCATCGCAGACCCAAACTTTAAGAAACGACAACTTTTGTTTCTTGCCAAACCATAGTTCATAAGGCGTCGTCTCAACGGATGTTGACAATGCCCTGTTTAAAGTGAATGCAGCTGTCTCTAATGCATAACCCCAAAATGATAGTGGTAAATCGGTAAGAGACATTATAGATCTCACCATATCCTATAAAGTGCGGTTACGACGTTCGGACACACCATTACGTTGTGGTGTTCCAGGTGGTGTGAGCTGTGAAACTATTCCACATTGTTTTAAATGAAGGACAAACTCGTAGATCGTAGAAACTATATTTTCTTGTTACGATGATTCTCCACTCCACTCTGAAATCCTTTGAACTTTTCAAATGTTTTAGACTTGTGTTTCATTAAGTATATATACCCATATCTTCTCAAATCATTTGTGAAGGTCAGAAAATAATGATACCCACCACAAGCCTCAACATTCGTCGGATTGCATACATCGATATGTATTATTTCCAATAAGTAATTAGCTCATTCCATTGTTCCATAGAATGGAGTTTTAGTCATCTTGCCTATAAGGCACGGTTCGCAAGTATCAAATGATCCATAATCAAGTGATTCCAAAAGTCCATCTTTGTGGAGTTTCTTCATGCACTTTACACCGATCTGACCCAAACAGCAGTGCTACAAATAAGTTGCACTATCATTATCAATTTTACATCTTTTGGCATCAATATTATGAATATGTGTATTACCACGATCGAGATTCAATAAACCATCTACATTGGGTGTATGGCCATAGGAGGTTTTATTCATGTAAACAGAATAATTTGTCTTTAAATGAATAACCGTATTGCAATAAACATGATCTAACCATATTTGTGCTCAACGCAAACACCAAATAACATTTATTCAGGTTCAACACTAATCTCGAAAGTATAGGGAGTGTGCGATGATGATATCAATCTTGGAACCACTTCCAAAACACAACCTCACTTCATCCTCAACTAGTCTCTATTTATTCTGCAAATCTTGTTTCGAGTTACTAATCTTAGCAACTGAACAAGTATCAAATGCCCAGGGGTTACTATGAGCACTAGTAAGGTACACATTAATAACATGTATATCAAATATACCTTTGTTCACTTTGCCATCCTTCTCATCCGCCAAATATTCGGGGTAGTACCGCTTCCAGTAACCAGTTCCTTTGCAGTAGAAGCACTCAGTTTCAGGCTTAGGTCCAGACTTGGGCTTCTTCC
Source organism: Triticum timopheevii (assembly GCA_963921465.1). Taxonomy (NCBI): domain Eukaryota; kingdom Viridiplantae; phylum Streptophyta; class Magnoliopsida; order Poales; family Poaceae; genus Triticum; species Triticum timopheevii. Next base: position 367,371,035 of record OY997272.1, on the reverse strand, counting down.
CGGGAGTAGCAACTTGCTTGCTATTCTTCTTGAAGTTCCCCTTGTTCCCTTTGCCCTTTTCTTGAAACTAGTGGTCTTGTCAATCATCAACACTTGATGCTCTTTCTTGATTTCTACCTTTGTCGATTTCAGCATCACGAAGAGCTCGGGAATTGTATTCGTCATCCCTTGCATACTATGTTTTATCACGAAGTTCCAGTAACTTGGTGATGGTGACTGGAGAACTCTGTCAATCACTAACTTATCTGGAAGATTAACTCCCACTTGATTCAAGCAATTGTAGTACCCAGACATTCTGAGCACATGCTCACTAGCTGAGCAATTCTCCTCCATCTTTTAGGCGAAGTATTTGTCAGAGGTATCGTACCTCTTGACACGGGCATGAGTCTGAAATACCAATTTTAGCTCTTGGAACATCTCATATGCTCCGTGGCGTTCAAAACGTTTTTGAAGTCCCGGTTCTAAGCCGTAAAGCATGGTGCACTAAACTATCAAGTAGTCATCATATTGAGCTAGCCAAAGGTTCATAACGTCTGCGTCTGCTCCTGCAATAGGTCTGTCACCTAGTAGTGCATCAAGGACATAATTATTCTGTGCAGCAATGAGGATAAACCTTAGATCACGGACCCATTACACATCATTGCTACTATCATCTTTCAACTTATTTTTCTCCAGGAACATATCAAAAATAAAGGGAAGCTATAACACGAGCTATTGATCTACAACATAATTTGCAAAATACTATCAGGACTAAGTTCATGATAAATTAAAGTTCAATTAATCATTTTACTTAAGAACTCCCACTTAGATAGACATCCCCCTAGCCATCTAAATGATCACGTGATCCATATCAACTAAACCATGTCCGATCATCACGTGATATGGAGTACTTTTCAATGGTGAGCATCTTTATGTTGATCATATCTACTATATGATTCACGCTCGACCTTTCGGTCTCCAATGTTCCGAGGCCATATCTGCATATGCTAGGCTCGTCAAGTTTAACCCGAGTATTCTGCGTGTGCAAAACTGGCTTGCACCCATTGTATGTGGACATAGAGCTTATCACACTCGATCATCACGTGGTGTCTCGGCACGACGAACTGTCACAATAGTGCATACTCAGGGAGAACACTTATACCTTGAAATTAAGTAAGGGATCATATTATAATGCTACCGCCGTACTAAGCAAAATAAGATGCATAAAAGATAAACATCACATGCAATCAAAATATGTGACATGATATGGCCATCATCATCTTGTGCTCATGATCTCCATCACCGAAGCATCATCATGATCTCCATCATCACCGGTGCGACACCTTGATCTCTATTGTAGCATCGTTGTCGTCTCGACAACTATTGTTAGTACAACTATCGCTACCGCTTAGTGATAAAGTAAAACAATTACATGGCGATTGCATTGCATACAATAAAGCGACAACCATATGGCTCCTGCCAGTTGCCGATAACTTTCTTACAAAACATGATCATCTCATACAAAAACTTATATCACATCATGTCTTGACCATATCACATCACAGCAAGCCCTACAAAAACAAGTTAGACGTCCTCTACTTTGTTGTTGCAAGTTTTACGTGGCTGCTACGGGCTTCTAGCAAGAACCGTTCTTACTCACGCATCAAAACCACAACGAGTTTTCGTCAAGTGTGCTGTTTTAACCTTCAACAAGGACCGGTCATAGTCAAACTCAATTCAACTAAAGTTGGAGAAACAGACACCCGCCAGCCAGCCATGTGCAAAAGCACGTCGGTAGAACCACTCTCATGAACGCGGTCATGTAATGTCGGTCCAAGCCGCATCATCCAACAATACCGCCGAATCAAAGTAAGATGTAGGTGGTAAGCAGTATGACTAATATCACCCACAACTCTTTGTGTTCTATTCGTGCATATAACATATACGCATAGACCTGGCTCTGATACCACTGTTGGGGTACGTAGTAATTTCAAAATTTTCCCACGATCACGCAAGATCTATCTAGGTGATGCATAGCAATGAGAAGGAGAGTGTGTCCACGTACCCTCGTAGACCGAAAGCGGAAGCGTTAAGTAACGTGGTTGATGTACTTGAACGTCTTCACGATCCAACCGATCAAGTACCAAACGCACGGCACCTCCGCGATCTGCACACGTTCAGCTCGGTGACGTCCCTCGAACTCTAGATCCAGCTGAGGCCGAGGGAGAGTTCTGTCAGCACGACGGCATGGTGACGGTGATGATGAAGTTACCGGTGCAGGGCTTCGCCTGAGCACTACGTCGATATGACCGAGGTGCAAATCTATGGAGGGGGGCACCGCACATGGCTAAAGATCAACTTGTGGTGCCCCCTTGCCCCCGTATATAAAGGAGGGAGGAGGAGGAGGTCGGCCATGGGAGAGGCGCGCCAAGGGGGGGAGTCCTACTTGGACTCCCGGTCCAAGTAGGATTCGGCCCCCACCTTTCCTATTTTTTTGAGAACTGATGACAGTGAGCAACTCTCACTGCCTTTTATATTAAAATAATTAAGGTTAGGGGGGATGTCAGAGTGTCCAGGACTGTACAAAGTTACATGTTGTGTGAGAGAGGTGGGGGATGTCGGGGGGGGGGGGGGGGTTGTTAGCTATACAACACAACCGAACAGAAAATCAAAGCAAGTTGACAATAGAAGTGATGCAAGGAGCCAACTTCTGCTTAGCTCTATGAACCAGCATAACAAAATCCTTTTTGAATCTGTTCCTCCAAGAATCAAAGGAAGGCTGGATCCCCCTGAAATGTTTGTCATTCCTCTCCTTCCAGATCCCCCAAGCAGCAACCGTGAAGACTTCCAAGAACATCGGCCTTGCCCACCTGTTCTTGCCTTCGTGCACCATTTTAATCTAGTCAGGATCACTTTGCCAATGTATCCCCAGCGCAGCCCAGCACCTCCGACTGAAAGGGCAAGTAAAAAAGAGATGAGCAATGTCTTCCTCGGGCGGCTGGACACAGAGAAGACATGTATAGTCATCATTGCGGATTCTGAAGTGTCTACGTCGAAGCATATTCCTGGTATTCAGTCTGTCAGCCAGCAACAACCACAGAAACACCTTCCATTGCATCGTGCATTTTGTTTTCCAAATCAGACCAAAGACCTCATCTGCATGAGCCTGACTAAAGCAGTAGTCATAATATTTGGAAGATCGAAAGTTTGTTCCTCCCCAAACACAGGACCATACGTCCCTGTCCTCAGTCAACGCCACCTCGAGCGTTTCCGATTGTATCTGAAGAACTTCATTCTTAGCTTCTACTAAAAGTGGCAGATAGAATACGTCTCCCAATCTTTCTGAAGACAGGAGGTGTTAACAGACACATCTGGGTTTCGAGCAAACGAAAATGCCCTCAGGTATTTGTCTTGAAGGATATCTGTGCTCCAATTATCCTTCCAGAATAAGATCGTATCACCAGGAAGTACTTCAGATTTAGTAATTCCTCTATATATATCAGATATCGACATAAGGTCTCTCCACCAGAAGGATCCACACGGTCAGAGGCATGGGGTACTTTGTCCACATAGTATGAGTCCGAGATCAGTTTGACCCAGGGGACATCATGTTTATTATAAAACTTGTGAAGTTGTTTCAACAGGAGCCCCTGGTTTTGGGTTCTGAGGTCAATGATCCCCAGGCCACGTTTGCTCTTGGGTTTGCACACCATATCCCAAGCTTCCAATGAGCTACCCTTGAGCCCATCATCAGATTTTCTCACCCACAGACACGATCTCCTCAGCTTATCAAGGTGCTCAATGATCCTGGGGTTTATCTTGATGGAGCACATGGCATAAACAACTAGGGAAGTGACCACAGAGTTGAGCAGCGTAAGCTTGGAACCATAGTTCAGAAGCGAGATTGCAGTGGGCATCTTACGCTGAACGGAGGCTACCATTGGCATCAGATCATTCAAGCTCGGGCGTGTGGTGCCCATGGGCAGTCCCAGGTAAGTGAACGGCATGTTGCCGATGGAGCAACCAAAAATTGCAGCAATCTCTCCTGCCAGCGCCGGGTCAGAATTGATGGGCACCAAGGTCGACTTGTGGAAGTTTATTTTGAGACCCACCGACTTTGCGTAGTCGACTAGGATGGACTTCAGAACTTGCGTCTGCGAGACTGAAGCTGGGAGCACAACGATCGTGTCGTCAGCATACTGAATGACAGGGTAGTTGCTGTCAGAAGTGGGGATAGGTAGCTGGAGCAACCCATTCCGCGTAGCATCATTGATCGCTGACTGCAGCAGGTCCGCTGCGAGGACAAAGATCAAAGGGGACAAGGGGTCACCCTGACGGACCCCACAAAGGCAATCAAACTGTTTTCCGGGGGTTCCATTAAGCAAAACCTATGAACTACCAGAAGAGAAAATGCATTTGATCCATCCCAACCACCTCTCGTCAAAACCCATATGTTTCATGATCTCAATCATTGGTTCATGCTGGATGGTATCGAAGGCCTTTGCAAAGTCCAATTTTAGGATGCAACACGCTCTCCCCGACGACTGGCACTGATGTATGTACTCAAACGCCCATGCCAGGCAGTCCTGGATCGATCTCCCCTTCAAAAAACCATACTGGTTTCGATGTATGATTTCGAGAACTAGCTTCTGCAGACGGTTAGCCAGCAGCTTAGTTATCAGTTTCAGGCAACAATTGAGCAGCATGATGGGTCAGAAATCATTGGCGGTTTCAGGTGACTGGGTTTTTGGGATGAGCATTATGAACCCCGAGTTCAGGCTTCTGAGGTCAATGGCACCCTCATAGAAGTCATTGCATAACCTATAGAAATCATGTTTGATAATGTGCTAGCATGATTTCAGAAAGCACCCGTTAAAGCCATCCGGGCCAGACGCTCTATCCGATGGCATCTCTCGAACCACAGTGTCAATTTCCTCATGTGTGAAAGGCGTGGTCAGTTCCTCCAGTCCCTCCACTTTTTTAATGATTCTAGATAGGTCAAATTTCATCTCAAACTCACCTTTCGTGCCCAATCTCTCTCTGTAGGTACTGAATAGCTCATATGCTTTTCCTACATGATCCATCACCAATGATCCGTCTTGGCGTTTTAGCGAGGATATGGAGTTCTTGTGATATCTTTCTGAGGCCGCCGAGTGGAAGAATTTGGTGTTGTTCCCCCCACAGGAAACCATCTTACTGTATATCTCTTTTTCCAATATTCTCGTTTGTAGTCAAGGAGGGTGACTAGATGGATTTTAAGAATATTTCTGAAATTTGCTTCTGGGACTGACAGCGGCCTTTTGTCCTCGATATTGTCAAGTTCCAGGAGAGCCCAGCTAGTGTTATCAATACAAAGGTTCAGCCTAGAGATCCGTTTACTCCAACGTTTAAGGGCATACCTTAGGTTCTTTAATTTCTTGCACAAAAGCTGAGCTGAGTTTGGTGCATAGCAGTGTTTCTCCCAGGTTGAACGAACCAGCTCAAAGAAACCCGGATGAGAAATCCAGAAGTTCTCAAACCTAAAGATCTTACTCTTAGGTATAGAGGATTCAATCGAGATCACACATGGTGTATGATCAGAAACTGGTTTGGGAAGGGGACCCACTGTGGTGTTCGGATAGTTGGAGGTCTAGTTAGACGAGGTAAAGAACCAGTCGATTTGTTCTAGCAATGGATCAGACTGCATATTGCTCCACGTATATTGCCTGCCCTTAATCGGTAATTCAAACAGTGCCTGAGCATGTATGAAATCATTAAACGTGAGCATATCGTTGGCATCCCCTCCTGGCTTGTTGCGATTATCTGGCGCTCTAACATAATTGAAATCCCCACAAAGTAACCAGTCCTCATCGTCAGGTATATCTAGATCAAATAGCCAGGATGTGTAATCGGATCTGCCTTGCCCCGCGCAAGGTCCATAGATATTAACAAGTTTCCAGGACTTGCCTGTGTGCACAGAGGTTAGCTGGATGCCCAATGCAAAAAATTCAGAGCAGAAAACACAACCAGAGAAAATAGAGCTATCCCAAAGTACAATAAGACCACCAGAGGCCCCTTGGGAGGGCACAACTTCAAACTTATCAAATTTTTTCGGGCAGAATAGTTTAACAAAAGCTAGATCGAAAGTAGCATGCTTAGTTTCTTGCAGACAAATAACTGAACACCCACTAGAACTGATAGCATTGCGCAGCGCCAAAAGTTTCTTGTCGGAGTTAATCCCTCAGACATTCTAGCATAGAACTTTCCACTCCTTAAGCTGCATCCTAGCCACCAGTGTTGCTCTTGCGCCTCTGTTGCGTAGGAAGCAGCTTGTCTTCACTCAACTGGCTCGGATGAACACCACACATATTAGTCCCAATGGACTGAATAGCATGGATAGAAGTGGGGGGGGGGGGTGGGACAGTATCAGATACCTTTTCATTCTTCCTAGCAGAAGAAGAGCCTGCAGTAGAAAGGCCGGTAATAGAAGGGTCCTTCCTGGGCTTGACCTTGGAAACTGGCAGTCTCTTGTCAGACATCGGTGGCACCCTGAACCCATCATATTTGTTTGCGCGTGCACTGCGACGAAGGAGAACCGTGTCCACATTGGCTGTCTCCGTGAGTATCATACGCCCGATTGGGCCAGCATCATGATCCATAGAGTCACGGACTTCCAGGTTCACATTTGTGGCCAACCTCGGGGTGTCAATCAAAGGCAGATCGGATGAAGGTTTGTCAAACCAAGCAGACAGAACAGTGACATTACCCGGTTGAAAAACTGAGCCAAAGATGCGTCTGAAGATATCAACTTCAGGCTTCACATTAGCAAGCACAGCCAAACGCATACAGTCAAAATGGAACTGAATACCAGTGAAAGGGTTAAGAGGAAAGCACGCTGTTTGGGGGATCTCAGCAGGTAATATAGCTCTGGTGTATATCCTCTTTAACATCCCTCCCATCCATGAGAGCAACTCACTGTCGGCGGCAAAGAACACAGCAGAAACAGAGCCTCCCGCTCGGACAAAGGCATGGGCTGCGGAGGGGGCGCCATTTATGAAATTATCAGCCAACTCTTCGACATAAGAAATCTCCGACCACACATCAGACAGATTGTCAACCAGATTATGTTCTTGCTGCACACCATCCATCAGAGATGGACCATCATATTCAAAATAGGTTCTGAAACTGAAACCTATGTACGGCGGTGGCACCACTGGCCACGGGCTCCAGCTATTGACATGATCCTGGTCCTGGTCCTGCTGATGACCATTCCATGCTGCCTCGTTAGCTGCATGTTGTGCCTCCATCTCATTAATTCTAGCTTGTTGCATGATTGTGTAGTATGGCAGAGCGTACGGGTGTGGAGAGGCATTTAGGAGAGGGGGAGTATCCTCTGTCCCTTGCAGACCAGGTACAGTATCTCTGCCATTCAGAACATACATGGGGACAGACCAAGAGCGGCCTAAACCCGGCAGCAATCCAACTTTAGTGACCAGCAGGCTATGGGGGACTTCCGCAATATCCTTAATGTGGCACTTGACTAGAACCCTAGCTTTGTTCTCATTCGGTCTTGGCCACGACATCAATTTACCAAAGCGCGAGACCGCCTTATGAACATAGTGTTCAGTCATGTAATCCATAGGAAAAGCAAGCATCAAGATCCAGACTTCATATTGAAAAGCAGGCATGCGCATGTTAATCCCCTCATCATGGGGGATTAGTGTGAAGTAGGAATCCTCTGTCAATGCGTGCGGCCCCTCTCTAATGGCATCATCTCTACTCTGAAAATCAACAAAAGCAACACAGCCCACAGCGATCGGATAGACAAATTCATCCTCAATCTGATACTCTAAATCCTCCCTAATAATCCTGCAGACTTCTTCTAACCAAAACCTTTTCTGATGATCTGGAACAGGGGGGAGTGATCTCAATCAGCGCATACCTCTCATGGTTCAGCGGCGCCTCATCCACCACCATGGTGCTCCTCTACAGGCGATGATCTGGCCCTCGCTCAATGTGCGAGGCCACGGGAGTGAACGCAAACGGGCTGACTGGAAAGTTCGCCATGGCGATGCTAGTAGGGTTTTTCGGCCTTGGAGCAGGGGATGCAGAGGTAGAGGAGAAGGAGGAGGCGGATGAAACTAGGGAGACTGGTTCTGATTGGGCCCCCGGGGCAGTGGAGTTGACAGCTGCAATGGGGGGGGGGGGGGTATTCGGAGCGTCAAGCAATGGGGAGTGGCCACGTCAGAGCTACATGGGATTTTCTGTTTCACCTTCCATAACAAACCCTGGTTTTTACCGTGTATATCCCGCTGACCCTGGCAGTTCATATCTTTCCGTTCCACTAGATGAGGCCTAGGCAGTTTGAAGTTCTTAGGCCGCCAGTAGTATGCAGGCCCAATCCAACCCCCCCCCCCCCGACATGCAACATGACCCAACAAGTTACACGAGCTGCATCTCTGGATGCCAGGACAACTACGACTTAGATGTTCCTTGTTGTTACACGCTAGACATGTTTGAAGCTTATGACCCAACATGCATGCGTCGGCCCGATCAGGAAGATATTCTGAACATAAACATTGATCGATAAGGCGGATACAACGTTGGCAAAAAGTACCTGGCCAATCCATGTGAAGGTGGCCATGACGTGTGCATTTAGAGCATTTGAGCAAACGAGAATCAATATAGTCTTGAGTTGGGACATCAACAATCTGGACCATGGAGGCGACATCAGCATTAGAATATCCCGCTTGCCAACCGTCCATAATATGGAATAACTTTTCATCCGAAATGGAATCCCAATATGAGTCACGAAAACGAGGTCCCTTGAAAGAAGGCAGGACATGCACGTTTTGCTTTCCAGAGCAAACAAAATCTCCCAAACGGATATTCAGCTCCTGATCCGCAATTACCGGAAATTTGAACTGACCAAAAAAGATTCCATCGGTGGCTGGCTGCCTACTCCACTCCGGCGAGGAACTTTGTGTTTGATCATGTAAATTTGCTAAATGTTTAGCAACTGAGTTCTGCTGGTCAAATTTACTTTGTTGATCTTGGAGCCATTTAGATTTGATGGCCAAAGAACGAGACCCCACTTCATGGAGAAAACTATCCGCATGCCAACCAACTTCATGATGAACACCAGCGTGATCAGGGACACCACGAAACAGATGAAAATGACAGATAAAATCTGGCCAAATCCGATCCCTAAGACCATAAATAAAGTGTCCCACACGGTTGGATGCAACCGAGAAACGAAAACGACGATCACTTAGTTGCAAAACCCTAAGCTTTGAAGCGAGGCCGCCAATGCAAGATTGGAGCGCTAGGGCCACAGATTCCTTAGTCAACTTGAATGAAGCCGATGAGAAAGAAACCACAAGGAAGAATTCCTTGGAGGATCCAGGGTTTGCCGAGGAGAAGTGCACCGAAGATCCAAACTTGGCACGTACCTGAGATTCAATCGCCAAGCCCGGAGAGAAATCCCAATGGAGGAGACTCTCCATGAGTAGGTGGTGGATGCCATGGCCGGAGTGGCCCGTGACAGGGAGGGGATGGTGGTGGCCGCCGGCGTCGGAGTGGCCACCGGCGGTGGTCGCCTAGGGAGTCGCCTAGGGAGTCGCCTTACATATGAAGGGTTTTGATAAAGCCTGGCGATGCCAGGTAGAATCTTTAACGCAAAAAGGGAGTGTTGGAATTCCTTTCCTATTTTTTCCCCGGAGCAAAAGGAAGGAGGAGAGAAGGAGAAGGAAGGAGGGGCCATGCCCTCCAACCCTTGTCCAATTCGGTTTGGGCAGGGGGGAGGTGCTCGCCACCTTATGGCCCTTCTTCCCTCTCTCCACTAAAGCCCACTAAGGCCCATTAACTTCTCGGGGGGTTATGGTAACCTCCCGGTACTCCGGAAAATACCCGAATCACTCTGGAACCATTCCAATGTCCGAATATAACCTTCCAATAAATCAATCTTTATGTCTCGACCATTTCGAGACTCCTCATCATGTCTGTGATCTCATCCGGGAGTCCTAGCAAACTTCGGTCATCAAATCACATAACTCATAATACAAATCGTCATTGAACGTTAAGCATGCGGACCCTACGGGTTCGAGAACTATGTAGACATGACCGAGACACATTACTGGTCAATAAACAATAGCAGAACCTGGATGCTCATATTGGCTCCTACATATTCTACAAAGATCTTTATTGGTCAAACCGCATAACAACATACGTTGTTCCCTTTGTCATCGGTATGTTACTTGCCCGAGATTCGATCGTTGGTATCATCATACCTAGTTCAATCTTGTTACTGGCAGGTCGCTTTACTCGTTCCGTAATAATTCATCCCACAAGTAACTCATTAGTCACAATGCTTGCAAGGCTTATAGTGATGAGTATTACCGAGAGGGCCCAGAGATACCTCTCCGAAACGCGGAGTGACAAATCCTAATCTCGATCTATGCCAACCCAACAAACACCTTTGGAGACACATGTAGAGCACCTTTATAATCACCCATTTACATTGTGACATTTGGTAGCACACAAAGCATTCCTCCGGTATTCGGGAGTTGCATAATCTCATAGTCTGAGGAACATGTATAAGTCATGAAGAGAGCAGTCGCAATGAAACTGTAACGATCATAATGCTAAGCTAACGGATGGGTCATGTCCATCACATCATTCTCCTAATGATGTGATCCCGTTCATCAAATGACAACACATGTGTATGGTTAGGAAACATAACCATCTTCGATTAACGAGCTAGTCAAGTAGAGGCATACTAGGGACACTATGTTTTGTACTAGGGACACTATGTTTTGTCTATGTATTAACTCATGTACTAAGTTTCCGGTTAATACAATTCTAGCATGAATCATAAACATTTATCATGAAATAAGGAAATAAATAATAACTTTATTATTGCCTCTATGGCTGATAACCCACAAGTATAGGGGATCGCAACAGTTTTCGAGGGTAGAGTATTCAACCCAAATTTATTGATTTGACACAAGGGGAGCCAAAGAATATTCTCAAGTATTAGCAGTTGAGTTGTCAATTCAACCATACCGATAACTTAGTATCTGCAGCAAAGTATTGAGTAGCAAAGTAGTATGGAAGTAACGGTAACAGTAGCAAAAGTAACAGTAGCAGTTTTGTAATAATTGTAACAGTAGCAATGGTAAAGTAAATAAGCAAAGCACAAAATGTGAAAAAGCTCGTAGGCATTGGATCAGTGATGGATAATTATGTCGGATGCGATTCCTCGTGTAATAGTTATAACATAGGGTGACACAGAACTAGCTCCAGTTCATCAATGTAATGTAGGCATGTATACCGAATATAGTCATACGTGCTTATGGAAAAGAACTTGCATGACATCTTTTATCCTACCCTCCCGTGGCAACGGGGTCCTAACGGAAACTAAGGGATATTAAGGCCTCCTTTTAATAGAGTACCCAACCAAAGCATTAGCACTTAGTGAATACATGAACTCCTCAAACTACGGTCATCACCGAGAAGTATCCCGATTATTGTCACTTCGGGGTTGTTGGATCATAACACATAATAGGTGACTATAGACTTGCAAGATAGGATCAACAAACTCACATATATTCATGAAAACATAATAGGTTCAGATCTAAAATCATGGGACTCGGGCCCTAGTGACAAGCATTAAGCATAGCAAAGTCATAGCAACATCAATCTCAGAACATAGTGGATACTTGGGATCAAACCCTAACAAAACTAACTTGATTACATGGTAAATCTCATCCAACCCATCACCGTCCAGCAAGCCTACGATGGAATTACTCACGCACGGTGGTGGGCATCATGAAATTGGTGATTGAGGATGGTTGATGATGATGATGACGACGAATCCCCCTCTCCGGAGCCCCGAACGGACTCCAAATCAGCCCTTCCGAGAGATATTAGGGCTTGGCGGCGGCTCTGTATCGTAAAACGCGATGAAACTTTTTCTCTGATTTTTTTCTCCACGAACGCAAATATATGGAGTTGGAGTTGAGGTCGGTGGAGGTCTTGGACAGGGTGTGGGCCCCATGGTGCTGATTCTTTCGCCAATATTTTTTATTAATTCTGAAAAGTTGCTCCATGGATTTTCAGGTCATTCCGAGAACTTCTATTTCTGCACAAAAATAACACCATGGCAGTTCTGCTGAAAACAGCATCAGTCCGGGTTAGTTCCATTCAAATCATGCAAGTTAGAGTCCAAAACAAGGGCAAAAGTGTTTGGAAAAGTGGATACGACGAAGACGTATCAACTCTCCCAAGCTTAAACCTTTGCTTGTCCTCTAGCAATTCAGTTGAGAAACTGAAAGTGATAAAGAAAAACTTTTACAAACTATGTTTGCTCTTGTTGTTGCAAATATGTAAAGCCAACATTCAAGTTTTCAACAAAGATTATGAACTAACCATATTCACAATGACACTTAAGTCTCATGTTTACTCATATCAATGGCATAATCAACTACCGAGCAATAAAAATAAAACTCGGATGACAAAAATTTCTCAAAATAATCGTAATATGATATAACAAGATGGTATCTCGCTAGCCCTTTCTGAGACCGCAAAACATAAATGCAGAGCACCTTTAAAGATCAAAGACTGACTAAACATTGTAATTCATGGTAAAAGAGATCCAGTCATAGTCATACCCAATATAAACTAATAGTAATGCATGCAAATGACAGCGATGCTCTCCAGCGGGTGCTTTTTAATAAGACGGTGATGAATCAACATAAAAATAAATAGATAGGCCCTTCGCAGAGGGAAGCAGGGATTTGTAGAGGTGCCAGAGCTCGATTTTGAAATAGAGATAAATAAAATTTTGAGCGGTATACTTTCACTGTCAACATAACAACTGAGAGATCTCGATATCTTCCATGCTACACACATTATAGGCGGTTCCCAAACAAAATGGTAAAGTTTATACTCCCCCACCACCAACAAGCATCAATCCATGGCTTACCCGTAACAACGGGTGCCTCCAACTAACAACAATCCTGGGGGAGTTTTGTTTGCAATTATTTTGATTTGATTTGAGCATGGGACTCGGCATCTCGGTGACCAGCCATTTTCTCGTGAATGAGGAGCGTATTCCATTCCTCTTGAGAATAACCCGCCTAACATGGAAGATACAGATAGCCCTAGTTGATATTCGAGCATACAAAACAGAATTTCATTTGAAGGTTTGGAGTTTGGAACATACAAATTTACTTGGAACGGCAGGTAGATACCGCATATAGGAAGGTATGGTGGACTCATATGGAATAACTTTGGGGTTTATGGAGTTTGGATGCACAAGCAGTATTCCTACTTAGTGCAGGTGAAGGCTAGCAAGAGACTGGGAAGTGGCCGACTTAGAGAGCGACAACAGTCATGAACATGCATTAAAATTAATCAACACTGAGTGCAAGAATGAGTAGGATATAATCCACCATGAACATAAATATCGTGAAGGCTATGTTGATTTTGTTTCAACTACATGTGTGAACATGTGCCAAGTCAAGTCACTCGAATCATTCAAAGGAGGATACCACACTATCATACCACATCACAACCATTTTAATAGCATGTTGGCACGCAAGGTAACCCATTATAAGCTCCTAGCTAATTAAGCATGGCATAAGCAACTATAATCTCTAATTGTCATTGCAAACATGTTTATTCATAATAGGCTGAATCAGGAACGATGAACTAATCATATTTACAAAAACAAGAGAGGTCGAGTTCATACCAACTTCTCTCATCTCAATCAGTCAATCATAAATTGTCATTATTGCCTTTCACTTGCACGACAGAACGGTGTGGATAATAATAATAGTGCACGTGCATTTGACTAAGCTGGAATCTGCAAGCATTCAATTCAAGGGAGAAGACAAAGTAATATGGGTTCCTAGTTAAATCAACAATAATGCATATAAGAGCCACTCAACATTTTCATCATGGTCTTCTCCTCTCGACCCCCAAAGAAAAGAAAATAAAACTATTTACACGGGAAAGCTCCCAACAAGCAAAAGAAGAACAAGAAATCTTTTTGGGTTTTCTTTTAGTTACTACTACAAGCATGGAAAGTAGACTAGCTAAAAACTATAACTAATTTTTTGGTTTTTCTTAAGGTTGTTCAAACAAAAGCGAGAAAAAGAAAACAAACTAGCATGGATAGTACAATGAAAAAGTATGAGCACCGACAACTAGAATGAGTGTGTGAACATGAATGTAATGTCGGTGAGAAATACATACTCCCCCAAGCTTAGGCTTTTGGCCTAAGTTGGTCTATGCCCATGGATCGTGGCTACTCTCTCTGGTGTACTAAGGAGTGTCATCATACTGCCACTAGCTGGCGATCTCTTCCGGATCCCACTGATAAAATGATGGACGATAAGGATCAAGTGGTGGTTCCGGCTCAGGCTCTAGGGCTGATGTCTGGCCCCGGTACACATAAACGGCCCCCAGCAAGACGAGGTAACTGCTTGCAGTTAAGTCAAACAAAGAGGGTGCAGGCAGGATAATATTCTCACTGTGTTTCTTATGAAATCACAAATCATACTCAAGCGACTTCTCATCATTTTTAACAATAAACTCATGTGCTACCATGCTCTTATAATCTAGAAAGGTAGGGGGCAACAGCTTTTCCTCTTTCTCATAATGCCTAATAGGTATCTTGAAGTGTTTAGCAAGGCATGAAGCATAAATACCTCCAAAGATGGGGCCCTTTGTACGATTCAGACTTAATCGTTTAGCAATAATGGCGCCCATACTAATAGAGTTATCACGAAATAAAGCATGGAACAGAATAATAATATTCGGAACACTAAGGTTTCCAAAGTTTCCATGACCAATTAAGAATCTACTAGCAAATATTGCAAAGTAACATAAAACAGGAAAGTGTATGCTAGTAATTCTTGCATCGGAAACCTTCCTCATTTCCCCTACAGTGATAATATCAATAAATCCATCCACATCTTTACGATCTGGTTTCTCTAAGTTGCCCCCGAAGGGTCTCTTGCAAACTGCACAAAATTCATATACTGACATCTCCCTAGCCACATCATATAAATGAAACTCTACTGAAGAGGTGATTTCTCAGGATAAAAGTAGAAATTTTGCACGAAAGTATTGGTGAGTGTCGGTGTCAAAACTGGCGGATCTCGGGTAGGGGGTCCCGAACTGTGCGTCTAGGCGGATGGTAACAGGAGACAAGGGACACGATGTTTTTACCCAGGTTCGGGCCCTCTCGATGGAGGTAAAACCCTAGTCCTGCTTGATTGATATTGATGATATGGGTAGTACAAGAGTGGATCTACCACGAGATCAAGGAGGCTAAACCCTAGAAGCTAGCCTATGGTATGATTGTTGTTATTGTTGTGTCCTACGGACTAAAACCCTTCGGTTTATATAGACACCAGAGAGGGCTAGGGTTACACAGAGTCGGTTACAATGGTAGGAGATCTACATATCCGTATTGCCTAAGCTTGCCTTCCACGCCAAGGAAAGTCCCATCCGGACACGGGACGAAGTCTTCAATCTTGTATCTTCATAGTCTTGGAGTCCGGCCGATGATGATAGTTCGGCTATCCGGACACCCCCTAGTCCAGGACTCCCTCGATAGCCCCTGAACCAGGCTTCAATGACGACGAGTCCGGCGCGCATATTTTCTTCGGCATTGCAAGGCGGGTTCCTCCTCCGAATAATTCATAGAAGATTGTGAACACCAGGATAGTGTCCGGCTCTGCAAAATAAATTCCACGTACCACCGTAGAGAGAATAATATTTACACAAGTTCAATCTGCTGACGTATATTGTGGCATGACGTCACACCACAACCAAGCTTTTACTTGAATCGTTTTTATTATACCACCTCAGCGCATTTAGCGAAGCAGTTTCCTTGGCACGTCTTGTCGAAGCAGAGATCGTGTTCCCCTTATTCCGGGATCCTCATCAATACGGACGTGGGTAACCCAACCGCGCCACGCCCCCTCCATCGAAGGCGAGTTCCAAACGGTCACGGGGACGGCTCTTGGTATTCTCCCTCTTTATAATGAGACCAAGGCTCGTTCCTTTTCTTTAATCCTCAATCGAATCCGCCCCTTGCCCCGAGTTCCAACACTCAGGGCTCCAGATTCGAGCGCTTCAGACCTTCGACAATGTCCGGCTCCGACCTACAGGGCCGGTGGATGCCCTCCTCCATCACGGAAGAGGACGTGCTAAAGCTGAGAGAAGCCAGGTACTTAACCTACGAGATTTCGCATAGGTTGCCTGCCCAAGGGCAAGTCATTCTTACTCCTGAGCCAGGCGAGAGCGTCGTGTTCGTGTCTCACCTCCGTCGGGGTTTAGGCTTCCCGATGGATCCCTTCGTGAGGGGGCTCATGTTTTACTATGGGTTGGAATTCCACGACTTGGCTCCGGAGTCCATCCTCCATATCTCATCATTTATTGTCGTCTGCGAAGCCTTCCTCTGCACTACCCTTCACTTCGGTTTGTGGCTCAAAACCTTAAACATGGAGCCGAAGATGATTGAGGGGCGTCAGGCAGAGTGCGGCGGGGCGGTTATAAGCAAGAGGGCCGATGCTCCATGGCCCGAGGGCTCTTTTCAGGAGGAGCTCGGTTTGTGGCAACAGGAGTGGTTCTATATTACCGCTCCCAGGGGCAGCAGGCAGAGGCTGCCGCCCGTCTTTCGCTCAGGCCCTCCACAACGGCTGACGTCATGGGTCAACAAAGGGCTTGACTGGGGGCCGTCCAAGGACGTACCCCTATTGCAGGGCCGGATTCGAGACCTCCAAGAGAGGGAGATCAATCTGGTCGTAGTGACGCAGGTTATGCTGATTCGGCGTCTTCTGCCCTGCAAGCGTCACCCCCTCCGCCTGTGGGAATTCAATTCGGAGGGGCCACGAGCTCTCCAACACTTCATGGGTACGACACCTGTGGAGATGTACAAACTGTTCTTCGGATCACAAGAGGTGTGTCCGGAATTGACCGAGGACGCTGGCTTAAGCTGCAATCACCCGGATACTCAAGTAAGTAGTCCTGTGTCCGGACATACCGTTCGTTTGCATATCATGGATTTGCCTTTTAACCAATCGCCCTTTGAACAGGAGTGGATAGCGCAAGCAAAACTGATACGGTGTCCGGCCCCCCTCCCGGAGACCATGTCGGATCCCGTGTTGGTCAAGATGCTGGAGGTTGCGCCTTCAGAAGAGGGCGAAGGGGAAAACAGAAGGACTACCACCTCCACTAAGGAGGCTTTCAAGAAAGGGGGATCGAGAATCCCTCCTTCCAGGGGGAGAAGAGGACCGCTTCCGAAGATCCGGAGGCTAAGGCCTCAAAGCGGGGGAAGAAATTTTCACCGGAGGGTCCTGCGCCAGGAGAAGCCCCGGCCGCACTATCTCCCCAAAGGGATCAGCCCTCCAGCGAGCCGTAAGTAGAAAAAGGGGAGTTTTGTAGTAAGGGACATCGCTTTTTTATTTCTGAGGATAACCGAAGTTTTTACCTTGTAGTTTGGATCTCAGCCCTTCTCAGCAGAGCTCATCTTCGGGGGATCTTCGTCCGGAGATGATGGAGAGCGAAACGCCTCCATCTGCCGCACCATCAGGCGGGGCGGACGACCCTGAGGTGTCGTCGCGGAGGGTCTCTGTCACGCCCAATATGCGACCCTATCCAAAAGGAACTCGAAGGTCCCACCAAGGATAGACCCGCATATTGGAATGCTTTTGCAAGGTGGATATCATTACATCAACATTACATAATAGTTGGGGATACATACATAAGGCATACAATGCCACATGAATACAACAATACAACATACAAGAACAACATCCGACTACGGATGAATCATAAACAGAAACTCAAACAATATCCACCCTGCTAGCCCAGGTTGCCGACCTGGAACCTATCCCCTGATCGAAGAAGTAGAAGAAGAACTCCAAAAGAAGCAAACATCGCTCTCGCGTCAAGATCATCGCATAACCTGTACCTGCAACTGTTGTTGTAGTAATCTGTGAGCCATGAGGACTCAGCAATCCGATTACCATGGGTATCAAGACTAGGAAAGCTAAATGGGAAAGGAAGGGGTAAAGTGGTGAGGTTGCAGCAGCGACTAAGCATGATATGGTGGCTAACATACGCAAATGAGAGCGAGAAGAGAAACAAAGGAACGGTCGTGAAGCTAGCAATAATCAAGAGGTGATCCTGAACACCTACTTACGTCAATCATAACACAGAAACCGTGTTCACTTCCCGGACTCCGCCGAGAAGAGACCATCACGGCTACACACGCGGTTGATGCGTTTTAATTCGGATCTGGTGTCAAGTTATCTACAACCGAACATTAACAAATTCCCATCTGCCACATAACCGCGGGCACGGCTCTCGAAAGTTTATACCCTGCAGGGGTGTCCCAACTTAGCCCATGACAAGCTCTCGCGATCAACGAAGGAATAGACCTTCTCCCAGGAAGACCCGATCAGTCTCGGAATCCCGGTTTACAAGACATTTCGACAATGGTAAAACAAGACCAGCAAAGCCGCCCGATGCGCCGACAATCCCGATAGGATCTGCACATATCTCGTTCTCAGGGCAACACCGGATAAGCGAAGCGTACAGGTACCGACGAATCCAAGTTGCCAAGGAATGGTCCAGCACGGTGCTCTAGTTTGGACCAATACTTAGACAAGCATTGGCCCGGGGGGGGGGCTATAATAAAGATGACCCTTGGGTTAATTACTCCCAAGGGAAAAGTAGGTGGTGGTGAGGCAAATGGTAAAACCAAGGTTGGGCCTTGCTGGAGGAGTTTTATTCAAAGCGAACTGTCAGGGGGGTCCCATAAATCACCCGACCGCGTAAGGAACGCAAAATCCGGGAACATAATACCGGTATGACGGAAACTAGGGCGGCAAGAGTGGAACAAAACACCAGGCATAATGCCGAGCCTTCCACCCTTTACCAAATATATAGATGCATTAATAATATAAGAGATATTGTGATATCCCAACCAAAATCCTGTCCACCATGGAGAAATCTTCAACTTCACCTGCAACTAGCAACGCTATAAGAGGGGCTGAGCAAAGCGGGAACATAGCCAAACAACGGTTTGCTAGGAATGGTGTCAAAGGGTAGAGGTTCATGGCAATTTGGGAGGCTTGATGAGCAAAAGATAGGTAGCGCAACATAGCGATAGAACGAAGCAACTAGCATAGCAATGATAGTAGTGAGATCCAGGGTAGCGGTCATCTTGCCGGAAATCCCGCAAGGAAGAAGAACGAGTCCATGAAGAAGATGAAGCCACGAAGACGAACCACACGTAGACGAACGAATCCTCACGATCGCAATGAAACGGGAACTAACAAGAAGAAGCACACAACATAGTAAACACACCACACATAGACAAGACATGATGCACAACAAGCATGATGCATGACATAGCTACATGAAGCTACTCATGTCAAAAGATGATGCAAACAAGAACAACACATCAAGGCAAGTTTAAATGAGGCCGGGAACAACATATAACAATTCCGGTAAGTCCTCATATGCATATTTCGAAATTGGTCCAGATCTGAACAAACCTTATGTTGAAGTTGTTAAACAGCAAGTTAAAACGCACCATGATGATCTACACGAGATTCTAGTCAAGTTACATATAAAGTTCATTAGATTTGGAGCTACGGCCTAGAAGATATGAGCAAAACAAGTTAAACATGGCATTGATGCAAAATGCATACAAACATCAAGCAAACACCTCAAAAATGGATGCAACATGATAATATGAAGCTACATGCAAAATCAAGCAAGTTTCATATAGAGCACACTCAAAACGGAGCAACGGTTCAACACATGCACTCTATACAAGTTATAGCAACAATCTGTCCAAAACAGCAACTAGGCATATTGCAAGCAACAAAACAATATGCTACAGCATCCCAACGAAATAACAAAATGCATGGGCATGAAGTACAGGTAAAGCATAAGAAAACATGAACACTGAGCTATCTCCAGAAATCACTAGATCATGCTCAAAAAGACATGGGAAGATTGCAAATAATAACAGTTTCAGACTTTAGCAGAAAATAACATCAGGTTGCAATGTTTAGAGCTATCAAACAACATATTACAGGAACATATCATGGCAAACAAAGGCATGGCATGATACTACTAAATGCATAGAACAAGAGTCCTTTACTGACCATGAGCCAAAAAGGCACAGAAAATATGATGGCACCCATGTAAACATGGCAAGTTATATTTCAGATTCATACATGGCAGGAACAACAATAAGTAGGTATGTTGGTGAGCTTGAACCACTCACCACAGAGCAATACATATCATGGCAAGGCAACCAACAGTAAGAAGACATGTTTTTGAAGCTAAGCATGGCAAGATCATGTTCATAGGGTGCATGGATCACTAGCAAACAATCATGGAAACATTGAACTTAATGTAAACAGGTTGACAGCAACATCATCAAGCAAATTTGGAGCAAGATATGAACAATCTATAACAAGCTATAAATGCAACCAGGGACATGAATGGATAGAGCAAGACATGTAGATCAAAACATATTTAGTGATCACCTCCAGATTATGCATAGAATAACTAGTAGAAGCATGTTAACACAGCAACAAAATATAACAGAATCTGTCAGGAAATCAGCAACAGCAACTACCCTACTTAGCAAGCTTGATACGCTCAGCACACAACTCATAAAAATACGTGGTTGGCACCCCTGGAAAGATGGCATGGCATAGATCAAAACATATGTAGAGCTCAACCTCATAGGATGCACACATCAATCATGGCAAAAATGACAAATGAGCAAGTTATAACAGTTTCAGCAGGTTAACATCAACATGCACTCTTCCAGCAGCATTTCGGGCATCAAGATGAACTCAAATGAAAATGATGCAACGGTATTAAATGAAGTACTCGTTGAGACGAACAATTTGACATACTACACGCACAAAACGGAGCTACATGCACAGAGATACAACAGGTCAAACATGGCATGATTATGTCAGGAAATTCGGGGACTTAGTGGAAATTATACCTCCGGATCTGGGGTTGACCAGGGCGCGGATTACGAGGCTCGCCGGAGTTGGAGGAGAGATGGCCGGAGACGGTTGGGGAGGACGGGGAGGAGTCGCCGGAGCGCGGGGGGCTGGATCCGGTCGCTCCTCGACCGGACCTGGCCGGAGGGAGGCCCCGGCGAGGAGGAGGAGGCCGGGGGCGGCACATCCGGCCGGCGGCGGCGGAGGCAGGGTCCGGTGGCAGGGGCGGCGGGGTACGGGCACAGGGGAGGCGGCGGCGCCGATCGGTGGCGACCGAGGCCGAGGCGAGGCGGCGGAGGCGCTGGCGCGGCGGCGCCGGTCGGTGGCGGCCGAGGCCGAGGCGAGGCGGCGGAGGGCAGGCCCGGCGGCGGCGCGAGGCCGCGCGGCGGATGGCGGCACGACACGCCGGCGGGCGGACGGGCGGCGGAGCGAGGTGGCCCGGGCGGCGCGGGATCTGGGCCACGGGGGCCAGCCACGGGGGCCAGCCACGGGCCCGGGCGGGCCGGCGGCGCAGGGAGCTGGCGGCGCCCACGTGGCGTGCTGCGATTGGCGGAGGCGGGCGCAGCGGACATGTCCGTCGGCGGGCGGACGTGTCCGTCGGCGGGAGGAGGAAGAAGCTAGGGTTTGCACCGCGAATTTCGGAGGGGGAGGTGATTTTATAGGTAGAGGGAGCTAGGAGAGTCCAAAAGAGGTGCGGTTTTCGGCCACGCGATCGTGATCGAACGACCGAGAGCATGGAGGGGAGTTAGATGGGTTTTGGGCCACTTTGGACGGGGTGTTGGGCTGCACACAAAAGAGGCTTTTACGGTTACCCGGTTAACCGTTGGAGTATCAAACGACCTCCAAATGGCACGAAGCTTGACAGGCGGTCTACTGGTGCTATACCAAGGCCGCATGGCAAATCTTGAGCCATTCCGAGAAAGTTTAACACCCGCACACGAAAAGAGCCAAGAAGGGGACGCCAGATGACATAGGAGTGCCGGATTGCAAAACGGACAACGGGGAAAATGCTCGGATGCATGAGACGAACACGAATGCGAAATGAAATGCATATGATGACATGATATGAAATGCAGATGATGACATGGCAAAGTGCAACAGGCAAGCAAAGGACAAGGCAACTACGGCGAATAACTGGCGGACACCTAGCGCATCGAATCCGGGGCGTTACAGTCTCCCCGAGTCCGGCGGGGCCGGAGAGTTCGGCACCAACTGGTGTACGGCCGGGGGAGCTGAAGGATCTGCTCGAGAGGGCGTCTATATCAGAAGATCACCGTACTTTAATGAGTACGGTGATTGAAAGGATTTCATCCGCTGAGAGCGGGTTGCATGAGGGTGTCAGAAGTTTACTGGCGGGGTTTGAGGTACGTAAAAATGACATACCTTTTGACAGTTTTGCACATAGAGTGCACCCTGTATAGATAGTAGCCCCTGAGACTCGGTGCGTTGTCAGAAGTGACAGCGTGCCGAGGATCATAATCTCAGTTTTAATATGTCGCCATTCCTATTCAGGGGGCGGAGCGTTCGGTGGCCAGCCGGACTGATAGAGTTGCCGAACTGAAGCGGCATCTGGATGTTGCGGATGCGGACATCTCGCTGGTCAATAGGCGACTTGACGAGTCACAAGGTGAGTGGTTTTTCAGCGGTCACCTGGTAAGGGAGCTGATGCCCATGCCTTACAACATGTATGCTTGATGCAGATGGCGCCGCTGCTGTGGAAAACGTTCAGGCAGAGCTTTCTCGAGCCAAGGAGCAAGCCAGAAAAAGTGATGTGGCTGCCTCGAAGGCAGCGGAGGAGCTAAAAGCCGAAAAGGCTGCTCACTGCCGAAGCAGGGAGGAGGTGGCCGGAATGGCCATGAAACTAAAAGATGCTACCGACCGCTATGAGGTTCTTGAAAGAGAACGCCAAGCGGAGCAAGAGGACCTGAAGAAGGCCACCGCCGAAGCCAAGGATGTGCGTTCTGCAATGAGGGCTATAAAGGAGGAGCTGCGTCAGGCCGGAGACATTGCGGCTGGAAAGCCCTTTCTGCTGCACAGGAAGTTCACGGATCAGAAGTATGCCCAATTGGGCCAGCTATGGGGTGCGGAGGATCCTTATCTGGATTTGGCGGCGAGTGCGGCGGACGCAGTCGTGCACTTCCGAAGCCAAAAGGATCACGAAATGGAAGAGCTTTTTTGGTCTCAATTCCACAGTCCGGAGCGTCCACTTCCATTGATCGATCGGTTGGCTGAGTGGGCTGAGCTGAATAGATTGTCCGGATTTGCCATGACGGATGTGGTGGCTCATCTGTGGCCGGATAGGCCCAAGCCGAAGAGTTATTTTGGCTTATTGCAGCAATTCCTTGGGGCAGTGCCGCATATCAAGGCGATGAAGCGGTCGGCATGCATAGAGGGTGCACGGATGGCTCTCGCCCGTGTTAAGACATACCGGGCGGAGATGGATGCCACCGATGTTGCATCCCGGGGTTCGGACAAAAGCCGGTTACCCGCCGAGCACTATTTTGGGGAAGTCCTGCAGGGCGCTCGTTTAATAGAGTCGCAGTGCTCGAAAAATGTTATGTTCAAATGATATGTATGATTTGTGAAACCATATTTATAATGTAACGTTTTTTTATACTTGTGCGTTCAAGTATTGAAATATCTCCTGTGCGGCCGTTAATGTATATGTGTATATAACCTGAAAGATGGCATTCTTCGGCTTCAGCCCCCACGCACATGGTGCGGGGGTGTTTGCAAAAGGGTGCATTTTCACACTTAATCCAACGTCTTGGTCCTGTGAAGGAGGTGGTAGCGTAGCAAACTAGGCAACCGGACTATAATGCTTTATTACTTTCACTTAGCCATAGGAGTTCGAAGGTGGGGCTACGATATAGCCCCTAGGGGCACCGCGCTCTCCGAATTCGGGGCGCCTATGTGCCTGACGGGGAAACGGTCCTTCGTCAAAGCGGAGGAATTCTAGACATTCCATTAGTCGATCGAGTGGTTGACCAGTCTCTCGCTATATCATGACAGTCAGTTTTCGGCTTTCTCTACTGAGGTGCTCGCCAGGCCGAACTGGGGCATTATCATAGTAGTTCTCCTGGTGCCGCGTTAGCCGATGATACGAAACGTAAGGCAGCAAAACACAGGAGCCGGGCAAACCCAACATTTGACCAAAGACATGATTCGGAGCTGATGCATATAAGGCCTAACTCGAAACGCCGAACACTCCCTGAGGTATTCGGTCTTTATGAAAACGGGCAGAACGATGCCCTAAGCCCCTAGTGTCCGGGTACGCGCGAAATCTTCTGACGCGGCCGATGCCAAAATGCCAGCCTCCTCCTTGGTTATGATAAGAAATCGGGGGATGTGTATCAACAAGAGACAGTAAAATAGGTTTACGCAGGGTCTTAATCTGAAAAGAATCCTTGCAACGGGTCCCTGCTGCACGTCTACGCCTGTGTCTCCGTTGTGCCGTATCCTGGACGGGCGTAGCACGTGGTTCATCTATAAAAGAGAAGAACTTAGTTTGGAAAAAATATTGTGCATAAAATGTATGTAAAAAAGAGTATGATTTTAGAAAATGAATAAAATTGAGCTTTATTGGCTCTCATTCTTCATTCGTGCAGCCCCCTGTAAAGGGGTATGTGGCTGGGAAGCCCCTTGTTTGTTTATGCCGGACTCACCTAGCCGTGTCCGGGGTCTAAATGACCTGTTTTAGGGGCTTCGATCAGCCAGGCCGGATTAGTTTGTGGCTGTCAAGGCAGTCTCATGTTTTTCCATGGTCGAGGGACACTCTAAGTTGCCCTTTAATGAGATGATGACGTGTGGACCGGGCATTTTAAGTGTAAGAGACGCGTAATGCCTTATTGCGTTAAAGCGGGCCAAAGCTTTGCATCCCAATAGTGCTTGATGGCTACTTTTAAATGGGGAGATATGGAAGATTAGCTTTTCGCGACGAAAGTTGTCGGATGAACCGAACACAACCTCTAGTAGTACAGAGCCTGTACAATTGGCATAAAGGCCTGGCGTCACTCCTTTGAAGGAAGTGCGGTTATGGCGAATTTTGGTAGGGTCTATCCCCATTCTGCGGATGGTGTCCTGGTATAGCAAGTTTATATCACTGCCGCCGTCCATTAGGACTTGTGTAAATTGTAGTCCGTCGATTATGGGATTCAATATCAAAGAAGTCCATCCTGCGTTTCAAATACTTCTGGAGTAATCTTGATTGTCGAAAGTAATTGGTTTTGACATCCAATATCGGGACTCCGCTGGGGTGGACCATGCGGCGCGTGCTTTAGCAGGTGCCGCACTATTTTTCCTTGTTATCACATGAAGTGAGTTCACTGTTTTGACTTCTAGTGGGAAAGTCTTCTGCTTTCCGGCGTGCTGCTTGTGGGGTTCGTCGTCTTCGCTCAGTGTGTCGAGCCCCTTGTGTTCGGCGTTAAGCCGGCCGGACTGCTTGAAGACCCAACAATCTCTGTGGGTATGGTTTGCAGGCTTCCCGGGGGTACTGTGGATTTGACATATCCTATCCAAGCTTTTGTTTAGGTTGGATAGCTCGTCACTGTTGTCCTTAAGAGGCAGTATTTTGTTATTCAGCCGAGAGCTTTTGAACCCAGCGTTGACTGCCGTGCTATTTGGGCCATTTTCCTTATTCCGGCGCTGATCTTTTCTGCGTCGTGATTTCCCATTTCCATCCCGGACTTCGGATGTACTCGGGTCGCTGGTGCTGCATCTTGCCAGCCCGCTATCTTCCCCCGTGCAAAAGCGGGTCATGAGGCTTGTTAGCGCGGCCATTGTTCTTGGTTTTTCCTGGCCGAGGTGTCTGGCGAGCCATTCATCTCGGACGTTATGTTTAAAGGCTGCTAAGGCTTCGGCGTCCGGACAGTCGACTATTTGGTTCTTTTTGGTGAGGAACCTGTTCCAGAATTTGCGTGCTGACTCTCTGGGTTGTTGAGTTATGTGACTTAAATCGTCTACATCCAGAGGGCGGACATAAGTCCCCTGAAAATTTGCTCGAAACGCATCCTCGAGCTCTTCCCAACTTCCAATGGTATTTTCTGGGAGGCTTTTGAGCCAATGCCGAGCTGGCCCTTTGAGCTTGAGGGGTAGGTATTTTATGGCATGGAGATCGTCTCCTCTAGCCATATGTATGTGTAGGATATAATCCTCAATCCAGACTCCGGGGTCTGTTGTTCCGTCATATGCCTCTATGTTTACGGGTTTGAATCCCGCTGGAAATTCATGATCCAGTACCTCATCGGTGAAGCATAGTGGGTGTGCGGCGCCCCTGTATTAGGGTGTGCCGTTATCTTCGAACACTCTGCATGTTGTGTTGCTTCCTAGAGCCTTTTTTGGCCCATAGATGGACCTGACCGGGCCATCCTTTCTGCGAGGACCCTTATGTGCATCGTGTGCCGGCTTGTGTGCAGCGCCGCTTGCCGCTCTTAGCCTGTCATCTGGTCGTCTATCCGGCCAGGCGGCCCCTTTGTTTTTTGACTGTGGGGGCTCTACGGCCTCCTCGTCAAATTCGGGCAACAGTGTGCACTTCAGGTAGCTCTTTGCTTGGTGACTATCACCGTATTTATCTGCGGTCTTGAGTACTTTGCTCCATCTCATTCTGAGTACGTCTTCCACTGTTTTGAGCTTCTGCTTCTGCTTCTTCAAACTTCTTGCAGTGGCGACGAGCCTTTTGTGAAGGTTCTTATGCTCCGGTGATGTGTCCGGCGTGAGGCCATCTGGACTATTGTTTTCGCCGGGGATGGGTTGCTCGTCCAATTCATCCTGTTCGGATGGTTGCTTGGTGGCATGTTCGTCGTCCACTGGTTCGCCCTGCTCTACGGCTGGGTCAGTATGGGTGCTGTTGTTATCGAGGCGGGACTTCGGGCGGTGCTTGCGTCGCCGTTTTGGTTGTTTTTCGGGGGAATTATCCTTCGCCGCGTCCTGTTGTTCCTCATTATCGCTTCCTTTTGGTGTATCCACCATGTATACGTCGTGAGTTGAGGTGGCTTTCCAGTGCCCAGTAGGCGCTGGTTCTTGGTCGTCTCCGGCATCGTCGTCCATGCAGACGATGTCTTCGGAGTCGAAGTCTAGCATGTCGGTTAGATCGTCGACAGTGGCTACTAAGTGTGTGGTGGGTGGGCTTTGAATTTCTTCGTCGTCCGCATCCCAACTGTCCTGACCGCAGTCCGGCCAGGGTTCTCCTGATAATGAGAGATATTTTAGCGAATTCAGGATGTCACCGAAAGGTGAATGTTGAAAGATGTCCGCAGCGATGAACTCCATGATCGGCGCCCAATCGGATTCGATTGGAAGGGGCACGGGAGGTTCGGAGTCCGGCGAGGAGTCCGGCACCTCGGAGTCACGAGCTTCACAAGGGACAAGGTCAATATTCGGCTCCATCACCGTAGGGGTTGCAGCCCCCGAGGCGGTGTCCAGCCACTCATCCTCGATCTGCGCAGTCGGCTCCGAATTAGGGATCGGAGCGGACTCATGTGCGGCCTCCAGGACACTATCCGGCAGCAGAGCTAAATCGTGCCCATCGTGACAGTGCGGCGCGCTTGGCTGTGGCTCGAATCCATCGAAGATCAAGTCTGTGCGGATGTCAGCTGTGAAGTTTAGACTTCCAAATCTGACCTGACGGCCAGGGGCGTAGCTTTCGATCTGCTCCAGATGGCCAAGCGAATTGGCCCGCAGTGCAAAGCCGCCGAATACGAAGATCTGTCCGGGGAGAAAAGTCTCACCCTGGACTGCGTCGTTGGTGATGATCGAATGAGTCATCGGGCCTATATGCGATGGCACAGAGGACCTCTCAATGAAAGCGCCAATGTCGGTGTCAAAACCGGCGGATCTCGGGTAGGGGGTCCCGAACTGTGCGTCTAGGCGGATGGTAACAGGAGACAAGGGACACGATGTTTTTACCCAGGTTCGGGCCCTCTCGAAGGAGGTAAAACCCTACTCCTGCTTGATTGATGTTGATGATATGGGTAGTACAAGAGTGGATCTACCACGAGATCAAGGAGGCTAAACCCTAGAAGCTAGCCTATGGTATGATTGTTGTTATTGTTGTGTCCTACGGACTAAAACCCTTCGGTTTATATAGACACCAGAGAGGGCTAGGGTTACACAGAGTCGGTTACAATGGTAGGAGATCTACATATCCGTATTGCCTAAGCTTGCCTTCCACGCCAAGGAAAGTCCCATCCGGACACGAGACAAAGTCTTCAATCTTGTATCTTCATAATCTTGGAGTCCGGCCGATGATGATAGTTCGGCTATCCGGACACCCCCTAGTCCAGGACTCCCTCAGTGAGTAAGAGATACTATTCGATCTAGTCATGGAGGAAGTCAGTGAGGCCCGCATTATCAGCCAACGAATAAAAATCATCATGAATCTCGGCTGCTCTCAAGAAATCATCACAAGGGCATTCACACAGCCGAACTTCCGCGACGTGAGGGAGATTATACTTGGGCTTTTCATTCTCCTTACTTTGTTTATCCTTAGAGCCTTGGCTAGAAGAGCCCCTCAAGAAAAATCTCTTGATCTTTTTCCGAATTTTTTTGAAATTTTTAGTAACTCAAAATAAAAGTGAACCAAACTCAACAAAATTAATAGCAACTACACCTACAAGTCCCTAGAGACTATATCATGCATTAGAACTACTTGGGACCATATAAATTTGACATGCAAGCTCAAGAACAGGGTCACCTAGGCAGCAAAAAGTTGCAATGAATAACGCACTAGAACAAAAACTAATTGGACCATTGGAGGAGTCACATACCAAAGAGCAATCCCCCAAAGCAGTTTTGTGAATGGAGCTTTGAGCAAGGAGATCAAAAATGGCAGCAAAATGAGCTAGAACTCGTGCTTGAGCTGGATTGTGATTTTTTGGGAGGAAGATGAAGTGTGTGGGTGAAGGAATAAGTGGAGGGGGGCCACCGTGGGCCCACGAGGCAGGGGGTAGGGCGCGCCCCTGACCCTCGTGGCCAGGTGCCAGCTCCCCCTGCTGTGTTCTTAGTGCCATATATTCTCAAATATTCCAGAAAAAATCATACTAAATTTTCAGGGCATTTGGAGAACTTTTATTTTTGGGGTATTTTTTATTGCATGGATAATTCAGAAAACAGACAGAAAATACTATTTTTGCTTTATTTAATCTATATAACAGAAAGTAAAAAGAGGGTACAGAAGGTTGTGCCTTCTAACTTCATCCATCTCATGCTCATCAAAAGGAATCCACTAACAAGGTTGATCAAGTCTTGTTAACAAACTCATTCCGAATCGCATGAAACCTGAGAAATTTCGAATAACACTAGGTTAACTCAACGGGGATATGCACATCCCCAATAATAAGAATATCGTATTTCTTCTTGACAGTAGGAAGAGGAAATTCAAAACCTCCAATAATAATTGATGGAATTTTTCCAATAGAATTGATGCTATGAACTTGAGGTCGTTTCCTTGGAAAGTGTACCATATGCTCATTACCATTAACGTGAAAAGTGATATTGCCTTTGTTGCAATCAATAACAGCCCCTGCAGTATTCAAAAAGGGTCTACCAAGGATAATCGACATACTATCGTCCTCGGGAATATCAAGAATAACAAAGTCCGTTAAGATAGTGACGTTTGCAACCACAATAGGCACACCCTCACAAATACAGACAGGTATAGCGGTTGATTTATCGGCCATTTGCAAAGATATTTCAGTAGGTGTCAACTTATTCAATTCAAGTCTGCGATACAAAGAGAGAGGCATAACACTAACACTGGCTCCAAGATCACATAAAGCAGTTTTAACATAGTTTCTTTTAATAGAGCATGGTATAGTTGGTACTCCTGGATCTCCAAGTTTCTTAGGTATCCCACCTTTAAAAGTATAATTAGCAAGCATGGTGGAAATTTCAGCTTCCGGTATCTTTCTTTTATTTGTAATAATATCTTCCATATACTTAGCATAAGGATTCACTTTAAGCATATCAGTCAAACGCATGCACAAAAAGATAGGTCTAATCATTTCAGCAAAGCGCTCAAAATCCTCATCATCCTTTTTCTTGGATGGTTTAGGAGGAAAAGGCATGGGTTTCTGAACCCATGGCTCTCTTTCTTTACCGTTCTTCCTAGCAACAAAATCTTTCTTATCATAATGTTGATTCTTTGATTGTGGGTTATCAAGATCAACAACAGGTTCAATCTCTACATCATTGTTACTAGGTTGAGCATCAACATGAATCACTAGGTTCATGTTCATCACCAGATTGTGTTTCAACATCATAAATAGAAATATCATTGGGATTCTCAGGTGTGTCTACAACAGGTTCACTAGAAGCATGCAAAGTGCT
Source organism: Triticum timopheevii (assembly GCA_963921465.1). NCBI lineage: Eukaryota > Viridiplantae > Streptophyta > Magnoliopsida > Poales > Poaceae > Triticum > Triticum timopheevii. The sequence goes on along the minus strand of OY997272.1, from coordinate 367,340,694 downwards.
ATCATTTTTCTTTTTCTTCTTTTTAGAAGGACTAGGTGCATCTACATTATTTCTCTGAGAATCTTGCTCAATTCTCCTAGGGTGGCCTTCAGGATACAAAGGTTCCTGAGTCATTTTACCCGTTCTAGTAGCCACTCTGACAGCAAAGTCATGTTTATTATTTAATTAATTGAGCAAGTCATTTTGAGCTTTAAGTACTTTTCTGCTTGAGTGTTAACCATATAAGCATGTTTGCTAATGAGTTTAAGTTCACCTTTAACTCTAGCCATATAATCACTCAAGTGTCCAATCATTTAAGCATTACTCTTTAACTGTCTACCAACATAAGCATTAAAATTTTCTTGTCTAGCCATAAAGTCATCAAATTCATCCAAGCATTGGCTAGCGAACTTAGTAGACGGGATTTCAAATTTATCATATCTATAGAGAGAATTTACCTTCACAACCTGTGTCGGGTTATCAAGGCCATGTGTTTCTTCAATAGGTGGTATATCAAGACCATGTATTTCTTTAACAGGAGGTAAATTCTTAACATCTTCAGCTTTAATACCTTTTTCTTTCATAGATTTCTTTGCCTCTTGCATATCTTCAGGACTGAGAAATAGAACACCTCTTTTTTCGGAGTTGGTTTAGGAGTTGGCTCATGAATTGGCTCAGCAGTTGGTTCAGGAGTTGGCTCAGGAAGAGTCCAATTATCTTCATTAGCCAACATATTAATAGCAATTCAGCTTGGTCGACTGCTCTTTCCCTGAAAACACAACCAGTACAACTATCCAAGTGGTCCTTGGAAGCATCAGCTAGTCCATTATAAAAGATATCAAGTATTTCATTTTTCTTAAGAGGGTGATCAGGCAAAGCATTAAGTAACCGGATAAGCCTCCCCCAAGCTTGTGGGAGACTCTCTTCTTCAATTTGCACAAAATTATATATTTTCCTCCAGGCAGCTTGTTTCTTATGAGCAGGGGAATATTTAGCAGAGAAGTAATAAATCATATCCTGGGGACTACGCACACAACCAGAATCAAGAGAATTAAACCGAGTTTTAGCATCACCCTTTAATGAGAACGGAAATATCTTAAGGATATAATAGTAGCGAGATTTCTCATCATTAGTGAACAGGATGGCTATATCGTTTAACTTAGTAAGATGTGCCACAACAGTTTCAGATTCATAGACATAAAAAGGATCAGATTCAACGAAAGTAATTATCTCAGGATCGATAGAGAAATCATAATCCTTATCAGTAACAGAGATAGGTGAAGTAGCAAAAGCAGGGTCATATTTCATTCTAGCATTCAGAGATTTCTGTTTCAGTTTAGCTAATAACTTCTTAAGATCAGATCTATCATTGCAAGCAAGAAAATCTCTAGCAGTTTCTTCATCCATAACATAACCCTCAGGAACAACAGGCAATTCATATTTAGGGGGAGAACCTTCATCATCACTTTCTTCAATAATATCAGTTTCAAGAATTTCATTCTCTCTAACCCTAGGAAGTTGTTCATCAAGATATTCACCTAATGGCACAGTAGTATCAAGCACAGAAGTAGTTTCATCATAAGTATCATGCATAGTAGAAGTGGCATCATCAATAACATGCAACATATCAGAATTAATAGCAGAAGCAGGTTTAGGTGTCGCAAGCTTACTCATAACAGAAGGAGAATCAAGTGCAGAGCTAGATGGCAGTTCCTTACCTCCCCTCGTAGTTGAGGGATAAATCTTAGTTCTTTCGTCTTTCAAGTTCCTCATAGTGACCAGCAGATATAAATCCCAAGTGACTCAAAGAATAGAGCTATGCTCCCCGGCAACGGCACCAGAAAATTGTCTTGATAACCCAAAAGTATAGGGGATCGTGCTACATCTTGAGCTTGCGTTGGTTTTCCTTGAAGAGGAAAGGGTGATGCAGCAATAGTAGCGTAAGTATTTCCCTCAGTTTTTTGAGAACCAAGGTATCAATACAGTAGGAGGCTCCTCAAATGTCCCACGCACCTACACAAACAAACAAAGAACTCGCAACCAACGCAATAAAGGGGTTGTCAATCCCTTCACGGCCACTTGCGAAAGTGAGATCTAATAGAGATAGTATGATAAGATAAATATATTTTTGGTATTTTATAATATATATGCAAAAAGTAAAGATGCAAATAAAAGTAGATTGGAAGCAAATATGATAAGAGATAGACCCGGGGGCCATAGGTTTCACTAGTGGCTTCTCTCAAGATAGCATAAGTATTACGGTGGGTGAACAAATTACTGTTGAGCAATTGATAGAAAAGCGAATAATTATGAGATTATCTAGGCATGATTGATGTCTACTACACAACCTTCTTCTTGTAGACGTTGTTGGGCCTCCAAGTGCACAGATTTGTAGGACAGTACCAAATTTCCCTCAAGTGGATGACCTAAGGTTTATCAATCCGTGGGAGGCGTAGGATAAAGACGGTCTCTCTCAAACAACCCTGCAACCAAATAACAAAGAGTCTCTTGTGTCGCCAACACACCCAATACAATGGTAAATTGTATAGGTGCACTAGTTCGGCGAAGAGATGGTGATACAAGTGCAATATGGATGGTAGATATAGGTTTTTGTAATCTGAAAATATAAAAAACAGCAAGGTAACTAAAGATAAAAGTGAGCGTAAACGGTATTGCAATGATAGGAAACAAGGCATAGGGTTCATACTTTCACTAGTGCAAGTTCTCTCAACAATAATAACATGGATAGATCATATAACAATCCCTCAACATGCAACAAAGAGTCACTCCAAAGCCACTAATAGTGGAGAACAAACGAAGAGATTATGGTAGGGTACGAAACCACCTCAAAGCTATCCTTTTTGTTCTATGTATTCAAGAGTCCGTAGTAAAATAACATGAAGCTATTCTTTCCGTTCAATCTATCATAGAGTTCATACTAGAATAACACCTTAAGACACAAATCAACCAAAACCCTAATGTCACCTAGATACTCCATTGTCACCTCAAGTATCCGTGGGCATGATTATACGATATGCATCACACAATCTTAGATTCATCCAACCAACACAAAGTACTTCAAAGAGTGCCCCAAAGTTTCTACCGGAGAGTCAAGACGAAAACGTGTGCCAACCCCTATGCATAGGTTCATGGGCGGAACCCGCAAGTTGATCACCAAAACATACATCAAGTGGCACGTGATATCCCATTGTCACCACAGATAAACACAGCAAGACATACATCAAGTGTTCTCAAATCCTTAAAGACTCAATCCGATAAGATAACTTCAAGAGGAAAACTCAATTCATCACAAGAGAGTACAGGGGGAGAAACATCATAAGATCCAATTATAATAGCAAAGCTCGCGATACATCAAGATCATGCCAGAGAGAGACCACGAGAGAGAGAGAGAGATCAAACACATAGCTACTAGTACATACCCTCAGCCCCGAGGGTGAACTACCCCCTCCTCGTCATGGAGAGCGCGGGGATGATGAAGATGGCCACCAGTGATGGGTTGCCCCTTTGGCAGGGTGCCGGAACGGACTCCCGAGAGGTTTTTGGTGCCTACAGAGGCTTGCGGCGGCGGAACTCCCGAACTATCTTCTGTGTCGATGTTTTTAGGGTACGTAGGCTTATATAGCCGAAAGAAGTCGGTCGGGGGAGCCTCGAGGGGCCCACGAGAGGGTAGGGCGCGCCCAGGGGGTGGTGGGCGCGCCCCCCTGTCTTGTGGCCTCCTCAATGATCTTCTGACGTGAACTCCAAGTCTCCCGGATCATATTCTTCCTAAAAATCACGTTGCCAAAGGTTTCATTCCGTTTGGACTCCGTTTGATATTCCTTTTCTTCGAAATACTGAAACAGGCAGTAAAACAGCAATATGGGCTGGGCCTCCGGTTAGTAGGTTAGTCCCAAAAGTAATATAAAAGTGTATAATAAAGCCCGTAATCATTCAAAACAGATAATAAAATAGCATGAATGCTTCATAAATTATAGATACATTGGAGACGTATCAGCATCCCCAAGCTTAATTCCTACTCGTCCTCGAGTAGGTAAATGATAAAGAAAGAATTGATGAAGTGTGAATGCTAGAAGGTGCACAAGTTTGATCAATGATAATTTCAATCACCTTTTCTAGCATGATAATATGTCATAACAATAGTTCATCTCATAAAACTTCTCACCAACAAGTAACAAGCAATTCACATGTTAAAGCATAGACCATAAAATTTCTTGAGAACTAGAAAACTTCATTCTTAGTCATCAAACAATTGCAATTCATCTTATTTTCAGGAATAGCAAACTCCACATACTCAACTATCATATAGTCTTCTACAATTGCTAACACTCACGCAATACTAATGGTTATGGAGTTTCAATCGGACACTGAGAAAGATAGGGGCTTATAGTGTTGCCTCCCAACGTATTCACCTTTGGGTGATGCCAACAATAATAGCTCATGCTAACTTACATCCAATTGGATATATATATCAGGATCTTCCCAACACGAGGTGCTTGCCAAAGGATAAAATGAAAAAGGGAAAGGTGAAGATCACATTGACTCTTGCATAAAGTAAAAGACATAAAGTAAAAGATAGGCCCTTCGCAGAGGGAAGCAGAGGTTGTCATGCGCTTTTAGGGTTGGATGCATAAAATCTTAATGCGAATGAATGTCATTTTATATTGCCACTTGTATATGGACCTTTATTATGCAGTCCATCACTTTTATTGCTTCCATAACAAGATTGTATAAAGCTATTTTCTTCACACCAAAAGATCATACATATTTAGAGAGTAATTTTTATTGCTTGCACCGATGACAACTTACTTGAAGGATCTTACTCAATCCATAGGTAGGTATAGTGGACTCTCATGGAAAAACTAGGTTTAAGGATATTTGGAAGCACAAGTAGTATCTCTACTTGGTGCAAGGAATTTTGGCTAGCATGAGGTGGAAAGGCAAGCTCAACATGTTTGAATGATCCATGACAATATACTTTAACTGAGATGTGCGAAAACATAACCCATTACGTTGTCTTCCTTGTCCAACATCAACTCTTCAGCATGTCATACTTAATGAGTGCTCCCAATTATAAAACATGTCTAAGATAGTATATTTATATGTGAAATCTCTCTTCCTTCAATATTCTTTCATGAATTGTTCAAATGACCAATACAATGCTTGCTAACCTTCAATAAATTTACAACCTCTACTTCTTAGATGTGAAGTCATTACTCCCCATGGGATAAGCAGATGAAACATAAATAATTTCAGATTTATAACATTCAACTCATTCAACCATTTACTCCAAGGCTATAAGTGAAGCACACGAGTAAATGACAGACTACTCCAAAATGATATAAGTGAAGATCAATGAGTAGCTAAATAATTATGCAACTATGTGAAGACTCTCTCTCTCTCATTTAAGAATTTCAGATCTTGGTATTGTATTCAAACAGCAAGCAAAGCAAAATAAAATGACATTGCAAGGATAGCACAACTCATGTGAAGAAGCAAAAACTTAGGCTCAACCGATACTAACCGATAGTTGTTGAAGAAGAAAGGTGGGATGCCTACCGGGGCATCCCCAAGCTTAGATGCTTGAGACTTCTTGAAATATTATCTTGGGGTGCCTCGGGCATCCCCAATCTTTAACTTTTGTATCTCCTTAATTCCTCTCATATCATGGTTTCTTCTTTTTATAAAAAGCTTCATCCACAACAAACTCAACAAGAACTCGTGAGATAGGTTAGTATAAACCAATGCAAAACCTTATCATTTTATACTGTAACAAATCACTAAAATTATTATTCAACATTGCATACTAAATGTCTCTGCATATTTAAAACTCCTATCCTCAAATAGAATCATTAAACAAGCAAACATAAGCAAACAATGCAAACATAACAGCAATCTGCCAAAACAGTACAGTCTATAAAGAATGCAAGAGTATCAATACTTCCCTAACTCCAAAAATTATGAGAAAAATACTAAGCTGTAGAAGATTTATGAGAGCTCATTATGCAAAAAGGTTCAACATTATATCATGCTCTGACTTTTCTAGGGAATTTTTGCAACAGCGGTAAACTTTCTGTTTTCAAAGAGCAACATGTATACTAGCAAAATAAGCATGGAAAAGGCCATCCTTGACTTTTTTATTGAAACTAAAGATGCAAAACATTATTCCAAATAACATAAAGCAAATACTAACAAGAGAAAATGACGCTCCAAGCAAAACACATATCATGTGGTGAATAAAAATATAGCTCCAAGTAAAGTTACCGATGAACGAAGACGAAAGAGGGGATGCCATCCGGGGCATCCCCAAGCTTAGGCTTTTGGTTATCCTTGAATATTACCTTGGGGTGCCTTGGGAATCTCCAAGCTTAGGCTCTTACCACTCCTTATTCCATAGTCCATCGAATCTTTACCCAAAACGTGAAAACTCCACAACACAAAACTCAACAGAAAAACTCGTAAGCCTCGTTATTATAAGAAAATAAAACCACCACTTAGGTACTGTAATGAACTCATTATAAATTCATATTGGTGTAATATCTAATGTATTCCAAGTTCTCTATGGTTCATACTACTTAATACTAGCCATAGATTGATCAAAACAAGCAAACAACACATAGAAAACAGAATCTGTCAAAAACAGAACAGTCTGTAGTAATCTGTATCAAACGTATACTTATGGAAATCTAAAAATTCTACAAAATTAGGAAGTCCTAATAAATTTGTGTAACAATCTAGATCAAAAAGAATCAGATCGGAATCACATTTATGTGAATTAACAAAACTTATTTACTGGGTGCAAAAGTTTCTGATTTTCAGCAGGATCAAAACAACTATCACCGTAAGCTATCCTAAAGGTCTTACTTGGCACTTTATTGAAACAAAAGCTATAAAACATGATTACTACAGTAGAATAATCATGTGAACACACAAAAACAGTAAGGATAAATATTGGGTTGTCTCCCACAAGCGCTTTTCTTTAATGCCTTTCTAGCTAGGCATGATGATGGCAATGATGCTCACATAAAGGATAAGAATTGAAACATGACGGGAGCATCATGAAGCATATGACTAGCACATTTGAGTCTAACCCACTTCCTATGCATAGGGATTTTGTGAGGAAACAACTTATGGGAACAATAATCAACTAGCATAGGAAGGCAAAACAAACATAGCTTCAAGATTTTCAACACATAGGGAGGAAACTTGACATTATTGCAATTCCTACAAGCACATATTCCTCCCTCATAATAATTTTCAGTAGCATCATGAATGAATTCAACAATATAATCAGAACCTAAAGCATTCTTTTCATGATCTACAAGCATAGAAAATTTACTACTCTCCACATAAGCAAAATTCTTCTCATTCGGAATAGTGGGAGTATCATAAGAGACTTGAACACTAAAAACTGTTTCCACATTGAAAGAGTAATGTTCAGAAAAAGGGTAATCATAATCATAACAAGTTTTATAAATATAATCATCACTACTTTTTATAGCATAAGTTTCATCACAATAATCATCATAAGTAGCAACTTCATTCTCATCATAATCGATTGAAACCTCTCCCAAGATAGTGGAATCACTAAATAAAGCTGACACTCTTCCAAATCCACTTTCGTATTCATCACAATAAGATTCAACATCCTACAAAATAGTGGGATCACTGCTTCCTAAAGTTGACACTCTTCCAAACCCACTTTCATCAATATAATCATCATAAATAGGAGGCATGCTTTCATCATAATAAATATTCTCAGCAAAACTTGGGGGACAAAAAATATCATCTTCATCAAACATAGCTTCCCCAACCTTGTGGCTTTGAATATCATTAGTGAGGGAGTCCTGGACTAGGGGGTGTCCGGATAGCCGAACTATCATCATCGGCCGGACTCCAAGACTATGAAGATACAACATTGAAGACTTCGTCCCGTGTCCGGATGGGACTTTCCTTGGCGTGGAAGGCAAGCTTGGCAATACGGATATGTAGATCTCCTACCATTGTAACCGACTCTGTGTAACCCTAGCCCTCTCCGGTGTCTATATAAACCAGAGGGTTTTAGTCCGTAGGACACAACAATAACAACAATCATACCATAGGCTAGCTTCTAGGGTTTAGCCTCCTTGATCTCATGGTAGATCCACTCTTGTACTACCCATATGATCAATGTCAATCAAGCAGGAGTAGGGTTTTACCTCCATCAACAGGGCCCGAACCTGGGTAAAAACATCGTGTCCCTTGTCTCCTGTTACCATCCGCCTAGACACACAGTTCGGGACCCCCTACCCAAGATCCGCCGGTTTTGACACCGACATTGGTGCTTTCATTGAGAGTTCCTCTGTGCCGTCGCATATAGGCCCGATGGCTCCTTCGATCATCACCAATGATGCAGTCCAGGGTGAGACTTTTCTCCCCGGACAGATCTTCGTATTCGGCGGCTTTGCACTGCGGGCCGATTCGCTTGGCCATCTGGAGCAGATCAAAAGCTACGCCCCTGGCCGTCAGGTCAGATTTGGAAGTCTAAACTTCACGGTTGACATCCGTGGATACTTGATCTTCGATGGATTCGAGCCACAGCCAAGCGCGCCGCACTGTCACGATGGGCACGATTTAGCTCTGCTGCCGGATAGTGTCCTGGAGGCCGCACACGAGTCCGCTCCGATCCCTAATTCAGAGCCGACTGCGCAGATCGAGGATGGGTGGCTAGACACCGCCTCAGAGGCTGCAACCTCTACGACGATGGAGCCGAATACTGACCTTGACCCTTGTGAAGCTCGTGACTCCGAGGTGCCGGACTCCTCGCCGGACTCCGAACCTCCCGCGCCCCCTCCAATCGAATCTGATTGGGCGCCGATCATGGAGTTCACCGCTGCGGACATCTTTCAACACTCACCTTTCGGCGACATCCTAAATTCGCTAAAATATCTCTCGTTATCAGGAGAGCCATGGCCATACTGCGGTCAGGACGGTTGGGATGCGGACGACGAAGAAATTCAAACCCCACCCACCACCCACTTAGTAGCCACTATCGACGATCTAACCGGCATGCTAGACTTCGACTTCGAAGACATCGACGGTATGGACGACGATGCCGGAGACGACCAAGAACCAGCGCCTACTGGGCACTGGAAAGACACCTCGTCATATGACATATACATGGTGGATATCCCAAAGGATGGGATTGGCGAAGGAACGGCGGAGGAAGACCCCTCCAAGAAACAGCCCAAGCACCGGCGTCAGCGGCGCCGCTCTAAATCCCGCCACACCAAGAATGGAGATTCTGGCACCGGAGATAATAACACCCCAGAGAGTGCCGAAGACAACCCCCTCCAGCAAGATTCAACACAGGAGGACGGAGAAGCCAGCCCTCATGAGAGAGCGGCAGACTAAGAGGTAGAGGATGATAATTACGTGCCTCCCTCCGGAGACGAGGCAAGCCTTGACGACAACGAATTCGTCGTGCCTGAGGATCCCGTCGAACAAAAGCGTTTTAAACGTAGGCTTATGGCCACGGCGAACAACCTCAAGAAAAAACGGCAACAGCTTAGAGCTGATCAAAATTTGCTAGCCGACAAATGGACTGAAGTCCTTGCGGCCGAAGAGCATGAACTCGAACGCCCCTCCAAAAGCTACCCCAAACGCAAGCTGCTCCCTCGATTAGAGGAGGAGGCATATAAACCTGCATCACCAGTGCACAATACGGCTGACCGACCACCTCGTGGCCACGATAGAGAGGCCTCTAGGCCCTCCACTAGAACCGTACCCCAGCACCGCTCGAAAAGTACGAAGCCACAGGGGAATGCGCCGGACTTGCAAGACATATTGGAGGATAAGGCAAGACAATCGAGATCGATCTACGGATCGCGTGGGCGCCCCACGATGCGCGACGACGACCGTCGCGCCGGATACAGCAACTCCGTCCGGGCCGAACACAGTAGACAAAGCTCGCTCGAGCTACGTCGTGATATAGCCCAATATAGAGGTGCTGCACACCCACTATGCTTCACAGATGAAGTAATGGATCATCAAATCCCCGAAGGGTTTAAACCCGTGAATATTGAATCCTACGATGGCACAACAGACCCCGCGGTTTGGATTGAAGACTATCTCCTTCATATCCACATGGCCCGCGGCGATGATCTTCACGCCATCAAATACCTCCCACTCAAGCTTAAAGGACCAGCTCGGCATTGGCTTAACAGCTTGCCAGCAGAATCAATTGGGTGTTGGGAGGACCTGGAAGCCGCATTTCTTGATAACTTCCAGGGCACGTATGTGCGACCACTAGACGTCGATGACCTAAGCAACATAATTCAGCAGCCAGACGAATCGGCCAGACAATTCTGGACACGGTTCTTAACAAAGAAAAATCAAATCGTCGACTGTCCGGATGCAGAGGCCCTCGCAGCCTTCAAACATAACATCCGCGACGAGTGGCTTGCCCGGCACCTAGGACAGGAAAAGCCGAAATCCATGGCAGCCCTCACATCACTCATGACCCGCTTCTGCGCGGGAGAGGACAGCTGGCTAGCCTGCAGTAACAACCTCAGCAAAAATTCTGGCAGTCCGGATACCAAGGACCACAATGGCAGGTCGCGTCGCAACAAGAACAAACGCCGCGTTAACGGCGATAACACTGAGGATACGGTAGTCAACGCCGGATTCAGAGGCTCCAAACCCGGTCAGCGGAAAAAGCCATTCAAAAGAACTACTCCGGGTCCATCCAATTTGGACCGAATACTCGACCGCTTGTGCCAGATATGCGGCACCCCCGAAAAGCCAGCTAATCACACCAACAGGGACTGTTGGGTATTCATGCAGGCAGGCAAGATAATTGCCGAAAACAATGACAAGGGGCTGCATAGCGATGACGAGGAAGAGACCCGACCGCCGAACAATAGAGGACAGAAGGGTTTCCCCCCAGATGTACGGACGGTAAACATGATATACGCAACCCACATACCCAAGAGGGAGCGGAAGCGTGCACTCAGGGACGTATATGTGATGGAGCCAGTCGCCCCGAAGTTCAACCCATGGTCCTCCTGCCCGATCACTTTTGATCGAAGGGACCACCCCACCAGTATCCGCCACGGCGGATTCGCCGCATTGGTTTTAGACCCAATCGTCGATGGATTTCACCTCACCAGAGTCCTGATGGACAGCGGCAGCAGCCTGATCCTGCTTTATCAGGATACAGTGCGCAAGATGGGCATAGACCCCTCAAGGAATAAACCCACAAAGACGACCTTCAAAGGCGTCATACCAGGTGTAGGGGCCAATTGTACAGGCTTAGTCACACTTGAAGTGGTCTTCGGATCCCCGGATAACTTCCGAAGCGAGGAGTTAATCTTCGACATAGTTCCGTTCTGCAGCGGCTACCAAGCTCTGCTCGGACGGACCGCGTTTGCAAAATTCAACGCGGTGCCGCACTATGCATACCTCAAGCTCAAGATGCCAGGCCCTCGAGGAGTCATCACAGTCAACGAAAACACTGAATGCTCCCTCTGAACGGAGGAACACACAGCGGCTCTCGCGGCAGAAGTACAGAGCAGCCTCTTAAGGCAATTCTCGAGTCCGACCATTAAGCGACCGGACACGGCTAAACGCGCCTGGAGTAACCTACAACAAGACCACTTGGCACGTTCCGAGCACGCGTAGCAATGCGGCCCCAACCCCAGCCCCTGCAAAATTGCAAGACTGGTCCTTCGCGTACATCATTACGCTCTGGAGATACCATGGACACAGGGGGAGGGGCACAACCACGACAGGCCCAGTGTGCGGCTCAACCACACCAGGGGCTCCCAAGTGTGTCATTTCTTTTTTTTCCTTTTTCTTTTTCTTACCAACAGGACTCCGTTCACCACAGGCCCTGTCCGGCAGTAGACCTGCCAAACTCACGATGCAACAGCCAGGGAAGGAGAAAGGCTACGACGACTATCCAGGTGGTCTCCATTATGAGCATTATACTTGTTTTATACACAATTCCGCAGCCTACCCCTGGAGGGGGACATGTTTAATAGTCCCATCCCTTGCTTACCGCACTATTTGTATCGTTCTGCATTCATGGCAGTACTTCTTGAATAAACAATGCATCGCTTTTTGCTTATAATTGCATTTCTTTCTTATACATATGTTCATTTATGACATGTTGCATCCGTACACTTTGGTACGGCTAAATACACCGGGGGCTTAAGTTCCCCACATTATGGTGTGATAAGTCCGAACACTTTCACAAGTGCGGCACCCCGAACTTATAGCATTATATGCATCGGCTCCGAATCATGTCTTGGGTCAATAGTTGGGTTTGCCCGGCTCCCATGTTTTGGTACCTTACGTTCCGTTGTATCGGCTAAGGTAGCACTGGGAGAACCACTGCGATTGCTCCCTAGTTGAGCTGGGCGAGCGCCTCAGTGGAGAAAGCTAAAACTGACCGTCATGATAATGCGAGAGCTGGTCGCTGTTCGAGAGGTTTTTTCGAGTCCCTAAAGACTTATGCCGCTTAGAGCGAGGAACCGGCTTTGTCCGGCCCAAGCGTGGATAGCGCCCCGAACTCGGTCTTCCGAACACTAGGGGCTTCGCCGAAATTTAAAATTATAGAATTCTATGGCTAAGTGAGAGTGTTCAAGCATTATATGTCTGGTTGCCTCGTTCGTTGTGTTGAGTGCCTCCCTAGATGGACCCAAAAATGGGAACAAGAGCGCTCAAGTTTATCTCGAACACCCCAGCACTCGTGGCATGGGGGTTGAAGCCGACGACTTGCCATCTCTCAAATTTGATAAACGGCCGCACTGAAGGTAATATTTTAAATTAACAAGCGTTGCTTAGCGCATATGAACAAAGTTTTCAGCGCACAGGATAACAAAATACGAGTCTACTCAAATATTACATCTTTGGAGCACTCACCCGCAATCATGCGGGCACCCTTCAGGCCACTCTTATAATACATCTCAGGCGTGCGATACTCCTTGCCCGTCGGTGGCGCGTCCGTCACAAGCTTCTCAGCGTCCATCCTGCCCCAGTGCACCTTTGCACGGGCAAGGGCCCGACGGGCACCTTCAATGCAGGCGGCGTGCTTGACGACTTCAACCCAGGGACACGCATCCACCAGCCGCCGCACCAGGCCGAAGTAGCTCCCAGGCATGGCCTCCTTGGGCCACAGCCGAACTATGAGGCCCTTCATGGCCTGTTCAGCCCCCTTGTGGAGCTCGACCAGCTGCTTCAGCTGGTCGCTAAGGGGCACCGGATGTCTGGCCTCAGCATACTGAGACCAGAAGACCTTCTCCGTCGAGCTCCCCTCCTCGGCCCGATATAAAGCGGCAGCATCGGACACGCTGCGGGGCAGATCTGCGAACGCTCCTGGAGAGCTCCGAATTCGGGTAAGTAATAGGTAATTCACATTCACATGCTTGCTTTGCATGAAAAATGCCTTACCCGCCGCTATCTTCTTCAACGCCTCGATTTCCTGGAGGGCCTTGTGGGCTTCGGCCTTAGCGGCTTTGGCACTCTCAAGAGCCGATGCAAGCTCGGACTCTCGAGTCTTTGAGTCGCGCTCCAAACTCTCATGTTTTTCCACGAGAGCCTGGAGCTCTTGCTGCACCTCCGCCACCCGTGCCTCCCGCTTCTCTCGCTCGGCTCGCTCCGCGGCCGCTTTGCGTTCGGCCGCAGACACTGCCTCCTTCAGGGTCGCCACCTCGTTCATGGCCCCTGGAGTACCCACGTTATCCTTGTTATTTCTCTTGTAACCAAATCCTTTTCTGTAAGGTACAAATTTAATACGGTGTTACTCACCTTCCTTGTCCTCGAGCTGCTTCTTGGAACGGCCGAGCTCGCTCTTGGACCACTCGAGGCTCTGCTTCAAAGCATTGACCTCCGCAGTCAGTGCGGCAGAGGTCAGCAGCGCAGCCTGCAATCCCATATTGACATATTTTTTAGACTCCTGCGTATATCTTTTTAGATCCTCAGTCCGGCTTTTCTTTCCGAACACCGAACCGAGCATCAGGGGCTACTGTCTATGCGGTATTATATTACACATCTTAAAATTCTTACCTCAAAGCCTGTTAGAAGGCTGCTGCAGGCCTCGGTCAGCCCTCTCTTGGCGAGCCGAACCTTCTGAATCACCGCACTCATGATAGTGCGGTGTTCTTCTTCGATGGAAGCGCCGTTGAGCGCCTCCAGCAAGTTATCCGGCGCCTCCGGTTGGACGGAGGCCGCCGGTGTCACAGTCTTGCCCTTCTTACGAAGGGGCCGCCCGCCGGACTCCGGAACCACTGCAGGTTCCGGTGCGGAGTCCGGTGCAAAGTCCGGGAGGTTGCCCTGCGGCACCTCCGGGGCGTCCTCCTCCTGGTGGATCCCTTCTCGGGATCCCACCTCAGCGTCGTCAACGTCACGGGGGGTGGAGGCGGTCGGAAGAGAATCCATATTCGACGTGCCCAAGGACCCGCTCGACGAAGCGGGAAGATCGTCCTTGGGCGGACTACAGGGTTGTATGCGGCATTAGAAAGACACCATGTGACAAAAAGGAAAATTATAAATCATCTAGGAGTCCGGATACTTACGATCTCACCAGGGGCTTGGCCCTTGAGGGCCACTCCTCATTGTCGTCGCCGATGTTGGCGGAACAGTCCGGGGGAAGGGTCCTTCCCTTCTTGGACCCTTCGGCCTCCCTCGTTGGGGAGGACTTCCTCTTCTTCTCTCCCCCGCTGGGGGAGAGGCCTCCTTCTTCTCCTCCTCGTCCTCGTGGGAGGAGTCCGCCTCGGAGTCATTGGACGATGAGTCCGATACCACCTGACGCCGGGAGCTCCTTCGGGTTCCCGTGGCCTTCTTCTTGGCCTTCTTCTCCGGCACTACGTTAAGTGCCGGGACCAGCAGCCCTGTCAAACGGGCGTTCGCTGGGTCTTCTAGAAAGGGAGCCGGACAGTTAACCTGTCCGGACGTCTTCTGCCAGGCCTGTTAAAGGTATTGGGAGTTTAGATCCCGCATAGAGTCAAACTATGAAAAGCAAGTGTCTCATAAAGGATGACATAGCTTACCTCGCCAGCCGGAAGCTGCGTGCTGAATCCGCGATCTTTGGTAGCGTATGCGGGAGCTTCGGTGCCCTTGAACAGCACCCTCCAGGCCGCTTCGTATGTAGTGTCGAAGAGCCCGCCTAAGGTCTGGTGCTGTGCCGGATCAAACTCCCACAAATTGAAGTCCCGTTGCTGGCAGGGGAGAATCCCGCGGACGAGCATGACCTGGATCACGTTGAGAAGCTTGAGCTTGTTCATCAGGGTCTGGAGACTGGACTAGAGTTCGGTCAGCTCTTCCGAACTACCCCATAGGGATGCCAGATCTGAATTCGGGGGCCGCTGCCCATTTAGGGTCACGCGGCTCGGTGATGTAGAACCACCCCGATTGCCACCCTTTGATGGATTCCACGAAGGCACCCTCGAGCCAAGTGACGTTGGGCATTTTGCCCACCATGGCGCCTCCACACTCCGCTTGGCTGCCCTTCACAACCTTCGGCTTGACATTGAAGGTCTTTAGCCACAAGCCGAAGTGGGGCTGGATGCAGAGGAAGGCCTCACACACGACGATAAACGCCGAAATATTAAGGATAAAATTTGGGGCCAGGTCATGGAAATCCAGGCCGTAGTAGAACATGAGCCCCCGGACAAACGGGTGGAGTGGAAATCCCAGTCCGCGGAGGAAATGGGGAAGGAATACCACCCTCTCATGGGGCCCGGGGGTGGGGATGAGCTGCCCCTTGTCGGGGAGCCGGTGCGCGATGTCGCTGGACAGATATCCGGCGTCGCGCAGCTTCTTGATGTGCCCCTCCGTAACGGAGGAGGCCATCCACTTGCCTCCCGCTCCGGACATGGCTGGAGAAGGTCGAGGTGAGATGTGCGGACTTGGGCGCTGGAGCTCGAGTGCGCGAAGATAGATAAGCAAAGGAGGAAGAAGGCGTAGGTAAAAAGGTGGATCCTTATCCCCTTATATATGGGCGGATGAAACTATGCGTCCCTACTGGCCTGGTAAAACCCGCTTATCTCCCAAGCGCCACAATCAATGGCGCGGTTGGGTTACCCACGTCCGTATTGATGGGAATCCTGGAATAAGGGGAACACGATCTCTGCTTCGACAAGACGTACCAAGGAAACCGCTTCGCTAAATGCGCTGAGGTGGTATAATAAAAACAATTCGAGTAAAGGCTTGGTTGTGGTGTGACGTCACGCCACAAAATACGTCAGCAGATTGAACTTGTGTAAATATTATTCTCTCTACGGTGGTATGTGGAATTTATTTTGCAGAGCCGGACACTATCCTGGTGTTCACAATCTTCTATGAATTATTCAGAGGAACCCGCCTTGCAATGTCGAAGACAATATGTGCTCCGGACTCGTCGTCATTGAAGCCTGGTTCAGGGGCTACTGAGGGAGTCCTGGACTAGGGGGTGTCCGGATAGCCGAACTATCATCATCGGCCGGACTCCAAGACTATGAAGATACAAGATTGAAGACTTCGTCCCGTGTCCGGATGGGACTTTCCTTGGCGTGGAAGGCAAGCTTGGCAATACGGATATGTAGATCTCCTACCATTGTAACCGACTCTGTGTAACCCTAGCCCTCTTTGGTGTCTATATAAACCGGAGGGTTTTAGTCCATAGGACACAACAATAACAACAATCATACCATAGGCTAGCTTCTAGGGTTTAGCCTCCTTGATCTCGTGGTAGATCCACTCTTGTACTACCCATATCATCAATATCAATCAAGCAGGAGTAGGGTTTTACCTCCATCGAGAGGGCCCGAACCTGGGTAAAAACATCATGTCCCTTGTCTCCTGTTACCATCCGCCTAGACGCACAGTTCGGGACCCCCTACCTGAGATCCGCCGGTTTTGACACCGACAATTAGCATCATGGATATTCAAGGAGTTCATACTAACAACATTGTAATCATGCTCATCATACAAAGATCTAATACCAAACATTTTATAGATTTCTTCTTCTAGCACTTGATCACAATTTTCCTTTTCATCAAACTCACGAAAGATATTAAAAAGACGAAGCGTATGAGACAAACTTAACTCCATTTTTTTTGTAGTTTTCTTTTATGAACTAAACTAGTGATAAAACAAGAAACAAAAAGATTCGATTGCAAGATCTCAAGATATACCTTCAAGCACTCAACTCCCCAGCAACGGCGCCAGAAAAGAGCTTGATTGACGGGGTGTGAGTGTCGTTTACCTAGCCTCCCCGGCAACGACGCCAGAAAAGAGCTTGATGTCTACTACACAACCTTCTTCTTGTAGACGTTGTTGGGCCTGCAAGTGCACAGGTTTGTAGGACAGTAGCAAATTTCCCTCAAGTGGATGACCTAAGGTTTATCAATCGATGGGAGGCGTAGGATGAAGATGGTCTCTCTCAAGCGACCCTGCAACCAAATAACAAAGAGTCTCTTGTGTCCCCAACACACCCAATACAATGGTAAATTGTATAGGTGCACTAGTTCGGCAAAGAGATGGTGATACAAGTGCAATATGGATGGTAGATATAGGTTTTTGTAATCTGAAAATATAAAAAACAGCAAGGTAACTAAAGATAAAAGTGAGCGTAAACGGTATTGCAATGATAGGAAACAAGGCATAGGGTTCACACTTTGACTAGTGCAAGTTCTCTCAACAATAATAACATGGATAGATCATATAACAATCCCTCAACATGCAACAAAGAGTCACTCCAAAGCCACTAATAGAGGAGAACAAACGAAGAGATTATTGTAGGGTACCAAACCACCTCAAAGCTATACTTTCTGTTCTATATATTCAAGAGTCCGTAGTAAAATAACATGAAGCTATTCTTTCCGTTCAATCTATCATAGAGTTCATACTAGAATAACACCTTAAGACACAAATCAACCAAAACCCTAATGTCACCTAGATACTCCATTGTCACCTCAAGTATCAGTGGGCATGATTATACGATATGCATCACACAATCTCAGATTCATCCAACCAACACAAAGTACTTCAAAGAGTGCCCCAAAGTTTCTACCGGAGAGTCAAGACAAAAACGTGTGCCAACCCCTATGCATAGGTTCATGGGCGGAACCCGCAAGTTGATCACCAAAACATACATCAAGTGGCACGTGATATCCCATTGTCACCACAGATAAACACGGCAAGACATACATCAAGTGTTCTCAAATCCTTAAAGACTCAATCCGATAAGATAACTTCAAGAGGAAAACTCAATTCATCATAAGAGAGTAGAGGGGGAGAAACATCATAAGATCCAACTATAATAGCAAAGCTCGCGATACATCAAGATCGTGCCATAGAGAGAACACGAGAGAGAGAGATCAAACACATAGCTACTAGTACACACCCTCAGACACGAGGGTGAACTACTCCCTCCTCGTCATGGAGAGAGTCGGGATGATGAAGATGGCCACCGGTGATGGGTTGCCCCTCCGGCAGGGTGCCAGAACGGACTCCCGAGAGGTTTTTGGTGCCTACAGAGGCTTGCGGCGGCGGAACTCCCGAACTATCTTCTGTGTCAATGTTTTTAGGGTACGTAGGCTTATATAGGCGAAAGAAGTCGGTCGGGGGAGCCTCGAGGGGCCCACGAGAGGGTAGGGCGCACCCAGGGGGTGGTGGGAACGCCCCCCTGTCTCGTGGCCTCCTCGATGATCTTCTGACGTGAACTCCAAGTCTCCTGGATCATATTTTTCCTAAAAATCACGCTGCCTAAGGTTTCATTCCTTTTGGACTCCGTTTGATATATTCCTTTTCTTCGAAATACTGAAACAGGCAATAAAACAACAATATGGGTTGGGCCTCCGGTTAGTAGGTTAGTCCCAAAAGTAATATAAAAGTGTATAATAAAGCCCGTAATCATTCAAAATAGATAATAAAATAGCATGAATGCTTCATAAATTATAGATACGTTGGAGACATATCAATGATCATGTATAATAGGCATCACGTCCGTGACAAGTAGACCGACTCCTGCCTGCATCTACTACTATTACTCCACACATCGACCGACTCCTGCCTGCATCTAGAGTATTAAGTTCATAAGAACAGAGTAACGCATTAAGCAAGATAACATGATGTAGAGGGATAAACTCATGCAATATGATATAAACCCCATCTTTTTATCCTCGATGGAAACAATACAATACGTGCCTTGCAACCCTTTCTGTCACTGGGTAAGGATACCGCAAGATTGAACCCAAAGCTAAGCACTTCTCCCATTGCAAGAAAGATCAATCTAGTAGGCCAAACCAAACTGATAATTCGAAGAAACTTGCAAAGATAACTCAATAATACATAAAAGAATTCAGAGGAGATTCAAATATTTCTCATAGATAAACTTGATCATAAACCCACAATTCATTGGATCTCGACAAACACACCGCAAAAGAGTTTTACATCGAATAGATCTCCACAAGAGACGGGGGAGAACATTGTATTATGATCCAAAAAGAGAGAAGAAGCCATCTAGCTAATAACTATGGACCCAAAGGTCTATGGTAAACTACTCACAACTCATCGGAGGGGCTATTGTGTTGATGTAGAAGCCCTCCATGGTCGATTCCCCCTTCGGCGGAGCGCCGACGAAGGCTCCAAGATAGGATCTCGCGGATACAGAAGGTTACAGCGGTGTAAATTGTGTTTCGTTGGCTCCCTGGATGTTTTCGGGGTATGTAGGCTTATATAGGAGGAAGAAGTACGTCGGTGGCCACCCGAGGGGCCCACGAGACAGGGGGCGCACCCTAAAGGGGGGGCACGGCCTACCCTCTCGTGGCTGCCTCGGCTACTTCTTGACTTGCACTCCAAGTCCTCTGGATCATGTTCGTTCCAAAAATCACGCTCCCGAAGGTTTCATTCCATTTGGACTCCGTTTGATATTCCTTTTCTTCGAAATACTGAAATAGGCAAAAAAAATAGCAATACGGGCTGGGCCTCCGGTTAGTAGTTTAGTCCTGAAAATGATATAAATGTGTAAAATAAAGCCCATAAACATCCAATAGGGGTAATATAATAGCATGGAACAATCAAAAATTATAGATACGTTGGAGACGTATCAAGCATCCCCAAGCTTAATTCCTGCTCCTCCTCGAGTAGGTAAATGATAAAAACAGAATTTTTGATGTGGAATGCTACGTAGCATAATTCTCAATGTAATTTTCTCTATTGTGGCATGAATTTTCAGATCCAAATGATTCAAAATAAAAGTTCATATTGACATGAAAATGGTGATACTTCAAGCATACTAATCAAAGTAATCATGTCTTCTCAAAATAACATGGCCAAAGAAAGTTATCCCTACAAAATCATATAGTCTGGCTGTTGCTCTATCTTCATCACACAAAGTATTTAATCATGCACAACCCCGATGACAAGCCAAGCAATTGTTTCATACTTTAATAATCTCAAACTTTTTCAACTTTCACACAATACATGAGCGTGAGCCATGGACATAGCACTATATGTGGAATAGAATGGTGGTTGTGGAGAATACAAAAAGGAGAAGATAGTCTCACATCAACTAGGCGTATCAACGGGCTATGGAGATGCCCACTGATAGATATCAACGTGAGTGAGTAGGGATTGCCATGCAACGGATGCACTAGAGCTATAAATATATGAAAGCTCAGCAAAAGAAACTAAGTGGGTGTGCATCCAACTCTCTTGCTCACGAAGACCTAGGGCATTTTGAGGAAGCCCATCATTGGAATATACAAGCCAAGTTCTATAATGAAAAATTCCCACTAGTATATGGAAGTGACAACATAGGAGACTCTCTATCATGAAGATCATGGTGCTACTTTGAAGCACAAGTGTGGATGTAACGCCCCGGATTCGTTGCGCCAGGTGTCCGCCAGTTATTCGCCGTCGTTGCCATGTCATGTGCTTGCGTGTTGCCTTTGCCATGTCATCATCTGCATTTCATATCATGTCATCATGTGCATCGCATTGGCATACGTGTTCGTCTCAGACATTCGAGCTTTTTCCCTGTTGTCCGTTTTGCAATCCGGCACTCCTATGTCATCCGGCGTCCCTTTCTTGCCTCTTTTCATGTGCGGGTATTAAACTTTCTCGGAATGGCCCGAGGTTTGCCAAGCGGCCTTTGTATACCACCGGTAGACCGCCTGTCAAGTTTCGTGCCATTTAGAGGTCGTTTGGTACTCCAACAGTTAACCGGGTAACCGCAGAAGCCCTCTTTGAGTTGCAGCCCAACACCCCTTCCAAAGTGGCCCAAAACCCATCTAACTCCCCTCCATGCTCTCGGTCGTTCGATCACGATCGTGTGGGTGAAAACCGCTCCTCATTTGGACTCTCCTAGCTCCCTCTACCTATAAATATGTGGCCTTCCCCGAAATTCCCGCAGTCCGAAACCCTAGCCCCGCTCCCCTCGCACGCCGGACATGTCCAACCCCGCCGGACATGTCCAGCAGCCACGTCGCCCGGACCAATCCGGGGCCGACACGTCATCGCGCCGCCGCCCCGGACCAACCCCGTGCCGCCACCTGTCTCCGCGCGTCCACCCCCGCCGCCGCGGCCCGCCTGGGCCCGGGGCAAGCCCGCCGAGCCCATCGGGGCCCAACCCCGCGCCGCCGCCGCCGGGTCCCGTCCCCGCCGCCTTCGCGCCGTCGCCGGCGACCAACTCCGGCGACCGGAGCACGCCGCCGCCGAGCCGCGCGCCCTTCCCGCCGGCGCCCGCTCGCCGCCGTCCCACGCCTCGGCCGCCTCCGCCCTCCGCGCCGGCGTCCCGCCCGCGCCCCGCGGTCGCCCGCCCGCGCCGCCGCCCGGCAACCGGCACCTTCGCGCCGCCCCCTGCACCTCCTCCTTCCTCCGCCATGGCTGCTCTCCTCGGCCCGGCCATGCCCGCGCCCCGAGCGCGCCGTCCCCGACCCTGCTCCGGCCGCAGCTCCTCCGGCGCCGCTCGCCGCCTCCGGCCGCGCCGCCCCGTCGCTCCCTCGCCGGCGCCCGCGCCTCCCCTTGCCGGAGTCCGCCTCCTCGTCGGAGCTCGCCGGCCGGATCAAGTGGATCGGGATGAGATCCACCGGGAGCCCATCCAAACGCCTCTGCCTCGTCCCGGATCCCCTCGTCCCGCACGCCTCCGTCCCGGGTTGACTTTTCCCGGAGGTAAAAATCTCTCTAAGTCCCAGATTTCTGACATAATCATGCCATGTTTGACCTGCTGTATGTCTGCATCCGTAGCTCCGTTTCGTGCGTGTAATATGTCAAATTGTTCGTCTCGACGAGTACTTCATTTCATTCCATTGCATCATTTTCATTTGAGCTCATCTTGATGCCTAAAATGCTGTTGGAAGAGTGCATGTTGATGTTAATCTGCTGAAACTGTTATAACTTGCTCATTTATCATTTTTGCCATGATTGATGTGTGCATCCTATGAGGTTGATGTCTTCATGTGTTTTGTTCTATGCCATGCCATATTTCCAGGGGTGTATGCCATGTATTTTTGTGATCAATGTGGTGACTAGCACAAGAATGCAAACTAGGCTTCGTGATATTGCTGATTTTAGTCCCAGTTCTGCTGTTATTTTGATGCCATGTAAACTTGATGCTACAGAGAGATCCATGCATATTTTGAGATACTTCAGTAAGGGTGTTTTGAACATATGGTTATTCTCTATCCATTCATGCCCTTGTTTGCAATTATGGAGTAGTCTAGCATGCCATTTTGGTGCTCTACTTTTGCTTCACTGTCCACTGTCAGCCTGCTGGACATTGTATGTATTGGATGTATCCCCACTATTATGTAATGTTGATGTAATGATATCCACCTTGCAAAAGCGTCTTCAAGATGCGCTTCTATCCTTGGTGGGACCTTCGAGTTCCTTTAGGATAGGGTCGCATCTTGGGTGTGACAAGTTGGTATCAGAGCCTCGACCGACCCTAGGAGCCCCCCTTGATTGATCGTGTAGTTTGGTCGTTGTTGAGTCTAGAAGAAAACTGTTTTCGGAGTCTAGTTATATCAGAGAGTAGGAATTCTTTTTAGTCCTCTGCCCCTTCGTCGCTCTGGTGAGGATTCTTGACGTAGGTGTTTTGAATTACTCCTCTTCACCTTAAAAATTTTCTTTAGGTTCACGCAGTTGATTTTCCGATCGTTGGCTCTCAGCTCTTTTCATCCGGTGCACCTCTCTTCAAGTCGACTCGAACCTCTTTATCTTTGGTAGATCAATCCTCGGCTCTTTTCGAATGATGTTGTTTCCCTGTCCGAAGTTGTCCTTGTTTTTCCCACCCGCCCTCCCTTCTTCTCGAATCCGGAGCCCGTAATCGAGTATCCATCCTACTCGTGCGAAGTCTTTGCTTTCTTTCCTCAATGATTTCAACTGGTGTTTTCTCTTCAAGATATTCGTCGGTTTCCCCTTCCAGTTGCCTGTGTTTTCCCGCCCTCCCACCCTTTTTCTTCCCGGAGTTTGAGTCTCTTTCGACCACCAATTTCATTCATGTGGAGCCTCTTCAGACTTCCCTCAATTATTTCTACCGGTGAATTCTCGTCTCGTTTGACATTCATCATCTCTTCTTCTTCTCTGGTGGACTTAATTCAAGTTTTTCGGGTTGATCATATTTTTTCTCTCGGCTCAAGTATTTCCCTTTGCTCGTTCGCCTCTCGCCATTTTATCCTTCCGGAGTATGATGCACCAGAACAATTCAAATATTTCAATCATCCATTGCATCATCTATCTTTTCAACAATCCTTTCCAACGGTGTTTTCTTTAGTGGGCCCTAACCCACAGGTCTTTTTCCAGGATCTTACCTGACTCTTCTAATTCCCCCGGAGTTATTCTCAAATTCTTGTCAATCGTGACGTAAGAATGAATTTCATCAGTCACTTGCCTTCTCCAAGATCGTTTTCAAATTCTTTTCATCTTGGGTTCAACCTCTTCGCTTCCCGCTTGCCATTCTCCCAGAGTATCTCAGTAATTTTGGTGGTGTTTCTCGTCATCATTTGAAGATTGAAGAAGAATTTTTCCTCTAGATCTTGCCCGTTCTCCCGAAGATTCATGGTTCTAGCTTCATGTTATCCTCTCATATTATTCCGTTTGTCAGATATTCTTTCTTACCCATCCGGAGTATGTCAGGAGTTGTTTTCCCGTTTCTTTTCATCGGAGGCCATCGTTCCAGAAGAAATTCTTTGTCCTCTCATTTCAGCTACTATTATCCATTTATCCCGGTGTTTCATTCAAGTGTTCTTTAATCAGCTAGTTATCTCTTCGTTCTTGTGCATCTAAATCCCCTCTTGCATATCTTCGCTGCCGACTCCCCTCTTGCATATTGGTTCTTCTAATTTTTCCTGGTGATTCTTTCTCTTTCATCAGTCATTTTCGAATTCTCACGGTGGTTCATTCAAGATTCTTTTCTTTGATTATCATTTTAATCCATTCATTCTTTCCAATCCTACCGGTGGTTCATGAAGACATTCTCAAGTTTTGTGCTATTCTCTCCTTAATCCTTTTCAAGAAGAATAAGTAGTATGTAAAATCCATTGCTTGTCATCAATTTAATTTGATGAAGGATAAGCATACAATAAATCTTATTCTTATTTCATCCAAGTGTTTAATCCTTTTCTTCGGAGTTTGTTCTTCATGAATAAATTCTAGTTCCAAGTGTTTCATCTTTTCTTTTCCGGAGTTCATATTTCCTCAGTCTTTTCGTCGGAACCTCCATCTAAATCATCGCAATGCTCATCTTATTCTTTCATCCTTCATTCTATCTTATCATCTTTTTGTCACCGGAGTTCTTCATGGTGGATCGTCATAATTTAATTCATTCTTCAAGAGTTCATCAAGTATCATTCCATCCTATCAAGCTCGTGTTCTACTCCTTTCATTTTCAACCGGAGTGCTGCCTAAATCCTTTCAGTCTTATTCGTTTCTTTTCTCATTCTAACCACTCCGGTTAGAACGAGTGCTTTCATAGTCTATTTGATTCCGTGAGCTTTCGATTCTCGTCATTCTCGTCGTTCCTCTCTTTTTCTCGAGTTCTCTCGATTCTTTGTTTTCCTCTCTTGAGTTCTTGTTTCACCTCATTCCTTTTTCCCTTCCGTCTCGGTCCTAAGATCTCGGGACGAGATCTCTTGTTAGTGGAGGAGTGTTGTAACGCCCCGGATTCGTTGCGTCAGGTGTCCGCCAGTTATTCGCCGTCGTTGCCATGTCATGTGCTTGCGTGTTGCCTTTGCCATGTCATCATCTGCATTTCATATCATGTCATCATGTGCATTGCATTGGCATACGTGTTCGTCTCAGGCATCCGAGCTTTTTCCCCGTTGTCCATTTTGCAATCCGGCACTCCTATGTCATCCGACGTCCCATTCTTGCCTCTTTTCATGTGCCAGTATTAAACTTTCTCCGTAGCGGCCTGTCAAGTTTCGTGCCATTTGGAGGTCGTTTGGTACTCCAACGGTTAACCGGGTAACCGCAGAAGCCCTCTTTGAGTTGCAGCCCAACACCCCTTCCAAAGTGGCCCAAAACCCATCTAACTCCTCTCCATGATCTCGGTCGTTCGATCACGATCGTGTGGGCGAAAACCGCTCCTCATTTGGATTGTCCTAGCTCCCTCTACCTATAAATATGTGGCCTCCCCCGAAATTACCACAGTCCGAAACCCTAGCCCCGCTCCCCTCGCGCGCCGGACATGTCCAACCCCGCCGGACATGTCCAGCAGCCACGTCGCCCGGACCAATCCGGGGCCGACACGTCATCGCGCCGCCGCCCCGAACCAACCCCGTGCCGCCACCTGTCTCCGCGCGTCCACCCCCGCCGCCGTCGCCCGCCTGGGCCCGGGGCAAGCCTGCCGAGCCCATCGGGGCCCAACCCCCGCGCCGCCGCCGCTGGGTCCCGTCCCCGCCGCCTTCGCGCCGTCGCCGGCGACCAACTCCGGTGACCGGAGCACGCCGCCGCCGAGCCGCGCGCCCTGCCCGCCGGCGCCCGCTCGCCGCCGTCCCACGCCTCGGCCGGCTCCGCCCTCCGCGCCGGCGTCCCGCCCGCGCCCCGCGGTCGCCCTCTCGCGCCGCCGCGCCGCCCCCTGCGCCTCCTCCTTCCTCCGCCATGGCCGCTCGCCTCCGCCCGGCCATGACCGCGCCCCGAGCGCGCCGTCCCCAACCCTGCTCCGGCCGCAGCTCCTCCGGCGCCGCTCGCCGCCTCCGGCCGCGCCGCCCCGTCGCTCCCTCGCCGGCGCCCGCGCCTCCCCTCGTCGGAATCCGCCTCCTCGTCGGAGCTCGCCGGCCGGATCCGGTGGATCGGGATGAGATCCACTGGGAGCCCATCCAAACGCCTCTGCCTCGTCCCGGATCCCCTCGTCCCGCACGCCTCCGTCCCGGGTTGACTTTTCCCGGAGGTAAAAATCTCTCTAAGTCCTAGATTTCTGACATAATCATGCCATGTTTGACCTGCTGTATCTCTGCATCTGTAGCTCCGTTTCGTGTGTGTAATATGTCAAATTGTTCGTCTCGACGAGTACTTCATTTCATACCATTGCATCATTTTCATTTGCGCTCATCTTGATGCCCGAAATGTTGTTGGAAGAGTGCATGTTGATGTTAATCTGCTGAAACTGTTATAACTTGCTCATTTATTATTTTTGCCATGATTGATGTGTGCATCCTACGAGGTTGATGTCTTCATGTGTTTTGTTCTATGCCATGCCATCTTTCCAGGGGTGTATGCCATGTATTTTTGTGATCAATGTGGTGACTAGCACAAGCATGCAAACTAGGCTTCGTGATATTGCTGATTTTAGTCCTTGTTCTGCTGTTATTTTGATGCCATGTAAACTTGATGCTACAGAGAGATCCATGCATATTTTGAGATACTTCAGTAAGGGTGTTTTGAACATATGGTTATTTTCTATCCATTCATGCCCTTGTTTGCAATTATGGAGTAGTCTAGCATGCCATTTTGGTGCTCTACTTTTGCTTCAAATGATTTCCTGGCAGATTGTTTACATGTTATTCATTTTGGCCAAGGTTGCTATATTTCATCCTTGCATGCTATGGACTTGTTATTGACTTGGTTTGTTTCACAAACATGTATTCTTGATGATGCTATGCTTGTCTTGTCAAGCAATGACTTGTGGTGAGTGAATCGAGCTTGTTAAGTAGTGTACTTGCTGTTGCTATTTTGCTAGACAGATTCTGTTATATTTTGTTGCTATGTTAACATGTTGCTACTAATCATTCTATGCATAATCTGGAGATGTTCTATAAACATGTTTTGATCTACATGTCATGCTCTATCCATTCATTCCCTTGGTTGCAATTATAGCCTGCTGGAACATGTTGTTATCTTGCTCCAAAGTTGCTTGATGATGTTGCTGTCAACCTGTTAACATGAAGTTCAATGTTTCCATGATTGTTTCCTAGTGATCCATGCACCCTATGAACTTGTTCTTGCCATGCTTAGCTTCATAAACATGTCTTCTTACTGTTGGTTGCCTTGCCATGCCATGTATTGCTCTGTGGTGAGTGGTACAAGCTCACCAACATGTCTACTTATTGTTGTTCCTGCCATGTATGAATCTGTAATATAACTTGCCATGTTTACATGGGTGCCATCTTATCTTCTGATCCTTTTTGGCTCATGGTCAGTAAGAGACTTTTGATCTATGCTTTTAGTAGATTCATGCCATGCCTTTGTTTGCCATGATATGTTCCTGTAACATGTTGTTTGATAGCTCTAAACATTTCAACCTGATGTTATTTCCTGATAAGTCTGAAACTATTATTATTTGCAATCTTTCCATGTCTTTTTGAGCATGTTCTAGTTGTTTCTGGAGATAGCTCAGTGTTCATGTTTTGTTATGCTTTACCTGTACTTCATGCCCATGCCTTTTGTTAATATGTTGGGGTGCTGTAGCATATTGTTTTGATGTTTGCAATATGCCTAGTTGCTCTTATGGACAGATTGTTGCTATGACTTGTATAGTGTGTGTGTGTTGCACCGTTGATCCGTTTTGAGTGAGCTATATATGAAACTTGCTTGATCTTGCATGTAGTTTCATATTATCATGTTGCATCCTTGTTTTGGTGTGTTTGCTTGATGTTTGGGTGCATTTTGCATCAATGCCATGCTTAACTTGTTTTGCTCATATCTTCTAGCCCGTAGCTCCGAATCTAATGAACTTTATATGTAACTTGACTAGAATTTCATGTAGATCATCTTGATGCATCTTAACTTGCTGTTTAACAACTTGAACTTAAGGGTTATTCAGTTCTGGACCAATTTCGAAATATGCATATGAGGACTTACCGGAATTCTTATATGTTGTTTCCGGCCTCATTTAAACTTGCCTTGATGTGTTGTTCTTGTTTGCATCATCTCTTTCCATGAGTAGCTTCATGTAGCTTGGTCATGCATCATGCTTGTTGTGCATCATGTCTTGTTCATGTGTGGTGTGTTTACCATGTTGTGTGCTTCTTCTCGATAGTTCCCGTTTCGTTGCGATCGTGAGGATTCGTTCGTCTACGTGTGGTTCGTCTTCGTGGCTTCATCTTCTTCATGGATTCGTTCTTCTTCCTTGCGGGATTTCAGGCAAGATGACCGCTACCCTGGATCTCACTACTATCATTGCTATGCTAGTTGCTTCGTTCTATCGCTATGTTGCGCTACCTATTACCTGTTTATCAAGCCATCCCATATTGTCATGAACCTCTAACCTTTGACACCTTTCCTATGCAAACCGTTGTTTGGCTATGTTACCGCTTTGCTCAGCCCCTCTTATAGCGTTGCTAGTTGCAGGTGAAGTTGAAGATTTCTCCATGGTGGACAGGGTTTATGTTGGGATATCACAATATCTCTTATATTATTAATGCATCTATATACTTGGTAAAGGGTGGAAGGCTCGGCCTTATGCCTGGTGTTTTGTTCCACTCTTGCCGCCCTAGTTTCCGTCATACCGGTGTTATGTTCCCGGATTTTGTGTTCCTAACGCGGTCGGGTGATTTATGGGACCCCCCTGACAGTTCGCTTTGAATAAAACTTGTCTAGCAAGGCCCAACCTTGGTTTTACCATTTGCCTCACCACCACCTACGTTTTCCCTTGGGAGTTGCTCTCTCGATGGTCATCTTTATTTTAGCCCCCCCCCCCCGGGCCAATGCTTGTCTAAGTGTTGGTCCAAACTGAGCGATGTCCGGCGCCCCCTGGGCAACCAGGGTCTATGCCAACCCGTCGTCTTGCTCATCCGGTGTGCCCTGAGAACGAGATATGTGCAGCTCCTATCGGGATTGTCGGCACAGCAGGCGGTCTTGCTGGTCTTGTTTTACCATTGTCGAAATGTCTTGTAAACCGGGATTCCGAGACAGATCGGGTCTTCCTGGGAGAAGGTCTATTCCTTCATTGATCGCGAGAGCTTGTCATGGGCTAAGTTGGGACACCCCTGCAAGGTTTAAACTTTCGAGAGCCGTGCCCGCGGTTATGTGGCAGATGGGAATTTGTTAATGTCCGGTTGTAGACAACTTGACACGTGATCCGAATTAAAACGCATCAATCGCGTGTGTAGCCGTGATGGTCTCTTCTCGGCGGAGTCCGGGAAGTGAACACGGTTTCTATGTTATGTTTGACGTAAGTAGGTGTTCAGGATCACCTTTTGATCATTGCTAGTTGACGACCGTTCCTTTGCTTCTCTTCTCGCTCTCATTTGCGTATGTTAGCCACCATATCATGCTTAGTCGCTGCTGCAACCTCACCACTTTACCCCTTCCTTTCCCATTAAGCTTTGCTAGTCTTGATACCCATGGTAATGGGATTGCTGAGTCCTCGTGGCTCACAGATTACTACAACAACAGTTGCAGGTACAGATTATGCGATGATCGTGACGCGAGAGCGATGCTTGCTTGCGTTGAGTTTCTTCTTCTGCTTCTCTAATCAGGGGATAGGTTCCAGGTCGGCAGCCTGGGCTAGCAGGGTGGATATTGTTTGAGTTTCTGGTTATGATTCATCCGAAGTCGGATGTTGTTCTTGTAAGTTGTATTGTTGTTTTCATGTGACATTGTATGTATTGGATGTATCCCCACTATTATGTAATGTTGATGTAATGATATCCACCTTGCAAAAGCATCTTCAAGATGCGCTTCTATCCTTGGTGGGACCTTCGAGTTCCTTTAGGATAGGGTCGCATCTTGGGCGTGACAGTGGAAAAAGAGATAGTAGCATTGTCCCTTCTCTCTTTTTCTCTCTTTTTTTCCCTTTTTTCTTTCTTTTCTTTTTTTTCTTTTGCCTTTCTTTTTTTTGGCCTTTCTCTTTTTTATTTTTCTTTTTCTTCTTTTTTTTTCTTTTTGTATAGTCCGACGTCTCATCCCGACTTGTGGGGGAATCATAGTCTTCATCATCCTTTCCTCACTAGGACAATGCTCTAATAATGAAGATCAGCACACTTTTATGGATTTACAACTCAAGAATTACAACTCAAAGCTAGAACAAGATATGACTCTATATGAATGCCTCCGGCGGTGTACCGGGATATGCAATGAATCAAGAGCGACATGTATGAAAATTATGAAGGTGGCCTTGCCACAAATACAATGTCAACTACATCATCATGCAAAGAGCAATATGACAAAAGTAATGCGTGTCATATGAACGGAACGGTAGGAAGTTGCATGGCAATATATCTCGGAATGGCTATGGAAATGCCATAATAGGTAGGTATGGTGGCTGTTTTGAGGAAGGTATATGGTGGGTGTATGGTACCGGCGAGAGTTGTGCGGCACAGGAGAGGATAGCAATGGTGGAAGGATGAAGGTGCGTATAATCCATGGACTCAACATTAGTCAAAAGAACTCATATACTTGTTGCAAAAATCTACAAGTCATCAAAAACAAAGTACTACGCGCATGCTCCTACGGGGATAGCTTGGTAGGAAAAGACCAACGCTCGTCCCCG
Organism: Triticum timopheevii; assembly: GCA_963921465.1. Classification (NCBI taxonomy): domain Eukaryota; kingdom Viridiplantae; phylum Streptophyta; class Magnoliopsida; order Poales; family Poaceae; genus Triticum; species Triticum timopheevii. Next base: position 367,309,799 of record OY997272.1, on the reverse strand, counting down.
ACTGCCACTCATAAGGAAGACAATCAATAAATAAAATTGTGCTCCAACTTCATCACAAAGCGGTTCACCATACGTGCATGCTACGGGAATCACAAACCTCAACAGAAGTATTTTTCATAGTCACCTCAACTAGCATGACTTTAATATCACTACCTCCATATCTCAAAACAATTATCAAGAATCAAATTGATCACAACATCCAATTCACTTTCTATGATAGTTTTTATTATACCCAACTTGGATGCTCATCATTCTAGGACCAAATTTGTAACCATAGCAAATACCATGCTGTTCTAAAAGACTCTCAAAAATATATAAGTGAAGCATGAGAGACTAGCAATTTCTTCAAAATTAAGTCGCCGCCGTGCTCTAAAAGCTATAAGTGAAGCACTAGAGCAAAAACTATCAAGCTCAAAAGATATAAGTGAAGCACATAGAGTATTCTAGCAAATTCTAATCAAGTAGGCTTCTCCCAAAAGGTGTGTACAGCAAGGATTATTGTGGTAAACTAAAAAGCAAAGACTAATATAATACACGACGCTCCAAGCAAAACACATATCATGTGGCGAATAAAAATATAGCTCCAAGTAAAGTTACCAATGAATGAAGACGAAAGAGGGGATGCCTTCCCGGGGCATCCCCAAGCTTAGGCTTTTGGCTATTCTTGAATATCTTGGGGTGCCATGGGCATCCCCAAGCTTAGGCTCTTGCCACTCCTTATTCCATAGTCCATAGAAGCTTTACCCAAAACTTGAAAACTTCACAACACAAAACTCAACATGAAATCTTATAAGCTCCGTTAGTGAAAGAAAACAAAACCACCACATAAGGTACTGTAATTAAATCATTCTTTATTTATTTTGGTGTTAAACCTACTGTATTCCAACTTCTCTATGGTTTATAAACTATTTTACTAGCCATAGATGCATCAAAATAAGCAAACAACACACGAAAAACAGAATCTGTCAAAAACAGAACAGTCTGTAGAAATCTGTAACTAAAGCAAACTTCTGGAAATTTAAAAATCCTAACAAAATAGGAAGTCCTGGACAATGTGTCTATTGAACAGCAGCAAAAAGAATAAACGCAAAATCACGTTTCTGTGATTTAACAAAACTAAATTCGTGCGTGCAAAGTTTCTGTTTTTCATTAGAATCAAATCAACTATCATCATAGGTTATCCTATAGGTTCTACTTGGCACAAACACTAATTAAAAGATAAAAACACATCTAAACAGAAGGTAGATGCAAGATTTATTACTAAAAAGGAACAAAAAACACAAAGAAAATTGGGTTGCCTCCCAACTAGCGCTGTCGTTTAACGCCCCTATCTAGGCATAAAAGCGAAGATAGATCTAAGTAGTGCCATCTTTGGCACTTGGAAAGGAAAAAAAGGATCTCCTTTCAATGGCATTCATTCTTATATTTAGGGTAAGCACATTGCCATTAATCGATGAAGTAAGATTAAGCACATTACAGAAATTTGCATCTAGGCTAGACTTCATCTCTTTGATAATTTCATTTTGATAAAAACACAAGAGAGTAGTTGATTCAACCTTATCATTCATAGGGTGCCCAAATATGGTTTTCATTTTTTCATAAGTATCTATAGCATCCCCTTCAAGAAAACCTTCTTCAAAAATAGAATCTAAAACTTGTTTGAAAGAAGCGGGCAAGCCAACATAGAAACTTTTTAAGTAAACCTAAATTTGATATTGTGGCACATAGCTAGCCCGAATCCTTAATAACCTATCCCAAGCATTTTTAAAGACTCATCAAGTAAATAACGAAAAATTCCAGAGTCATCCTCATCAAAATTATTCATGCTCTCATTGGTGACCCCGGTGGGTCTTTCTATAGCATCATTATTCATGAGCTTAGAGAGGATAGAGGGGTTATCCAAGGTACCAGAACCTAGGAAAGGGCCCTTAGTTCTTTTTGATTCGGCCATGGCAACGGGAAGGCAAACGGAAAAGAGAGAGAGATTAGGAAAGAGAGGGCGAATAAAACGGCAAGGGTGAAGTGGGGGAGAGGAAAACGAGAGGCAAATGGCAAATAATGTAAATGCGAGGGAGATGAGTTTGTGATGGGTACTTGGTATGTCTTGACTTGAGCGAAGACCTCCCCGGCAACGGCGCCAGAAATCCTTCTTGCTACGTCTTGAGCTTGCGTTGGTTTTCCTTGAAGAGGAAAGGGTGATGCAGCAATAGTAGCGTAAGTATTTCCCTCAGTTTTTGAGAACCAATGTATCAATCCAGTAGGAGGCTCCTCAAAAGTCTCACGCACCTACACAAACAAACAAAGAACTCGCAACCAACGCAATAAAGGGATTGTCAATCCCTTCACGGCCACTTGCGAAAGTGAGATCTAATTGAGATAGTATGATAAGATAAATATATTTCTGGTATTTTATAATATAGATGCAAAAAGTAAAGATGCAAATAAAAGTAGATTGGAAGCAAATATGATAAGAGATAGACCCGGGGGCCATAGGTTTCACTATTGGCTTCTCTCAAGATAGCATAAGTATTACGATGGGTGAACAAATTACTGTCGAGAAATTGATACAAAAGCGAATAATTATGAGATTATCTAGGCATGATCATGTATATAGGCATCACATTTGTGACAAGTAGACCGACTCCTACCTGCATCTACTACTATTACTCCACACATCGACCGACTCCTGCCTGCATCTAGAGTATTAAGTTCATAAGAACAGAGTAACGCATTAAGCAAGATGACATGATGTAGAGGGATAAACTCATGCAATATGATATAAACCCCATCTTTTTATCCTCGATGGCAACAATACAATATGTGCCTTGCAACCCTTTCTGTCACTGGGTCAGGACACCGCAAGATTGAACCCAAAGGTAAGCACTTCTCCCATTGCAAGAAAGATCAATCTAGTTGGCCAAACCACACTGATAACTCGAAGAGACTTGCAAAGATAACTCAATCATACATAAAAGAATTCAGAGGAGATTCAAATATTTCTCATAGATAAACTTGATCATAAACCCACAATTCATCGGATCTCGACAAACACACCGCAAAAAGAGTTTTACATTGAATAGATCTCCACAAGAGAGGGGGAGAACATTGTATTGAGATCCAAAAAGAGAGAAGAACTCATCTAGCTAATAACTATGGACCCGAAGGTCTGTGGTAAACTACTCACAACTCATCGGAGGGGCTATGGTGTTGATGTAGAAGCCCTCCATGGTCCGGCGGAGCGCCAACGAAGGCTCCAAGATGGGATCTCGCGGATATAGAAGGTTACGGCGGTGGAAATTGTGTTTCGTTGGCTCCCTGGATGTTTTCGGGGTACGTAGGCTTATATAGGAGGAAGAAGTACGTCGGTGGCCGCCCGAGGGGCCCACGAGACAGGGGGGTGCCCTATAGGGGGGGGGGCGCCCTACCCTCTCGTGGCCGCCTAGGCTGCTTCTTGACTTGCACTCCAAGTCCTCAGGATCACGTTCGTTCCAAAAATCACGCTCCCGAAGGTTTCATTCCGTTTGGACTCCCTTTGATATTCCTTTTCTTCAAAATACTGAAATAGGCAAAAAAACAGCAATACGGGCTGGGCCTCCGGTTAGTAGGTTAGTCCCAAAAATGATATAAATGTGTAAAATAAAGCCCATAAACATCCAATAGGGGTAATATAATAGCATGGAACAATAAAAAATTGTAGATACATTGGAGACGTATCAGATCGCAACAGTTTTCGAGGGTAGAGTATTCAACCCAAATTTATTGATCCGACACAAGGGGAGCCAAAGAATATTGTCAAGTATTAGCAGTTGAGTTGTCAATTCAACCACACTTGGATAACTTAGTATCTGCAGCCAAGTATTTAGTAGCAAAGTAGTATGGAAGTAACAGTAACAGTAGCAAAAGTAACAGTGGCAGTTTTGTAATAATTGTAACAGTAGCAACGGTAAAGTAAATAAGCAAAGCACAATATGTGAAAAGCTCGTAGGCATTGGCTCAGTGGTGGATAATTATGTCGGATGTGATTCCTCATGTAATAGTTATAACATAGGGTGACACAGAACTAGCTCCAGTTCATCAATGTAATGTAGGCATGTATTCCGAATATAGTCATACGTGCTTATGGAAAAGAACTTGCATGACATTTTTTGTCCTACCCTCCCGTGGCAGCAGGGTCCTAATGGAAACCAAGGGATATTAAGGCCTCCTTTTAATAGAGTACCAGACCAAAGCATTAGCACTTAGTGAATACATGAACTGCTCAAACTACGGTCATCACCGAGAAATATCCCCATTATTGTCACTTCAGGGTTATCGGATCATAACACATAATAGGTGACTATAAACTTGCAAGATAGGATCAAGAACTCACATATATTCATGAAAACATAATAGGTTCAGATCTGAAATCATGGCACTCGGGCCCTGGTGACAAGCATTAAGCATAGCAAAGTCATAGCAACATCAATCTCAGAACATAGTGGATACTAGGGATCAAACCCTAACAAAACTAACTTGATTACATGGTAAATATCATCCAACCCATCACCGTCTAGCAATCCTATGATGGAATTACTCACACATGGTGGTGAGCATCTTGAAATTGGTGATGGAGGATGGTTGATGATGACGACGGCGATGAATCCCCCTCTCCGGAGCCCCGAACGGACTCCAGATCAGCCCTCCCGAGAGAGATTAGGGCTTGGAGGCGGCTCCGTATCGTAAAACACGATGAAACTATTTCTCTGGATTTTCTCCATGAACGCAAATATACGGAGTTGGAGTTGAGGTCGGTGGAGGTCCAGGGGGCCCACGAGGAAGGGGGCGCGCCCTAGGGGGGCGCGCCCCCACCCTCGTGGACAGGGTGTGGGCCCCCTGGTGCTGATTCTTTTGCCAGTATTTTTGTTAATTCTGAAAAGTTGCTCCATGGAATTTTCAGGTCATTCCGAGAACTTTTATTTCTGCACAAAAATAACACCATGGTAGTTCTGCTGAAAATAGCGTCAATTCGGGTTAGTTCCATTCAAATCATGCAAGTTAGAGTCCAAAACAAGGGCAAAAGTGTTTGGAAAAGTAGATACGACGGAGACGTATCAATGGCATATTTCCTTCAAACCACTCATCAATGAAATTGTTCAAGATGTCAACATCAAAGAGGGGCAGATCACTGAAGATCTCTGCCTCTTGCTTACTCTTGATCAGCATCTCAAGGGCTTCATCAGCAAGATCTTCATTGCTTGACAGATCAATGGTGACATCCTCGTTGCGCAGAATGGCAGCAAGGGTGAGGGGTTGCCCAGTAGTCTTCTTGGGCAATGGCTTCTTGGTCCTCTTGGACACGCGAGATAAATCTTCAGACTACACATTGGATTCAGGTGGTGCAGTTGTCAGTGACTTCTTGGTTGAAGCTTTTGGAGTAGCAGAGGCAGATGGCTTTGAAGCTTTTGCCTTCTTCTTCTTTTGCTTTGGTGGTGATGGAGCATCATCAGAATCAGCTTCTTCAGCAGATTGCTCCACAACAGCTCTCTGGGCAGCAATATGAGACAGAAGCCCATCAAAGTTGGCGAAGGGGCCAATCCTGTTCTCATTGGCTTCACGAGTTCCATCTGGTCTCGGAGCAGAGGGGCCAGGGTTGAAGTTGAGGCCAAACTCCTTTTGGTTCTTGGCTGCTGAATCTTTTGCAAACTGGAAGTTGCGCTTGAAAAGATTGTCTTCACGACACCATAAGAGAGAAGATGGATCGGCATTCTCAGGTTGTGGTCCTTTGGCCATACAAGGATAGACCCTTGTTCAATAGCTTCAGCCTTGTTCTTTGGTACCAAACCACGGTATAGACAGTCACCCCACGGGTGCTTGATGGCATTCTTTTCAGCATATTCAGGTGTTACAAACCTGTACTTGAACCATCTGCTCTGCCCAACATCTTCGGATCCACTGGATCCGGTTCTTGCGCTGGGTGTAGCTCTCCTCTGGGTCAGACTTGTAGAGCTCATACAGATCTTCAAGCAAATCAAGTGCAGTGTTGCCACGGTGTTGCCTGCCTCCTTTCCTTGCAGATTTCTCTGAAGCCATAAGGTTCAGACTGATTGGCTTCAAAACAGTGAAAGGCTTCTGTCTGCTGGTCAGGCAAGAACTAGCTTCAGGAGATTCGATGTGACGCTGTAAGAATTCTGCAAATGAATGCACACTATGAGAACTAAGGGATTCTCCCATGAACATGTACTTGTGACAGCATTAGAGATGCGAGGGAAGGGGAAGAGGCCATTTGCATTATCAGAAGATTTTGAATTTAGAAGACATTAACCTCACAGTGCAAAGACATTCACTTATTGAAGGAAGTTGGTTCCAGATTTGTACGAATCTGCGAATAGGTACAAGTGAGGAATCTAACTAGTTTTGACGCATAACTGAACATACTTTGCAATATATGAGATTCAGAAAGAGACAGATCCAGATTTGGAAGTGTATAAACCACTTTTGGTTGAAGTGGATGGATTTGACAGATCGAAAAGACTGTAAAAAGTAGGTTTTAATTACCACAGATGAACTGCTAGACGAAGTAGACGGGAGGCCGAGCAGTCCAATCTCCCACACTCTAACTTGTCTGCGGAAGACACCTACAGCGGTGGCAGAGAGGAAGAGGTCAGCGGCGGACGTGAGGACGGCTAATGACCCACAAGTGTAGGGGATCAATCGTAGTCCTTTCGATAAGTAAGAGTGTCGAACCCAACGAGGAGCAAAAGGAAATGATAAGCGGTTTTCATTAAGGTTTTCTCTGCAAGCACTGAAATTGTAGGTGATAGATAGTTTTGTGATAAGATAAATAGTAACGAGTAACAAGTAAATAAAGTAAATAAAGTGCGGCAAGATGGCCCAATCCTTTATATAGTAAAGGATAAGCCTGGACAATTTCTAATAATGAGAAAAGAGCTCCCGAGGACACTGATGTCTACTACACAACCTTCTTCTTGTAGACGTTGTTGGGCCTGCAAGTGCACAGGTTTGTAGGACAATAGCAAATTTCCCTCAAGTGGATGACCTAAGGTTTATCAATCCGTGGGAGGCGTAGGATGAAGATGGTCTCTCTCAAGCAACCCTGCAACCAAATAAAAAAGAGTCTCTTGTGTCCCCAACACACCCAATACAATGGTAAATTGTATAGGTGCACCAGTTTGGCGAAGAGATGGTGATACAAGTGCAATATGGATTGCAGATATAGGTTTTTGTAATCTGAAATAATAAAAACAGCAAGGTAACTAATGGTAAAAGTGAGCGTAAACGGTATTGCAATGATAGGAAACAAGGCCTAGGGTTCATACTTTCACTAGTGCAAGTTCTCTCAACAATAATAACATAGATAGATCATATAACAATCCCTCAACATGCAACAAAGAGTCACTCCAAAGACACTAATAGCGGAGAACAAACATATAGATTATGGTAGGGTACGAAACCACCTCAAAGGTATTCTTTCGGATCGATCTATAAAAGAGTTCGTACTAGAATAACACCTTAAGACACAAATCAACCAAAACCCTAATGTCACCTAGATACTCCATTGTCACCTCATGTATCCGTGGGCATGATTATACGATATGCATCACACAATCTCAGATTCATCCAACCAGCATAAAAGTACTTCAAAGAGTGCCCCAAAGTTTCTACCAGAGAGTCAAGAACGTGTGCCAACCCCTATGCATAATTTCATGGGCGGAACCCACAAGTTGGTTACCAAAACATACATTAAGAGGCACGTGATATCCCATTGTCACCACAGATAAACACGGCAAGACATACATCAAGTGTTCTCAAATAAAGACTCAATCCGATAAGATAACTTCAAAGGGGAAACTCAATTCATCACAAGAGAGTAGAGGGGGAGAAACATCATAAGATCCAACTACAATAGCAAAGCTCGGGATACATCAAGATCGTGCCATAGAGGGAACACGAGAGAGAACACGAGAGAGAGAGAGAGAGAGAGATCAAACACATAGCTACTGGTACATACCCTCAGCCCTGAGGGTGAACTACTTCCTCCTCGTCATGGAGAGCACCGGGATGATGAAGATGGCCAACGGTGATGGATTCCCCCTCCGGCAGGGTGCCGAAACGGGCCCCCGAGAGGTTTTTGGTGGCTACAGAGGCTTGCGGCGGTGGAACTCCCGATCTATCTTGATTTCTGATGGTTTTAGGGTACGTAGGTATATATAGGCGAAAGAAGTCGGTCGGGAGCTGCTCGAGGGGCCCACAAGATAGGGGGCCACCACCCTGTAAGGGGGGCGCGACCTCCTATCTTGTGGCCTCCTCGAGGATCTTCTGACGTGGACTCCAAGTCTCCAGGATCATATTCTTCCAAAAAATCATGCCGCCGAAGGTTTCATTCCGTTTGGACTCCGTTTGATATTCCTTTTCTTCGAAATACTGAAACAGGCAATAAAACAGCAATATGGGCTGGGCCTCCGGTTAGTAGGTTAGTCCCAAAAATGCTATAAATGCGTAAAATAAAGCCCATAACATCCAAAAGGGGTAATATAATAGCATGGAACAATCAAAAATTATAGATACGTTGGAGACGTATCAAGCATCCCCAAGCTTAATTCCTACTCGTCCTCGAGTAGGTAAATGATAAAAAAGAAATTTTTGATGTGGAATGCTACCTAGCATAACTCATAATGTAATTTTCTTTATTGTGGCATGAATGTTCAGATCCAAATGAATACAAAATAAAAGTTCATATTGACATAAGAAATAGTAATACTTCAAGCATACTAATCAAAGTAATCATGTCTTCTCAAAATAACATGGCTAAAGAAAGTTATCCCTACAAAATCATATAGTCTGGCTATGCTCTATCTTCATCACACAAAGTATTTAATCATGCACAACCCCGATGACAAGCCAAGCAATTGTTTCATACTTTAATAATCTCAAACTTTTTCAACTTTGATGCAATACATGAGCGTGAGCCATGGACATAGCACTATATGTGGAATAGAATGCTGGTTGTGGAGAAGACAAAAAGGAGAAGATAGTCTCACATCAACTAGGCGTATCCACCGGCTATGGAGATGCCCATTAATAGATATCAATGTGAGTGAGTAGGGATTTCCATGCAACGGATGCACTAGAGCTAATAAATATATGAAAGATCAACAAAAGAAACTAAGTGGAGTGCATCCAACTTGCTTGCTCACGAAGACCTAGGGCACTTTTGAGGAAGCCCATCATTGGAATATACAAGCCAAGTTCTATAATGAAAAATTCCCACTAGCATATGGAAGTGAGAACATATGAGACTCTCTAACATGAAGATCATGGTGCTATTTTGAAGCACAACTGTGGAAAAAGGGATGGTAGCATTGCCCTTTCTCTCTTTTTCTCTCATTTTTTTCTTATTTTTTTTCTTTTTTTTTCTTTTCTTTGGCCTTCTCTTTTTTTCTTTTTTCTTTTTGGCCTTTCTCTTTTTTTTTCTTTTTTTTTTTTTGTAAAGTCCGAAGTCTCATCCCGACTTGTGGGGGAATCATAGTCTTCTCATCCTTTCCTCACTAGGACAATGCTCTAATAATGAAGATCATCACACTTTTATGGATTTACAACTCAAAGCTAGAACAAGATATGACTCTATATGAATGCCTCCGGCGGTGTACCGGGATATGCAATGAATCAAGAGCGACATGTATGAAAATTATGAAGGTGGCCTTGCCACAAATACAATGTCAACTACATGATCATGCAAAAAGCAATACGACAAAAGTAATGCGTGTCATATGAACAGAACGGTGGAAAGTTGCATGCCAGTATATCTCGGAATGGCTATGGAAATGCCATAATTGGTAGGTATGGTGGCTGTTTTGAGGAAGGTAAATGGTGGGTATATGGTACCGGCGAAAGTTGCACGGTACAAGAGAGGCTAGCAATAGTGGAAGGGTGAGGTGCGTATAATCCATGGACTCAACATTAATCAAAAGAAATCATGTACTTGTTGCAAAAATTTAGAAGTCATCAAAAACCAAAGCACTACGCGCATGCTCCTAGGGGGATATATTGGTAGGAAAAGACCATCGCTCATCCCTGACCGCCACTCATAAGGAAGACACTCAATAAATAAAATTGTGCTCCAACTTCATCACAAAGCGGTTCACCATACGTGCATGCTACGGGAATCACAAACTTCAACACAAGCATTCTTTAAATTCATCATCACCCAACTAGCATGACTTTAATATCAGTACCTCCATATATCAAAACAATTATCAAGCATCAAATTGATCATAGCATCCAATTCCTTTCTATGATAGTTTTTATTATACCGAACTTGGATGCTCATCATTCTAGGACCAACTTTGTAACCATAGCAAATACCATGCTGTTCTAAAAGACTCTCAAAATAATATAAGTGAAGCATGAGAGACTAGCAATTTCTACAAAATATAACCACCGCCATGCTCTAAAAGATATTAGTTATGCACTAGAGCAAATGACAAACTACTCCGAAAGATATAAGTGAAGATCAATGAGTAGTCGAATAATTGTGCAACTAAGTGAAGACTCTCTCTCATTAAAGAATTTCAGATCTTGGTATTATATTCAAACAGAAAGCAAAACAAAATAAAATGACATTGCAAGGATAGCACAACTCATGTGAAGAAGCAAAAATTTAGGCTCAACCGATACTGACCGATAGTTGCTGAAGAAGAAAGGTGGGATGCCTAACGGGGCATCCCCAAGCTCAAATGCTTGAGACTTCTTGAAATATTATCTTGGTGTGCCTTGGGCATCCCCAAGCTTGAAATTTTGTGTCTTCTTAATTCCTCTCATATCATGGTTTCTCTTTTTATCAAAAGCTTCATCCACACCAAACTCAACAAGAACTCGTGAGATAGGTTAGTATAAACCAATGAAAAACCTTATCATTCTCTACTATAACAAATCACTAAAATTATTATTCCACATTGCATACTAAATGCCTCTGCATATTTAATACTCCTATCCTCAAATAGAATCATTAAACAAGCAAACATATGCAAACAATGCAAACATAACAGCAATCTGTCAAGATAGTATGGTCTGTAAAGAATGCAAGAGTATCAATACTTCCCTAACTCCAAAAAATGTGAAATAAAATTCCCATTGTATAAATTTATCAGAGCTCATTATTCAAAAGGATTCAACTTTATATCATGCTCTGAATTTTCTAGGGAATTTTTGCAACAGCGGTAAACTTTCTGGTTTTCAAACAGCAACATGTATACTAGCAAAATAAGCATGGTAAAGGCTATCCTTGACTTCTTTATTGAAAATAAAAATGCAAAACATTATTCTAAATAAAAACAAGCAAATACTAACAAAACAAAATGACACTCCAAGCAAAACACATATCATGTGGTGAATAAAAATATAGCTCCAAGTAAAGTTACCGATGAACGAAGATGGAAGAGGGGATGCCATCTGGGGCATCCCCAAGCTTAGGCTTTTGGCTATTCTTGAATATTACCTTGGGGTGCCTTGGGAATCCCCAAGATTAGGTTCTTTCCACTACTTATTCCATAGTCCATCGAATCTTTACCCAAAACATGAAAACTTCACAACACAAAACTCAACAGAAAACTCGCAAGCCCCGTTAGTATAAGAAAATGAGACCACCACTTAGGTACTGTAATGAAATCATTATAAATTTATATTGGTGTAATACCTACTGTATTTCAACTTATCTATGGTTCATACCCTCCGATACTACTCATAGATTCATCAAAATAAGCAAACAACACATAGAAAACAGAATCTGTCAAAAACAGAACAGTCTGTAGTAATGTGTATCAAACGTATACTTATGGAACTCCAAAAATCCTAATAAATTAGGAATTCCTAAGCAATTTGTGTAACAATCCAGAGCAAAAAGAATCAAATCATAAGCACGTTTCTGTGAATTAACAAAACTAAATTACTGGGTGCAAAAGTTTCTGATTTTCAGCAGGATCAACACAACTATCACCGTAAGCTATCCTAAAGCTCTTACTTGGCACTTTATTGAAACAAAAGCTATAAAACATGATTACTACAGTAGCATAATCATGTGGACACACAAGAACAGTAAGGATAAGTATTGGGTTGTCTCCCAACAAGCGCTTTTCTTTAATGCCTTTCTAGCTAGGCATGATGATGACAATGATGCTCACATAAAAGATAAGAATTGAAACATAATGGGAGCATCATGAAGCATATGACTAGCACATTTAAGTCTAACCCACTTCCTATGCATAGGGATTTTGTGAGCAAACAACTTATGGGAACAATAATCATCTAGCATAGGAAGGTAAAACAAGCATAACTTCAAGATTTTAAGCACATAGAGAGGAAACTTGACATTATTGGAATTCCTATAAGCATATATTCCTCCCTCATAATACTTTTCAGTAGCATCATGAATGAATTCAACAATATAACCAGCACCTAAAGCATTCTTTTCATGATCTACAGGCATAGAAAATTTACTGCTCTCCACATAAGCAAACTTCTTCTCATTTGGAATAGTGGGAGTATCATAAGAGATTTGAACACTAAAAATTGTTTCCACATTAAAAGAGTAATGTTAAGAAAAAGGGTAATCATAATCATGACAAGATTTGTAAATGTAATCATCACTACTTTTTATAGCATAAGTTTTATCACAATAATCATCATAAGTAGCAACTTTGTTCTCATCATAATCGATTCAAACCTCTCCCAAGATAGTGGAATCACTAAATAAAGTTGACACTCTTCCAAATCCACTTTCGTATTCATCACAATAAAATTCAATATCCTCCAAAATAGTGGGATCACTACTTCCTAAAGTTGACACTCTTCCAAACCCACTTTCATCAATATAATCATCATAGGTAGGAGGCATGCTATCATCATAACAACTTTGCATATCAAAACTTGGGATGCTATAAATATCATGTTCATTAAACATAGCATCCCCAAGCTTGGGACAAACATTAATTTCAGCAAATATATTCTCAAATATTTCATTCTCATCAAACATAGCTTCCCCAAGCTTGGGCTTTTTCATATCATAAGCATAATCACGCTCATCGTTAAAAATATGGATAGCACCAATAGTAAAGCAATTATCATCATCACAATGAGTAGTAGGAGCAACATCATTTGGGAGGGATACCTTTCTACCTTTGTTGCTCCTTCTTTTATTTTTCTTCTTCATATTATGTGTGGGTTCAACCTTCCTCTTTGAGCTCCTTATTGATGAGATTGGTTGAATAGAAAGCTCCTCCTCGGTACCTGATTCATCATGAGAAATTATAGGAGGATATTGGGAAGTCTCTTCCCTTTCATTACTATTCTCATCATCTTCTATTTGCTTTCTTTTCTTTAGGTAATTGGCAATATAAGAATTTTCAATGCAATTCTCCGCACAAAACATATAAATCTTTTCTAGATCAATATCAAGAAAATGCATAAGATTAAATTCTGGAATAGGCTTACACTACTGGAATCAGCTACTTTGCCATCTGCCTGATCTTTGTCGTCGGCTAGCGGACGGCAAAGAAGCTCTTTTCCATCAGCTACCTATAAGCCGACAGCAAAGAAACAGCGGACGGCAAAGAAGCTCTTTGCCATGAGCCATTTCGTTGCCGTCCGCCAGCTGACGGCAAAGAGGGAGGTGGCCCCCACCCACCCGCCCGTTTAAAAAAACTTAACACCCCCACCTCTTTGCCGTCCGCTAGCAGACGGCAAAGAGAGACAACGGCGGACGACAAAGAGTGGCGGACGGCAAAGAGCTTCTTTAACTAACGGACGCCACACACCCCCCCCCCCCCGCCCGTTACTCTCCTCTTCCTCTCTCCTCCCCGATGGCCCGCCCTAGATCCACCGCCACCCCCTCCCCTGCCGCCCGGCGCCGTCCCCGCCCCCGCTCCCTGCCGCCCGGCACCGCCCCTGCCGCCCGGCGCCACCCCCCACCACCCCTCCGCCCCCCACCCCACCCGTCGACGCCCCGTCGCCCTGCCACCCGCCGCCCGGCGACGCCCCGTCGCCTCGCCCCCGCCCAGCGCCGCCCCTGCCGCCTGGCGACGCCCCCGCCCCCCACCGCCCGGCGCCGCCCCCGCCCCCCACCACCCCTCCGCCCCACCACCCCTCCGCCCCCCACCACCCCACCCGCCGCCCGGCGATGCACCCGCCACCCGTCCCATTGCTCCGGTGAGGGAACTACATTTTTTTCTGTTTTTTCAAAAAAAATTTGCTATTTAATTGTTAGTGCTAGATTGTGTTAGTGTTAATTAGTGTTAGAAAAGAATTAGAAGAAGTAGAAGAAGTAGAAGTAGTAGAAAGATGAAAAAAGAAAAAGAAGAAAAGAAGTAGAAGAAGTAGAAGAAGAAGAAAAGAAGAAACAAAGAGAAGTAAAAAAGTAGAAAAAAGCGTCATAGTTATGTGTCTTGAATCATCAGTATGCGTAACCAATATGTGTCTCCCGTTCGAAAGCGTCATAGTTATAAATATGCATGCATTTGCATATTTATAACCTTGATTCTTTCGAATTTTCCAACGCTATCCATGGACAACCCGAATATGTGTAGATTGGGTTCATTTTCCCATATGCTTTGCTCCGGATCTGACGCATAAATTTCGTCAGTGCCTCCCTGTTGTTCTCCGGGTACACATCCTCTCTGTTTATTGCAGAGACGTGTATCAGGAGAACAACGGGGAGGTGCTACCGAAATTTTGCGTCGGATCCGAAGCATAGCATATGGGAAAATGAACCCAATCTACACATACTCGGGTGGGATTAGGACCTATCATTACCTATTAGAGTGTAGGTTGCATGGACGTAATAAAATTGACAAAGTAGATCAACTGATGAATATATACATGGTGAATTATATATATAATTGTTGTGTGTCCAGTAGCTCTGAAAGTCAAGATGAGTGATCGTGCGTGGATGTATACCGGTCACACTAGTCAGAACAAATGGAGCGCTGAATGGTTCACAAAAACCAAGGGGTTTGTGCAAGCCGCATTTGCAAATGGCCAGAGGAAAGCTTGGTGCCCCTGTTTCCGATGCGGCAATTGGGAAAAGAGGACAGAGGCTGAAATGGGTAAACACCTGCAGAAGAATGGTTTTACGCCCGATTATACGGTGTGGACATTTCATGGTGATTCTACCCAACGTGACCGAGCTGAGGTGGATCATCGTCGCACCGACGAGCATGGTACCGGGATGGAAAACATGGTGCAAGACTATGATGATGCTCGGGATTCGGACGAGGAGATGGAGGAATTTGCAAAAGCCTTCAATGAAATGTTGGAGTCTTCAAAACGTCCGCTCCACGAGCACAGTGAGCTTTGTCAGTTGGATGCCATCTCACAATTAATGGCTTTGAAGGCTCAGTTCAACTTGGGCAGAGAATGCTATGACGCAATTATGACAGTATTTGGACGCTTTCTACCCAAAGGCCATGTAATGCCTGCAAACCTGTACCAGTCGGACAAAATCCTCCATGCGCTGAAGATGCCCTATGAGAAGATACATGCCTGTGAGAAAGGATGTGCCTTATTTAGGCTTGACTATGCGGACTTGAACTATTGTCCCATTTGCAAGTGTTCCAGGTATATTGTGGTAGACAACGGTATGGGTGAGAAGACACAGACCAAAATCCCTGTTAGTGTTCTTCAATATATGCCAATCGTACCAAGACTTCAACGTCTTTTCATGGTCGAAGAGACGGCCAGACAGATGACATGGCACAAAACAGGAAAAAGAACCGAACTAGATGCAGATGGGAAACTGATGATGGTACACACATCGGATGGTGTTGCGTGGAAAAGGTTTGATGAATTACATGCTGACAAAGCGGCAGATCCGAGGCATCCTCGAGTCGGCATCAGCACCGATGGGTTCAGTGTGTTTGGTATGAAGGCAGCCCAATACAGTTGTTGGCCCGTATTTGTCTTTCCACTCAATCTCCCCCCGGACAGATTATGCAAAGAAAGAACATTTTCCTGACGTTGATAATTCCAAGGCCCAACTATCCGGGGAAAAATATGAATGTGTACATGCAGCCGCTTAAGGACGAATTGCAAGAAGCCTGGGATAATGGGTTCAAGACATACGACGCCTATAGCAAACGAAACTTCATAATGCGTGTCTGGTACATGTACTCGACGCATGACTTGCCGGCGTATGCGCTATTCGTTGGCTGGTGTGTGCATGGAAGGTTCCCGTGCCCCACATGCAAGGGAGCTCTTGAGTTTCGTTGGCTTCAGGCCAGTCGCAAGTTTTCTTGCTTCGACATGCATAGACAGTTCCTGGATCCTCGCCATAAGTTCAGGAAAGACAAGAAGAACTTCATCAGAGGTAGAGTTGTAAAAAGCTCTGCACCACCTGCGTTGAAAGGCCAACAGACCCTGGATCAGTTAAACGCTCTCGAGCCAGATCCAGAGCGTCCAGGGTACTTCAAGGGGTATAATTCTGAGCACGCCTGGACTCACAAAACATGCTTATGGGATCTGCCTTACTTCAAAGACCTCCTTTGCCCACACAACATCGACGTGATGCACACTGAGAAGAATATCGCCGAGGCACTTTTTGGTACATTGTTCGGCATAGATGGGAAGTCAAAGGATAATACTAAGGCTAGAGTCGATCTGGAGGCGCTATGTGATAGGCCGTTACAAAACATGAAAGAACCGAAAGGAAAGCAGAACTGAACGAAGCCAAAGGCATGGTTCAATCTTGGAAGGCCAGCTATGAGGGAAATTATCTTGTGGGTGAAAATGCAGTTGATGTTCCCCGATGGGTATGGAGCGAATCTAAAGAGGGGAGCGAGTCTTGATAAATTGAAGATATTTGGTCTCAAGAGTCATGATTGGCACATATGGATTGAGCGAGTAATGCCGGTGATGTTGCGTGGCTTCATCCCTGAGGATGAATGGCTAGTACTGGCAGAACTCAGCTATTTCTTCCGTGTTCTTTGTGCGAAAGAACTATCGCCTGGCGTGCTAGAAGAAATGGAAGAGTTGGCGCCAGAGTTGATCTCCAAGTTAGAGAAGATCTTTCCACCGGGCTTCTTTAATCCAATGCAGCATTTGATTTTGCATCTCCCGACCAAGGCAAGATTGGGGGGGCCCGTGCAAAATCGTTGGTGCTACCCAACTGAGAGGATGCAGAAGACGCTTCGAGAAAAATGTAAAAATAAATGTAGAATTGAAGCGTCTATGGCTGAGGCATTCATCACTGAGGAGGCGGCAAACTTCGTGACAGCACAGTACGAAACCAAAAATCGTCATTTGCATAATCCGAAGCCTCGGTACAATGCTGACGAGCCTAAAAAGGGTGGATCCAACCTCAGCCTATTCAAAGGCAATCTCACACCAGCCAGTGTTTCAAATCCAGTATCTTTGGATAACGAAGAATGGTGGACCATTTCGTTGTATATCTTCAACAACCTGATAGAAGTGCGGCCGTACATCGAGTAAGTTCTCGGTACATTGTTTCGCAACTTCTATTTCAGTTTAACTGCTCTTATTCCTGGATATTTCATACAGTCGATACGTCGCCCTATTCTCGTATGGAGCGGTGATCCAAAAGGATTCCGTCGAAGAGTATGAGCTTCTCGCAAAGCAAGGAGGCGGCTATCCCGGTTTCATCTCTTGGTTCAAACAAACGGTAAATTCTACTAGACAATTTCATTTCATTCGCTAATTTGTGTGTAATGCAACAATCCTTTCATATTAAACTTGTAGGCTAATTCAGAGTCTATGGACGCCGAATTGAGACAAGTCGCTAATGGTTTTGACTATAAGGTCCGTTCATTTGACAAATACGACATCAACGGGTATCATTTTCGTACCTATGGCAAAGAGCTATCTATGGCCGACCGAAAGTCTACAAATTGTTGTGTATCTGCTATCAGCGAAGGAGGTACCGAGTATTACGGGAGAGTTGAAGCAATTTATGAGATTCTATTCTATGGTGAAAACCCACCGAATGTCGTAGTCTTCAAATGTTATTGGTTTCAGCTGAAGGAGACTAGAAGGACTCATGAACATATAGGGCTAGTTGAAATCAACCAAAGCACCCATTTAGATGTTCCTGATGTCTATATTATGGCTCAATAGGCGACCCAAGTATTCTATCTACCCTGGGCCTGCCAAACTAATCCAAATCTGAAAGGTTGGGATGTCGTTTATGAAGTGCCGCCACGTGCTAGACTATCTCCCCCAAAGGAAGAGGATTATGAACCTCACATTAACCCAGACACATATGAAGGAGAATTCTTCCAAGAGACACGTCTTTCCAAAAAGCGTTTCAAGAATCGGTATACTTCACCCCAAAACATTGAAGTGGCAACAGCAGTGAATCCCACATCACCCCAGAGGAGGAACAAGAAGAGCCGGAACAAGAAGAGGTTACTGCTGCGGACGACCTCTTAATGCTTGACCGATTACGTAAAGGTGGCCTTCCACATGTTGATGCCACTGAACCCTATGAGCCCGTCATTGATTATAGTGATGATGATGATTATGCATTTATTGATGATACTGATCGAGATTATTAGTAGTGTCAGGTATTCAATTTTTTTATGTTGTACTTGATGATGATACACTTAAGTGATATACATATTATTATTCATGTCGGTATTTTTTTTATGTTGTACTAATTTCGTTTACTCTTTGTCATGGCAGGTGTTGAAAGATGGAAGGGGAGCCGACTGAGGCCAAGGACAAACGTGCCCAAATTGAAGGTGTGCCACACCATCAAGGTAGCTCCAGCTTATATCAGTTCGGGCGGAATTGGGTAATGTGGTTTGCTTCATGATTAATGCAATTCATTCATCATGCTAGCTTGAGCCCTTTAATTACTAATTTACTTTGTTTCTCTCTTTCAGGCATGCTACAATAAGACGGATAAGGTGCCAGAGGGGTACGACCTGTATGCCATGGCCCACACTGCCTCTTACAAGTAAGTCAAGGGGAAGGCGAGGAAAGGGGAGGAGTTTAACCCGAGCCAGATCCCCTACAATCCAGAGCAGGTGATGATATCTAGTGGCTGGAGGTCCCGTGGCTCCATAGCCATTGATCCAGAGATTGCTCCTGAGACCACAGTGAGTTTAATTAGAATGGACGTTACTTGCTAGTCTTAACATTTGAGTGTCATCATGCTAACGAAACATTGGAAATGATCTTTGGTGCAGCGTAACTCCACACAAGCATCACACGATCCTTCTCCAGCTACTGGCATGAGCCAGCCCGCTCCCACACCTCCATGATCAAGGTAAGTTTCTCTAGTTTTTTGCTTAACAAATGCATAAAGACCTAGACTTAGCTTTATTTCATCCAATATGCTTACCTTAATGACCTAGAGTTAGCTTCTTTTCCTGCAAAATGACTTAATATACTTTACTGACCTCCAAAACCAGCCATTTTACCTAAGTTAGCTCTAAAACGATCTATACTTAGATTTTTTTCCTCCAAAATGACCTAAGTTAGTTATAATATGCTTAGTTAACTAGGTTTGCTCAATAATGACATGTACTTACCTTACTTATGTAAAAAAACGGCATAATTAGCTTAGTTAGCTCATAAACTATCCATTTTACCTACATTAGCTCTAAAATGATGCATTTTACCTAAGTTAGCTCATAAACGATCCATTTCACCTAAGTTACCTCACAAACGATGGTGTGCTTCTTCTTCTAGTCTTCTTCTTCTAGTCACCTTTTCCTAACTTTCTTATTTGCCATTTTGCAGATTTCATTCACTTCTCGGAAGCTAGCTTGCTATGGAGTGCTTGTTTTTTATTTCATTCTCTTCTAGTATTCTTCTAGCTTGCTACGATGGAACTTGCTATCTTGATGAAACTTTGCATTGTAATATGTATGTGCAACTTCCTAATGGTTGCAACTTATGTGTATGTGCAACTTGCTATGTATGAGTGGATGGAACTATATATGTATGTACGATGAAACTTATGTGATGTTAAATAGCCCTGTGAAATATATCTATATATGTCATATATATTTGCTGTGAAAATTGTTGGATTTAAAAAAAAACAGGGCAAAAAGCCATTATGCAGGCTCTTTGCTGTCTGCCACCGACGGCAAAGGGCTCTTTGCCATCAGCAGCGGACGGCAAAGAGGCCACGTGGCAGGCAACTGTGCTTCCTGGGAGGCTGACCTATTTGGTCAGTTTGCCAACAGTGGCTGACGGCAAACAGGAAAAAAACTTTGCCTACAGCGGCGGACGGCAAAGGCCTTCCGATGTTTGCCGTCAGCGGCCGACGGCAAAGGCTTGCCGTTAACCACCTAACAGAGTAACAACGCAATTATTGTCGTCAGCATTCTTTGCTGTCGGCAGCTGATGGCAAAGGACCCTTTGCCGTTAGCTGCCAGAAGCGGACGGCAATGTAGCTCTTTGCCGTCCCTTACATTGCCGTCCACTTTTGCCGTCCGCGGCGGACGGCAAAGACCTTTGTCGTCCGCCATCCATGCCTTTGCCGTCCACCGTGGCTGATGGCAAAGTAGCTTATTCCTGTAGTGTTAGTTAAACGTTTCAACTCTTCACAACCCAAAAGCAATCTAAGTTCATTGTAATGAGAAAGGGAGATCAAATCATCACAATTTTTGGACACGATCCGATCATGAAACAATGTGCATTGGAGATGTAAATGATCTTGTTTATTGCAAAATTCACAATGGGAAAGATATCTTAAATTCTCCACACTCTTATCTAGCCTTTCTTGCAACTTCTTAGTTTCTAAATACTTATGCCTCTTGCAATATATATCTTCTCTATTTGGTGTGTTCATGCAAACATGCACTCCACAAAAGTTGACATGCTCATAAGAGATATTTTCATCATGACTAGAGCAACCATCATTAATACTATGGATATTCAAGGAGTTTATACTAACAACATTGCAATCATGCTCATCATTCAAAGATTTAGTACCAAGCATTTTAATGCATTCTTCTTCTAGCACTTGAGCACAATTTTTCTTTCCATCAAACTCACGAAAGATATTAAAAAGACGAAGCGTATGAGACAAACTTAACTCCATTTTTTTGTAGTTTTCTTTTATAAATTAAACTAGTGATAAAACAAGAAACAAAAAGATTCGATTGCAAGATCTAAAGATATACCTTCAAGCACTCACCTCCCCGGCAACGGCGCCAGAAAAGAGCAAGATGTCTAGTACACAACCTTCTTCTTGTAGACGTTGTTGGGTCTGCAAGTGCACAGGTTTGTAGGACAGTAGCAAATTTCCTCAAGTGGATGACCTAAGGTTTATCAATCTGTGGGAGGTGTAGGATGAAGATGGTCTCTCTCAAGCAACCCTGCAACCAAATAACAAAGAGTCTCTTGGGTCCCCAACACACCCAATACAATGGTAAATTGTATAGGTGCACTAGTTCGGCGAAGAGATGGTGATACAAGTGCAATATGGATTGTAGATATAGGTTCTGGTAATCTGAAATAATAAAAACAGCAAGGTAACTAATGGTAAAAGTGAGCGTAAACGGTATTGCAATGATAGGAAAGAAGGCCTAGGGTTCATACTTTCACTAGTGCAAGTTCTCTCAACAATAATAACATAGATAGATCATATAACAATCCCTCAACATGCAACAAAGAGTCACTCCAAAGACATTAATAGCGGAGAACAAACATAGAGATTATGGTAGGGTATGAAACCACCTCAAAGTTATTATTTCGGATCGATCTACAAAAGAGTTCGTACTAGAATAACACCTTAAGACACAAATCAACCAAAACCCTAATGTCACCTAGATACTCCATTGTCACCTCAAGTATCCGTAGGCATGATTATACGATATGCATCACACAATCTCAGATTCATCCAACCAACATAAATGTACTTCAAAGAGTGCCCCAAAGTTTCTACCGGAAAGTCAAGAACGTGTGCCAACCCCTATGCATAGGTTCATGGGCGGAACCCGCAAGTTGGTTACCAAAACATACATCAAGAGGCACGTGATATCCCATTGTCACCACAGATAAACACGACAAGACATACATCAAATGTTCTCAAATAAAGACTCAATCCGATAAGATAACTTCAAAGGGGAAACTCAATTCATCACAAGAGAGTAGAGGGGGAGAAACATCATAAGATCCAACTACAATAGCAAAGCTCGGGATACATCAAGATCGTGCCATAGAGGGAACACGAAAGAGAACACGAGGGAGAGAGATCAAACACATAGCTACTGGTACATACCCTCAGCCCTGAGGGTGAACTACTCCCTCCTCATCATGGAGAGCGTCGGGATTATGAAGATGGCCATCGGTGATGGATTCCCCCTCCGGCAGGGTGCCGGAACGGGCTCCCGAGAGGTTTTTGGTGGCTACAGAGGCTTGCAGCGACGGAACTCCCGATCTATCTCTATTTTTGATGGTTTTAGGGTACGTAGGTATATATCGGTGAAAGAAGTCGGTCGGGAGGTGCTCGAGCGGCCCACGAGACAGGGGGCCACCACCCTGTAAGGGGGGGGGCGCGGCCTCCTATCTCGTGGCCTCCTCGAGGATCTTCTGACGTGGACTCCAAGTCTCCAAGATCATATTCTTCCAAAAAATCACGCTGCCGAAGGTTTCATTTCGTTTGGACTCCGTTTGAGATTCCTTTTCTTCGAAATACTGAAACACGCAATAAAACGGCAATATGAGTTGGGCCTCCGGTTAGTAGGTTAGTCCCAAAAATGATATAAATTCGTAAAATAAAGCCCATAAACATCCAAAAGGGGTAATATAATAGCATGGAACAATCAAAAATTATAGATACGTTGGAGACGTATCAGACACATGGGAATTATCGTCAAGCTAGTTTTCATCACGTTCATATGATTCGCGTTCGGTACTTTGATAATTTGATATGTGGGTGGACCGGTACTTGGGTACTACCCTAACTTGGACAAGCATCCCACTTATGATTAACCCCTATTGCAAGCGTCCGCAACTACAAAAGAAGTATTAAGGTAAACCTAACCACAACATTAAACATATGGATCCATATCATCCCCTAACGAAGCAACGCATAAACTAGGGTTTAAGCTTCTGTCACTCTAGCAACCCATCATCTACTTATTACTTCCCCATGCCTTCTTCTAGGCCCAAATAATGGTGAAGTGTCATGTAGTCGACGTTCACATAACACCACTAGAGGAAAAGACAACATACATCTCATCAAAATATCGAACGAATACCAAATTCACATGACTACTAATAGCAAGACTTTACCCATGTCCTCAGGAACAAATGTAACTACTCACAAAGCATATTCATGTTCATAATCAAAGGGGTAATAATATGCATAAAGGATCTGAACATATGATCTTCCACCAAGTAAACCAATTAGCATCAACTACAAGGAGTAATCAACACTACTAGCAACCCACAGGTACCAATTTGTGGTTTTGATACAAGATTGGATACAAGAGATGAACTAGGGTTTTGAGAGGAGATGGTGCTGGTGAAGATGTTGATGGAGATTGACCCCCTCCCGATGAGAGGATTGTTGGTGATGATTTCCCCCTCCCAGAGGGAAGTGTCCCCAGCAGAACAGCTCCGCTAGAGCCCTAGATTGATTCCGCCAAGGTTCCGCCTCATGGCGGCGGAGTTTCATCCCATAAGCTTGCCCATGATTTTTTCCAGGGTAAAAGCGATGATATAGCAGAAGATGGACGGCGGAGGCCCACTAGGGGGCCCAGGAGATAGGGGTGCGCCCTATAGGGGGGGCGCGCCCTCCTGTCTCCTGGATAGGGTGTGGCCCCCCTGGTGTATTTCTTTCGCTCAAAAATTCTTATTAATTCCAAAAAGTTGTTTCGTGGAGTTTCAGGACTTTTGGAGCTGTGCAGAATAGGTTTCCAACGTTTGCTCCTTTCCCAGCCAGAATTCCAGCTGCCGGCATTCCCCCTCTTCATGGTAAACCTTGTAAAATAAGAGAGAATAGCCATAAGTATTGAGATATATTGTGTAATAACAGCCCATAATGCAATAAATATTGATATAAAAGCATGATGCAAAATGGACGTATCAACTCCCCCAAGCTTAAACCTCGCTTGTCCTCAAGCGGAAGCCGAAGTCGAAAAATATGTCCACATGTTTAGAGATAGAGGTGTCGATAAAAATAAAAAACAAACATGAGGGCATCATGATCATTCTTATAACAGCAACATATATAGAATTTATCATATGATTTCTTATGCTTAAGTAACAATCAATTCACAATGTCAAGTATGGTTCAAAAACTTCATTGGGAACTAACAAACTATAATCTCAGTCATTGAAGCAATTGCAATTTATCATAACATCAGAAAGAGTCAACAATAGAGATTTTCAGCAAGTTCACATACTCAACTATATCGTAGTCTTCTACAATTGCTAACACTCACGCAGTACTTGTGGTTATGGAGTTTAAGCCGGACACTGAGAAAGATAAGGGCTTATTGTGTTGCCTCCTAATGTATTCACCTTTGGGTGATGTCAGCAATAATAGCCCATGCTAACTTACATCCAATTGGATATATATCATGATCTTTCAAACACGAGGAGCTTGCCAAAGGATAAAATGAAAAAGGGAAAGGTGAGGATCACCTTGACTCAAGCATAAAGTAAAAACAACATAAAGTAAAAGATAGGCCCTTCGCAGAGGGAAGCAGAGGTTGTCATGTGCGTTTAGGGTTGATGGACAAAATCTTAATGCAAAAGAACGTCACTTTATATTGCCCCTTGTATGTGGACCTTTATTATGCAGTCTGTCACTTTTATTACTTCCACAACAAGTTCGTACAAAGCTTATTTTCTCTGCACTAATAAGTCATATATATTTAGATAGCAATTTTTATTGCTTGCAACATGACAACTTACTTGAAGGATCTTACTCAATCCATAGGTAGGTATGGTGGACTCTCATGGCTAAACTGGGTTTAAGGGTATTTGGAAGCACAAGTAGTATCTCTACTTGGTGCAAGGAATTTGGCTAGCCTGAGGGAGAAAGGCAAGCTCAACATGTTTGGAAGGTCAATGACAATATACTTTAACTGAGATGTCGGAAAACATAAATCATTACGTTGTCTTCCTTGTCCAACGTCAACTCTTTTAGCATGTCATACCTAATGAGTGCTCCCAATTATAAAAAGGTGTCCAATATAATATATTTGTATGTGAACCCCTCTTTCCTTATCACTTCCTATTAATTGCAACGCTGACCAAAACTACGTTCATCAACTCTCAACAATTTTTATGCCTCATACTTTCTATGTGTGAAGATATCACTATCCATAAGATCAATATGAACTCTTTTATTCTTTCTACTTTCTCAATATCATAGCAACATAGCAAAGCCCTTGACTCAACACTAATCTTTATTATAGATAGCTCACGGACTCGATTACAAAAAGAGATCACAATGCAAAACTCAAAACTACTTGATATCAAAACTTCGAACTACTAGATCAAGATACTACTAAAAGGATCGAACTAAATAAAACGGTAAAGATAAGAGTGTGATGGTGATACGATACTGGGGCACCTCCCCCAAGCTTGGCAGTCGCCAAGGGGAGTGCCCATACCCATGTGATTACGTCCTCGGAGGTGGTGAAGTAGGAGTTGTTGATGATGTAGGCTTGTCGTCCGTCTTCCAAGGCACAGGCTCTCCATCATAGAAGGATGATCGAGTCTTCGGGATCCTTAAATCTGCAACCAAACTCATCCTCTTAAATCTATATTCATACTCACAGTTATGATTTAGCAAGTCATAGATCTGGGCTTGGAGGTGCTCGATTTTCTCTTGAAGCTTGAAGATGGTCTCCCCAATGACTTTGGCATCTAGCTTGTGGTTGTTGGTGAACTCCGTGATCATCATCTGGTTGGCGTTGAGTCCACGCTCCACCATCCCTTGGCACTTGAAAACTTCCTGCTACACGGCTTCGAGCTTTGTCTCCATGCTCCCGGTACGCGTTGGTCCCTCCACATCGCGGATGTGCAGCACCCCCTCACGCATCTCAATGGTTTGAGGGTGTTGCAGCACCTCCGCAAGATAGGGGTTGATAACCCTCTCAAAAAACTTGTCCTTGAGAGCGCTTGGAGATGACATGATGATTTTAGATCTGAAACAGAAACATCTCAAAATGAAAACAGAGGATATTTGCGTGATACGGTGGTCAAAACCTTCGGGAGTATATATAATGATTTTTTACCGACCAAAATACGTAATGTGCAAGAAAACGGAGTCCGGGAGGCACATGAGGTGCCCATGAGATAGGGGGCGCACCCTATAGGGGGGGCACCCTCCACTCTCGTGGGGGCCTCGTGTCCCTTTCGGACTACTTCTTTCTTCCTAAAATTCTCAAATATTCCAAAACTTATAAAAATTGAAATTGGAGTTGTTTTGGAGTCGGTTTACTTACCGTACCACATACCTATACCTTTTCGGAGTCTAGAACATTCTGGAAAGTGTCCCTTATGTGTTCCTTAGGAGTTACGGTTTCAATAATATTAGTTTCAACATTGATAGGATTACCTGAAATATAATGTTTAATTCTTTGACTGTTTACCACCCTCGGATTTGTGCCTTCGAAGTTGTTGATTTTTATAGCACCAGAACGATAGGCCTCCTCGATAACGTAGGGACCTTCCCATTTTGAAAGAAGTTTTCCTGCAAAAAATCTTAAAGAGAGTTGAATAATAACACATAGTCTCCTACATTAAACTCACGCTTTTGTATCCTCTTATCATGCCAGCGTTTGACTTTTTCTTTGAAAAGCTTGGCATTCTCATAGGCTTGGGTTCTCCATTCATCAAGTGAGCTAATATCAAACAACCTCTTCTCACCGGCAAGTTTGAAGTCATAATTGAGCTCTTTGATAGCCCAATATGCTTTATGTTCAAGTTCAAGAGGTAAATGACACGCTTTTCCATAAACAATCTTATAAGGAGACATACCCATAGGATTTTTGTATGCAGTTCTATAGGCCCATAATGCATCATCAAGTTTTTTGGACCAATTTTTTCTAGATCTATTCACAGTCTTTTGCAAAATTAATTTGAGCTCTCTATTGCTCAACTCTACTTGACCACTAGACTGCGGATGATAAGGAGATGTGATTCTATGATTGACATCATACTTAGCAAGCATCTTACGGAAAGCACCATGAATAAAATGTGAACCACCATCAGTCATAAGATATCTAGGGACTCCAAACCTCAGAAAAATAACTTCTTTAAGCATTTTAATAGAAGTGTTATGATCAACACTACTAGTTGGAATAGCTTCTACCCACTTAGTAACGTAATCAACAGCAACTAAAATGTGTGTATAACCATTAGAGGCAGGAAAAGGTCCCATATAATCAAAGCCCCAAACATCAAACGGTTCAATAACAAGAGAATAATTCATAGGCATTTCTTGACGTCTACTAATGTTACCTATTCTTTGACATTCATCACAAGATAAGACAAACTTACAAGCATCTTTGAAGAGAGTAGGCCATTAAAAACAAGATTGTAGTACCTTGTGTGCAGTTCTATCTCCAGCGT
The DNA here is from genome assembly GCA_963921465.1 of Triticum timopheevii. Lineage (NCBI taxonomy): Eukaryota > Viridiplantae > Streptophyta > Magnoliopsida > Poales > Poaceae > Triticum > Triticum timopheevii. The sequence goes on along the minus strand of OY997272.1, from coordinate 367,282,244 downwards.
GGTGTCCTCCATAGGACACAGAGTGACACTTACATAGAATTTGTTCCTGTTCATGCTCAGGCACACAATGTCTAATAACACCATGTACTCCTTTATAAAGGTGTGGGTCATCCCAGAAGTAATGTCTTAAATCATAAAAGAACTTTTTCTTTTGATGGTATGTGAAACTAGGCGGTATATATTTAGCAACAATGCAATTAGCATAATCAGCATACCAAGGAGCAGTGCGAGAAGCATTGACGACCGCTAATTGTTCATTAGGAAAGCTATCATTAATAGGCAGTGGGTCATCAAGAACATTCTCTAACCTAGACAAGTTATCTGCAACGGGGTTCTCAGCTCCCTTTCTATCAATAATATGCAAGTCAAATTCTTGGAGCAAGAGAACCCATCTAATGAGTCTGGGCTTAGCATCTTTCTTTTCCATAAGATATTTAATAGTAGTGTGATCAGTGTGAATAGTAACTTTGGAATTAACAATATAAGGTCTAAACTTATCACATGCAAACACAACTGCTAAGAACTCTTTTTTAGTAGTAGCATAATTTCTCTGGGAAGTATCAAGAGTCTTACTAGCATACTGGATAACATTCAATTTCTTATCGACTCTTTGCCCTAGAACATCACCTACAGCATAATCACTAGCATCGCACATAATTTCAAAAGGTAAATTCCAATCAGGTGGCTGAACAATAGGTGCAGTGATCAAAGCTTTCTTAAGTGTTTCAAATGCTTCTACACAATCATCATCAAAGACAAAAGGAATATCTTTTTGCAATAAATTGGTCAGAGGCCTAGAGATTTTAGAAAAGTCCTTAATGAACCTCCTATAAAAGCCGGCGTGACCAAGGAAACTTCTTATACCTTTTATGTCCTTGGGACATGGCATCTTTTCAATAGCATCAACTTTGGCTTTATCAACTTCAATACCTCTCTCAGAGATCTTGTGCCCCAAGACAATGCCTTCATTAACCATAAAGTGACACTTTTCCCAATTCAGGACGAGATTAGTGTCTTCGCATCTCTGCAAAACTCGATCAAGGTTGCTCAAACAATCGCCAAAGGAGGATCCATAGACGGAGAAGTCATCCATGAATACCTCACAAATCTTTTCACAAAAATCAGAGAATATAGCCGTCATGCATCTTTGAAAGGTAGAAGGTGCATTACATAAACCAAAAGGCATACATCTATAAGCAAAAGTACCAAAAGGGCAAGTAAAAGTAGTTTTAGATTGATCCTTCGCTGAAACAGGTATCTGAGAGAAACCAGAATAACCATCTAGAAAGCAAAAATTTGTGTGTTTGGATAGTCTTTCTAGCATTTGATCAATAAAAGGTGAAGGGTAATGATCTTTCTTAGTAGCTTTATTTAACTTACGGAAATCAATTACCATCCTATAACCTGTAATAATTCTTCGCGAGATCAATTCATCTTTATCATTAGGAACAACGGTAATACCTCCCTTTTTAGGAACACAATGGACAGGGCTTACCCATTCACTATCAGCAACGGGATAAATAATACATGCCTCAAGGAGCTTTAATGTCTCCTTTCTTACCACTTCCTTCATCTTGGGATTTAATCGTCTTTGAGGATCTCTAACTGGTTTGGCATCGTCCTCCAATGTAATTTTGTGTTGACATAACTTCGGACTAACGCCCTTAAGATCATCTAGAGTATATCCAATAGCTGCTCGGTGCTTCTTCAGAGTTTTCAATAATCTTTCTTCTTCTTTCTCTGAAAGGTTAGTACTAATAATAACAGGATATATTTCTTTTTCATCAAGATAAGCATACTTAAGATTATCAGGTAATGGTTTGAGTTCAAACACGGGATCACCCTTGGGTGGAGGGGGATCCCCAAGAATTTCAACGGGAAGGTTATGTTTCAGCACAGGTTCCTGTTTAAGGAACACTTCATCTATTTCCTCCCTTTCCTTCATAAACATATCGTTTTCATGGTCTAGCAAATATTGTTCTAACGGATCAGTTGGAGGAACAGCAATGGAAGCAAGACCAATAATTTCATCCTTGCTAGGTGGTTCCCTATCACGAGGTTGCCAACGGTAACAGTATTCTTTTCACAATTAATCCTAGAACTAGCGTATTCAAGAAGGGTCTACCAAAAATAATGGGACAAAAATCATCTTGTGGGGAACCAAGAACAAGAAAATCAGCAGGGTATTTAACCTTCCCACACAAAACTTCAACATCTCTAACAATCCCAAAGGGTTTAATGGTATCCCTATTAGCAAGCTTGATAGTAACATCAATGTCTTCTAATTCAATGGGTGCAATGTCATGCATAATTTCTTGATACAAGGTATAAGGTATTGCACTAGCACTAGCACCCATATCACATAAGCCATGATAATAATGATCTCCTATTTTAAGAGAAATAACAGGCATGCCTACGACAGGTCTACGTGTCTTAGTATCAGGTCTAGCAATATTGGCAGTCTCACCACAGAAAGAAATAGCATGCCCATCTAAATCCTCATCCAAGAGATCTTTAACCATAGCAATACTAGGTTCAACATTAATTTGCTCAGGAGGTGTATAAGTCCTAGTATTACTCTTACGAACAACAGTCGAAGCTTTAGCATGATCCTTTATCCTAACAGGAAAAGGAGGTTTTTCAACATAAGCAGTAGGAACAATAGGATCACTATAGGTAATAGTCTTTTCTTCGACTATAATAGGTGCAACTACTTTAACTTCAACAGGAGGATTATATTTAAACCACTTCTCTTTAGGGAGATCAACGTGAGTAGCAAAAGATTCACAAAAAGAAGCTACTATCTCAGAGTCAAGTCCATACTTAGAGCTAAATCCACGGAAAGCATCGGTATACATAAAAGATTTAACACAATCGAACTTAGGTGTCATACCTGACTCCTTACCATCGTCGGAACCCCAATCTTCAGAGTTGCATTTAATTCTTTCCAATAAGTCCCATTTGAAATCAATAGTCTTCAGCATATAAGAACCAGCACAGGAAGTATCGAGCAGGTTGCGATTATCAAGAGAAAGCCGAGCATAAAAATTCTGAATAATCATTTCCCGAGAGAGCTCATGATTGGGGCATGAATATAACATTGACTTAAGCCTCCCCCAAGCTTGAGAGATGCTTTCTCCTTCGCGAGGCCAGAAATTATATATGTAATTATGATCACGATGAACAAGATGCATAGGATAGAACTTCTGGTGAAATTCCAACTTCAATCGCTTATAATTCCAGGATCTCGTATCATCACATAGCCTATACCATGTCAATGCATCTCCCTTCAAAGATAAAGGGAAGACCTTCCTTTTGACAACATCATCGGGAATACCTGCAAGCTTAAACAGTCCACAAACTTCATCCACAAAGATAAGGTGTAAATCGGGATGCAATGTTCCATCTCCTGCAAATGGATTAGCTAGCAGTTTTTCTATGATACCCGAAGGAATCTCAAAGTAAATATTTTCATAAAGTTCAGTAGGTTGAGGAGAAACTCTTTGCTCTTCTGGTTGGGGTGACGATACTCCAAACAAGCCCCTCACAGGATTAGTTTCCATAGTGACAAGTAACAGAAAATTTCAGCACACTATATAAATGTTTCCTTACCAAGTTCCACTCACCAAAAGCGCTACACTCCCCGGCAACGGCGCCAGAAAAGAGTCTTGATGACCCACAAGTGTAGGGGATCAATCGTAGTCCTTTCGATAAGTAAGAGTGTCAAACCCAGCGAGGAGCAGAAGGAAATGATAAGCGGTTTTCAGTAAGGTTTTCTCTGCAAGCACTGAAATTGTAGGTGATAGATAGTTTTGTGATAAGATAAATAGTAACGAGTAACAAGTAAATAAAGTGCAGCAAGGTGGCCCAATCCTTTATGTAGCAAAGGATAAGCCTGGAAAATTTCTAATAATGAGAAAAGAGCTCCCGCGGACACATGGGAATTATCGTCAAGCTAGCTTTCATCACGTTCATATGATTCGCGTTCGGTACTTTGATAATTTGATATGTGGGTGGACCGGTACTTGGGTACTGCCCTAACTTGGACAAGCATCCCACTTTTGATTAACCCCTATTGCAAGCGTCCGCAACTACAAAAGAAGTATTAAGGTAAATCTAACCACAACATTAAACATATGGATCCATATCAGCCCCTAACGAAGCAACGCATAAACTAGGGTTTAAGCTTCTGTCACTCTAGCAGCCCATCATCTATTTATTACTTCCCCATGCCTTCCTCTAGGCCCAAATAATGGTGAAGTGTCATGTAGTCAACGTTCACATAACACCACTAGAGGAAAAGACAACATACATCTCATCAAAATATCGAACGAATACCAAATTCACATGACTACTAATAGCAAGACTTCACCCATGTCCTCAGGAAAAAACGTAACTACTCACAAAGCATATTCATGTTCATAATCAGAGGGGTAATAATATGCATAAAGGATCTGAACATATGATCTTCCACCAAGTAAACCAATAAGCATCAACTACAAGGAGTAATCAACACTACTAGCAACCCACAGGTACCAATTTGTGGTTTTGATACAAGATTGGATACACGAGATGAACTAGGGTTTTGAGAGGAGATGGTGCTGGTGAAGATGTTGATGGAGATTAACCCCGTCCCGATGAGAGGATCGTTGGTCATGATTTCCCCCTCGCGGAGGGAAGTGTCCCCGGCAGAGCAGCTCCGCTAGAGCCCTAGATTGATTCCTTCAAGGTTCCGCCTCATGGAGGCGGAGTTTCGTCCCATAAGCTTGCCCACGATTTTTTCCAGGGTAAAAGCGATGATATAGCAGAAGATGGACGCCAGAGGCCCACCAGGGGGCCCAAGAGATAGGGGGCGCGCCCTATAGGGGGGCGCCCTCCTGTCTCCTGGACAGGGTGTGGCCCCCCCTGGTGTATTTCTTTCGCTCAAAAATTCTTATTAATTCCAAAAAGTTGTTTCATGGAGTTTCAGGACTTTTGGAGCTGTGCAGAATAGGTTTCCAACTTTTGCTCCTTTTCCAGCCAGAATTCCAGGTGCCAACATTCCCCCTCTTCATGGTAAACCTTGTAAAATAAGAGAGAATAGCCATAAGTATTGAGATATATTGTGTAATAACAGCCCATAATGCAATAAATATTGATATAAAAGCATGATGCAAAATGGACATATCAACGGCGTTGAAGAAGTCGCTGTAACTAAGTGCTTCGTCTCCGACGTCGACGCGAGCTAGCGGAGGCGCTAGGGTTTGAGCGAGGTGGCGAGGTGGAAGAAGGAATTTTGACCGCGAGGGGTGTGTATTTATAAGAAGGGGGAGGGCGGCGCAGCGCAATTACACAGGTGCGCCTGGCGTTTCACATCTGAGGAACATGTGGCGTGCATGCAACTTGTCAGGAGTTGATCTATGTTCCCACGCATGCCTGGATTGTCGGGTGGTCATTCTGGCTTCTCCAATTTTTAGGAAAAAGGATAGAACATTAAAAGCAGTTTGTAAATGTGTGTCTCTGTATCTTCTGCTCACAAGGACGCAGAGAAGATATTCAACAAGTGTCAACAGAATGCACATGACTTGGACAGAAAGAATTTTAGGGAGTAGCACATAAGGGATTTGGGTCCAATCACATTCACTTAGGTCAGAAAAATAGCAACGTGAAGACATAGCTATAAGTGAATGTTGTAGAGGACAAAACACATATGCAGATATAATCATTACTGAAGACAAATCAACATTGCGAAGATATAGATTTGAAGATAAACCAATGTTGAAGATAATCCAAATGCGAAGATATTGCAGTTATGATGCCAAATGAAAATCTTTGAAAAGTTTTGGTGGTGGTGTTACCCACCGTATAGGAAGTATTAGACCCAGACACGGCGCACAATTATCATGGTGCTCCGAAGTCAGATTCCATGTTAATGTATTCACACTCAGAGGGTAAGTCTTCATTGATTGAAGAAATACGTTACTTTGTGTGTTGCACATCTAAGTCATCAACATGCATAAGCGTTAGGATGTGTGTCCATTCATTGGACATTTGAGGATTCTAAGATATTTATCTCACATCGTAGCTTGCAAAACCTCTTCTCATCAAGGGCTTAGTGAAGATATCAGCCATTTGCTCTTCAGTGTTGACGTGAATGATATCAATGTCTTCCTTGTTGACATGATCTCTGAGAAAGTGATGACGAATCTCAATGTGCTTTGTCTTCAAGTGCTAAACAGGATTCTTGGAAAGCTTGATGGCGCTTTCATTGTCACAGAAGAGTGGCACATTCTTCGTGTTGATGCCCTAGTCATTGAGAGTTTGCTTCATCCAGAGAAGCTAAGCATATCATGATCCAACAAAAATGTATTCAGATTCAGCAGTGGAGAGTGATACACAGTTCTGCTTCTTTGGAGACCAACAAACAAGAGATCGTCCAAGAAAATGACATGTTCCTGAAGTGGACTTGCGATCAACCTTGTCACCAGCATAATCAGCATCAGAATATCCAACCAGATCAAATGTTGAGCCCTTTGGATACCATAATCCTAGTGTTGGGGTGTGAGACAAATATCTAAGTATTCGCTTCACCGCTAGGTGATGCGACTCCTTTGGTGCCGCTTGGAATCGGGCACACATGCAAACGCTAAGCATAATATCAGGCCTAGATGCACATAAATAGAGCAAAGAACCAATCATGGAGCGGTATACCTTTTGATCGAACTCTTTACCATTGTCGTCAAGGCCGAGATGACTTTTGGTTGGCGTTAGCATCGTGTACCCTTTGCAGTCTTGCATTCCAAACTTGGGCAATCTTTGAGGTATTTTTCTTGCGATATGAAGATTTCATTGCGTTGTTGACGGATTTGAAGACCAAGGAAGAATTTCAGCTCCCCCATCATGGACATCTGATATTGCTCTTGCATCATGTATCCAAACTCATCACTGTATCTCTTATCAGTGCATCCGAAGATAATGTCATCCACATATATTTGGCACACAAATAGTTTACCATCATATGTCTTCGTGAAGAGAGTGGGATCTAGTGAACCAGGTTTGAAACCTTTGCTCTTCAGGAATTCCTTCAGTGTGTCATACCAAGCGCGAGGTGCTTGTTTGAGGCCATACAGTGCCTTGTTGAGCTTGTACACCATACAAGGATGCTTGGGATCTTCAAAACCAGGCGGTTGAGCGACATACACTTCTTTGATTTTGCTGTTGAGAAAAGCACTCTTCACATCCATTTGATATAGAAGAATGTTGTGATGGTTTGCTAAGCTAGCAGTATGCGAATGGCTTCAAGCCCAGCCACAGGGGCAAAGGTTTCATCAAAGTCTATTCCTTCCACTTGTGTGTAACCTTGAGCAATGAGGCGAGCTTTGTTTCTGACAACTTGTCCAAGTTCATCTTGCTTGTTATGATAGATCCATTTCGTGCCAATGACATTGTGCTTGCGAGGATCAGGACGTTTGACAAGCTCCCAAACATTATTCAGCTCAAACTATTGAAGCTCTTCTTGCATAGCTTGAATCCATTCAGGTTCCATGAACGCTTCTTCAACTTTCCTGGGTTTAGATATGGAGACAAAAGCAAAGTGACCACAGAAGTTTGCTAGTTGTGTAGCTCTTGATCGAGTGAGAGGGCTGTCGGTGTCAAAACCGGCGGATCTCGGGTAGGGGGTCCCGATCTGTGCGTCTTAGGCTGATGGTAACAGGAAGCAAGGGACACAATGTTTACCCAGGTTCGGGCCCTCTCGATGGAGGTAAAACCCTACTTCCTGCTTGATTGATATTGATGATATGAGTAGTACAAGAGTAGATCTACCACGAGATCATAGAGGCTAAACCCTAGAAGCTAGCCTATGATGATTATGATTGTGATCGTGATCGTCCTTCTAAGGACCAACCTCTCCGGTTTATATAGACATCGAAGAGGGCTAGGGTTTACACGGAGTCGGTTACAAGGAAGGAAATATAGTATCCTAATCTCCAAGCTTGTCTTCCACGCAAAGGAGAGTCCCATCCGGACACGGGACGAAGTCTTGAGTCTTGTATCTTCACGCTCCAATAGTCCAGACAAAGTGTATAGTCCGGCTGTCCGGATACCCCCTAATCCAGGACTCCCTCAGTAGCCCCTGAACCAGGCTTCAATGACGATGAGTCCGGCGTGCAGTCTTGTCTTCGGCATTGCAAGGCGGGTTCCATCTCCGAATACTCCAAAGTAATTATCGAATACGTTGACCGTGTCCGGATCTGCAAGATGATCTTCACATGCCACCATAGAGAGAATGATATTTAAAAAACGTAATCTTCTGACAACTTTTTAGACAACACGACATGTCATTACAGTCAGGTCATTATTGATACGTCTCCAACGTATCTATAATTTTTTATTGCTCCATGCTACTTTATCTACTGTCTTGGACTATATTGGGCTTTATTTTCCACTTATATATTATTTTTGGGACTAACATATTAACCGGAGGCCCAACCCAGAATTGCTGTTTTTTGCCTATTTCAGTGTTTCGAAGAAACGGAATATCAAACGGAGTCCAAACGGAATGAAACCTTCGGGAACGTGATCTTCTCACCGAACGTGGTCCAGGAGACTTGGACCCTACTCCAAGATGCTCCGCCGGAGAGGGCATCCTATCTTGGGGCCTGTTCCGGAGCTCCGCCGGAGAGGGCATCTACCATGGAGGGCTTCTACATCATCACCATAGCCCCTCCGATGAAGTGTGAGTAGTTTACTTCAGACCTTCGGGTCCATAGCTAGTAGCTAGATGGCTTCTTCTCTCTTTTTGGATCTCAATACAATGTTCTCCCCCTCTCTCGTGGAGATCTATTCGATGTAATCTTCTTTTTGCTGTGTGTTTGTTAAGACCGATGAATTGTGGGTTTATGATCCAGTATTATCTATGGAAAATATTTGATTCTTCTCTGAATTCTTTTATGTATGATTGAGTTATCTTTGCAAGTCTCTTCGAATTATCCATTTGGTTTGGCCAACTAGATTGGTATTTCTTGCAATGGGAGAAGTGCATGGCTTTGGGTTCAATCTTGCGGTGTCCTTACTCAGTGACAGAAAGAGTTGCAAGGCATGTATTGTATTGTTTCCATCGAGGATAACAAGATGGGGTTTTTATCATATTGCATGAATTTATCCCTCTACATCATGTCATCTTGCTTAAGGCGTTACTCTGTTTTTAACTTAATACTCTAGATGCATGCTGGATAGCGGTCGATGAGTGGAGTAATAGTAGTAGATGCAGAATCGTTTCGATCTACTTGTCACGGACGTGATGCCTATATACATGATCATACCTAGATAACCTCATAACTATGCTCAATTCTATCAATTGCTCAATAGTAATTTGTTCACCCACCGTAGAATACTTATGCTCTTGAGAGAAGCCACTAGTGAAACCTATGGCCCCAGGGTCTATTCTCATCATATCAATCTCCATCACTTTATTTACTTGCTTTGCCTTTTACTTTTTACTTTGCATCTTTCTATCAAAAATACCAAAAATATTATCTCTATCAGATCTCACTCTCGTAAGTGACCGTGAAGGGATTGACAACCCCTAAGCGTTGGTTGCGAGTTGCTATCGTGTTGTGCAGGTACGAGGGACTTGCGCGTGACCTCCTACTGGATTGATACCTTGGTTCTCAAAAACTAAGGGAAATACTTACGCTACTGTGCTGCATCATCCCTTTCTCTTCGGGGAAAACCAACGCAAGCTCGAGACGTAGCAAGAAGGATTTCTGGCACCGTTGCCGGGGAGGCTTATGCAAAAGTCAACATACCAAGTACCCATCGCAATCCCTATCTCTCGCATTACATTATTTTCCATTTGCCTCTCATTTTCCTCTCCCCCACTTCACCCTTGCCGTTTTATTCGCCCTCTCTTTCCCAATCTCCTCCTCCCTTTCCCGTTTGCCTTCTTCCCGTATGTATCTTTGTTTGTGTTTCCTTGTGCCTTCTATATGCTTGTATCTTTGCTTGCTGAAAATCTATTGATATGGATCCACTTAAAGTATTCTACTTGGATCATCTTCGATCCTTATGTGCTCGTGCTGAAACCCCAACTAGCCTAGTTGATGGGAAATCTTTAGATGAGCATTTTTATTTTGTGCGTCATCGTTTGTCTGAAAAGGGGAGACTCTTACGGTATCATATAAATAGGTTGCTATGCTATGCTTTGAATCTTTGTGAAATGTGTGATTTTACTTGTTGCTCTAGGAACCCTAAAAAACACCTTCCCTACCTATGTGAGTTCAATGATAATGAAATCTTATCTTCTTATGCAAAGGGTGTTTATAGTTACTATGATATCGAACAAATTGAAGAATTTGTCATTTTTAAGGGTGCTCATGAAGTTGCTTCTTTGATTGAAAAGTATGATTTTACTCTCAACAAATCTGAAATATTTGTCATACTTACGTATTGCAATGAAAACCTTGCTCATAATGTCTATGTCCAAGAGTTTATTGAAAGAATGACCGTTGCTTCGGAAGAAAATAATGATATGCATGAATCTATAGATAATGATGATTCTGATGATTTGATTGAAATATCCCTTGATGAACATGATGCTTGCTATTCTTGTGGCCATGATGCCAATATTTATGAAGACGAATTTGCTATAGTTCCGTATGATAAACATGAGATCGTTGCTATTGCACCCATACTTGCTAGTTCCTTTGATAAAAAGCATGATTGCAATGATTTTACTATAAATTCTCTTGATGTCAATTATGCTAATAATATGCAAAACCCTAAGCTTGGGGATGCTAGTTTTGCTATGTCTACTACTTGTTGCAATGATCATGATTAGGGTGATTCTTCTTATGATCTTGAGAAATTATTTAAGCCCCATGATGAATATGAGATTGGTAATAGTGTTTGCAATAATATTGAAAGTGGGTTTGGAAGAGTGTCAACTTTAGATCCCACATGTTTTGAGAATGTTCAATCTTATGGTATTTTTGATAAAAGTGGGTTTGGAGAGGTCATGACTTTAGTTAATGTTAATCCCACTATTTTGGAAGAGTGTCAACTTTACATGCATGTGAATCGTGTTGAGAATATGTTATGTGATAGCTATTTTTTTGAATTTTCTTATGATCCTACATATAATTATTATGAGAGAGGAAAATATGGTTGTAGAAATTTTCATGTTACTAAATTACCTCTCTTCATGTTGAGGTTGCTATCATCTCTTTGTTCTTCCTTGCATATGCTAGTTTTTGCTTGCCTTGCAAATTTCTTTGCTTATAATATGCCTATGCATAGGAAGTATGCTAGACTTAAGTGTGTTTGTCACATGTTTTATGATGCTCTCTTTGTGCTTCAATTCCTATCTTTCATGTGAGCGTCATCATAATCTCAATGCCTAGCTAGGGGCGTTAAACGATAGCGCTTGTTGGGAGGCAACCCAATTTTATTTTGTGTTTTTTGTTTTTGCTTCTGTTTAGGAATAAATAATCCATCTACCTTCTGTTTGGATGTGGTTTTATGTTTTAATTAGTGTTTGTGCCAAGTAGGACCTATAGGATAACCTACGATGATAGTTGATTTGATTCTGCTGAAAAACAGAAACTTTAGCGCTCACGAGATTAGCTGCCATTTTTTACTGGAGAGTGTTTTTGTGTTGATTCTTTTTGCTGCTGATCAATAAACAAATTGTACAGAAATTCCTATTTTAGTATAATTTTTAGAGTTCCAGAAGTTTGCGTTAGTTACAGATTACTACAGACTGTTCTGTTTTTGACAGATTCTGTTTTTCGTGTGTTGTTTGCTTATTTTGATGAATCTATGGCTAGTAAATTAGTTTATAAACCATAGATAAGTTGGAATACAGTAGGTTTAACACCAATATAAATAAATAATGAGTTCATTACAGTACCTTGAAGTAGTCTTTTGTTTTCTTTCTCTAACGGAGCTCACGAGATTTCTGTTGAGTTTTGTGTTGTGAAGTTTTCAAGTTTTGGGTGAATTCTTTTGATCGATTATGGAACAAGGAGTGGCAAGAGCCTAAGCTTGGGGATGCCCATGGCACCCCCAAGATAATCCAAGGACACCAAAAATTCAAAGCTTGGGGATGCCCCGGAAGGCATCCCCTCTTTCGTGCACTTCCATCGGTAATTTACTTGGAGCTATATTTTTATTCGCCAACATGATATGTGTTTTGCTTGGAGCGTCTTGTATTATTTGTGTCTTTGCTTGTTAGTCTACCACAATCATCCTTGCTGTACACACCTTTTGAGAGAGCCATACATGATTTGGAATTTGTTAGAATACTCTATGTGCTTCACTTATATCTTTTGAGCTTGATAGTTTTGCTCATAGTGCTTCACTTATATCTTTTTTAGCGTGATAGTTTTTGCTCTAGTGCTTCACTTAGATCTTTTAGAGCATGGTGGTGGATTTGTTTTAAAGAAACTTGATCTCTCATGCTTCACTTAGATTATTTTGAGAGTCATTAATAGCATGGTAATTTGCTTAATGTTAATATACTTTGTGTTCAAGATATGTGAAACTTTCTTTTGAGTGAATTGAATACTAAGATAAATTTAATGCTTAATAATTGTTTTGAGATATGGAGGTAATAATATCAAAGTCGTGCTAGTTTAGTAGTTGTGAATTAAGAAATACTTGTGTTTAAGTTTGCAAGTCCCGTAGCATGCACGTATGGGTAAAGTTGTGTAACAAATTTGAAGCATGAAGTGTACCTGGCTTGTGCATCCTTATGAGTGGCGGTCAGGGACGAGCGATGGTCTTTTCCTACCAATCCATCCCCCTAGGAGCATTGTGCGTAGTACTTGATTTTTTATGGCTTCTAAATTTTTGCAATAAGTATATGAGTTCTTTTGACTAATGTTGAGTCCATGGATTATACGCACTTTTACCTTTCCGCATTTGCTAGCCTCTTCGGTACCGTGCATTGCCCTTTCTCACATTGAGAGTTGGTGCAAACTTCGCCGGTGCATCCAAACCCCGTGATATGATATGCTCTTTCACACATAAACCTCCTTATATCTTCCTCAAAACAGCCACCGTACCTACCTATTATGGCATTTCCATAGCCATTCCGAGATATATTGCCATGCAACTTTCCACCGTTCCATTCATCATGACATACTTTACTTTTGTCATATTGCCATTGCATGATCTTGTAGTTGACATCGTATTTGTGGCAAGGCCACCATGCATTATTTTTCATACATGTGACTCTTGATTCATTGCACCATCCCGATACACCGCCGGAGGCATTGATATAGAGTCATATCTTGTTCTAGTTTCGAGTTGTAATATCAAGTTGTTGTACTAAAAGTGTGATGATCATCATTATTAGAGCATTGCCCCAGTGAGGAAAAGGATGATGGAGACTATGATTCCCCCACAAGTAGGGATGAGACTCCGGACGAAAAAAAAGAGAAAGGCCAAATGAAAAAAAAGAAGGCCCAAAAAAATGAGAGAAAAAGAGAGAAGGGGCAATGTTACTATCCTTTTACCACACTTGTGCTTCAAAGTAGCACCTTGTTCTTCATGTAGTGAGTCTCATATATTTGTGCTTCAAAGTAGCACCTTGCTCTTCATGTAGTCAGTCTCATATATTTGTGCTTCAAAGTAGCACCATGTTTTTCATATAGTGAGTCTCATATATTGTCTTGTTCATAATAGTGGGAATTTTTCATTATAGAACTTGGCTTGTATATTCCTATGATGGGCTTCCTCAAACGCCCTAGGTCTTCATGAGCAAGCAAGTTGGATGCACACCCACTAGTTTTCTTTTGTTGAGCATTCATAGCTCTAGTGCATCCGTTGCATGGCAATCCCTACTCCTCATGTTGACATCAACTGATGGGCATCTCCATAGCCCGTTGATTATCCTCGTCAATATGAGACTTTCTCCTTTTTGTCTTCTCCACACAATCCCCATCATCATATTCTATTCCACCCATAGTGCTATATCCATGGCTCGCGCTCATGTATTGCGTGAAGGTTGAAAAAGTTTGAGATTATTTGAGTATGAAACAATTGCTTTGCTTGTCATCGGGGGTATAGAAGTTGGGAACATCTTTGTGTGACGAAAATGAAGCATAGCCTAACTATATGATTTTGTAGGGATGAACTTTCTTTGGCCATGTTATTTTGAGAAGACATGATTGCTTTGATTAGTATGCTTGAAGTATTATTATTTTTATGTCAATATGAACTTTTATCTTGAATCTTTCGGATCTGAATATTCATACCATGATTAAGGAGATTTACATTGAAATTATGCCAAAGTATCATTCCGCATCAAAAATTCTTATTTTTATCATTTACCTACTCGAGGACGAGTAGGAATTAAGCTTGGGGATGCCTGATACGTCTCCAACGTATCTATAATGTTTTATTGCTCCATGCTACTTTATCTACTGTCTTGGACTATATTGGGCTTTATTTTCCACTTTTATATTATTTTTGGAACTAACCTATTAACCGGAGGCCCAGCCTAGAATTGCTGTTTTTTGCCTATTTCAGTGTTTCAAAGAAACGGAATATGAAACGGAGACCAAACAGAATGAAACCTTCCGGAACGTGACCTTCTCACCGAACGTGATCCAGGAGACTTGGACCCTACTCCAAGAAGCTTCTGAGGAGGTCACGGGGGCGCGCCCCCCTACCTCGTGGGCCCCTCGGAGCTCCGCCGACGTACTCCTTCCTCCTATATATACCTACATACCCCCAATAGACCAGATACGGAGCCAAAAACCTAATTCCACCGCCGCAACCTTCTGTATCCACGAGATCCCATCTTGGGGCCTGTTCCGGAGCTCCGCCGGAGAGGGCATCCACCATGGAGGGCTTCTACATCATCACCATAGCCCCTCCGATGAAGTGTGAGTAGTTTACTTCAGACCTTCGGGTCCATAGCTAGTAGCTAGATGACTTCTTATCTCTTTTTGGATCTCAACACAATGTTCTCCCCCTCTCTCATGGAGATCTATTCGATGTAATCTTCTTTTTGCGGTGTGTTTGTTAAGACCGATGAATTTTGGGTTTATGATCCAGTATTATCTATGGAAAATATTTGATTCTTGTCTGAATTCTTTTATGTATGATTGCGTTATCTTTGCAAGTCTCTTCGAATTATCCATTTGGTTTGGCCAACTAGATTGGTAGTTCTTGCAATGGGAGAAGTGCATGGCTTTGGGTTCAATCTTGCGGTGTCCTTACTAAGTGAAAGAAAGAGTTGCAAGGCACGTATTGTATTGTTTCCATCGAGGATAACAAGATGGGGTTTTTATCATATTGCATGAATTTATCCCTCTACATCATGTCATCTTGCTTAAGGCGTTACTCTGTTTTTAAATTAATACTCTAGATGCATGCTGGATAGCGGTCGATGAGTGGAGTAATAGTAGTAGATGCAGAATCGTTTCGATCTACTTGTCACGGACGTGATGCCTATATACATGATCATACCTAGATAACCTCATAACTATGCTCAATTCTATCAATTGCTCAACAGTAATTTGTTCACCCACCGTAGAATACTTATGCTCTTGAGAGAAGCCACTAGTGAAACCTATGGCCCCCGGGTCTATTCTCATCATATCAATCTCCATCACTTTATTTACTTGCTTTGACTTTTACTTATTTACTTTGCATCTTTCTATCAAAAATACCAAAAATATTATCTCTATCAGATCTCACTCTCGTAAGTGACCATGAAGGGATTAACAACCCCTAAGCGTTGGTTGCGAGTTGCTGTCGTGTTGTGCAGGTACGAGGGACTTGCGCGTGACCTCCTACTGGATTGATACCTTGGTTCTCAAAAACTGAGGGAAATACTTACGCTATTGTGCTGCATCATCCCTTCCTCTTCGGGGAAAACCAACGCAAGCTCGAGACGTAGCAATTATTCGAACCGTTTTCCCACAACCAGCCACAACACATATTGCGAGGCGGTTTCCTTGACACGTCTTGTCAACGCAGAGATCGTGTACCCTTATCACGGGATTCTCATCCATCCTGGTATGGGTAATCCCACCGCGCCATCAATCGTGGCGCTTGGGGAGTAAGCGATTCTCAACGGGCAAGTGGGGAGGCGCACCGCTTTCGTCGCCTCTATAAAAGAATAAGGGTTCCCCATTTTCACCCACGCCTTCTTCCTTCCTCGCATGCCCTTGCCTCCTCGAGCTCCAGCGCCCTAGTCCAAGCCTTCTCCGCATAGCTAAACATGTCCGGAGCAGGAGGCACGTGGGTGGCTTCCACCGTGAAGGAGAAGCATATCACGAATCTTTGGGCAGCCGAATACTTGGCCGCAGACATCGCGCACCGGCTACCGGACGAAGGGTAGGTCATTCCAACCCCAGAACCCCACGAGAGGGTCGTGTTCCTCGCCCACTTCGTTCGTGGACTAGGGTTTCCACTTCATCCCTTCGTCCGCGGGCTCATGTTCTATTACGGGCTAGATTTCCATGATCTAGCCCCGAATTTCGTCCTCAACATCTCGGCGTTTATCGTCGTGTGCGAGGCCTTCCTCCGCATCAAGCCTCACTTTGGCTTGTGGTTACAAATCTTCTGCGTGAAGCCGAAGATCGTGAGCGGCCAGCAAGTGGAGTGCGGAGGGGCCATGGTGGGCAAGATGCCTAACGTCACCTGGCTTGACGGCTCCTTCACGGAGACCGTGAAAGGGTGGCAATCGGGGTGGTTCTACATCACCAAGCCTCCCGACGCCAACTGGGCAGCGGCCCTCGAATTCCGATCCGGAACCCCCATGTGGCTCACCTCCTGGGAAAGGAAGGGCCTGGCCTGGGGCGAACCAGCAGAGTTGACCGGACTCCAAAACTGTATCAAGAATATGATGGACAAGAACATCAAGCTTGTCAACGTGATCCAGGTCATGCTCGTCCGTCGGATTCTTCCATGCCAAAGACGGGTATTTAATCTGAGATTGTTCGTCCCGGCCGAACACCTGACGCTTCGGAGGCTCTATGGCATGACGCTCAAAGACGCATGGAAGGCACTGTTCAAGGCCTCCGAAGTACCTCCTCCCACATCCGAGAACCGTGGACTTCATGCCGCGCGGCCTCCTCGTCTGGTGAGTTTTTTGATTACCACCGGATTCAGTTCTACCCAATATATTCATGGGGGAGTCTTGAGTAATCATGTATATTTGATCGGGACTATGTGGAGATAGCGGAGTGGATTGACTGTCCGGCTCCACTGCGAGAAGGTCCAGCCGATGCTCTCCTGACGGAGATGCTAGTCTTGGTGCCCTACCAGGCACCGGAAAAGAAGGCCCCGGGGACCAGGAAGGGTCTCCAGCGTAAGGTCATACCGAACGCCTCATTCAAAGATGATGAGGCGCACTCCTCCCCTAAAGGGGAGGAAGAAGAGGAAGAGGTCACCCCATCCGGAGAGGATGGGGGACCTAGGAAGGCGGACCGGGGGGCCGGGAAAGGCCCCCGGTGCAAGGCCGTCATACCCACGTCGTCCGAACACGACAAGGCAGATTCCTCCCTCGGAGGCGGGGGGAAACAAGAAGAAACTTTGCCTCCCCGCACTGGGGAGGAGAAAAAGAGGAAAGATGCCCCGGAGGGGGAGGCTGGGACGTCCAAGAAGGGAAATACGTCCCTTCCGGACTACTCCACCACGGCCGCTCATAGCCCCTGGCGAGATCGTAAGTCTCCGCACTCTATTGTACTTTAGTGCGACTTTGCTTCATAGTCTTGTTATAACGCCAAACATGTATGCAGTCCAGCTAGGGACCATCCCGAGGTATCGTCTTTGGATGGATCCTTGAGTGATTCGGTGATGAACTCGCTCCCGACGGCCACTACTCCTCAGCCTGTGGATGACACGGAGGTGTTGTCCCAAAGGCTCCCAGAATGGGAGGAGGTGACTCTGGAGACGCCCCAAGGTGGAATTCCAGACGTCGGACACGCGGGGTTCAAGATCCCCCGCGGATCGTGCCGATGAGAGCCGCAGCAAGCCGGGCTCTCACCCGGATACTGTGCCGGAACCTGCGATGGTTCCGGATTCGGGCAGGCGGCCCCTCACTAGGGAGGGCGAACCGTCCGTGCCGATGACTTCGGTTACGCTAGAGGCATCGGATAGTCTGCTGGAAGCGCTTCGCGGCGCTTCCATGGATGAAGAGCACCGTACTCTTATGAGTGCAGTGATTCAGAAGGTTCTGTCCGCCAAGGGCGGACTAACCAAAGCCTGCACCAGCCTCCTAATAGGCTTTCAGGTGAGTAAGAAATATGTTAAATTACCACCCGATAGGTAGTAGCCGCTGATACTCTGTTCGGTGTTCGGAAAGAAAAGCCAAACAGAGGGTCAATTATAATCCGCAGGAGTCTAATAGTAAGTGTGTATGTGAATAAGCAAGCTGTGCTGCTTGCCGCTGTTGTCCGCACGACCGAGCTCGCCGGACTAAAGTGGGACCTGGAGCAGGCACAGGGGGAGCTCGGACTCACGAAGAGGCAGCTCGAAGAGAACAAAGGTAAGTGATACCCCGTTCGCATATGATGAAGGATAGACAAAGTTGGTTATTCTAATGACAAAGCGTCGCGACTTTGTAATAGGGGCCACCACCGAAGTGGCGTCTCTGAAGAAAGCGCTGTCCGAGGCTGAGGACAAGGCGGCTCTAGAGCGCAAAGAGCGCGAGAAGCATGATGCTAGAGTGGGTGAGGTACAGCAAGAGCTCCAGGAGCTCGGTAAAAAGTTCGAGTCCTTGGAGCATGATCTTAAGGTGAAAGAGGCCGAGCTTGCGAAGGCCCTTGCGAGTATGAAAGACGCCAAGGCCGAAGCCGAGAAGGCACGGCAGGAAATCCAGACGGCCAAGAAGATAGCGGCGGGTAAGAAATTCTTTATGCAAAGCAAGCATGTGGAGGAGGCGTTTCTTTTACTTACCCGAATTCAGAGCTCTCCAGGGGCATTCGCAGATCTACCACGCAGCGTATCAGATGCTGTGGAATTCTACCGTGTCGAGGAGGGGAGTGCAACAGAGAAGCTGTTCTAGTCCCAGTATGCCGGGGCCGAACATCCAACGCCTCTGAGTGACCAACTAAAGCAGTTGGTCGAACTCCACAGGGCGGCCGAAGTGGCTATGAAAGATTTCATAGTCCGGATGTGGCCTGGTGAGCCCCTGCCCACTAGCTACTTCGGCCTGATCAAGCGGATGGTGAATGTCTATCCGCGGCTTGAAGTTATCAAGCGATCCGTTTGCATTGAGGGTGCCCGCCGGGCCTTTGCCCGCGCGAAGGTGCATTGGGGCAAGCTGGATGCGGAGAAGCTGGTGAAGGACGGGCCGCCGGAGGGCAAGGCACATCGCTATCCCGAGAAATATTACGATGGCGTTATGAAGGGCGCTCGTCTCGTGGCCGATGAATGTACCAAGGACACAATCCTTTAGTAAATGTACCTCTGTCGTTGTTGTAATATAAAGATGAAGTTACTTGCGCTATGTATCGTTGTTTGATTTAAAATATTACCTTCTGTGCGGCTATTTATAAAATTCTGAAAGTAGGCCAGTCGTCGGCTTCCGCCCCCACTTATCTAGTACCGGGATGTTCCTGGAAAAACCCGGATACTCTTGATCCAAATTTTTGGTCCCTTAAGGAGGTATCCGGCGCAGCGAACAAGGCAATCGGACTATACGGCTTTATAACTTTCACTTAGCCATAGAAGTCTACAATTTTAAATTTCGGCGAAGCCCCTAGAATTCGGAGGGCCGAATTGGGGCGCTATATACGCCTAAATCGGACGAGGCCGATTCATCACCTAAAGCGGAAAAAATCTTTAAGGATTTTAAGACCTCTCGAACAGCGAACAGCTCTCGCCGCATCATGCCGGTCAGCTTTCGGCTTTCTCTAATGAGTTGCTCATCCGGAAGAACCGGGACACAATCGCAGTAGTTCTCCCTGCGCTACCTTAGCCGATATAACGGAACGTAAGGTACCAAAACAAGGGAGCCGGGCAAACCCAACTATTGACCCAAGACGTGATTCGGAGCTGATGCATATAGTGCTATAAGTTCGGGGTGCCGCACTGTTGAAAGTGTTCGGACTTGTTTTTCCGTATTATGAGGCGCCATATGAAGCCCCTGGCAAACTAATCATACCAAGGTGTATGAATGCAATATTAAATAGACATTTGCAAGAAAAATGCGCAAATAGGAATAATAAGCTGACGCTATATATTATCTCCCATTGATGAATAATACATTTAAGCGTATGTGTACAATGGTTGCATTTAAGCAGAAGTAAATAGGACTATTTAACATGTCCTATCCAAGGGCAGGCTGCATGTAGGTATGTAAAACAGGTATAACGATCGTGAACAGATTCCACCTGGGTATTTCCTTTTGTGTGCAAAGCCTGTTGCTTCCTTGGTTTTCTCTCCTATGTAAGTCCGACAATCCGGCTCTTCTGAAGAGGCTGCCCTAAAGCAATGTCCTAAAAGATAAAAAAGGGAGGGTTATGAAGGTATGTTGTGGTGATACCGCACTGTTGACTGAGTCGCTGCTGCGCCTCCGCCTATGCCCATGGTATTTCGAGTGCGTAATTGTGTACGCATGGCACAAATGCTGCTTTGATGGGGCTTGAGCGGAGGCCGGACTGCTAGTCGCGCTCTTGGCGTGCCTGGTGATCCTGTTGCGGGGTGCTCCGGACTCGTTTGACGGTGTTCGAGGTTCTCCTTGTTGGATTGGTGGTTTGTCGGAGGAGGCCGCATTGTACTTCCGTCGCAAGGGCTGCAATATGCTCTTCTGTACGGAGAGGGCGGTCCATGTTTCCGTTTACTGTTATGACCCCACGCGGTCTTGGCTTCTTGAGCTTGAGGTATGCATAGTGTGGTACCGCATGGAATCTAGCGAATGCGGTTCGTCCCAGCAGTGCGTGGTAACCACTGCGGAAGGGGACGATATCGAAGATTAACTCTTCGCTTCGAAAGTTATCCGGAGATCCGAAGACCACTTCCAATGATATAGAGCCTATGCAACGGGCCTCTACTCCAGGAATTACACCTTTAAAGGTGGTTTTGGTGGGCTTGATCCTTGAAGGGTCAATACCCATTTTGCGCACTGTGTCCTGATAAAGCAGGTTCAGGCTGCTGCCGCCGTCCATAAGGACTCGCGTGAGGTGGAATCCGTCGATAATTGGGTCTAGGACCAATGCGGCTGAGCCGCCGTGACGGATGCTGGTAGGGTGATCCCTACAATCAAAGGTGATCGGACAGGCTGACCATGGGTTGAATTTAGGGGCGACTGGCTCCATCGAATAGACGTCCTGTAGTGCTCGCTTCCATTCCCACTTGGGAATGTGGGTGGCATAGATCATGTTGACTGTTTTCATCTGGGGAAGAAATTTCTTCTGTCCCCCCGTGTTCGGACGCGGGGCACCTCGTCATCGTCGCTGTGCAGCCCCTTGTCCTTGTTTTCGGCGTTTATTTTACCGGCCTGTTTGAACACCCAGCAGTCTCTATTAGTGTGGTTGGCTGGCTTGTCCGGGGTTCCATGAATTTGGCATGAGCGTTCCAGTATGCAGTCCAGACTGGATGGTCCTTGATTGTTTCTTTTGAACGGCTTCTTCCGCTGACCGGACTTCGATCCGCTGAATCCAGCGTTGACTGCCGTGTCTTCAGTGTTGTCGTTGTTGTTCCGTTGCTTGTGTCTGTTGCGCCTTGGCTTGCCGTTATTGTCACGGACATCCGAAGTGCTAGAATGTGGCGTAGTGCTGCTGCGAGCCAACCAGCTGTCCTCGCCTGTGCAAAACGGGTCATTAGTGTCGTGAGAGCTACCATGGACTTTGGTTTTTCCTGGCCGAGGTGTCGGGCGAGCCATTCGTCATGGATATTATGCTTAAAGGCCGCCAGGGCTTCGACGTCCAGACAGTCGACTATTTGGTTCTTTTTAGTTAGGAACCGAGTCCAGAATTTCCTGGCTGACTCTCTGGGATGTTGAGTAATGTGGCTCAAGTCATCGGCGTCCGGTGGTCACACATATGTGCCCTGGAAGTTGTCAAGGAACGCGTCTTCCAGGTTTTCCCAACTGCCAATGGAATTTGCGGGCAGGCTATTTAGCCAGTGTCGGGCGGGTCCTTTGAGCTTAAGGGGAAGATACTTGATGGCGTGTAGATCGTCTCCGCGGGCCATGTGAATGTGGAGAAGGAAATCTTCGATCCATACTGCGGGGTCTGTTGTGCCATCGTATGATTCGATGTTTACCGGTTTGAACCCTTCTGGGAATTCATGATCCATCACTTCGTCAGTGAAATAGAGGGGGTGCGCGGCGCCTCTGTGCCGCGCTATGTGGCTATGCAGTTCAAATTGGTCTGGGTGGCTGTGTTCGGCCCAGCCGGACTTGTTGATAGTGTATCCGGCGTGACGGTCATCATCGCACGCTGGGGCGCACCCCCGCGATCCGTAGATCGATCTTGGTTGTCCTGCTTTGTTTTCCATTATATCTTGCAGGTCCTGCCTATTGCCCCGAGCCGTAGTGTATTGGCGTGGGGGTGCGGGCTGGTATTCGGGCTGATATGCCATTTTATCCCGGCCACGGTGTGGCTGGTCAGCCGTGTGGCGATCGAGTCCGTATTCCTCAGTTGCCAGGACTTCAGTCCATCTGTCTGTGAGCAGGTCTTGATCAGCTTGGAGTTGCTGTTGCTTCTTTTTCAGGCTCCTCGCAGTGGCCATAAGCCGACGCTTGAAGCGCTCCTGCTCCATGGGATCCTCAGGCACGCCGAACTCATCGTCGTCAAGGCTAATCTCGTCTTCGGAGGGGGCATGTAGTTGTCCTCCTCCGGATATCCGTCTGTCGCCTGTTCGTCTGGGCTGACCTGTCCATCTTCCACCTCGGCCTACTCGAAGGCAGGCTGATCAGGGTCGTATTCTTCTTTGGCACCATCCGCATTGTTTTCGTCTCCTAGGCCGGTATTGCTGTGGCAGGGCTTGGAGCGGCACCGACGACGCCCATGCTTTGCTTTTCTCCCTGAGGGGTTATCCTTCATTGCCTCGTCGCCATTGGTTTCCTTCGGAGTGTCCACCATATATATATCGTATGAGGAGGTGGCTGTCCACCGCCCAGTGAGCGGTGGTTCCTGTTCTTCTCCTGCATCGTCGTCCATACCGTCGATGTCTTCAGAGTCGAAGTCAAGCACGTCGGTTAGATCATCGACCATGGCAATGAAGTGGGTGGTGGGTGGGCAATGAATTCCTTCGTCACCTGCTTCCCACTCGAGCAGGACATAGTTCGGCCAAGAGCCTCCTGACAAAGAGAGAGACCTTAACGAGTTCAGCATGTCGCCGAAGGGCGAGTGTTGGAAGATATCCGCAGCGGTAAACTCCATTACCGGAGCCCAACCAGGCTCGGCGGGCTCGGGAGCATGCGGACTGGAACCTACAACCGGATATGAGTTCGGGGGTCCGGAGTCACAGGTTTCCATAGAGGTGAGGCCTGTGTTCGGATCTACCGCCAATGAGTGTGCGGCCTGCGGGGCGGGGTCCATCCACCCGTCCTTGGGCCATGCAATTTGCTCCGGATTTAGGTCTGGGGCTACTGCAGGGGTGATATCCCGAGCGTTGTCCGACAGCGGGTCTAAGCCATGCTCATCGTGACTGTCCGGCGCTCCTGGCACAGGCCCGATTCCGTCGAAGATCAAGTCTCCATGGATATCGGCCGTGTAGTTCAGGTTTCCGAACCTGACCTGGTGGCCAGGGGCGTAGCTATCGATCTGCTCCAGCTGGCCAAGCGAATTGGCCCGCAGCGCGAAGCTGCCAAACACGAAGATCTATCCGGAGAGAAAAGTCTCACTGTCGATGTCAAAACCGGCGGATCTCGGGTAGGGTGTCCCGAACTGTGCGTCTAGGCGGATGGTAACAGGAGACAAGGGACACGATGTTTTTACCCAGGTTCGGGCCGTCTCGATGGAGGTAAAACCCTACTCTTGCTTGATTAATATTGATGATATGAGTAGTACAAGAGTGGATCTACCACGAGATCAAGGAGGCTAAACCCTAGAAGCTAGCCTATGGTATGATTTTTGTAATGGTTGTTCGTCCTACGGACTAAAACCCTCCGGTTTATATAGACACTGGAGAGGGCTAGGGTTACACAGAGTCGGTTACAATGGTAGGAGATCTACATATCCGTATTGCCAAGCTTGCCTTCCACGCCAAGGAAAGTCCCATCCGGACACGGGACGAAGTCTTCAATCTTGTATCTTCATAGTCTTGGAGTCCGGCCGATGATGATAGTCCGGCTATCCGGACACCCCCTAGTCCAGGACTCCCTCGGTAGCCCCTGAACCAGGCTTCAATGACGACGAGTCCGGCGCGCATATTGTCTTCGGCATTGCAAGGCAGGTTCCTCCTCTAAATAATTCATAGAAGATTGTGAACACCAGGATAGTGTCCGGCTCTGTAAAATAAATTCCACATACCACCGTAGAGAGAATAATATGTACACAAGTTCAATCTGTTGACGTATTTTGTGGCGTGACGTCACATCACTACCAAGCCTTTACTTGAATCGTTTTTATTATACCACCTCAGTGCGCTTAGCGAAGCGGTTTCCTTGGCACGTCTTGTCGAAGCAGAGATCGTGTTCCCCCTTATTCCGGGATTCCCATCAACACAGACGTGGGTAACCCAACCGCGCCATTGATTGTGGCACTTGGGAGATAAGAGAGTTTTACCAGGCCGGTGGGGACGCATAGTCTTCGTCCACCCATATATAAGGGGATAAGGATCCACTTTTTTACCTACACCTTCTTCCTCCTTTGCTTATCCATCTCCGCGCACTCGAGCTCCAGCGCCCAAGTCCGCACATCTCGCCTCAACCTTCTCCAACCATGTCCGGGGTGGGAGGCAAGTGGATGGCCTCCTCCGTTACGGAGGGGCACATCGAGAAGCTGCGCGGCGCCGGATACCTGTCCGGCGACATCGCGCACCGGCTGCCCAACGAGGGGCAGCTCATCCCCACCCCCAGGCCCCATGAGAGGGTCGTATTTCTTCCCCACTTTCTCCGCGGACTGGGCTTCCCACTTCACCCCTTCGTCCAGGGGCTCATGTACTACTACGGCCTGGACTTCCATGATCTGGCGCCAAACTTCATCCTCAACATCTCGGCGTTTATCGTTGTGTGCGAGGCCTTCCTCTGCATCCAGCCCCACTTCGGCTTGTGGCTAAAGACCTTCAATGTCCATGGTGGGCAAAATGCCCAACGTCACTTTGGCTTGAGGGTGCCTTCGTGGAATCCATCAAAGGGTGGCAATCGGGGTGGTTCTACATCACCGAGCCACATGACCCTAAATGGGCAGCGGCCCCCGAGTTCAGATCTGGTACCCCCATGCAGCTCACCTCCTGGAAAGAGAAGGGCTTGCTATGGGGTAGTTTGGAGGAGATGACCGGACTCCAGTCCTGTCTCCAGACCCTGGTGAACAAGAAGCTTAAGCTTGTCAACGTGATCTAGGTCATGCTCGTCCGCCGGATTCTCCCCTGCCAGCAACGGGCCTTCAATTTGTGGGAGTTTGATCCGGCATAGCACCGGACCTTGAGCGGGCTCTTTGACACGACGTACGAAGCTGCTTGGAGGGTGTTGTTCAAGGGCGGAGAAGCCCCCGCATCCGCAACTAAAGATCGCGGATTCAGCACGCAGCGCCCGGCCGGCGAGGTAAGCTATGTTATCCTTTATGGGACACTCATTTCTTTCATAGTTTGACTCTATGTGGGATCTAAACTCCCAATGCCTTTAACAGGACTGGCAGAAGACGTCCGGACGGGTTAACTGTCTGGCTCCCCTTCAAGAAGACCCAGAGGACACCCGTTTGACGGGGCTGCTGGTCCCGGCACTTTACGTGGTGCCGGAGAAGAAGGCCAAGAAAAAGGCCACGGGAACCCGAAGGAGTTCCCGGCGCCAGGTGGAATCGGACTCATCGTCCGATGACTCCGAGGCGGACTCCTCCCCCTAGGAGGAGGAGAAAGAGGCCTCTCCCCCAGCGAGGGGAGAGAAGAAGAGGAAGGCCTCCCCAACGAGGGCGGCCGAAGGGTCCAAGAAAGGACGGACCCTTCCTCTGGACTACTCCGCCAACGCCGACGACGGCGACGAGGAGTGGCCCTCAAGGGCCAAGCCCCTGGCAAGATCGTAATTGTCTGAATTCCTGGATGATTTACAATTTCTCTTTTTGCCACGTGGTGTCCTTCTAATGCTGCATACAACCTGTAGTCCGGCCAAGGACGATCTTCCCGCTTCGTCGAGCGGGTCCTTGGCTACGTCGGATATGGATTCCCTTCCGACCGCCTCCACCCCTTGTGATGCTGATGACGCCGAGGTGGGATCCCAGGAGGGGACCCGTCAGGAGGGGGAGGCTCCGGAGGTGCCTCACGGCAACCTCCCGGACTTCGCACCGGACTCCGCACCGGAACCTGCAGTGGTTCCGGAGTCCGGCAGGCGGCCCCTTCATAAGAAGGGCAAGACTGTGACACCGGTGGCCTCCATCCAACCGGAGGCGCCGGATCACTTGTTGGAGGCGCTCAACGGCGCTTCCATCGAGGAAGAACACCGCACTATCATGAGTGCGGTGATTCAGAAGGTTCAGCTCGCCAAGAGCGGGCTGACCGAAGCCTGCAGCAGCCTTCTAACAGGCTTTGAGGTAAGAAATTTAAAATATGTAATATAATACCATATAGACAGTAGCCCCTGATGCTCGGTTCGGTGTTCGGAAAGAAAAGCCGGACTGAGGATCTAAAAAGATATACGCAGGAGGTCTAGAAAATATGTCAATATGGGATTGCAGGCTACGCTGCTGACCTCTGCCGCACTGACTGCGGAGGTCGATGCTTTGAAGCAGAACCTCGAGCGGTCCGAGAGTGAGATCGGCCGTGCCAAGAAGCAACTCGAGGACAAGGAAGGTGCGTAACACCGTATTAAATGTGTGCCTTACAGAAAAGGATTTTGGTTGCAAGAGAAATAACAAGGATAACGTGGGTACTCCAGGGGCCACAAACGAGGTGGCGACCCTGAAGGAGGCCGTGTCCGCGGCCGAATGCAATGCGGTCGCGGAAAGAGCCGAGCGAGAGAAGCAGGAGGCATGGGTGGCGGAGGTGCAGCAAGAGCTCCAGGCTCTCGTGGAAAAGCATGAGAGTTTGGAGCGCGACTCGAAGACTCAAGAGTCCGAGCTTGCATCGGCTCTTGAGAGTGCCAAAGCCGCTAAGGCCGAAGCCCACAAGGCCCTCCAGGAAATTGAGGCAGTGAAGAAAATAGCGGCGGGTAAGGCATTTTTCATGCAAAGCAAGCATGTGAATGTGAATTACCTGTTACTTACCCGAATTCGGAGCTCTCCAGGAGCGTTTGCAGATCTGCCTTGCAGCGTGTCCGATGCTGCCACTTTCTACCGGGCTGAGGAGGGGAGCTCGATGAAGA
Organism: Triticum timopheevii; assembly: GCA_963921465.1. Taxonomy (NCBI): domain Eukaryota; kingdom Viridiplantae; phylum Streptophyta; class Magnoliopsida; order Poales; family Poaceae; genus Triticum; species Triticum timopheevii. The sequence continues at coordinate 367,254,841 of OY997272.1, read as the reverse complement.
AGGTCTTCTGGTCTCAGTATGCTGAGGCCAGACATCTGGTGCCCCTTAGCGACCAACTGAAGCAGCTGGTCGAGCTCCACAAGGTAGCCGAACAGGCCATGAAGGGCCTCATAGTTCGGCTGTGGCCCAAGGAGGCCATGCCTGGGAGCTACTTCGGCCTGGTGCGGCGGCTGGTGGATGCGTGTCCCTGGGTGGAAGTCGTCAAGCACTTCGCCTGCATTGAAGGTGCCCGTCGGGCCCTTGCCCGTGCAAAAGTGCACTGGGGCAGGATGGACGGTGAGAAGCTTCTGACGGACGCGCCGTCGGCGGGCAAGGAGTATCGCATGCCCGAAATGTATTATAAGAGTGTCCTGAAGGGTGCCCGCATGATCGCGGGTGAGTGCTCCAAAGATGTAATATTTGAGTAGACTCGCAATGTGTTATCCTGTGCGCTGAAAACTTTGTTCATATGCGCTAAGCAATGCTTATTAATTTGAAATATTACCTTCTGTGCGGCCGTTTATCAAATCTGAGAGATGGCAAGTCGTTGGCTTCAGCCCCCATGCCACGAGTGCTGGGGTGTTCGGGATAAACTTGAGCGCTCTTGTTCCCATTTTTGGGTCCATCTAGGGAGGCGCTCAACACAACGAACGAGGCAACCGAACTTATAATGCTTGAACACTCTCACTTAGCCATAGAATTCTATAATTTTAAATTTCGGCGAAGCCCCTAGTGTTCGGAAGACCGAGTTCGGGGCGCTATCCACGCCTGGGCCGGACAAAGCCGGTTCCTCGCTCTAAGCGGCATAAGTCTTTAGGGACTCGAAAAGACCTCTTGAACAGCGACCAGCTCTCGCCTTATCATGACGGTCAGTTTTAGCTTTCTCCACTGAGGCGCTCTCCCAGCTCAACCAGGGCGCAATTGCAGTGGTTCTCCCAGTGCTACCTTAGCCGATAAAACAGAACGTAACGTACCAAAACATGGGAACCGGGCAAACCCAACTATTGACCCAAGACATGATTCGGAGCCGATGCATATAATGCTATAAGTTCGGGGTGCCGCACTTGTGAAAGTGTTTGGACTTATCACACCATAATGCGGGGAACTTAAGCCCCTGGTGTATTCGGCCGTACCAAAGTGTAGGGATGCAAGATGTCGTAAATGAACATATATATTAGAAAGAAATGCAATTATAAGCGAAAAGCGATGCATTGTTTATTCAAGGAATTCTGCGATGAATGCAGAATGATACAAATAGTGCGGTAAGCAAGGGGTAAGACTATTAAACATGTCCCCTCCAGGGGTAGGCTGCGGAATGGTGTATGAAAACGGATTTAATGCTCGTAATGGAGACCACATGGATACTCGCTGTAGCCCTTCTTCTCCCCTGGCTGTTGCATCATGTGTTCGGCAGGTCTACTGCCGGACAGGGCCTCTGGTGAACGGAGTCCTGTGCCTAAAAAAAGGAAAAATAAAAAGAGCCACACACTTGGGAGCCCCTGGTGCGGTTAAGCCGCATTCTGGGCCTGTGGTGGCCGTGCCCCTCCCCCTATGCCCATGGTATCTCCAGAGCGTAATGATGTACGCGAAGGACTAGTCTTGCAATTTGGCAGGGGCTAGGGTTGGGGCCGCATTGCTATGCGTGCTCAGAACGTGCCAGGTGGTCTTGTTGTAGGTTACTCTGGGCGCGTTTGATCGTGTCCGGTCGCTTAACGGCCGGACTCAAAAATTGCCTTAAGAGGCTGCTCTGTACTTCTGCCGCGAGAGCCGCTATGTGTTCCTCCGTTCGAAGGGAGCGCTCAGTGTTTCCGTTGACCGTGATGACTCCTCGAGGGCCTGGCATCTTGAGCTTGAGGTATGCGTAATGCGGCACCGCGTTGAACTTTGCGAACGCGGTCCGTCCAAGCAGAGCGTGATAGCCGCTGCGGAACGGGACTATGTCGACGATTAGCTCCTCGCTTCGGAAGTTATCTGGGGATCCGAAGACCACTTCCAGTGTGACTGAGCCTGTACAATTGGCCTCTACACCTGGTATGACGCCTTTGAAGGTCGTCTTTGTAGGTTTAATCCTTGAGGGGTCTATGCCCATTTTGCACACTGTATCCTGATAAAGCAGGTTCAGGCTGCTGCCGCCGTCCATCAGGACTCTAGTGAGGTGAAATCCATCGACGATTGGGTCTAAAACCAATGCGGCGAATCTGCCATGGCGAATACTGGTGGGGTGGTCCCTTCGATCAAAAGTGATCGGGCAAGAGGACCATGGATTGAACTTCGGGGCGACTGGGTCCATCGCATATACGTCCCTAAGTGCACGCTTCCGCTCCCTCTTGGGTATGTGGGTTGCGTATATCATGTTTACCGTCCGCACTTATGGGGGGAAACCCTTCTGTCCTCTATTGTTCGGCGGCCGGGTCTCTTCTTCTTCATCGCTATGCGGCCCCTTGTCATTGTTTTCGGCAATTAACTTGCATGCCTGCTTAAATACCCAACAATCCCTGTTGGTGTGATTAGCTGGCTTTTCGGGGGTGCCATGTATCTGGCAAGAGCGGTCGAGTATTCGGTCCAAATTGGACGGACTCGGAGTAGTTCTTTTGAATGGCTTTTTCCGCTGACCAGGTTTGGAGCCTCTGAATCCGGCTTTAACTACCATATCCTCAGTGTTATCACCGTTAACGCGGCATTTGTTTTTGTTGCGACGCGACCTGCCATTGCGGTCCTTGTTATCCGGACTGCCAGAATTTTTGTTGAGGTTGTTACTGCGGGCTAGCCAGCTGTCCTCTCCCGCGCAGAAGCGGGTCATGAGTGATGTGAGGGCTGCCATGGATTTCGGCTTTTCCTTTCCTAAGTGCCGGGCCAGCCACTTGTCGTGGATGTTATGTTTGAAGGCTGCGAGGGCCTCCGCATCCGGACAGTCGATGATTTGATTTTTCTTTGTTAAGAACCGTGTCCAGAACTGTCTGGTCGATTCATCTGGCTGCTGAATTATGTGGCTTAGGTCATCGGCGTCTGGTGGTCGCACATATGTGCCCTGGAAGTTGTCAAGGAATGCAGCTTCCAGGTCCTCCCAACACTCAATTGACTCTGCTGGCAAGCTGTTAAGCCAATGCCGAGCTGGTCCTTTAAGATTGAGTGGGAGATATTTGATGGCATGAAGATCGTCACCGCGGGCCATGTGGATATGAAGGAGATAGTCTTCGATCCAAACCGCAGGGTCTGTTGTGCCATCGTAGGATTCAATGTTCACGGGTTTAAACCCTTCATCTGTGAAGCATAGTGGGTGTGCGGTGCCTCTGTATTGGGCAATATCACGACGTAGCTCGAGCGAGCTTTGTCTACTGTGTTCGGCCCGGCCGGAGTTGCTGTATCCCGCGCGATGGTAGTCGTCGCGCATCATGGGGCGCCCACGTGATCCGTATATTGATCTTGATTGTCTTGCCTTGTCCTCCAATATGTCTCGCAAGTCCGGTGCGTTCCCCCGTGGATTCATGCTTTTCGAGCGATGCCGGGGTACGATTCTGGCGGAGCGTCTAGAGGCCTCTCTGCCGCGGCCACGAGGTGGTCGGTCTGCCGTATTGTGCGCTGGTGATGAAGGTTTATATGCCTCCTCCTCTATTCGGGGGAGCAACTTGCGTTTTGGGTAGCTTTTGGAGGGGCGTTCGAGTTCAAGCTCTTCGGCCAGCAGGTCTTGATCAGCTCGAAGCTGTTGCTGCTTTTTCTTTAGGCTATTCGCCGTGGCCATTAGCCTGCGTTTAAAATGCTCTTGTTTGACGGGATCCTCGAGAACGACGAATTCGTCGTCGTTGAGGCTTGCCTCGTCTCCGGAGGGAGGCATGTAATTATCACCCTCTACCTCTTCGTCTGCCGCTCTCTCGTGAGGGCTGGCTTCTCCGTCCTCCTGTGCTGAATCTTGCTGGAGGGGGTTGTCTTCGGCACTCTCTAGGGTGTTATTATCTCCGGTGCCGGAATCTCCATTCTTGCTGTCGCGGGATTTAGAGCGACGCCACTGACGCCGGCGCTTGGGCTGTTTCTTGGAGGAGCCTTCCTCCCTTGCATCCTCGCCGTTCCCATCCTTTGGGATGTCCACCATGTATATGTCGTATGACGAGCTGGTCTTCCAGTTCCCCGTAGGCGCTGGTTCTTGGTCGTCTCCGGCATCGTCGTCCATACCGTCGATGTCTTCGGAGTCGTAATCTAGCATGTCGGTTAGATCGTCGACAGTGGCTACAAAGTGAGTGGTGGGTGGGCTTTGAATTTCTTCGTTGTCCGCATCCCAACCGTCCTGACTGTAGTCCGGCCAGGGCTCTCCTAACAACGAGAGATACTTTAGCGAATTCAGGATGTCGCCAAAGGGTGAGTGCTGGAAGATGTCCGCGGCAGTGAACTCCATGATCGGCGCCCAATCGGATTCGATTGGTAGGGGCGCAGGAGGTTTGGAGTTCGGCGAGGAGTCCGGCACCTCGGAGTCACGAGCTTTACAAGGGACAAGGTCAGTATTCGGCTCCATCGCCGTAGAGGTTGCGGCCCCCGAGGCGGTGTCTACCCACCCGTCCTCGATCTGCGCGGTCGGCTCCGAACTAAGGGTCGGAGCGGACTCATGTGCAACCTCCAGGGCACTGTCCGACAGCAGAGCTAAATCATGCCCATCGTGACAGTGCGGCGCACTCGGCTGTGGCTCGAATCCATCGAAGATCAAGTCTCTGCGGATGTCAGCCGTGAAGTTTAGACTTCAAAATCTGACCTGACGGCCAGGGGCGTACCTTTCGATCTGCTCCAGATGGCCAAGCGAATTGGCCTACAGTGCAAAGCCGCCGAATACGAAGATCTGTCCAGGGAGAAAAGTCTCACCCTAGACTGCGTCGTTGTTGATGATCGAAGGAGCCATCAAGCCTATCAGTGACGACACAGAGGAACTCTCAATGAAAGCACCAATGTCTGTGTCAAAACCGGCGGATCTCAGGTAGGGGGTCCCGAACTGTGCGTCTAGGCGGATGGTAACAGGAGACGAGGGACACGATGTTTTTACCCAGGTTCGGGCCCTTTCGATGGAGGTAAAACCCTACTCCTTCTTGATTAATATTGATGATATGAGTAGTACAAGAGTGGATCTACCACGAGATCAAGGAGGCTAAACCCTAGAAGCTAGCCTATGGTATGATTGTTGTAATGGTTGTTCGTCCTACGGACTAAAACCCTCCGGTTTATATAGACACCGGAGAGGGCTAGGGTTACACAGAGTCGGGTACAATGGTAGGAGATCTACATTTCCGTATTGCCAAGCTTGCCTTCCACGCCAAGGAAAGTCCCATCCGGACACGGGACGAAGTCTTCAATCTTGTATCTTCATAGTCTTGGAGTCCGGCCGATGATGATAGTCCAGCTATCCGGACACCCCCTAGTCCAGGACTCCCTCACTCACCCTGGACCATGTTGTTTACGATTGAGGGGGCCATCAAGCCTTGCAGCGACGACCCAGAGGAACTCTCAATGAAAGCACCAATGTCGGTGTCAAAACCGGCGGATCTCGGGTAGGGGGTCCCGATCTGTGCATCTTAGGCTGATGGTAACAGGAAGCAAGGGACACAATGTTTACCCAGGTTCGGGCCCTCTCGATGGAGGTAAAACCCTACTTCCTGCTTGATTGATATTGATGATATGAGTAGTACAAGAGTAGATCTACCACGAGATCGTAGAGGCTAAACATTAGAAGCTAGCCTATGATGATTATGATTGTGATCGTGATCGGCCTTCTAAGGACCAACCTCTCCGGTTTATATAGACACCGGAGAGGGCTAGGGTTTACACGGAGTCGGTTACAAGGAAGGAAATATAGTATCCTAATCGCCAAGCTTGTCTTCCACGCAAAGGAGAGTCCCATTCGGACACGTGACAGAGTGTTGAGTCTTGTATCTTCACGCTCCAATAGTCCGGACAAAGTGTATAGTCCGGCTTTCCGGATACCCCCTAATCCAAGACTCCCTCAAGGGCCATGAGTGTTGATTCTATCAATGATCTTCTCAATTTGGACTTCATTTGCAACCCGAGGGTGAGCTGGATGAAGATTTTAATCTGACTGGCTGTTGTTTTGTCATCAACATTGGCTTCGGACTAAGCATTGTCTTCAGGTCGATTAGGTGCAGAAATGATGATCTCATCCTCAACCAGTTCCTCTGTGGGTATGATTTCTCCAGTACCCATTAACTTGATAGCTTCACCTGGTGTAGCTTCATCTAGCACATTTGGCAGGTGCTCTCTTTGCGAGCCGTTAGTCTCATTGAACCGCACATCCACAATTTAAACCACTTTATAGTGAAAGAGGTTGAAGACTTTGTAGGTGTGCGAGTCCTTTCCGTAACCAAGCATAAAACCTTCATGTGCTTTCGGTGCAAATTTAGAAGTGTGATGTGGATCTTTGATCCAGCACCTAGCACCAAAGACCTTGAAGTAACTGACATTTGGCTTCTTACCAGTCAGAAGTTCATAAGATGTCTTCTTGAAGATCTTGTGAAGATATACTCTGTTGATGATGTGGCATGCAGTATCAATAGCTTCAGGCCATAATTTTCTTGGAGTCTTGTACTCATCGAGCATCGTTCGTGCCATCTCAATGAGTGCTCTATTCTTGCGCTCCATGATGCCATTCTACTAAGGTGTGTAAGGAGCGGAGAACTCGTGTGTGATGCCCAAAGTATCAAGATAAATGTCGAGGCCAGTGTTCTTGAACTCATGCCATTTTCACTCCGGATGTGCTTGATCTTCATGCCATAATTCGTCATGGCCCGGTTTGCAAAGCGTCTGAAGACGTCCTGCACTTCAGTCTTATAGAGAATTATGTGCACCCATGTGTATCTTGAGTCATCATCAAAAATAACGAAACCATAGAGATGTGCAGTAGTAGTGAGAGTAGAGTAGTGAGTAGGGCCAAATAGATCCATGTGAAGCAGCTCGAAGGGGCGTGAGGTAGTCATGATTGTCTTCGAGGGATGCTTGGCTCTCGTCATCTTTCCAGCTTCACAGGCACCACATAGATGATCCTTCTTGAAGTTGCGCCCTTGATGCCAATGATGTGGTTCTTCTTCGCAAGAGTGTACAGGTTCCTCATGCCCGCATGTCCTAGCTGTCGATGCCATAGCCAGCATTCTAAAGCCTTTGCTAGAAGACATACGACAAGCTGTGGTCCTGCTGAGAAATCAACCATATACAGATCGCCTCTTCGATACCCTTTGAAGACTAGAGATTTGTCAGATTCCATTAGCACGAAACAATGATATTTTCCAAATATCACGGTCATATTCAGATCACAGAGCATTGACATAGGCATTAAGTTGTAACCAAGGGATTCAACAAGCATCACTTTATCCATGTGCTGATCCTTTGAGATAGCAACTCCACCAAGACCCAATACCTTACTTTTACCAGTGTTAGCGAATGTGATGTGGCTCTTAGTAGAAGGACGTAGGGTTGAATCCATTAGAGGACTTCGATCACTAGCATGTGGTTGGTGCAGCCGCTATGCATGATGCATTCAGTGGCTTTGGGAGTTGTACCCTTGGCCGTGCCATGAAGCAGTAGGTAGGAGCAGATTCATCGTCATCATCATCAGCTTTGGCTTCAATGCTGCGACCATTGTCTTCAGTGCTGAAGATGGACTTGGCGATGAACACTAATGCCAGAGCCAGGCTTGCCACGCCTGAATCAGACTCCTCCTGAGACTCCACCTCTGCCTCCTTAGAAGAAGACTCCTCTCTGAATCCATTTCCTTGCCAATAAATGCACGAGCCATGCTTGATGAGGTCTTCTTGTGAGATGAAGACTTTGACGAAGACTTTAAGGAAGATTTTGAAGATTTCTTCTTCTTCCAATCATCAGAATCATATTCCTTGCTCTTCTTCTTCTTCTTTGATTCCTTATCCCACTGAGGACACTCAGAGATGTAGTGGCCAGTGATACGTCTCCAACGTATCTATAATTTTTGATTGTTCCATGCTATTATATTACCTGTTTTGGATGTTTATGGGCTTTACTTCACACTTTTATATCATTTTTGGGACTAACCTACTAACCGGAGGCCCAGCCCGAATTGCTGTTTTTTTGCCTATTTCAGTGTTTTGAAGAAAAGGAATATCAAACGGAGTCCAAATGGAATGAAACCTTCGGGGGCGATCTTTTTGGAACAAACGCAATCCAGGAGACTTGGAGTGGACGTTAAGAAGTCAACGAGACGGCCATGAGGGTGCCCGGCGTGCCCTAGGGGGGTGGGCGCGCCCCCACCCTCGTGGGCCCCTCATGGCTCCATCGACCTACTTCCTTCGCCTATATGTACTCCCGTACCCTAAAAACATCGAGGAGCACCACGAAAAACTATTTCCACCGCTGCAACCTTCTGTATCTGCGAGATCCCATCTTGGAGCCTTCGTCGGTGCTCCACCGGAGGGGGAATCGATAACAGAGGGCCTCTACATCATCTCCAAGGCCTCTCTGATAAGTTGTGAGTATTTTACCACAGACCTTCGGGTCCATAGTTATTAGCTAGTTGGCTTCTTCTCTCTTTTTGAATCTCAATACCATGTTCTCCTCGATCTTCTTGGAGATCTATTCGATGTAACTATTTTTGCGGTGTGTTTGTCGAGATCCGATGAATTGTGGGTTTATGATCAAGTTTATCTATGAGAAATAACTGAATCTCCTCTAAATTCTTTTATGTGTGATTGGTTATCTTTGCAAGTCTCTTCGAATTATCAGTTTGGTTTGGCCTACTATATTGATCTTTATTGCAATGGGAGAAGTGCTTAGCTTTGGGTTCAATCTTGCGGTGTCCTTTCCCAGTGACAGCAGGTGCAGCAAGACACGTATTGTATTGTTGCCATCGAGTATGAAAGGATGGGGTTTATCATATTGCTTGAGTTTATCCCTCTACATCATGTCATCTTTCTTGATGCGTTACTCTGTTCTTATGAACTTAATACTCTAGATGTAGGCAGTAGTCGGTCTATGTGTGGAGTAATAGTAGTAGATGCAGTATCATTTCGATCTACTTGTTGCGGATGTGATGCCTATATACATGATCATGCCTAGATAATCTCATAACTATGCACTTTTCTATCAATTGCTCGACAGTAATGTGTTCACCCACCGTAATACTTATGCTATCTTGAGAGAAGCCACTAGTGAAACCTATGGCTCCCGAGTCTATCTTTTATCATATAAGTTTTCCATCTATCTTTCATTTGCATCTTTACTTTCCAATCTATATTATAAAATACCAAAAATATTTATCTTATCTTATTATCTCTATCAGATCTCACTTTCGCAAGTTACCATGATGGGATTGACAACCCCTTTATCGCGTTGGTTGCGAGGTTCTTGTTTGTTTGTGTAGGTACGAGGGACTTTTGAGGAGGCTCCTACTGTATGGATACCTTGGTTCTCAACAACTGAGGGAAATACTTACGCTACTTTGCTACATCACCCTTTCCTCTTCAAGGGAAAACCAACGTAGTGGTCAAGAGTTAGCAAGAAGGATTTCTAGCGCCGTTGCCGGGGAGGTCTTCGCTCAAGTCAAGGCATACCAAGTACCCATCACAAACTCATCTCCCTCGCATTACATTATTTTCCATTTGCCTCTCGTTTTCCTCTCCCCCACTTCACCCTTGCCCTTTTATTCGCCCACTCTTTTTCTGTTCGCCTCTCTCTTTCGCTTGTCTCTTGTGTGCTTGTGTGTTGGATTGCTTGTCACGATGGCGCAAGATAATACCAAATTGTGTGACTTTTCCAATACCAACAATAATGATTTCCTTATCACTCCGATTGCTCCTCTTAATGATGCTGAATCTTGTGAAATCAATGCTGCTTTGTTGAATCTTGTTATGGAAGATCAATTCTCCGGCCTTCCTAGTGAAGATGCCGCTACTCATCTAAACAACTTTGCTGATTTATGTGATATGCAAAAGAAGAAAGATACAGATAATGATATTGTTAAATTGAAGTTATTTCCGTTTTCACTTAGGGATCATGCTAAAACTTGGTTTTCATCTTTGCCTAAAAATAGTATTGATTCATGGAATAAGTGCAAAGATGCTTTTCTCTCTAAGTATTTTCCTCCCGCTAAGATCATCTCTCTTAGAAACGATATTATGAATTTTAAACAACTTGATCATGAGCATGTTGCCCAACCTTGGGAAAGAATGAAGTTAATGATTAATAATTGCCCTACACATGGTTTGAATTTATGGATGATCATACAAAAAATTTATGCCGGATTGAATTTTGCTTCTAGAAATCTTTTAGATTCGGCCGCGGGAGGCACTTTTATGGAAATAACTTTAGGATAAGCTACTAAACTCCTAGATAATATCACGGTTAATTATTCTCAATGGCACACCGAAAGATCTACTAGTAAAAAAGTTCATGCAATAGAAGAAATTAATGTTTTGAGTGGAAGGATGGATGAACTTATGAAATTGTTTGCTACTAAGAGTGCTCCTATTTATCCCAATGATATGCCTTTGTCTACTTTGATTGAGAATAATAATGAATCTATGGATGTGAATTTTGTTGGTAGGAATAATTTTGGTAACAATGCTTATAGAGGAAACTTTAATCATAGGCCGTTCCCTAGTAATTCCTCTAATAATTATGGTAATTCCTACAACAACTCTTATGGAAAATTTAATAAGATTCCCTCTGATTTTGAGAAGTGTGTTAAAGAATTTATGGTCTCTCAAAAGAATTTCAATGCTTTGCTTGAAGAAAAGTTGCTTAAAGTTGATGAATTGGCTAGGAACGTTGATAGACTTTCGCTTGATGTTGATTCTTTGAAAGTTAGATCTATTCCACCTAATCATGATATCAATGAGTCTCTCAAAGCCATGAGAATTTCCATTGATGAGTGCAAAGAAAGAACCGCTAGGATGCATGCTAAGAAAGATTGCTTTGTAAAAGCGTGTTCTTCTAGTTTCCATGAAAATAATGATGAAGATCTAAAAGTTATTGACGTGTCCCCTATTAAATCTTTGTTTTGCAATATGAATCTTGATAATGATGGGACTGGAGATTAGTCAACTTTAGTTAAAAGGCGTCCCAATGACGGAGTTTTTAGATCTTGATGCTAAATTTGGTAAAAGTGGGATTGGAGAGATCAGAACTTTAAATAGCAATGAACCCACTATTATGGATTTCAAGGAATTTAAGTATGATAGTTGTTCTTTAATAGATTGTATTTCCTTGTTGCAATATGTGTTGAATTATCCCCATGCTTATAGTCAAAATAAAGCTTTTACCAAACATATTGTTGATGCTTTGATGCAATCTTATGAGGAAAAACTTGAATTGGAAGTTTCTATACCTAGAAAACTTTATGATGAGTGGGAACCTACTATAAAATTAAATTAAAGATCATGAATGCTATGCTTTGTGTGATTTGGGTGCTAGTGTTTCCACGATTCCAAAAACCTTATGTGATGTGCTAGGCTTCCATGATTTTGACGATTGCTCTTTAAACTTGCACCTTGCAGATTCCACCATTAAGAAACCTATGGGAAGGATCAATGATGTTCTTGTTGTTGCAAATAGGAATTATGTGCCCGTAGATTTTATCGTTCTTGATATAGATTGCAATCTTTCATGTCCTATTATTCTTGGTAGACCTTTCCTTAGAACAATTGGTGCAATTATTGATATGAAGGAAGGGAATATTAGATTTCAATTTCCATTAAGGAAAGGCATGGAACACTTCCCTAGAAAGAAAGTTAAATTACCTTATGAATCTATTATGTGTGCCACTTATGAATTGAATACCAAAGATGGCAATACTTAGATCTATTCTCGCTTTTATGCCTAGCTAGGGGCGTTAAACGATAGTGCTTGTTGGGAGGCAACCCAATTTTATTTTTGTTCCTTGATTTTTTCTTATGTTTAGTAATAAATAATTCATATAGCTTCTGTTTAGATGTGGTCTTATGTTTTAATTAGTGTTTGTTCCAAGTAGAACCTATAGGATAACCTACGGTAATAGTTAATTTGATTCTGCTAAAAAACAGAAACTTTTGCACGCACAAGAATAATTTTAATAAATCACAGAAATGTGATTTTTAGTTGATTATTTTTGCAGTAGATCAATAGAAAAATTGCCCAGGACTTCCTCTTTTTGTAGGATTTTTAGAGTTCCAGAAGTATTCTAAAGTTACAAATTTCTACAGACTGTTCTGTTTTTGATAGATTCTGTTTTTTGTGTGTTGTTTGCTTATTTTGATGCATCTATGGATAGTACCGGGGGGGGGGGGGGGCGGGGGTATGAACCATAGAGAAGTAGGAATACAGTAGGGTTAACACCAATATAAATAAAGAATGAGTTCATTACAGTACCTTATGTGGTGGTTTTTCTTTCTTGCACTAACGGAGCTTATGAGATTTCCTGTTGAGTTTTGTGTTGTGAAGTTTTCAAGTTTTGGGTAAAGATTTGATGGACTATGGAATAAGGAATGACGAGAGCCCAATCTTGGGGATTACCATGGAATCCAAAGATACTCAAGGACAACAAAAAGCCTAAGCTTGGGGATGCCCCGGAAGGCATCCCCTCTTTCGTCTTCGTCTATCGGTAACTTTACTTGGAGCTATATTTTTATTCGCCACATGATATGTGTTTTGCTTGGAGCGTCTTGTATGATACTAGTATTTGCTTTTTAGTTTACCACAATCATCCTTGCTGTACACACCTTTTGGGAGAGACACACTTGATTCGGAATTTATTAGAATACTCTATTTGCTTCACTTATATCTTTTGAGCTAGATAACTTTGCTCTAGTGCTTCACTTATATCTTTTAGAGCATGGCGGTGGCTTTATTTTGTAGAAATTGTTGATCTCTCATGCTTCACTTATATCATTTTGAGAGTCTTTTCGAACAGCATGGTATTTTCTATGGTTACAAATTTGGTCCTAGGATGATGGGCATCCAAGTTGGGTATAATAAAAACTATCATAGAAAGTGAATTGGATGCTATGATCAATTTGATGCTTGATAATTGTTTTGAGATATGAGGATAGTGATATTAGAGTCATGCTAGTGGAGTAATTATGAATTTTAGGATTACTTGTGTTGAAGTTTGTGACTCCCGTAGCATGCACGTATGGTGAACCGCTTTGTGATGGAGCATAATTTATTTATTGATTGTCTTCCTTATGAGTGGCGGTCGGGGACGAGCGATGGTATTTTCCTACCAATCTATCCCCCTAGGAGCATACGCGTAGTACCTTGTTTTCAATGAGTTGTAGATTTTTGCAATAAGTATATGAGTTCTTTATGACTAATGTTGAGTCCATGGATTATACTCACTCTCACCCTTCCACCATTGCTAGCCTCTCTTGTGCCGCGCAACTTTCGCCGGTACCATACACCCACCATATACCTTCCTCAAAACAGCCACCATACCTACCTATTATGGCATTTCCATAGCCATTCCGAGATATATTGCCATACAACTTTCCACCGTTCCGTTTATTATGACACGCCCCATCATTGTCATATTGCTCTTTGCATGATCATGTAGTTGATATCATATTTGTGGCAAGGCCACCTTCATAATCCTTTCATACATGTCACTCTTGATTCATTGCATATCCTGGTACACCACCGGAGGCATTCACGTAGAGTCATATTTTGTTCTAAGTATTGAGTTGTAACTCTTGAGTTGTAAGTAAATAAAAGTGTGATGATCTTCCTTATTAGAGCATTGTCCCAAGTGAGGAAAGGATGATGGAGACTATGATTCCCCCACAAGTTGTGATGAGATTCGGACTTTATAAAAATAAAATAGGCCAAAGAAGCCCAAATAAAAAAAGAGGCCAAAGAAGCCCAAATAAAAAAAAGAGGCCAAAGAAGCCCACCAAATAAAAAATAAATTAAAAAGAAAAGAAACAAATGAGAGAAAAAGAGAGAAGGGACAATGCTACTATATTTTTTCCACACTTGTGCTTCAAAGTAGCACCATGATCCTCATGATAGAGAGTCTCATATGTTGTCACTTTCATATACTAGTGAGAATTTTCCATTGTAGAACTTGGCTTGTATATTCCAATGATGGGCTTCCTCAAAATGCCCTAGGTCTTCGTGAGCAAGCAAGTTGGATGCACACCCACTTAGTTTCTTTTGTTGAGCTTTCATACACTTATAGCTCTAGTGCATCCGTTGCATGGCAATCCCTACTTAGTCACGTTGATATCTATTAATGGGCATCTCCATAGCCCGTTGATACGCCTAGTTGATGTGAGACTATCTTCTCCTTTTTGTCTTCTCCACAACCACCATTCTATTCCACATATAGTGCTATGTCCATGGCTCACGCTCATGTATTGCGTGAAAGTTGAAAAAGTTTGAGAATACTAAAGTATGAAACAATTGCTTGGCTTGTCATCGGGGTTGTGCATGATTAAATACTTTGTGTGATGAATATAGAGCATAGCCAGACTATATGATTTTGTAGGGATAGCTTTCTTTAGCCATGTTATTTTGAGAAGACATGATTGCTTTGTTAGTAGGCTTGAAGTATTATTGTTTTTATGTCAATATGAACTTTTATTTTGAATCATTTGGATCTGAACGTTCATGCCACAATAAAGAAAATTACATTGAGAAATATGCTAGGTAGCATTCCACATAAAAAAGTCTGTTTTTATCATTTACCTACTCGAGGAGGAGCGGGAATTAAGCTTGGGGATGCTTGATCCATCTCCAATGTATCTATAATTTTTGATTGTTCCATGCTATTATATTACCCGTTTTGGATGTTAATGGGCTTTACTTTACACTTTTATATCATTTTTGGGACTAACCTACTAACCGGAGGCCCAGCCCGAATTGCTGTTTTTTTGTCTATTTCAGTGTTTTGAAGAAAAGGAATATCAAAAGGAGTCCAAACTGAATGAAACCTTCGGGAGCGATATTTTTGGAACAAACGCAATCCAGGAGACTTGGATTGGACGTCAAGAAGTCAACGAGGATGCCCGGCGCGCTCTAGGGGGTTGGGCGCGCCCCCCACCCTCGTGGGCCCCTCGTGGCTCCACCGACCTACTTCCTTCGCCTATAATACTCTTGTACCCTAAAAACATCGAGGAGCACCACGAAAACTATTTCCACCGCCGCAACCTTTTGTATCCGCGAGATCCCATCTTAGAGCCGTCGCCAGCGCTCCGCCGGAGGGGGAATCGATCACAGAGGGCCTCTACATCATCTCCAAGGCCTCACTAATGAGTTGTGAGTAGTTTACCACAGACCTTCGGGTCCATAGTTATTAGCTAGTTGGCTTCTTCTCTCTCTTTGAATCTCAATACCATGTTCTCCTCGATCTTCTTGGAGATCTATTTGATGTAACTCTTTTTGCGGTGTGTTTGTCGAGATCCCATGAATTGTGGGTTTATGATCAAGTTTATCTATGAGAAATAATTGAATCTCCTCTGAATTCTTTTATGTGTGATTGGTTATCTTTGCAAGTCTCTTCGAATTATCAGTTTGGTTTGGCCTACTAGATTGATCTTTCTTGCAATGGGAGAAGTGCTTAGCTTTGGGTTCAATCTTGTGGTGTCCTTTCCCAATGACAGTAGGGGCAGCAAGGCACGTGTTGTATTGTTGCCATCAAGGATAAAAAGATGGGGTTTATATCATATTGCTTGAGTTTATCCCTCTACATCATGTCATCTTTCTTAATGCGTTACTCTATTCTTATGAACTGAATACTCTAGATGCAGGAAGGAGTCGATCGATGTGTGGAGTAATAGTAGTAGATGCAGACTCGTTTCGATCTACTTGTTGCGGACGTGATGCCTATATACATCATCATGCCTAGATAATCTCATAACTATGCACTTTTCTATCAATTGCTCGACAGTAATGTGTTCACCCACCGTAATATTTATGCTATCTTGAGAGAAGCCACTAGTGAAACCTATGGCCCCCGGGTCTATCTTTTATCATATAAGTTTTCCATCTATCTTTTATTTGCATCTTTACTTTCCAATCTATATTATAAAAATACCAAAAATACTTATCTTATCTTATTATCTCTATCAGATCTCACTTTTGCAAGTTACCATGAAGGGATTGACAACCCCTTTATCGCGTTGGTTGTGAGGTTCTTGTTTGTTTGTGTAGGTACGAGGGACTTTTGAGGAGCCTCCTACTGGATTGATATCTTGGTTCTCAACAACTGAGGGAAATACTTACGTTACTTTGTTGCATCACCCTTTCCTCTTCAAGAGAAAACCAACGCAGTGCTCAAGAGGTAGCAGCCAGTCTTCTTGCATTTGTGGCAAGTTCTCTTCTTGTAGTCACGGGATGAAGCCTCGTCGTTCTTGGAGCTAGATCTTGAAGATTTGCTAAATCGATTCTTCTTGGAGAAATTTTGGAACTTTCTCACCAGCATTGCAATCTCTTTGCCAAGCTCTTCAGGATCAGCAGAGCTACAGTCAGATTCTTCTTCAGATGAGGAAACAACCTTTCCCTTCAGAGCACAGGTTCGTCCATAGTTGGGACCATATATATCACGCTTCTCAGATAGCTAGAACTCATGTGTATTGAGTCTCTCGAGTATGTCAGGCAGATCGAGATCTTTGAAGTCAGGACGTTCTTGAATCATCAGGGCTAAGGTGTCAAACAAGCTGTCAAGTGATCTCAGAAGCTTCTTCATGATCTCATGCTTGGTGATCTCAGTAGCGCCGAGAGCACGCAGCTCATTGATGATGCCAGTCAAGCGATCGAATGTGAGCTGGACATTTTCATTGTCGTTTCTCTTGAAGCGGTTGAACAGATTGCGAAGAACATCAATTCTTGAGCCTCTCTGAGTTGAGACGCCTTCATTGACCTTGGACAGCTAGTCCCAGACCAGCTTTGCAGTTTCCAGTGCACTCAGACGGCCATATTGCCCTTTGGTCAGATGACCACAGATGATGTTCTTGGCGATGGAGTCCAATTGAGAAAATCTCTTGACATCAGCAACGGTGACGCCTTCACCGACTTTGGGAACGCCAGTCTTGACGACATACCAGAGATCAACATCAATGGCTTCAAGATGCATGTGCATCTTGTTCTTCCAGTAGGGGTAGTCAGTGCCATCAAAGATAGGGCATGCAGCGGAGACCTTGATTATCCATGCAGTCGACATAGCTAAAACTCCAGGTGGTTAAACCGAATCACACAGAACAAGGGAGTACCTTGCTCTGATACCAGTTGAAAGTGCTAGTTGCCGACTAGAGGGGGAGTGAATAGGCAATTTTTATGAAAGTCTTCAAAACACGGTGGCTTTGAAGACAAACAACTAACTGAACCTAAATAGTAAGCAGCAGAATGAAAACTACACTAGGTAAGCATAAGTCTAACATACAACATAATGAAAGCATGAAGACTAATTGCAACTAGGTAGACAGGATTAGAAAGGTAGATAGTACGAAGCTAGATAGATAATAGTCTTCACAGTGTGAAGTCAAACAGATTAGACAAATAAGCAATGACTTCACGAAGACAACTGTAAAGTAAGGAGAGTAGAGGATAGAACCAGTAGCTTGACGAAGACAAGGATTTGGTAGACCAGTTCCAGTTGTTGTGACAAATGTATGTCTCGTTAGGGAGGCTGAGATTTAACTCAGAAGACCGTGTCTTCACCTTATTCCCCTTGAGCTAAGGACACCCAGTCCTTGCCTAATCACTATGGTAAGTCTTCAAGGTAGACTTCCAAACTTTAACAAACTTCGTTCACCGACAATCCACAAAAACTCTTGGATGCTCAGAATGCGATGCCTAACTGGCTGGAGGATTCAGAGTCCTCGAGTGTAATAAGTCTTCAGATCACGCGGACAGAAAGAGTTCAGTGATGCCTAACACTCTTTGGCTCTGGGTGTCTTGGGCTTTGTCCTCGCAAGGATTTCTCTTTCAAATGCTTCGGAGGTGGGTTGCTCTCAAACGACAAAAGCCGTGCATTAACTCTGAGCAACCACCAATTTATGGTGTAGGGGGTGGGCTATTTATAGCCAGGAGGCAACCCGACCTGATTTGTCCAAAATGACCCTGGGTCACTAAGGAACTGACACGTGTCCAACGGTCAGATTCAAACACACATGGCAGCTTGGCTTGGGCTACAAGCAAAGCTGACTCATCCAGCTCTAGATAAGATTTGCTCTCATTGTCTTCGCTTGAAGACATAGGATTTGGTTGAGCATCGCTTCAGTTACTCTGACTTTGTTCACTTGGACCCCACTTAACAGTACGGTGGTTCCTATGACTCAATAAGAAGAAAAGGAAACTACAAAAAAACTATGTCTTCGCACTCCATAGTCTTCAAGTGAATAGCTTCACGCATCATAATCTTCGTCGTGAATGTCTTCACGAACCACCATTGTCTTCAATGTCTTCACACATTTTTAGGGGTCATCTCTGGTAGGTAAACCGAATCAATGAGGGACACTACATTTGTTATCCTGCAATTCTCACCAAAACACTAGTCTCTCAACCATGTTTGTCGTCAATACTCCAAAACCAACTAGGGGTGGCACTAGATGCACTTACAGAAGCCTTGCAAGCAATGTGACTAATGAGTTAGTTGCGGGATGATGCACTACAGAACGAGTAAATAGACTTGCCGGTAATGAGATTGAACTAGGTATGAAGATACCGACGATCGAATCTCGGGCAAGTAACATACTGATGACAAAGGTAATAACTATGTTGACATTACGGTTCGACCGATAAAGATCTTCAATGAATATGTGGGAACCAATATGAGCATCCAGGTTCCGCTATTGGTTATTGACCAAAGAGGTGTCTCGGTCATGTCTGCATAGTTCTCGCACCCGTAGGGTCCGCACGCTTAACGTTCGATGACGATAGGTATTATATCAGTTATGTGTTTTCGTGACCAAAGGTCGTTCGGAGTCCCGGATGAGATCACGGACATGACGAGGAGTCTCGAAATGGTTGAGATGTAAAGATTGATATATTGGAAGGTTACATTCGGACACCAAAATGGTTTCGAGAAGTTTTAGATATTTTTCAGAGTATCGGGAGGTTACCGGAACCCCGGGGGGATTGTTGGGCCTACATGGGCCATAGGAGAGAGGGGAGGCAGCCCACAAGGGGTGTCCACGCCCCCTCCCATGGGGAGTCTGAATTGGACTAGGGGAGGGGGGGCGCCCCCCTTTCCTTCTCCTCTTCCTCTCCCTTTCCCCTTTTCCCCCTTCGGAAGAAGGAAAAAAGAGGGGGGGCGAATCCTACTAGGAGTGGGGTCCTAGTAGGACTCCTCCCCCCTTGACGCGCCCCTTGGTGGTCGGCCTCCTCCCCTCCTCCTTTATATACGGGGGCGGGGGGCACCCCAAAGCACATCAATTGTTTAGCCGTGTGCGGTGCCTCCCCTCCACCGTTCACTCCTCCGGTCTTATTGTCGTAGTGCTTATGCGAAGCCCTGCGCGGATCACTTCACCAACACCGTCATCATGCCGCCGCGCTAACGGAACTCATCGACTCCATCGACACTCTGCTGGATCAAGAGTTTGAGGGACGTCATCGAGTTGAACGTGTGTAGAACTCGGAGGTGTCATACGTTTGGTACTTGATCGGTTGATTCGAGAAGACGTTCGACTACATCAACCGCGTTAAGTTAACGCTTCCGCTTTCGGTCTACGAGGGTATGTGGACACACTCTTCCCCTCTCGTTGCTATGCATCTCCTAGATAGATCATGCGTGAGCATAGGAATTTTTTTGAAATTGCATGCTACGTTTCCGAACGGTGGTATCAGAGACAGGTCTATGCATAGATGATATGCACAAGTAGAACATGAAGAGTTGTGGGCGGTGAGGGAGTCCTGGACTAGGGGGTGTCCGGATAGCCGAACTATCATCATCGGTCGGACTCCAAGACTATGAAGATACAAGATTGAAGACTTCGTCCCGTGTCCGGATGGGACTTTCCTTGGCGTGGAAGGCAAGCTTGGCGATACGGATATGTAGATCTCCTACCATTGTAACCGACTCTGTGTAACCTTAGCCCTCTCCAGTGTCTATATAAACCAAAGGGTTTTAGTCCGTAGAACACAACAACAATCATACCATAGGCTAGCTTCTAGGGTTTAGCCTCCTTGATCTCATGGTAGATCCACTCTTGTACTACCCATATCATCAATATCAATCAAGCAGGAGTAGGGTTTTACCTCCATCGAGACGGCCCGAACCTGGGTAAAAACATCGTGTCCCTTGTCTCATGTTACCATCCGCCTAGACGCACAGTTTGGGACACCCTACCCGAGATCCGCCAGTTTTGACACCGACATTGGTGCTTTCATTGAGAGTTCCTCTGTGTCGTCACCGATAGGCTCGATGGCTCCTTCGATCATCAACCACGACGCAGTCCAGGGTGAGACTTTTCTCCCCGGGCAGATCTTCGTATTCGGCGGCTTTGCACTACGGGCCAATTCGCTTGGCCATCTGGAGCAGATCGAAAGCTATGCCCCTGGCCATCAGGTCAGATTTGGAAGTCTGAATTTCACGGCTGACATCCGCGGAGACTTGATCTTCGATAGATTCAAGCCACAGCCGAGCGCGCCGCACTGTCACGATGGGCATGATTTAGCTCTGCTGCCGGACAGTGCCCTGGAGGCCGCACACGAGTCCGCTCCAACCCTTAATTCGGAGTCGGCTGCGCAGATCGAGGACGGGTGGCTAGACACCGCCTCGGGGGCTGCAACCTCTACGGTGATGGAGCCGAATACTCACCTTGTCCCTTGTGAAGCTCGTGACTCCGAGGTGCCAGACTCCTCGCCGGACTCCGAACCTCCCGCGCCCCCTCCAATCGAATCCGATTGGGCGCCCATCATGGAGTTCACTGTTGCGGACATCTTTCAACACTCACCTTTTGGCGACATCCTGAATTTGCTAAAATATCTCTCGTTATCAGGAGAGCCCTGCCGGACTGCGGTCAGGACGGTTGAGATGCGGACGACGAAGAAATTCAAAACCCACCCACCACCCACTTAGTAGCCATTGTCGACGATCTAACCGACATGCTAGACTTCGACTCCGAAGACATCGATGGTATGGACGACGATGCCGGAGACGACCAAGAACCAGCGCCCACTGGGCACTAGAAAGCCACCTCGTCATACAACATATACATGGTGGGCATCCCAAAGGATGGGAATGGCGATGGAACAGCGGAGGAAGATCCCTCCAGGAAACAGCCTAAGCGCCGGCGTCAGCGGCGCCGCTCTAAATCCTGCCACAGCAAGAATGAAGATTCCGGCACCGGAGATAATAAAACCCCAGACAGTGCCGAAGACAACGCCCTCCAGCAAGATTCAGCATAGGAGGACGGAGAAGCCAGCCCTCACAAGAGAGCGGCAGATGGAGAGGTAGAGGACGATATTTACATGCCTCCCTCCGAAGACGAGGCAAGCCTCGATGACGACGAATTCGTCGTGCCTGAGGATACCGTCGAACAAGAGCATTTTAAACGCAGGCTTATGGCCAAGGCAAACAGCCTCAAGAAAAAGCAGCAACAGCTTAGAGCTCATCAAGATCTGCTAGCCGACAGATGGACTGAAGTCCTTGCGGCTAAAGAGCATGAACTCGAACGCCCCTCCAAAAGCTACCCCAAACGCAAGCTGCTCCCCCGATTAAAGGAGGAGGCATATAAACCTACATCACCAGCGCACAATACGGCTGACCGACCACCTCGTGGCCGCGACAAAAAGGCCTCTAGGCCCTCCACTAGAACCGTACCCCGGTGAAGGAAATATGCCCTAGAGGAAATAATAAAGTTATTATTTATTTCCTCATATCATGATAAATTTTTATTATTCATGCTAGAATTGTATTAACCGGAAACATGATACATGTGTGAATACATAGACAAACATAGTGTCACTAGTATGCCTCTACTTGAACTAGCTCATTGATCAAAGATGGTTATGTTTCCTAACCATAGGCATGTGTTGTCATTTGATTAATGGGATCACATCATTAGGAGAATGATGTGATTTACTTGACCCATTCCGTTAGCTTAGCACTTGATCGTTTTAGTATGTTGCTATTGCTTTCTTCATGACTTATACAAAGTTCCTGCAACTATGAGATTATGCAACTCCCGTTTACCGAAGGAACACTTTGTGTGCTACCAAACGTCACAACGTAACTGGGTGATTATAAAGGTGCTCTACAGGTGTCTCCAAAGGTACATGTTGAGTTGGCATAATTCGAGATTAGGTTTTGTCACTCCGATTGTCGGAGAGGTATCTCTGGGCCCTCTCGGTAATACTCATCCCTAAGCCTTGCAAGCATTGTAACTAATGAGTTAGTTATGAAATGATGTATTACGGAACGAGTAAAGAGACTTGCCGGTAACGAGATTGAACTAGGTATTGGATACCGACGATCGAATCTCGGGCAAGTAACATACCGATGACAAAGGGAACAACATATGTTGTTATGCGGTTTGACCGATAAAGGTCTTCGTAGAATATGTGGGAACCAATATGAACATCCAGGTTCCGCTATTGGTTATTGACCGAGAATAGTTCTAGGTCATGTCTACATAGTTCTCGAACCCGTAGGGTCCGCACGCTTAACATTACGGTGACAGTTTTATTATGAGTTTATAAGTTTTCATGTACCGAAGGTTGTTCGGAGTCCCGGATGTGATCACGGACATGACGAGGAGTCTCGAAACGGTCGAGACATAAAGATTGATATATTGGACGGATATATTTGGACACCGGAAAGGTTCCGGATGAGATTGGGACTATACCGGAGTTCCGGGAGGTTACCGGAACCCCCCGGTAAGTATATGGGCCTTATTGGGCCTTAGTGGAAAGGAGGGAGAAGGAGCAAAGGAGGGGGCGCCCCCCCTCCCCCCCAAGCCCAATCCGAATTGGGAGGGGGGCCGGCCCCCCCTTTCCTTCTTCCCTCCCCTCTCTTCCTTCCCTCTCCTACTCCTAATAGGAAAGGGGGGCCAAACCTACTTGGAGTAGGTTTGCCCCCCCTAGGGCGCGCCTCCCCTCTTGGCCGGCCCCCTCCTCCTCTCCCCCTTTATATACGGAGGAGGGGGGCACCCCATAGACACACAAGTTGATCTACGGATCGTTCCTTAGCCGTGTGCGGTGCCCCCCTCCACCATATTCCACCTCGGTCATATCGTCGCGGAGTTTAGGCGAAGCCCTGCGCCGGTAGAACATCATCATCGTCACCACGCCGTCGTGCTGACGGAACTCATCCCCGACGCTTCGCTGGATTGGAGCCCGGGGGACGTCATCGAGCTGGACGTGTGCTGAACATGGAGGTGCCGTACGTTCGGGGCTTGGATCGGTCGATTCGTGAAGACGTACGACTACATCAACCACGTTGTCATAACACTTCCGCTTAACGGTCTACGAGGGTACGTAGACAACACTCTCCCCTCTCGTTGCTATGCCATCACCATGATCTTGCGTGTGCGTAGGAAATTTTTTGAAATTACTACGTTCCCCAACAGTGGCATCCGAGCCTAGGTTTTATGCGTTGATGTTATATGCACGAGTAGAACACAAGTGAGTTGTGGGCGATACAAGTCATACTGCTTACCAGCATGTCATACTTTGGTTCGGCGGTATTGTTGGATGAAGCGGCCTGGACCGACATTACGCGTACGCTTACGCGAGACTGGTTTTACCGCCGTGCTTTGCACACAGGTGACTAGCGGGTGTCAGTTTCTCCAACTTTAGTTCAACCGAGTGTGGCTACGCCCGTTCCTTGCGAAGGTTAAAACAACACCAACTTGACAAACTATCATTGTGGTTTTGATGCGTAGGTAAGAATGGTTCTTGCTCAGCCCATAGCAGCCACGTAAAACTTGCAACAACAAAGTAGAGGACGTCTAACTTGTTTTTGCAGGGCATGTTGTGATGTGATATGGCCAAGACATGATGCTATATTTTATTGTATGAGATGATCATGTTTTCTAACCAAAGTTATCGGCAACTGGCAGGAGCCATATGGTTGTCGCTTTATTGTATGAAATGCAAACGCCCTGTAATTGCTTTACTTTATCACTAAGCAGTAGCGATAGTCGTAGAAGCAATGGATGGCGTAAACGACAATGATGCTACGATGGAGATAAAGGTGTCGCGCCGGTGACAATGGTGATCACGATGGTGCTTCGGAGATGGAGATCACAAGAACAAGATGATGATGGCCATATCATATCACTTATATTGATTGCATGTGATGTTTATCCTTTATGCATCTTATCTTGCTTTGATGGACGGTAGCATTTTAAGATGATCTCTCACTAAAAATTATCAAGAAGTGTTCTCCCTGAGTATGCACCGTTGCCAAAGTTCGTCGTGCCCAGACACCACGTGATGATCGGGTGTGATAAGCTCTACGTCCATCTACAACGGGTGCAAGCCAGTTTTGCACACGCAGAATACTCAGGTTAAACTTGACGAGCCTAGCATATGCAGATATGGCCTCGGAACACGGAGACCGAAAGGTCGAGCGTGAACCATATAGTAGATATGATCAACATAAAGATGTTCACCATTGAAAACTACTCCATCTCACGTGATGATCGGTTATGGTTTAGTTGATTTGGATCATGTGATCACTTAGATGACTAGAGAGATGTATGTCTAAGTGGGAGTTCTTAAGTAATATGATTAATTGAACTTAAATTTATCATGAACTTAGTACCTGATAGTATTTTGCTTGTCTATGTTTGTTGTAGATAGATGGCTCGTGCTGTTGTTCCGTTGAATTTTAA
The DNA here is from genome assembly GCA_963921465.1 of Triticum timopheevii. Lineage (NCBI taxonomy): Eukaryota > Viridiplantae > Streptophyta > Magnoliopsida > Poales > Poaceae > Triticum > Triticum timopheevii. The sequence continues at coordinate 367,230,095 of OY997272.1, read as the reverse complement.
TGCGTTCCTTGAGAAAGCAAAGTTGAAAGATGATGGTAGCAATTACACGGACTGGGTCCGTAACTTGAGGATTATCCTCATTGCTGCACAGAAGAATTACGTCCTGGAAGCACCGCTGGGTGCCAGGCCTGTTGCAGGAGCAACACCAGATGTTGTGAACGTCTGGTAGAGCAAAGTTGATGACTACTCTATAGTTCAGTGTGCCATGCTTTACGGCTTAGAATCGGTTCTTCAATGACGTTTTGAACGTCATGGAGCATATGAGCTGTTCCAGGAGTTGAAGTTAATATTTCAAGCAAATGCCCGGATTGAGAGATATGAAGTCTCCAATAAGTTCTACAGCTGCAAGATGGAGGAGAATAGTTCTGTCAGTGAGCATATACTCAAAATGTCTGGGTATAATAATTACTTGATTCAGCTGGGAGTTAATCTTCCGGATGATAGCGTCATTGAAAGAATTCTCCAATCACTGCCACCAAGCTACAAGAGCTTTGTGATGAACTATAATATGCAAGGGATGAACAAGACAATTCCTGAGCTCTTCGCAATGCTAAAGGCTGCGGAGGTAGAAATCAAGAAGGAGCATCAAGTGTTGATGGTCAACAAGACCACTAGTTTCAAGAAAAAGGGCAAAGGGAAGAAGAAGGGGAACTTCAAGAAGAACAGCAAACAAGTTGCTGCTCAAGAGAAGAAACCCAAGTCTGGACCTAAGCCTGAAACTGAGTGCTTCTACTGCAAGCAGACTGGTCACTGGAAGCAGAACTGCCCCAAGTATTTGGCGGATAAGAAGGATGGCAAAGTGAACAAAGGTATATGTGATATACATGTTATTGATGTGTACCTAACTAGAGCGCGTAGTAGCACCTGGGTATTTGATACTGGTTCTGTTGCTAATATTTGCAACTCAAAACAGGGACTACGGAATAAGCGAGCACTGGCCAAGGATGAGGTGACGATGCGCGTGGGAAACGGTTCCAAAGTCGATGTGACCGCGGTCGGCACGCTACCTCTACATCTACCTTCGGGATTAGTTTTAGACCGAAATAATTGTTATTTGGTGCCAGCGTTGAGCATGAACATTATATCTGGATCTTGTTTGATGCGAGACAGTTATTCATTTAAATCAGAGAATAATGGTTGTTCTATTTATATGAGTAATATCTTTTATGGTCATGCACCCTTGAAGAGTGGTCTATTTTTATTGAATCTCGATAGTAGTGATACACATATTCATAATGTTGAAGCCAAAAGATGCAGAGTTGATAATGATAGTGCAACTTATTTGTGGCACTGCCGTTTAGGTCATATCGGTGTAAAGCGCATGAAGAAACTCCATACTGATGGACTTTTGGAATCACTTGATTATGAATCACTTGGTACTTGCGAACCGTGCCTCATGGGCAAGATGACTAAAACACCGTTCTCCGGTACTATGGAGAGAGCAACAGATTTGTTGGAAATCATACATACAGATGTATGTGGTCCGATGAATGTTGAAGCTCGTGGCGGATATCGTTATTTTCTCACCTTCACAGATGATTTAAGCAGATATGGGTATATCTACATAATGAAGCACAAGTCTGAAACATTTGAAAAGTTCAAAGAATTTCAGAGTGAAGTGGAAAATCATCGTAACAAGAAAATAAAGTTTCTACGATCTGATCGTGGAGGAGAATATTTGAGTTACGAGTTTGGTTTACATTCGAAACAATGCAGAATAGTTTCGCAACTCACGCCACCTGGAACACCACAAAGAAATGGTGTGTCCGAACGTCATAGTTGTACTTTACTAAATATGGTGCTGTGGTTTGGCAAGAAACCAAAGTTGTCGTTTCTTAAAGTTTGGGGCTGCGATGCTTATGTTAAGAAACTTCAACCAGATAAGCTCTAACCCAAATCGGAGAAATGTGTCTTCATAGGATACCCAAAAGAGACTGTTGGGTACACCTTCTATCACAGATCCGAAGGCAAGACATTCGTTGCTAAGAATGGATCCTTTCTAGAGAAGGAGTTTCTCTCGAAAGAAGTGAGTGGGAGGAAAGTAGAACTTGATGAGGTAACTGTACCTGCTCCCTTATTGGAAAGTAGTTCATCACAGAAATCAGTTCCTGTGACAAATACACCAATTAGTGAGGAAGCTAATGATATTGATCATGAAACTTCAGATCAAGTGTCTACTGAACCTCGTAGGTCTACCAGAGTAAGATCTGCACTAGAGTGGTACGGTAATCCTGTTCTGGAAGTCATGTTACTTGACCATGATGAACCTACGAACTATGAGGAAGCGATGATGAGCCCAGATTCCGCAAAATGGCTAGAGGCCATGAAATCTGAGATGGGATCCATGTATGAGAACAAAGTATGGACTTTGGTTGACTTGCCCGATGATCGGCAAGCCATTGAGAATAAATGGATTTTTAAGAAGAAGTCTGACGTTGATGGTAATGTAACTATCTATAAAGCTCGACTTGTTGCGAAAGGTTTTCGACAAGTTCAAGGGGTTGACTATGTTGGAAATATGCCCTAGAGGCAATAATAAAAGCATTATTATTATATTTCCTTGTTCATGATAATTGTCTTTATTCATGCTATAATTGTGTTATCCGGAAATCGTAATACATGTGTGAATAACAGACACCAACATGTCCCTAGTAAGCCTCTAGTTGACTAGCTCGTTAATCAATAGATAGTCATGGTTTCCTGACTATGGACATTGGATGTCATTGATAACGAGATCACATCATTAGGAGAATGATGTGATGCACAAGACCCAATCCTAAACATAGCACAAGATCGTATAGTTCGTTTGCTAGAGTTTCCCAATGTCAAAGTATCTTTTCCTTAGACCATGAGATCGTGTAACTCCCGGATACCGTAGGAGTGCTTTGGGTATACCAAACGTCACAACGTAACTGGGTGACTATAAAGGTAGACTACGGGTATCTCCGAAAGTGTCTGTTGGGTTGACATGGATCAAGATTGGGATTTGTCACTCCGTATGACGGAGAGGTATCACTGGGCCCACTCGGTAATGCATCATCATAATGAGCTCAGAGTGACCAAGTGTCTGGTCACAGGATCATGCATTACGGTACGAGTAAAGTGACTTGCCGGTAACGAGATTGAACGAGGTATTGGGATACCGATGATCGAATCTCGGGCAAGTAACATATCGATTGACAAAGGGAATTCAGTACGGGGTGGATTGAATCCTCGACATCGGATGTCTGGGCCCACTCGGTAATGCATCATCATAATGAGCTCAGAGTGACCAAGTGTCTAGTCACGGGATCATGCATTACGGTACGAGTAAAGTGACTTGCCGGTAACGAGATTGAACGAGGTATTGGGATACCGACGATCGAATCTCGGGCAAGTAACATATCGATTGACAAAGGGAATTGAGTACGGGGTTGATTGAATCCTCGACATCGTGGTTCATCCGATGAGATCATCGTGGAGCATGTGGGAGCCAACATGGGTATCCAGATCCCGCTGTTGGTTATTGACCTGAGAGTCGTCTCGGTCATGTCTGCCTGTCTCCCGAACCCGTAGGGTCTACACACTTAAGGTTCGGTGACGCTAGGGTTATGAAGATATGTATATGCAGAAACCCGAATGTTGTTCGGAGTCCCGGATGAGATCCCGGACGTCACGAGGAGTTCCGGAATGGTCCGGAGGTAAAGAATTATATATAAACGCATTAGCCATAGTAGTAGAAGTAATAGTTGGCGAGCAACTTCATGGAGACACGATGATGGAGATCATGATGATGGAGATCATGATGATGGAGATCATGGTGTCAAGCCGGTGACATGATGATCATGGAGCCCCAAGATGGAGATCAAAGGAGCTATGTGATATTGGCCATATCATGTCACGTTTATTATTTGATTGCATGTGATGTTTATCATGTTTTGCATCTTGTTTACTTAGAACGACGGTAGTAAATAAGATGATCCCTCATACTAATTTCAAGAAGTCTTCCCCCTAACTGTGCACCGTTGCGACAGTTCGCTGTTTCAAAACATCACGTGATGATCGGGTGTTTTATTCAGACGTTCACATACAACGGGTGTAAGACAGATTTACACATGCAAACACTTAGGTTGACTTGACGAGCCTAGCATGTACAGACATGGCCTCGGAACACAGAAGACCGAAAGGTCGAGCATGAGTCGTATAGAAGATACGATCAACATAAAGATGTTCACCAATGTTGACTAGTCCGTCTCACGTGATGATCGGACACGGTCTAGTTAACTCGGATCATGTAATACTTAGATGACTGGAGGGATGTCTAATCTAAGTGGGAGTTCACTAATAATTTGATTAGTTGAATTAATTATCATGAACTTAGTCTAAATATTTTACAATATGTCTTGTAGATCAAATGGCCAACGTAGTCCTCAACTTCAACGCGTTCCTAGAGAAAACTAAGCTGAAAGACGATGGCAGCAACTATGCGGACTGGGTCCGAAACCTGAGGATCATCCTCATAGCTGCCAAGAAAGATTATGTCCTACAAGCACCGCTTGGTGACGCACCCGTTCTCCCTGCAGAACAAGATGTTATGAACGCTTGGCAGGCACGCTCCGATGACTACTCCCTCGTTCAGTGCGGCATGCTTTACAGCCTAGAGCCGGGGCTCCAAAAGCGTTTTGAGAGACATGGAGCATATGAGATGTTCGAAGAGCTGAAAATGGTTTTCCAAGCTCATGCCCGGGTCGAGAGATATGAAGTCTCCGACAAATTCTTCAGCTGTATGGAGGAAAATAGTTCTGTCAGTGAGCACATACTCACTATGTCTGGGTTGCATAACCGCTTGACTCAGCTGGGAGTTAATCTCCCGGATGATGCGGTCATTGACAGAATCCTCCAGACGCTTCCACCAAGCTACAAGAGCTTTGTGATGAACTTCAATATGCAGGGGATGGAAAAGACCATTCCTGAAGTATTTTCTATGCTGAAATCAGCAGAGGTAGAAGTCAGGAAGGAACATCAAGTGTTGATGATCAATAAAACCACTAAGTTCAAGAAAGGCAAGGGTAAAAAGAACTTCAAGAAGGACGGCAAGGAGGTTGCCGCGCCCGGCAAGCAAGCTGCTGGGAAGAAGCCAAAGAATGGACCCAAGCCCGAGACTGAGTGCTTTTATTGCAAGGGAAGCAGTCACTGGAAGCGGAACGGCCCTAAATACTTAGCAGACAAGAAGGCCGGAAAAACAAAAGGTATATGTGATATACATGTAATTGATGTGTACCTTACTAGTGCCCGTAGTAGCTCCTGGGTATTTGATACCGGTGCAGTTGCTCACATTTGTAACTCAAAGCAGGGGCTGCGGAATAAGCGGAAACTGGCAAAGGACGAGGTGACGATGCGCGTCGGGAATGGTTCCAAGGTCAATGTGATCGCCGTCGGCACGCTGCCTCTGCATCTCCCTTCGGGATTAGTTTTAAACCTTAATAATTGTTATTTAGTGCCAGCTTTGAGCATGAACATTGTATCAGGATCTCGTTTAATTCGAGATGGCTACTCATTTAAATCCGAGAATAATGGTTGTTCTATTTATATGAGAGATATGTTTTATGGTCATGCTCCTATGGTGAATGGTTTATTCTTTATGAATCTCGAACGTGATGCTACACATGTTCACAATGTGAGTACCAAAAGAAGTAAGGTTGATAATGATAGTCCCACATACTTGTGGCACTGCCGCCTTGGTCACATAGGTGTCAAACGCATGAAGAAGCTCCATGCTGATGGACTTTTAGAGTCTCTTGATTATGAATCATTTGACACATGCGAACCATGCCTTATGGGAAAAATGACCAAGACTCCGTTCTCAGGAACAATGGAGCGAGCAACCAACTTATTGGAAATCATACATACTAATGTGTGTGGTCCAATGAGTGTTGAGGCTCGCGGTGGCTATCGTTATGTTCTCACCCTCACTGATGATTTAAGTAGGTATGGGTATATCTACTTAATGAAACACAAGTCTGAAACCTTTGAAAAGTTCAAGGAATTTCAGAGTGAGGTTGAAAATCAACGTGACAGGAAAATCAAGTTTCTACGATCAGATCGTGGAGGAGAATACTTGAGTCATGAGTTTGGCACACACTTAAGAAAATGTGGAATAGTTTCACAACTCACGCCGCCTGGAACACCTCAGTGTAATGGTGTGTCCGAACGTCGTAATCGCACTCTATTAGATATGGTGCGATCTATGATGTCTCTTACCGATTTACCGCTATCTTTTTGGGGCTATGCTTTAGAGACTGCTGCATTCACTTTAAATAGGGCTCCGTCGAAATCCGTTGAGACGACACCGTATGAATTATGGTTTGGGAAGAAACCTAAGCTGTCGTTTCTAAAAGTTTGGGGATGCGATGCTTATGTCAAGAAACTTCAACCTGAAAAGCTCGAACCCAAGTCGGAAAAATGCGTCTTCATAGGATACCCAAAAGAAACTATTGGGTACACCTTCTACCTCAGATCCGAAGGCAAGATCTTTGTTGCCAAGAATGGGTCCTTTCTAGAGAAAGAGTTTCTCTCGAAAGAAGTAAGTGGGAGGAAAGTAGAGATTGATGAAGTATTACCTCTTGAACCGGTAAATGGCGCAACTCAAGAAAATGTTCCTGAGGTGCCTGCACCGACTAGAGAGGAAGTTAATGATGATGATCAAGATACTTCTGATCAAGCTCCTACTGAAATTCGAAGGTCCACATGGACACGTTCCGCACCAGAGTGGTACGGCAACCCTGTCTTGGAAATCATGTTGTTAGACAACGGTGAACCTTCGAACTATGAAGAAGCAATGGCGGGCCCGGATTCCGACAAATGGCTAGAAGCCATGAAATCCGAGATAGGATCCATGTATGAAAACGAAGTATGGACTTTGACTGACTTGCCCATTGAGCGGCGAGCCATAGAAAATAAATGGATCTTTAAGAGGAAGACAGACGCGGATGGTAATGTGACCATCTATAAAGCTCGGCTTGTCGCTAAGGGTTATCGACAAGTTCAAGGGGTTGACTACGATGAGACTTTCTCATCGGTAGCGAAGCTGAAGTCCGTCCGAATCATGTTAGCAATTGCCGCATTCTACGATTATGAAATATGGCAAATGGACGTCAAAACGGCATTCCTTAATGGTTTCCTTAAGGAAGAATTGTGTATGATGCAGCGGGAAGGTTTTGTCGATCCTAAGAATGCTGACAAAGTGTGCAAGCTCCAACGCTCGATTTATGGGCTGGTGCAAGCATCTCGGAGTTGGAACATTCGCTTTGATGAGATGATCAAAGCGTTTGGGTTTACACAGACTTATGGAGAAGCCTGCGTTTACAAGAAAGTGAGTGGGAGCTCTGTAGCATTTCTCATACTATATGTAGATGACATACTTTTGATGGGAAATGATACAGAACTCTTGGACAGCATCAAGGCCTATTTGAATAAGAGTTTTTCAATGAAGGACCTTGGAGAAGCTGCTTATATATTAGGCATCAAGATCTATAGAGATAGATCAAGACGCCTCATAGGTCTTTCACAAAGCACATACCTTGATAAGATGTTGAAGAAGTTCAATATGGATCAATCCAAGAAGGGGTTCTTGCCTGTGTTACAAGGTATGAAATTGAGCTCAGCTCAATGTCCGACCACGGCAGAAGATATAGAAGAGATGAGCGTCATCCCCTATGCATCAGCCATAGGTTCTATTATGTATGCCATGCTGTGTACCAGACCTGATGTAAACCTTGCCGTAAGTTTGGTAGGAAGGTACCAAAGTAATCCCGGCAAAGAGCACTGGACGGCGGTCAAGAATATCCTGAAGTACCTGAAAAGGACTAAGGAAATGTTTCTCATTTATGGAGGTGACGAAGAGCTCGTCGTAAAGGGTTACGTCGACGCTAGCTTCGACACAGATCTGGATGACTCTAAGTCACAAACCGGATACGTGTATATTTTGAATGGTGGGGCAGTAAGCTGGTGCAGTTGCAAGCAGAGCGTCGTGGCGGGATCTACATGTGAAACGGAGTACATGGCGGCCTCGGAGGCAGCACATGAAGCAATATGGGTGAAGGAGTTCATCACCGACCTAGGAGTCGTACCCAATGCGTCGGGGCCGATCAAGCTCTTCTGTGACAACACTGGAGCTATTGCACTTGCCAAGGAGCCCAGGTTTCACAAGAAGACAAGGCACATCAAGCGTCGCTTCAACTCCATTCGTGAAAATGTTCAAGATGGAGACATAGAGATTTGTAAAATACATACGGACCTGAATGTAGCAGATCCGTTGACTAAACCTCTCCCTAGGGCAAAACATGATCAACACCAGAATTCCATGGGTGTTCGATTCATCACAATGTAACTAGATTATTGACTCTAGTGCAAGTGGGAGACTGTTGGAAATATGCCCTAGAGGCAATAATAAAAGCATTATTATTATATTTCCTTGTTCATGATAATTGTCTTTATTCATGCTATAATTGTGTTATCCGGAAATCGTAATACATGTGTGAATAACAGACACCAACATGTCCCTAGTAAGCCTCTAGTTGACTAGCTCGTTAATCAATAGATAGTCATGGTTTCCTGACTATGGACATTGGATGTCATTGATAACGAGATCACATCATTAGGAGAATGATGTGATGGACAAGACCCAATCCTAAACATAGCACAAGATCGTATAGTTCGTTTGCTAGAGTTTTCCAATGTCAAAGTATCTTTTCCTTAGACCATGAGATCGTGTAACTCCCGGATACCGTAGGAGTGCTTTGGGTATACCAAATGTCACAACGTAACTGGGTGACTATAAAGGTAGACTACGGGTATCTCCGAAAGTGTCTGTTGGGTTGACATGGATCAAGATTGGGATTTGTCACTCCGTATGACGGAGAGGTATCACTGGGCCCACTCGGTAATGCATCATCATAATGAGCTCAGAGTGACCAAGTGTCTGGTCACGGGATCATGCATTACGGTACGAGTAAAGTGACTTGCCGGTAACGAGATTGAACGAGGTATTGGGATACCGACGATCGAATCTCGGGCAAGTAACATATCGATTGACAAAGGGAATTGAGTACGGGGTTGATTGAATCCTCGACATCGTGGTTCATCCAATGTGATCATCGTGGAGCATGTGGGAGCCAACATGGGTATCCAGATCCCGCTGTTGGTTATTGACCTGAGAGTCGTCTCGGTCATGTCTGCCTGTCTCCCGAACCCGTAGGGTCTACACACTTAAGGTTCGGTGACGCTAGGGTTATGAAGATATGTATATGCAGAAACCCGAATGTTGTTCGGAGTCCCGGATGAGATCCCAGACGTCACGAGGAGTTCCGGAATGGTCCGGAGGTAAAGAATTATATATAGGAAGTGCAGTTTCGGGCATCGGGACAAGTTTCGGTGTTATCGGTATTGTACCGGGACCACCGGAGGGGTCCCGGGGGCCCACCGGGTGGGGCCACCTGTTCCGGGGGGCCACATGGGCTGTAGGGGGTGCGCCTTGGCCTTCATGGGCCAAGGGAACCAGCCCCTATAGGCCCATGCGCCTAGGGTTTCCACCTAGGAGGAGTCCTAGTGGTGGAAGGCACCCCTAGGTGCCTTGGGGGGGAGGGAAACCTCCCCTTGGCCGCCGCCCCCCCTAGTAGATCTCATCTACTAGGGCCCGCGCCCCCCCCCCCCATGGCACCCCTATATATAGTGGGGGGGGGAGAGGAGGGAAACACACCAACCCCTGGCGCCTCCCTCTCTCCCGTTACGTCTCTCTCTCGTAGTCTCGGCGAAGCCCTGCTTCTGTGACGACCTGCATCCACCACCACGCCGTCGTGCTGCTGGATCTTCATCAACCTCTCCTTCCCCCTTGCTGGATCAAGAAGGAGGAGACGTCTCCCGTCCCGTACGTGTGTTGAACGCGGAGGTGCCGTCCGTTCGGTGCTAGGATCTCCGGTGATTCGAATCACGTCGAGTACGACTACATCATCACCGTTCTTTGAACGCTTCCGCTAGCGATCTACAAGGTACGTAGATGCATCCGATGAATCGTTGCTAGATGAACTCCTAGATGATCTTGGTGAAACGAGTAGGAAAATTTTTGTTTTCTGCAACGTTCCCCAACAGACTACGATGAGACTTTCTCACCCGTAGCGATGCTTAAGTCTGTCCGAATCATGTTAGCGATTACCGCATTTTATGATTATGAAATTTGGCAGATGGATGTCAAAACTACATTCCTGAATGGATTTCTGGAAGAAGAGTTGTATATGATGCAACCAGAAGGTTTTGTCGATCCTAAAGGAGCTAACAAAGTGTGCAAGCTCCAGCGATCAATCTATGGTCTGGTGCAAGCCTCTCGGAGTTGGAATAAATGCTTTGATAGTGTGATCAAAGCATATGGTTTTATATAGACTTTTGGAGAAGCCTGTATTTACAAGAAAGTGAGTGGGAGCTCTGTAGCATTTCTAATATTATATGTGGATGACATATTGTTGATTGGAAATGATATAGAATTTCTGGATAGCATAAGGATACTTGAATAAAAGTTTTTCAATGAAAGACCTCGGTGAAGCTGTTTACATATTGGGCATTAAGATCTATAGAGATAGATCAATACGCTTGACTGGACTTTCACAAAGCACGTACCTTGATAAAGTGTTGAAAAGGTTCAATATGGATTAGGCGAAGAAAGGGTTCTTGCCTGTATTACAAGGTATAAAGTTGAGTCAGACTCAATGCCCGACCACTGCAGAAGATAGAGAGAAAATGAAAGGAGTTCCCTATGCTTCAGCCATAGGCTCTATCATGTATGCAATATTGTGTACCAGACCTGATGTGTGCCTTGCTATTAGTTTGGCAGGGAGGTACCAAAGTAATCCAGGAGTGGGTCACTTGAGAGCGGTCAAGAACATCCTGAAATACCTGAAAAGGACTAAGGATATGTTTCTCGTATATGGAGGTGACAAAGAGCTAGTCGTAAATGGTTACGTCGATGCAAGCTTTGACACTGATTCGGACGATTCTAAATCGCAAACCGGATATGTATTTTTATTAAACGGTGGAGCTGTAAGTTGGTGCAGTTCTAAACAAAGCGTCATGGCGGGATCTACATGTGAAGCGGAGTAGATAGCTGCTTCGGAAGCAGCAAATGAAGGAGTCTGGATGAAGGAGTTCATTTCCGATCTAGGTGTTATACCTAGTGCATCGGGACCAATGAAGATCTTCTGTGACAATACTTGTGCAATTGCCTTGGTAAAGGAATCCAGATTTCACAAGAGGACCAAGCACATCAAGAGACGCTTCAATTCCATTCGGGACCAAGTCCAAGTGGGAGAAATAGAGATTTGCAAGATACATACGGATCTGAATGTTGCAGACCCGTTGACTAAGCCTCTCTCACGAGCAAAACATGATCAGCACCAAGACTCCATGGGTGTTAGAATCATTACTATGTAATCTAGATTATTGACTCTAGTGCAAGTGGGAGACTGAAGGAAATATGCCCTAGAGGCAATAATAAAGTTATTATTTATTTCCTCATATCATGATAAATGTTTATTATTCATGCTAGAATTGTATTAACCGGAAACATGATACATGTGTGAATACATAGACAAACATAGTGTCACTAGTATGCCTCTACTTGAACTAGCTCATTGATCAAAGATGGTTATGTTTCATAACCATAGGCATGTGTTGTCATTTGATTAATGGGATCACATCATTAGGAGAATGATGTGATTGACTTGACCCATTCCGTTAGCTTAGCACTTGATCGTTTTAGTATGTTGCTATTGCTTTCTTCATGACTTATACAAAGTTCCTGCAACTATGAGATTATGCAACTCCCGTTTACCGGAGGAACACTTTGTGTGCTACCAAACGTCACAACGTAACTGGGTGATTATAAAGGTGCTCTACAGGTGTCTCCAAAGGTACATGTTGAGTTGGCATAATTCGAGATTAGGTTTTGTCACTCTGATTATCGGAGAGGTATCTCTGGGCCCTCTCGGTAATACTCATCACCTAAGCCTTGCAAGCATTGTAACAAATGAGTTAGTTATGAAATGATGTATTACAGAACGAGTAAAGAGACTTGCCGGTAACGATATTGAACTAGGTATTGGATACCGACGATCGAATCTCGGGCAAGTAACATACCGATGACAAAGGGAACAACGTATGTTGTTATGCGGTTTGACCGATAAAGATCTTCATAGAATATGTGGGAACCAATATGAACATCCAGGTTCCGCTATTGGTTATTGACCGAGAATAGTTCTAGGTCATGTCTACATAGTTCTCGAACCCGTAGGGTCCACACGCTTAACGTTACGGTGACAGTTTTATTATGAGTTTATAAGTTTTGATGTACCGAAGGTTGTTCGGAGTCCCGGATGTGATCATGGACATGACGAGGAGTCTTGAAATGGTCGAGACATAAAGATTGATATATTGGACGGATATATTTGGACACCGGAAAGGTTCCGGATGAGATTGGGACTATACCGGAGTTCTGGGAGGTTACCGGAACCCCCCGGTAAGTATATGGGCCTTATTGGGCCTTAGTGGAAAGGAGGGAGAAGGAGCAAAGGAGGGGGCGCCCCCCCCCCCCCAAGCCCAATCCGAATTGGGAGGGGGGCCGGCCCCCCTTTCCTTCTTCCCTCCCCTCTCTTCCTTCCCTCTCCTACTCCTAATAGGAAAGGGGGGCCAAACCTACTTGGAGTAGGTTTGCCCCCCCTAGGGAGCGCCTCCCCTCTTGGCCGGCCCCCTCCTCCTCTCCCCGTTTATATACGGAGGAGGGGGCACCCCATAGACACACAAGTTGATCTACGGATCGTTCCTTAGCCGTGTGCGGTGCCCCCCTCCACCATATTCCACCTCGGTCATATCGTCGCGAAGTTTAGGCGAAGCCCTGCGCCGGTAGAACATCATCATCGTCACCATGCCGTCGTGCTGACGGAACTCATCCCCGATGCTTCGCTGGATTGGAGCCCGGGGGACGTCATCGAGCTGGACGTGTGCTGAACACGGAGGTGCCGTACATTCGGTGCTTGGATCGGTCGATTCGTGAAGACGTACGACTACATCAACCGCGTTGTCATAACGCTTCCGCTTAACGGTCTACGAGGGTACATAGACAACACTCTCCCCTCTCGTTGCTATGCCATCACCATGATCTTGCGTGTGTGTAGGAAATTTTTTGAAATTACTACGTTTCCCAACACCCGGCACCGCTCGAAAAGTACGAAGCCACGGGGGAATGCGCCGGACTTGCGAGACATATTGGAGGATAAGGCAAGACAATCAAGATCGATCTACAGATCGCGTGGGCGCCCCACAATGCGCGACGACTACTGTCACGCCGGATACAGCAACTCCGGCCGGGCCGAACAGAGTAGACAAAGCTCGCTTGAGCTACGTCGTGATATAGCCCAATATAGAGGCGCCGCACACCCACTATGCTTCACAGATGAAGTAATGGATCATCAAATCCCCGAAGGGTTCAAACCTGTGAACATTGAATCCTACGATGGCACAACAGACCCCGCGGTTTGGATCGAAGACTATCTTCTTCATATCCACATGGCCCGCGGTGACGATCTTCACGCCATCAAATATCTCCCACTCAAGCTTAAAGGACCAGCTCGGCATTGGCTTAACAGCTTGCCAGCATAATCAATTGGGTGTTGGGAGGACCTGGAAGCCGCATTCCTTGACAACTTCCAGGGCACATATGTGCGACCACCAGACGCCGATGACCTAAGCCACATAATTCAGCAGCCAGACGAATCGGCCAGACAATTCTGGACACAGTTCTTAACAAAGAAAAATCAAATCGTCGACTGTCCGGATGCAGAGGCCCTCGCAGCCTTCAAACATAACATCCGTGACGAGTGGCTTGCCCGGCACCTAGGACAGGAAAAGCCAAAATCCATGGCAGCCCTCACATCACTCATGACCCGCTTCTGCGCGGGAGAGGACAGCTGGCTAGCCCGCAGCAACAACCTCAGCAAAAATTCTGGCAGTCTGGATACCAAGGACCACAACGGCAGGTCGCGTCGCAACAAGCACAAATGCCACATTAACGGCGACAATACTGCGGATACGGCAGTCAATGCCGGATTCAGAGGCTCCAAACCCGGTCAGTGAAAAAAGCCATTCAAAAGAACTACTCCGGGTCCATCCAATTTGGACCGAATACTCGACCGCTCGTGCCAGATACACGGCACCCCCAAAAAGCCAGCTAATCACACCAACAGGGACTGTTGGGTATTCAAGCAGGCAGGCAAGCTAATTGCAGAAAATAATGACAAGGGGTTGCATAGCGATGACGAGGAAGAGACCCGACCGCCGAACAATAGAGGACAGAAGGGTTTCCCCCCACAAGTGCGGGCGGTGAACATGATATACGCAACCCACATACCCAAGAGGGAGCGGAAGCGTGCACTCAGGGACGTATATGTGATGGAGCCAGTCGCCCCGAAGTTCAACCCATGGTCCTCCTGCCCGATCACTTTTGATCGAAGGGACCACCCCACCAGCATCCGCCATGGCGGATTCGCCGCATTTGTTTTAGACCCAATCGTCGATGGATTTCACCTCACCAGAGTCCTGATGGACGGCGGCAGCAGCCTGAACCTGCTTTATCATGATACGGTGCGCAAGATGGGCATAGACCCCTCAAGGATTAAACCCACAAAGACGACCTTCAAAGGCGTCATACCAGGTGTAGAGGCCAATTGTACAGGCTCAGTCACAATTGAAGTGGTCTTCGGATCCCCGGACAACTTCCGAAGCGAGGAGTTAATCTTCGACATAGTTCTGTTCCGCAGCGGCTATCATGCTCTGCTTTGACGGACCGCGTTTGCAAAGTTCAACGCGGTGCCGCACTATGCATACCTCAAGCTCAAGATGCCAGGCCCTCGAGGAGTCATCACGGTCAATGGAAACACTGAATGCTCTCTCCGAACGGAGGAACATACAGCGGCTCTCGCAGCAGAAGTACAGTGTGGCCTCTTAAGGCAATTCTCGAGTCCGGTCGTTAACCGACCGGACACGGCTAAACACGCCCGGAGTAACCTACAACAAGACCACCTGGCACGTTCCGAGCACGCGTAGCAATGCGGCCCCAACCCCAGCCCTTGCAAAATTGCAAGACTGGTCCTTCGCGTACATCATTACGCTCTGGAGATACCATGGGCATAGGGGGAGGGGCACGACCACGACAGGCCCAGAATGCGGCTTAACCACACCAGGGGCTCCCAAGTGTGTCATTTCTTTTTTCTTTTTTCTTCTTCTTACCCACAGGACTCCGTTCACCAGAGGCCCTGTCCGGCAGTAGACCTGCCGAACTCACGATGCAACAGCCAGGGAAGGAGAAAGGCTATGATGAGTATCCAGGTGGTCTCCATTACGAGCATTAAATCTGTTTTATACACCATTCCGCAGCCTACCCCTGGAGGGGGACATGTTTAATTGTCCCATCCCTTGCTTACCGCACTATTTGTATCGTTCTGCATTCATGGCAGTATTTCTTGAAAAAATAATGCATCGCTTTTTTGCTTATAATTGCATTCCTTTCTTACACATATGTTCATTTATGACATGTTGCATCCGTAGACTTTGGTACGGCTAAATACACCAGGGGCTTAAGTTCCCCACATTATGGTGTGATAAGTCCGAACACTTTCACAAGTGCGGCACCCCGAACTTATAGAATTATATGCATCGGCTCCGAATCATGTCTTGGGTCAATAGTTGGGTTTGCCCGGCTCCCATGTTTTGGTACCTTACATTCTGTTATATCGGCTAAGGTAGCACTGGGAGAACCACTGCGATTGCGCCCCAGTTGAGCTGGGCGAGCGCCTCAGTGGAGAAAGCTAAAACTGACCGTCATGATGAGGCGAGAGCCGGTCGCTGTTCGAGAGGTTTTTTCGAGTCCCTAAAGACTTATGCCACTTAGAGCGAGGAACCGTCCTTGTCCGGTCCAGGCGTGGATAGCGCCCCGAATTCGGCCTTCCGAACACAAGGGGCTTCGCCAAAATCTAAAATTATAGAATTCTATGGCTAAGTGAGAGTGTTCAAGCACTATAAGTCCGGTTGCCTTGTTCGTTGTGTTGAGCGCCTCCCTAGATGGACCCAAAAATGGGAACAAGAGCGCTCAAGTTTATCCCGAACACCCCAGCACTCGTGGCATGGGGGCTGAAGCCGACGACTTGCCATCTCTCAGATTTGATAAACGGCCGCACAGAAGGTAATATTTGAAATCAATAAGCATTCCTTAGCGCATACGAACAAAGTTTTCGGCGGACAGGATAACAAAATGTGAGTCTAATCAAATATTACATCTTTGGAGCACTCACCCGCAATCATGCGGGCACCCTTCAGGACACCCTTATAATACATCTCGGGCGTGCGATACTCCTTGCCCGTCGGTGGCGCGTCCGTCACAAGCTTCTCAGCATCCATCCTGCCCCAGTGCACCTTAGCACGGGCAAGGGCCCGACGGGCACCTTCAATGTAGGCGGAGTGCTTGATGACTTCAACCCAGGGACACGCATCCACCAGCCGCCGCACCAGGCCGAAGTAGCTCCCAGGCATGGCCTCTTTGGGCCATAGCCGAACTACAAGGCCCTTCATGGCCTGTTCGGCCACCTTGTGGAGCTCGACCAGCTGCTTCAGCTAGTCGCTAAGGGGCATCGGATGTCCGGCCTCAGCATACTGAGACCAGAAGACCTTCTCCATCGAGTTCCCCTCCTCGGCCCTGTAGAAAGCGGCAGCATCGGACACACTGCAGGGCAGATCTGCGAACGCTCTTGGAGAGCTCTGAATTTGGGTAAGTAACAGGTAATTCATTTTAACATGCTTGCCTTGCATGAAGAATGCCTTACCCACCGCTATTTTCTTCAAATCCTCGATTTCCTGGAGGGCCTTGTGGGCATCGGCCTTAGTGGCTTTCGCACTCTCAAGAGCCGATGCAAGCTCGGACTCTCGAGTCTTCGAGTCACGCTCCAAACTCTCGTGCTTTTCCACGAGAGCCTGGAGCTCTTGCTGTACCTCCGCCACCCGCGCATCCTGCTTCTCTCGCTCGGCTCGTTCCGCAGCCGCATTGTGTTTGGCCGCGGACACCGCCTCCTTCAGGGTCGCCACCTCGTTCGTAGCCCCTGGAGTACCCACATTATCCTTGTTATTTCTCTTGCAACCAAATCCTTTTCTGTAAGGTACAACTTTAATACGGTGTTACTCACCTTCCTTGTCCTCGAGCTGCTTCTTGGCACGGCCGAGCTCGTTCTCGGACCACTCGAGGCTCTGCTTCAAAGCATTGACCTTCGCAGTCAGTGCGGCAGAGGTCAGCAGTGCAGCCTGCATTCCCATATTGACATATTTTTGTTAAGACTCCTGCGTATATCTTTTTAGATCCTCAGTCCGGCTTTTCTTTCCAAACACCGAACCAAGCATCAGGGGCTACTGTCTATGCGATACTACTTTACACATATTAAAATTCTTACCTCAAAGCCTGTTAGAAGGCTGCTGTAGGCTTCGGTCAGCCCGCTCTTGGCGAGCTGAACCTTCTGAATCACCGCACTCATGATAGTGCGGTGTTCTTCTTCAATGGAAGCGCCATTGAGCGCCTCCAGCAAGTTATCCGGCGCCTCCGATTTGATGGAGGCCGCCGGTGTCACAGTCTTGCCCTTCTTACGAAGGGGCCGCCCGCCGGACTCCGGAACCACTGCAGGTTCCAGTGCGGAGTTTGGTGCAAAGTCCGGGAGGTTGCCCTGCGGCACCTCCGGGGCCTCCTCCTCCTGGTGGGTCCCTTCCCGGGATCCCACCTCAGCGTCGTCAGCGTCACGGGGGGTGGAGGCGGTCGGAAGAGAATCCATATCCGATGCCCAAGGACCCGCTCGACG
This sequence comes from Triticum timopheevii, assembly GCA_963921465.1. NCBI lineage: Eukaryota > Viridiplantae > Streptophyta > Magnoliopsida > Poales > Poaceae > Triticum > Triticum timopheevii. The sequence continues at coordinate 367,212,183 of OY997272.1, read as the reverse complement.
AAGCGGGAAGATCGTCTTTGGGCGGACTACAGGGTTTTATGCGGCATTAGAAAGACACCATGCGACAAAAAGAAAAATTATAAATCATCTAGGAGTCCAGATACTCACGATCTCACCAGGGGCTTGGCCCTTGAGGGCCACTCCTCGTCGCCATCGCCGACGTTGGCGGAACAGTCCGGGGGAAGGGTCCTTCCCTTCTTGGACCCTTCGGCCTCCCTCATTGGGGAGGCCTTCCTATTCTTCTCTCCCCCCGCTGGGGGAGAGGCCTCTTTCTCCTCCTCCTCATCCTCGTGGGAGGAGTCCGCCTCGGAGTCATCGGACGATGAGTCCGATAGCACCTGACGCCGAGAACTCCTTCGGGTTCCCGTGGCCTTCTTCTTGGCCTTCTTCTCCGGCATTATGTAAAGTGTCGGGACCAGCAGCCATGTCAAACGGGCATCCGCTGGGTCCTCTGGGAGGGGAGCCGGACAGTTAACCTGTCCGGATGTCGCCCGCCAGGCCTGTTAAAGGTATTGGGAGTATAGATCCCGCATAAAGTCAAAACATGAAAAGCAAGTGTCCCATAAAGGATAACATGGCTTACCTCGCCAGCCGGACGCTGCGAGCTGAATCTGCGATCTTCGGTAGCGGATGCAGGAGCTTCGGCGCCCTTGAACAGCACCCTCCAGGCATCTTCGTACTTAGTGTCGAAGAGCCCGCTCAAGGTCCGGTGCTGTGCTGGATCAAACTCCCACAAATTGAAGTCCTGTTGCTGGCAGTGGAGAATCCGGCGGACGAGCATGACCTGGATCACGTTGACAAGCTTGAGCTTCTTGTTCACCAGGGTCTGAAGACAGGACTGCAGTCCGGTCAGCTCTTCCGAACTACCCCATAGCAGGCCCTTCTCTTTCCAGAAGGTGAGCTGCATGGGGATGCCAGATTTGAATTCGGGGGCCGCTGCCCATTTAGGGTCACGCGGCTCGGTGATGTAGAACCACCCCGATTGCCACCCTTTGACGGATTCCACGAAGGCACCCTCGAGCCAAGTGACGTTGGGCATTTTGCCCACCATGGCGCCTCCGCACTCCACTTGGCTGCCCTTCACAACCTTCGGCTTGACATTGAAGGTCTTTAGCCACAAGCCGAAGTGGGGCTGGATGCAGAGGAAGGCCTCGCACACAACGATAAATGCTGAGATATTGAGGATGAAATTTGGGGCCAGATCGTGGAAATCCAGGCCGTAGTAGAACATGATCCCCCGGACAAAGGGGTGGAGTGGGAAGCCCAGTCCGCGGAGGAAATGGGGAAGGAATACCACCCTCTCATGGGGCCCGGGGGTGGGGATGAGCTGCCCCTCGTCGGGGAGCCGGTGCGCGATGTCGCTGGACAGATATCCGGCGCTGCGCAGCTTCTTGATGTGCCCCTCCATAACGGAGGAGGCCATCCACTTGCCTCCCGCTCCGGACATGGCTGGAGAAGGTCGAGGTGAGATGTGCGGACTTGGGCACTGGAGCTCGAGTGCACGGAGATGGATAAGCAAAGGAGGAAGAAGGCGTAGGTAAAAAAGGTGGATCCTTATCCCCTTATATATGGGCGGATGAAACTATGCGTCCCTACTGGCCTAGTAAAACTCGCTTATCTCCCAAGCGCCACAATCAATGGCGCGGTTGGGTTACCCACGTCCGTATTGATGGGAATCCCGGAATAAGGGGAACACGATCTCTGCTTCGACAAGACGTGCCAAGGAAACCGCTTCGCTAAACGTGCTGAGGTGGTATAATCAAAACGATTCTAGTAAAGGCTTGGTTGTGGTGTGACGTCACGCCATGAAATACGTCAGCAGATTGAACTTGTGTAAATATTATTCTCTCTACAGTGGTATGTGGAATTTATTTTGTAGAGCCGGAGACTATCCTGGTGTTCACAATCTTCTATGAATTATTCGGAGGAGGAACCCGCCTTGCAATGCCGAAGACAATATGCGCGCCGGACTCGTCGTCATTGAAGCCTGGTTCAGGGGATACTGAGGGAGTCCTGGACTAGGGGGTGTCCGGATAGCCGAACTATCATCATCGGCCGGACTCCAAGACTATGAAGATACAAGATTGAAGACTTCGTCTCGTGTCCGGATGGGACTTTCCTTGGCGTGGAAGGCAAGCTTGGCGATGCGGATATGTAGATCTCCTACCATTGTAACCGACTCTATGTAACCCTAGCCCTCTCCGGCTTCTACATAAACCGAAGGGTTTTAGTCCGTAGAACACAACAACAACAAAACCATAGGCTAGCTTCTAGGGTTTAGCCTCCTTGATCTCGTGGTAGATCCACTCTTGTACTACCCATATCATCAATATCAATCAAGCAGGAGTAGGGTTTTACCTCCATCGAGAGGGCCCGAACCTGGGTAAAAACATCGTGTCCCTTGTCTCCTGTTACCATCCGCCTAGACGCACAGTTCGGGACCCCCTACCCGAGATCCGCCGGTTTTGACACCGACAGGCGGTGATCATCATACTACTTACCACCAATGTCTTATTTTGATTCGGCGGTATTGTTGGATGAAGCGGCCCAGACCAACCTTACATGACCGCGTTCATGAGACCGAATCCACCGACAGACATGCAACTAGTTTTGCATAAAGGTGGCTGGTGGGTGTCTGTTTCTCCAACTTTAGTTGAATCAAATGTGACTACGGTCGGTCCTTGTGAAGGTTAAAACAACAAACTTGATAAATCACCATTGTGGTTTATGTGCCGTGGGTACGTGCGGTTCATGCTAGTAGCCCATAGTAGCACAGTAGAACTTGCAACAAACAAATTAGAGGACATCTAACTTGTTTTTGCAGGGCATGTTGTGATGTGATATGGTCAAGACATGATGTGATATAAAGATTGTTGTATGAGATGATCATGTTTTGTAAAAGTTATCGGCAACTGGCAGGAGCCATATGGTTGTTGCTTTATTGTATGAAATACAAGTGCTATGTAATTGCTTTACTTTATCACTAAGCGGTAGCGATAGTCGTAGAAGCAATGGTTGGCGATACGACCATGATGCTACGATGGAGATTAAGGTGTCAAGCCGGTGACGATGGAGATCATGACGTTGCTTTGGTGATGGAGATCATGAGCATAAGATGATGATGGCCATATCATGTCACATATTTTGATTGCATGTGATGTTTATCTTTTATGCATCTTATTTTGCTTAGTACGGCAGTAGCATTATAAGATGATCCCTCACTAAATTGCAAGGTATAAGTGTTCTCCCTGAGTATGCACCGTTGCGAAAGTTCTTCGTGCCGAGACACCACTTGATGATTGGGTGTGATAAGCCCTACGTTCAAATACAACGGATGCAAGCCAGATTTGCACATGCGGAATACTCAAGTTAAACTTGACGAGCCTAACATACACAGATATGGCCTCAGAACACTGGAGACCGAAAGGTCGAACGTGAATCATATAGTAGATATGATCAACATATTGATGTTCACCATTGAAGACTACTCCATCTCACGTGATGATCGGACATGGTTTAGTTGATTTGGATCATGTATCATTTAGATGACTAGAGGGATGTCTATCTAAGTGGGAGTTCTTTAGTAATTTGATTAATTGAACTTAATTTATAATGAACTTAGTCCTTATAGTTTTTGCATATCTATGTTGTAGATCAATGGCCTGTGCTACCGTTACTTTGAATTTTAATGCGTTCCTAGAGAAAGCTAAGTTGAAAGATGATGGCAGCAACTACACAGACTGGGTCCATAACTTGAGGATTATCCTCATTGCTTCACAGAAGAATTATGTTCTTGATGCACCGCTAGGTGTACCACCTGCCCCAGCAACTGCAGACATTGTGATTGCCTGGCAGTCACGTGTTGATGACTACTCGTTAGTTCAATGTGCCATGCTTTACGGATTAGAATCGGGACTTCAAAGATGTTTTGAACGTCATGGACCATATGAGATGTTCCAGGAGTTGAAGTTAATATTTCAAGCAAATGCCCGAGTTGAGAGATATGATGTCTCCAACAAGTTCTATAGCTGCAAGATGGAGAAGAACAGTTCTGTTAGTGAGCACATACTCAGAATGTCTGGGTACCATAATCACTCGACTCAGCTGGGAGTTAATCTTCCAGATGATTGTGTCATTGACAGAGTTCTTCAATCACTGCCACCAAGCTACAAAGGCTTCATGATGAACTACAATATGCAAGGGATGGAAAAGACTATTCCCGAGCTCTTCGCGATGCTAAAGGCCGCAGAGGTAGAAATCAAGAAGGAGCATCAAGTGTTGATGGTTAACAAGACCACTAGTTTCAAGAAAAAGGGTAAGGGTAAAAAGAAGGGGAACTTCAAAAAGACTGACAAGCAAGTTGTCACTCCCGGGAAGAAACCCAAGTTTGGACCCAAGCCTGAAACTGAGTGCTTCTACTACAAAGGGACTGGTCACTAGAAGCGGAACTGCCCCAAGTATTTGGCGGATAAGAAGGATGGCAAGGTGAACAAAGGTATATTTGATATACATGCTATTGATGTGTACCTTACTAATTCTCATAGTAGTGCCTGGGTATTTGATACAGGTTTGATTGCTCAGATTTGTAACTCAAAGCAGGGACTACGAATTAAACAAGGATTTGCTAAGGATGAGGTGACGATGCACGTCGGAAATGCTTCCAAGGTTGATGTGATCGTCGTCGGCACGCTACCTCTACAACTACCTTCGGGATTAGTTTTAGACCTGAATAATTGTTATTTGGTGCCAGCGTTGAGCATGAACATTATATCTGGATCTTGTTTAGTGCGAGACGGTTATTCATTTAAATCAGAGAATAATGGTTGTTCAATTTATATGAGTAATATCTTTTATGGTCGTGCACCCTTGAAGAGTGGTCTATTTCTGCTGAATCTTGATCATTATGATACACATATTCGTAATATTGATGCCAAAAGATGCAAAGTTGATAATGATAGTGCAACTTATTTGTGGCACTGCCGTTTGGGTCATATCGGTGTAAAGCGCATGAAGAAACTCCATAAAGATGGACTTTTGGAATCACTTGATTATGAATCATCTGATACTTGCGGACCGTGCCTTATGGGCAAGATGAGTAAAACTCCGTTCTCCGAAACAATGGAACAAGCTACTGCCTTATTGGAAATAACACATACCGATGTGTGCGATCCAATGAGTGTTGATGCTCGTGGCGGGTATCGTTATTTTCTGACCTTCACAGATGATTTGAGCAGATATGGGTATATCTACTTAATGAAACACAAGTCTGGAACATTTGAAAAGTTCAAAGAATTTCAGAGTGAAGTGGAGAATCATCGTAACAAGAAAAGAAAGTTTCTACAATCTGATCGTGGAGGAGAATATTTGAGTTACGAGTTTGGCCTTCATTTAAAACAATGTGGAATAGTTTCACAACTCACGCCACGTGGAACACCATAGCGTAATGGTGTGTCTGAACGTTGCAACCGCACTTTCTTGGATATGGTGCAATCTATGATGTCTCTTACCGATTTACCACTATTGTTTTGGGGTTATTGAGATAGCTGCATTCACTTTAAATAGGGCACCATCAAAGTCCATTGAGACGACACCGTATGAGCTGTGGCTTGGAAACAAACGTAACTTGTCGTTTCTTAAAGTTTGGGGATGCGACGCTTATGTCAAAAGGCTTCAGCCCGATAAGCTCGAACCCAAGTCGGAGAAATGTGTCTTCATAGGATACCCTAAGGAAACAATTGGGTACACCTTCTACCACAAGTCCGAAGGCAAGATTTTTGTTGCTAAGAACGAAACATTTCTAGAGAAGGAGTTTCTCTCGAAAGAAGTGAGTGGGAGTAAAGTAGAACTTGATGAGGTAATTGTACCAGCTCTCAATTTGGAAAGTAGCTCATCCGAGAAATCTGTTCCCGTGATGCCTACACCAACTAGAGAGGAAGTTAATGATAAAGTGGAGGAAATATGCCCTAGAGGCAATAATAAAGTTTTTATTTATATTTCCTTATATCATGATAAATGTTTATTATTCATGCTAGAACTGTATTAACCGGAAACTTAGTACATGTGTGAATACATAGACAAACATAATGTCACTAGTATGCCTCTACTTAACTAGCTCGTTGAATCAAAGATGTTATGTTTCCTAACCATAGACATGAGTTGTCATTTGATTAACGGGATCACATCATTAGAGAATGATGTGATTGACTTGACCCATTCTGTCGTGGAATTGTCACGTTAGATGTCCTCGTGAAAGGACTTAATTGTGGAGCCCTCGCAACTAGGAAGCTTGAAGGGGTTAATCGGGACAAAGGACACGAGAGGTTTATACTAGTTCGGCCCCTTACGGTGAAGGTAAGGCCTACATCTAGTTGGGTTGATATTGATGTTTCGATGACCAGGGAGCGAGATACGCTATGCCCGGCTCTCGATGAGTTGTTTATTTCCCTAAACCGCCAGCAGGTCGTCCCCTTATATACACGGGTTGGCGCCCTGTGGCTTACAGAGTCCCGACCGGCTTATAAATAGTGTCCGGCTCGGTGACTAGTTAAATCTACCTTATGATACAAGTCATGCCATTATGGCGGTTTACTACAACGGGCCTTAAGTCGCCTGTGGGCCTTAAGCCCTTTATTGAACCGCCATCTTCATGCCTTGTCTTGGGCTTCTCTCTGGTGAATCTTCTTTGCGTAACCCGGCCCCTCCTGGGCGGCTTACACAAATAGTTATATCCCCAACATTAGGCCCCAGATTGATTTGAACATGTTCATGTCAATCTTAAAATACCTTAAAAAATAAATCTTCAGTCTTCTGACTATGCAAAAGGTTTTCTTTAACCCGCCATGACGTCATCTCTTGGATTCGTGTTAACCCGCCATGACGTCATCCTTTCTTAAATTCTTTTTCTATTCCACAATTTCCTCCAACGGATCTCTGCTTTTATTGACTGTTCCGAAAACCGAGGCGTCGGGGCCGCTGGATAATAACTCTTATCTCCTCGTTTCCCGCGCCATCTCAGTTATCCTCTCCTTATAAATAGGCGCGACCTAGGTATTCCCATTCTCCTCCTTCTAGCCATCTTCTTCCTCTCGCTGCTTCTCTGTCGCTCGAGCTCCGCCGCCGCCATCGCAGATCTCGTCTTCACCAACTCTGGCTGCTGCATCAACCTGGTCTGACCAGAGAAATGCGACGACTCTCCGCCGCAGCCCTGCATCCGTAAGTCTCCTCTTTCCTGTTTCTTAGATCCACATTAGGACCTTCGAGTTCTTCGCGTTCTTCATTGTTTAATAGTTCCCTTTCATAGATTCCATCACCCCCGCTTTTCTTGATCTTGGAGATGGTAAAAAACCGATGCGGTAGATTTTCCGCACCTACTTTGGACGCAAATAGATCCCTTTCTGCTACACAGAGGCCTCATTCGAACACTTGAGCTTCATCTGCGTTAATCTTAGGTCTAGAAAATTTTCTTGTCAGAACTGCTTTTTGATCTCAAATAATAGTAGCAGATTATGAAACTTGTATGTATCACCCGGAAAACTACTTCTATCAAATACCCTTAAACACAACTGTCCATGTAACCGGCTTAAATAAATGACACTAAATTGTGAACCTTGCTTGCTTCTCATGACCTTAAGAAATTTGAACTGCTTTTGATACTTGTGGCGGCTTAAATACTGTTGCATAGTTATCCTTATATCATTAGGCCCCTTCTTAAGCCGCCACCTTGAATAATTAAGATATTTCTCCCGGGTTAAAATTGAACCGAAACTTCTTATTTTGTCGTAGGACAACTGTTGTCATGGCACCTAAGGCAACCAAGGCCCCTGTGACCTGCAATTGGGTCCCATCCATAGTCACAAAGAGTAAACTGTCTGAATTTGTGAAGTCTGGCCATCTGCCAAAAAAGGAGGTTATGTCTTATCGTGCCCCTGACCCGTCTGAAGAGAGGCCTCAACCCAAAGAAGGGGGGTGATAATTTTTACGGATCACATGAACCGGGGATTTGCCCCTCCCGGCTCAAAATTCTTCAGGGAAGTTTTGAATTTCTTTGATCTTAGACCTCAAGACATTGGACCCAATTTCGTGTCAAATATTTGCAATTTCCAAGTCTTCTGCGAGGTGTACTTGGGCGAGGAGCCAAGTCTACTTTTGTTCAGAGAACTTTTCTACTTGAACCGGCAGAATGAATGTGCCAACAGGCCTAGTCTTAAGCTTTGCGGCATCTCAATTTAACGGTGGAGGGATTGCCTTTTTCCTTACGCTGAATTGCCGAGTCATCCAAAAGATTGGAATCAGACTTGGTTCTATTGTCAGGACACTTCACCGGCTAATGAGAGCCCTCTGCCCGGCTTCCGCGCCCTGCGCCTTGAGTCCAACCATCCGCTGGCGGATAAATTGACTGTTGTCGAGCATCTGCCTCTCAATCCCACCATCAAGAAGATCAAAGCTCTTTTAGGAAATGGTTTAAACGGCATCGATCAGGTCCGAGTCTGGGTCACCTGGCGAGTACTTCCATTAAGCCGTCGTTCCGGCTTAATGTGTACTTACACAGGCGAGAAGGATGATCCACTGCGTCATAGTCCTGATGACTTACCAGATGATGTGGTAGATGCTACAATCCAGTCACTACTGAAGGAGGGCACTGTAACTAGTAATGCCTTCGGCTTACTTCCCTTCTGCAAGAAGAACCCGGCCCTTGCAGTGAGTTATCAATCTTAATAAATACTCATTGCTATGTTATACCTTATTTGTATTCATAATTCCTTATCCTTTTCCACAGGCCGATGACAACTTCTGGAAGGTCAAATATGACCATGAGGCTGCCAAACAAGCCAGGGCAGCCAAGAAAACCGAAAGGAAAGCCGCCAAGATGGGAACCTCAAAGAAGAAGAAACCCAACGCCTCCGATTTATTCAAATTGGATGATACTTCTTCGGATGATGAAGAGGTAATCCTTTAACTTTCTTAACTCCCTTGTCGTTATTTTACTGACATTCTATCCTTTCAGGAGGATACAGGGAACATTCAAGCTGTTGATGAAGAGGTAACTATAATCTCCTCCGACTCAGAGCCTTTGCCAAAGCAAAAAATCCGAAGGGTGACCCGGAAAGTAGGATTTTCACATCCTCTAGCTTATCAAGATCCTCAATTTATTTTGAAGCAACAACAGCTTGAGAACTGGAGGCAGACTCGGGCCAATCAAGACACAGAACTCTCCTCCGGCTTACCTGATGTAACTAGGAAGCGTCGAACCAAGGCTATCTCTGATTCATGTTCTGTTTTACCCTTGGCGGGTTTAATTCGCCAACCTCTCAATTCATCTGACTCCAATTATCAGGATACCTCTCCTTCCTCCGACGAGTCTATACAATCAAACATGCCGGCTTTCAAAACAGCTCCCAGGTAATGTAACCTTATTTACTTTAAGTTTTCCCTTACTTATGCTTTAATATTCATCCTTCTACCTTTATTGACATCCTGCAAGTGAAGCCCAGCAAGAGAGCAAGGAAGAATAAGCCGTCCCAAGACCCGATTGTTACTGAACCGGCGCCAGACATGTCTGCTCCTGATAGCTCCACCCATCAACCGCCGCCTGAACCGGCTTCTGACATTCCGGTGCCAACCTCTGATCCGCCTGCCGAAGATGCTAACAACAGCTCTGATAATCCGGAAGCTCCTAGCCCGGTCGAGACGACTGGCCCGGAAGTTGAATTTCTGAAAAGTCAATTTGTTGAACCGGGGCGGCCTAATGTCCTTGCCAAATGTACTGCCAAGGAAGAACTTGTCGAACGCCGAAAGGCCAAGCATGACATTACTGATTATACTCACTTAAGCATTGGTGATATAGTATCGGGCTATCTGAAACAAGTGCACAATAGTCGTTACCTGGAAATTGACATGGTGAAACAAATACAGCACAAATCTGAGGTATAACTTATGCTATTTTCCTGAATCCTATTTACTATACCAGCCCCAAGTCTATTGCTTATGAATGAATATGCTGTAGACTTAAAAAATCTCCTTATTGTTTGTTTGCCCGGTTTAAAGAGAATATATTTAACCCGATGATAGCATGATACTTTGAACTTGCGATACACATTAGCCCCCAAGTGCCAAGTATCTTTACTTGTAAAATGCTTGGGTCTTAATATGCATGACCCGGATTTGTAGTTTAAAAAATTCTTTAACATACATTAGCCCCCAAGTGCCAAGTATCTTTACTTGTAAAATGCTTGGGACTTGAATGTTACCTTACCGTGATCCTTACCATAACTTGGTATCAATGCAGGCCACCATAAGTGAATTTGAGTCGGAGCTTGCTGACCTGAAGAGCCGGCTGAAAACTCAAGAACTTGAAACTCAGAAGGCCAACTCCAAATTTGAATTCAGTGTCTCTGAAAATGATAAGCTGAAGAAAAATTTTGAGTCAGAGAAGAAAACCTGGGCTGATGAGAAGGCTTCACTGGTGACTCCTGCCGAGACGGCAGAAGCATCTCTTGCAGAGGCAACAACCGAGCTGTCCGACTTAAAACGGCAGATATCCCAAATGGTCTCAGCCATCTTCGGTAAGTTACTGTGCGAAACCTTAAACATTGTAATCTTCCAATGACTATTGTAATAGTTACCTCCGGCTCACTGCTATGCTTGTGAATATACAGACCCCAGGGGTACCAACCTCAAGCAAAACAAGCTGATCAATCTTAAGGCGGTTTACACCTTAGTGGAACAGCTGTACTCCGGGTCACAACGTGCCTTGGCTGTTGTAGCCTTATCAAATACCACTCCCCACCTTCTGCAAGATGTGCTGAAGTATCTCGCTGTGCTACCTCAGCGAATTCAGGATTTAAGACGGGCATCTTCAAGAGCCGGGGCTGTGGCCGCATTGAGCCGGGCAAAGGCATGGATGCCAGAGCTTGACCTGGCTGACCTCGCTCTTGGATATCCGAGCCTGAAGGAGGACGGTACTGTATTTGATGATCATGATTTCACCACCTGTGTCAAAGTCGTACGTCCCTTGGCTACCCTTATTGGGAATGATACTGATCTTACTAAGTATTCGTCGGGCTATGATAGCGAGAACCAGAGAATTCCAAACATTCCATATGATCAAGTCAGCCTGATCCCTCCAACGTGTAAGCATACTTTTGCCCCTGAAGCGGACCCGGCCGGTTTAATAGATGATGAGGCTGAGCTTGAAGCCTTGAGTGGCATTGACTGGGCCTCGTCCACCTTCAAGGACAAAGCAACCGACGGAGAGGCGGAGAAGGATAACCCGGAGTCTTCAAGCCCGCCGAAGGAATGAACCGCCAGGCGTTTTATAACTTTGCAAAAAACAATGCTTCATTTATTCAGACTTGGGGAGTCTTGTAATAGGATAGAAAAAACCTCTCAATGTTCGTCATGCCTTCGCGCATGTTTATGGCGCTTAATACTTTCGTAAGCCGCCGTTGTTATACATTTCCAGCTTATGTTGACCGTTTGTTTCCTTGATGTTAAATTTGCTTGCCTTATCCTGCATATAAAACAAGAAAAATTCACTTGGCGGCTTATCGCATCGGGGGCACATAAGGTATTGATAACCCAGAGGGCAAACCTCAAAACATCATATATAGGCCGGTTTATGATTACATTTGTTAAACATAATCACCATAGCATACCTGCAATCCCTTTGGTAATCTCGCCTGCTTATATGACCTTCACCATGCAGATAAATTCAACTCCTGAAAGTTGGAACATATAATGTTCACCCGACACTTAACAACCTGGGATAATCAATATTAAGCCGGAAGAACAAAAGCCATCTCATAGTGCTTTCAAAAAGGTCTCAAGATAGTCAAATAATTATGCTTATGATATATAATAAACAATATTCAAAGGCTTCTGATTTGAATACGATCAGTAAACCGTTCCAAAGGGGTTAAGCTAAGATTCGGATACAATCATATAGCCCCCAGTGGCTTTGGCGATGCCGATCAAGTGGGTATCGGCAGCTATGTTCTCTTTGGTTTGAATACGACCTATGTTTGAACAGGAAGCCCCCAGGGGACCATAAGAGTTGTTTAATGACGTTGATTCGAATATGATCCACGTCAGACCCAAAGGGGTTAAGCTATGATTCAAATATGATAAAGAAGCCCCCAAGTGGGTTTGGCAGTATGCCGATCAAGTGGGTATTGACAGCTATATTCTCTTTGGTTCGAATTTATCGACCTATGTTTGAACAGGAAGCCCCCAAGTGACCATGGCTAGATTCAGATATGATCATAAGCCAAACCAAAGGGAAAGCCAGATTCAAATGTGATCCGCTCCCTGTTGGTTGTTTCCACCACCTGATAAAGAAGACACATGAACCTTTGAGGGTAAAAAAGGACAGAGGTCCTGGTTTATTTCTTTATATAATATATACATTGTCAAAAAATATATACATCATGAGAGTCGGTGGCTTAAGTATAGTAAGGACAGAGATGAGCAATATTCCACGGCCGGCGGGTCTCCTCCTCCGATTTACGTGAGTCTTTGTGCTCTCGAACATCAATGAGGTAGTATGATCCGTTGTGCAAATTCTTGCTGACCACAAAGGGTCCTTCCCAAGGTGGGGATAGCTTGTGCATGTCCGATTGATCCTGGATGAGCCGGAGCACCAAATCACCTTCCTGAAAGGTCCTGCTCCTAACCCGGCGGCTGTGATAGCGGCGCGGGTCTTGTTGATAAATCGCTGAGTGGGCTATTGCCAAGTCACGCTCCTCATCCAACAAGTCGGAGATGCTCTCCTGACGGAGATGCTAGTCTCGGCGCCCTACCAGGCACCGGAAAAGAAGGCCCCGGGGACCAGGAAGGGTCTCCGGCGTATGGTCATACAGAACGCCTCATTCAAAGACGGTGAGGCGCACTCCTTCCCTGAAGGGGAGGAAGAAGAGGAAGAGGCCACCCCATCCGGAGAGGATGGGGGACCTAGGAAGGCGGACCGGGGGGCCGGGAAAGGCCCCCGGCGCAAGGCCGTCATACCCACGTCGTCCGAACACGACAAGGCAGATTCCTCCCACGAAGGCGGGGGGAAACAAGAAGAAACTTTGCCTCCCCGCACTGGGGAGGAGAAAAAGATGAAAGCCGCCCCGGAGGAGGAGGCTGGGACGTCCAAGAAGGGAAAGACGTCCCTTCCGGACTACTCCACCATGGCCGCTCATAGCGAGGAAGGGTGGCTGCCCAGGGGGAAGCCCCTGGCGAGATCGTAAGTCTCCGCACTCTATTGTACTTTAGTGCAACTTTGCTTCATAGTCTTGTTATAACGCCGAACATGTATGCAGTCCGGCCAGGGACCATCCCAAGGTATCGTCTTCGGATGGATCCTTGAGTGATTCGGTGATGAACTCGCTCCCGACGGCCACTACTCCTCAGCCTGCGGATGACATAGAGGTGTTGTACCAAAGGCTCCTAGAGCGGGAGGAGGTGACTCTGGAGACGCCCCAAGGCGGAATTCCAGACGTCGGACACGCGGGGTTCAAGATCCCCCGCGGATCGTGCCGATGAGAGCCGCAGCAAGCCGGGCTCTCACCCGGATACTGTGCTAGAACCTGCGATGGTTCCGGATTCGGGCAGGCGGCCCCTCGCTAGGGAGGGCGAACCGTCCGTGTCGATGAATTCCGTTACGCCAGAGGCATCGGATAGTCTGCTGGAAGTGCTTCATGGCGCTTCCATGGATGAAGAGCACCGTACTCTTATGAGTGCAGTGATTCAGAAGGTTCTGTCCGCCAAGAGCGGACTAACCAAAGCCTGCACCAGCCTCCTAACAGGCTTTGAGGTGAGTAAGAAATATGTTAAATTACCACCCGATAGGTAGTAGCCCCTGATACTCTGTTCGGTGTTCGGAAAGAAAAGCCAAACAGAGGGTCAATTATAATCCGCAGGAGTCTAATAGTAAGTGTGTATGTGAATAAGCAGGTTGTGCTGCTTGCCGCTGTTGTCCGCACAGCCGAGCTCGCCGGACTAAAGCGGGACCTGGAGCAGGCACAGGGGGAGCTCGGACTCACGAAGAGGCAGCTCGAAGAGAACAAAGGTAAGAGATACCCCGTTCGCATATGATGAAGGATAGACAAAGTTGGTTATTCGAACGACAAAGCGTCGCGACTTTGTAATAGGGGCCACCACCGAAGTGGCGTCTCTGAAGAAAACGTTGTCCGAGGCTGAGGACAAGGCGGCTCTAGAGCGCAAAGAGCGCGAGAAGCAAGATGCTAGAGTGGGTGAGGTACAGCAAGAGCTGCAGGAGCTCGGTAAAAAGTTCGAGTCCTTGGAGCATGATCTTAAGGTGAAGGAGGCCGAGCTTGCGAAGGCCCTTGCGAGTATGAAAGATGCCAAGGCCAAAGCCGAGAAGGCACGGCAGGAAATCCGGACGGCCAAGAAGATAGCGGCGGGTAAGAAAATCTTTATGCAAAGAAAGCATGTGGAGGAGGCATTTCTTTTACTTACCCGAATTCAAAGCTCTCCAGGGGCATTTGCAGATCTGCACACAGTGTATCAGATGCCGTGGAATTCTACCGTGCCGAGGAGGGGAGCGCAACGGAGAAGCTGTTCTGGTCCCAGTATGCCGGGGCCGAACATCCAACGCCTCTGAGTGACCAACTGAAGCAGTTGGTTGAACTCCACAGGGCGGCCGAAGTGGCTATGAAAGATTTCATAGTCCGGATGTGGCCTGGTGAGCCCCTGCCCACTAGCTACTTCAGCCTGATCAAGCGGATGGTGAATGTCTGTCCGCGGCTTGAAGTTATCAAGTGATCCGTTTGCATTGAGGGTGCCCGCCGGGCCTTTGCCCGCGCGAAGGTGCATTGGGGCAAGCTGGATGCGGAGAAGCTGGTGAAGGACGGGCCGCCGGAGGGCAAGGCGCATCGCTATCCCAAGAAATATTACGATGGCGTTATGAAGGACGCTCGTCTCGTGGCCGATGAATGTACCAAGGACACAATCCTTTAGTAAATGTACCTCTGTCGTTGTTGTAATATAAAGATGAAGTTACTTGTGCTATGTAGCGCTGTTTGACTTAAAATATTACCTTCTGTGCGGCTGTTTATAAAATTCTGAAAGTAGGCCAGTCGTCGGCTTCCGCCCCCACGTAACTAGTACCGGGGTGTTCCTGGAAAAACCCGGATACTCTTGATCCAAATTTTTGGTCCCTTAAGGAGGTATCCGGCGCAGCGAACGAGGCAATCGGACTATACGGCTTTATAACTTTCACTTAGCCATAGAAGTCTACAATTTTAAATTTCGGCGAAGCCCCTAGAATTCGGAGGGCCAAATTGGGGCACTATATACGCCTAAATTGGAAGAGGCCGATTCATCGCCTAAAGTGGAAAAAATCTTTGAGGATTTTAAGACCTCTCGAAAAGCGACTAGCTCTCGCCGCATCATGCCGGTCAGTTTTCGGCTTTCTCTACCGAGGTGCTCGTCCGGAAGAACCGGGACACAATCGCAGTAGTTCTCCCCATGCTACCTTAGCCGATATAACGGAACGTAAGGTACCAAAACAAGGGAGCCGGGCAAACCCAATTATTGACCCAAGACATGATTCGGAGCTGATGCATATAGTGCTATAAGTTCGGGGTGCCGCACTGTTGAAAGTGTTCGGACTTGTTTTTCCGTATTATGAGGCGCCATATGAAGCCCCTGGCAAACTAATCGTACCTAGGTGTATGAATGCAATATTAAATAGACATTTGCAAGAAAAATGCGCAAATAGGAATAATAAGCTGACGCTATATATTATCTCCCATTGATGAATGGTTGCGTTTAAGCAGAAGTAAATAGGAGTATTTAACATGTCCTATCCAAGGGCAGGCTGCATATAGGTATGTAAAACAGGTATAACGATCGTGAACAGATTCCACCTGGGTATTTCCTTTTGTGCGCAAAGCCTGTTGCTTCCTTGGTTTTCTCTCCTATGTAAGTCCGACAATCCGGCTCTTCTGAAGAGGCTGCCCTAAAGCAATGTCCTAAAAGATAAAAAAGGGAGGGTTATGAAGGTATGTTGTGGTGATACCACACTGTTGACTGAGTCGCTGCTGCGCCTCCGCCTATGCCCATGGTATTTCGAGTGCGTAATTGTGTACGCGTGGCACGAATGCTGCTTTGATGGGGCTTGAGCGGAGGCCGGACTGCTAGTTGCGCTCTTAGCGTGCCTGGTGATCCTGTTGCGGGGTGCTCCGAACACGTTTGACGGTGTTCGAGGTTGTCGTCGTCGGATTGGTGGTTTGTCGGAGGAGGCCGCATTGTACTTCCGCCGCAAGGGCTGCAGTATGCTCTTCTGTACGGAGAGAGCTGTCCATGTTTCCGTTTACTGTTATGACCCCGCGCGGTCCTCGCATCTTGAGCTTGAGGTATGCATAGTGTGGTACCGCATGGAATCTAGCGAATGCGGTTCGTCCCAGCAGTGCATGGTAACCACTGCGGAAGGGGACGATATGGAAGATTAAATCTTCGCTTCGGAAGTTATCCGGAGATCCGAAGACCACTTCCAATGATATAGAGCCCGTGCAACGGGCCTCTACTCCAGGAATTACACCTTTAAAGGTGGTTTTGGTGTGCTTGATCCTTGAAGGGTCAATGCCCATTTTACGCACTGTGTCCTGAAAGAGCAGGTTCAGGCTGCTACCGCTGTCCATAAGGACTCGTGTGAGGTGGAATCCATCGATAATTGGGTCTAGGACCAATGCGGCTGAGCCGCCATGACGGATGCTGGTAGGGTGATCCCTACAATCAAAGGTGATCGGATAGGCTGACCATGGGTTGAATTTAGGGGCGACTGGCTCCATCGCATAGACGTCCCGTAGTGCTCGCTTCCGTTCCCGCTTGGGAATGTAAGTGGTGTAGGTCATGTTGACCGTTTTCATCTGGGGAGGAAATTTCTTCTGTCCCCCCATGTTCGGACGCCGGGGCTCCTCGTCATCGTCACTGTGCAGCCCCTTGTCCTTGTTTTCGGCGTTTATTTTACCGGCCTGTTTGAACACCCATCAGTCTCTATTAGTGTGGTTGGCTGGCTTGTCTGGGGTTCCATGAATTTGGCACGAGCGTTCCAGTATGCAGTCCAGACTGGACGGGCCTTGATTGTTTCTTTTGAGCGGCTTCTTCCGCTGATCGGACTTGGATCCACTGAATCTGGCGTTGACTGCCGTGTCTTCAGTGTTGTCGCCGTTGTTCCGTCGCTTGTGTCTGTTGCGCCATGGCTTGCCGTTATTGTCACAGACATCCGAAGTGCCAGAATGTGGTGTAGTGCTGCTGCGAGCCAACCAGCTGTCCTCGCCCGCGCAAAAGCGGGTCATTAGTGTCGTGAGAGCTGCCATGGACTTGGGTTTTTCCTGGCCGAGGTGTCGGGCGAGCCATTCGTCTTGGATATTATGCTTAAAGGCCGCCAGGGCTTCGACGTCCGGACAGTCGACTATTTGGTTCTTTTTAGTTAGGAACCGAGTCCAGAATTTCCTGGCTGACTCTCCGGGCTGTTGAGTAATGTGGCTCAAGTCATCGGCGTCCGGTGGTCACACATATGTGCCCTGGAAGTTGTCAAGGAACGCGTCTTCCAGGTTTTCCCAACTGCCAATGGAATTTGTGGGCAGGCTATTTAGCCAGTGTCGGGCGGGTCCTTTGAGCTTAAGGGAAAGATACTTGATGGCGTGTAGATCGTCTCCGCGGGCCATGTAAATGTGGATAAGGAAATCTTTGATCCATACTGCGGGGTCTGTTGTGCCATCGTATGATTCGATGTTTACGGGTTTGAACCCTTCTGGGAATTCATGATCCATCACTTCGTCAGTGAAACAGAGGGGGTGCGCGGTGCCTCTGTGCCGGGCTATGTGGCTACGCAGTTCAAATCGATCTGGGTGGCTGTGTTCGGCCCGGCCAAACTTGTTGATAGTGTATCCGGCGTGACGGTCATCGTCGCACGCTGGGGCGCGCCCCCGCGTTCCGTACATCAATCTTGGTTGTCCTGCTTTGTTTTCCAGTATATCTTGCAGGTCCTGCCTATTGCCCCGAGCCGTAGTGTATTGGCGTGGGGGTGCATGCTGGTATTCGGGCTGATATGCCATTTTATCCCGGCCATGGTGTGGCCGGTCAGCCATGTGGCGCTCGAGTCCGTATTCCTCAGCTGCCAGGACTTTAGTCCATCTGTCTGTGAGCAGGTCTTGATCAGCTTGGAGTTGTTGTTGCTTCTTTTTTAGGCTCCTCGCAGTGGCCATAAGTCGGCGCTTGAAGCGCTCCTGCACCACGGGATCCTCAGGCACACCGAACTCGTCGTCGCCGAGGCTAATCTCGTCTTCGGAGTGGGGCATGTAGTTGTCCTCCTCCGGATATTCGTCCATCGCTTGTTCGTCTGGGCTGACCTGCCCGTCTTCCTGCTCGGCCTGCTCGAAGGCAGGCTGATCAGGGTTGTATTCTTCTTCGGCACCATCCGCATTGTTTTCGTCTCCTGGGCCGGTATTGCTGTGGTGGGGCTTGGAGCGGCACCGACGACGCCCATGCTTTGCTTTTCTCCCTGAGGGGTTATCCTCCGTTGCCTCATCGCCATTGGTTTCCTTCGGAGTGTCCACCATATATATATCGTATGAGGAGGTGGATGTCCACCGCCCAGTGAGCGGTGGTTCCTGTTCTTCTCCTGCATCGTCGTCCATACCGTCGATGTCTTCAGAGTCAAAGTCAAGCACGTCGGTTAGATCATCGACCATGGCAATGAAGTGGGTGGTGGGTGGGCAATGAATTCCTTCGTCGCCTGCTTCCCACTCGAGCCGGACATAGTTCGGCCAAGAGCCTCCTGACAAAGAGAGAGACCTTAACGAGTTCAGCATGTCGCCGAAGGGCGAGTGCTGGAAGATATCCGCAGCGGTAAACTCCATTACCGAAGCCCAACCAGGCTCAGCGGGCTCGAGAGCGTGCGGACTAGAACCTACAACCGGATACGAGTCCGGGGGTCCGGAGTCACAGGTTTCCTTAGAGGTGAGGCCTGTGTTCGGCTCTACCGCCGATGAGTGTGCGGCCCGCGGGGCGGGATCCATCCACCCGTCCTTGGGCCATGCAGTTTGCTCCGGATTTAGGTCCGGGGCTACTGCAGGGGTGATATCCCGAGCGTTGTCTGACAGCGGGTCTAAGCCATGCTCATCGTGACTGTCCGGCGCTCCTGGCACAGGCCCGATTCCGTCGAAGATCAAGTCTCCGTGGATATCGGCCGTGTAGTTCAGGTTTCCGAACCTGACCTGGTGGCCAGGGGCGTAGCTATCGATCTGCTCCAGCTGGCCAAGCGAATTGGCCCGCAGCGCGAAGCCGCCGAACACGAAGATCTGTCCGGGGAGAAAAGTCTCACCCTGGACCGTGTTGTTGACGATTGAGGGGGCCATCAAGCCTTGCAGCGACGACACAGAGGAACTCTCAATGAAAGCACCAATGTCGGTGTCAAAACCGGCGGATCTTGGGTAGGGGGTCCTGATATGTGCATCTTAGGCTGATGGTAACAGGAAGCAAGGGACACAATGTTTACCCTGGTTCGGGCCCTCTCGATGGAGGTAAAACCCTACTTCCTGCTTGATTGATACTGATGATATGAGTAGTACAAGAGTAGATCTACCACGAGATCGTAGAGGCTAAACACTAGAAGCTAGCCTATGATGATTATGATTGTGATCGTGATCGGCCTTCTAAGGACCAACCTCTCCGGTTTATGTAGACACCGGAGAGGGCTAGGGTTTACATGGAGTCGGTTACAAGGAAGGAAATATAGTATCCTAATCACCAAGCTTGTCTTCCATGCAAAGGAGAGTCCCATTCAGACACGGGACGGAGTGTTGAGTCTTGTATATTCACGCTCCAATAGTCCAGACAAAGTGTATAGTCCGGCTGTCCGGATACCCCCTAATCCAGGACTCCCTCAAGGGCCAGGAGTGTTGATGCTATCAATGATCTTCTGAATTTGGACTTCATTTCCAACCCGAGGGTGAGCTGGATGAAGATTTTGATCTGACTGACTATTGTTTTGTCATCAACATTGGCTTCGGACTGAGCATTGTCTTCAGGTCGATTAGGTGCAGAAATGATGATCTCATCCTCAACCAATTCCTCTGTGGGTATGATTTCTCCAGTACCCATTAACTTGATAGCTTCACCTGGTGTAGCTTCATCTAGCACATTTGCCAGGTGCTCTCTTTGCGAGCCGTTAGTCTCATCGAACCGCACATCCACAGTTTAAACCACTTTATAGTGAAAGAGGTTGAAGACTTTATAGGTGTGCGAGTACTTTCCGTAACCAAGAATAAAACCTTCATGTGCTTTCAGTGCAAATTTAGACGTGTGATGTGGATCTTTGATCCAGCACCTAGCACCAAAGACCTTGAAGTAACTGACATTTGGCTTCTTACCAGTCAGAAGTTCATAAGATGTCTTCTTGAAGATCTTGTGAAGATATACTCTGTTGATGATGTGGCATGCAGTATCAATAGCTTCAGGCCATAATTTTCTTGGAGTCTTGTACTCATCGAGCATCGTTCGTGCCATCTCAATGAGTGTTCTGTTCTTGCGCTCCATGATGCCATTCTACTAAGGTGTGTAAGGAGCGGAGAACTCGTGTGTGATGCCCAAAGTATCAAGATAAATGTCGAGGCCAGCGTTCTTGAACTCATGCCATTGTCACTCCGGATGTGCTTGATCTTCATGCCATAATTCGTCATGGCCCGGTTTGCGAAGCGTCTGAAGACATCCTGCACTTCAGTCTTATAGAGAATTATGTGCACCCAGGTGTATCTTGAGTAATCATCAACAATAATGAAGCCATAGAGATGTGCAGTAGTAGTGAGAGTAGAGTAGTGAGTAGGGCCAAATAGATCCATGTGAAGCAGCTCGAAGGGGCGTGAGGTAGTCATGATTGTCTTCGAGGGATGCTTGGCTCTTGTCATCTTTCCAGCTTCACAGGCACCACATAGATGATCATTCTTGAAGTTGACGCCCTCGATGCCAATGATGTGGTTCTTCTTCGCGGGAGTGTATAGGTTCCTCATGCCCGCATGTCCTAGCTGTCGATGCCATAGCCAGCATTTTAAGCCTTTGCTAGAAGACATACGACAAGCTGTGGTCCTGCTGAGAAATCAACCATATACAGATCGCCTCTTCGATAGCCTTCGAAGACTAGAGATTTATTAGATTCCATTAGCATGAGACAATGATATTTTCCAAATATCACGATCATGTTCAGATCACAGAGCATTGACACAGGCATTAAGTTGTAACCAAGGGATTCAACAAGCATCACTTTATCCATGTGCTGATCCTTTGAGATAGCAACTCCACCAAGACCCAATACCTTACTTTTACCAGTGTTAGCGAATGTGATGTGGCTCTTAGTAGAAGGACGTAGGGTTGAATCCATTAGAAGACTTCGATCACCAGCATGTGGTTGGTGCAGCCGCTATGCATGATGCATTCAGTGGCTTTCGGAGTTGTACCCTTGGCACCACGTGCCATGAAGCAGTAGGTAGGAGCAGATTTGTCATCATCATCATCAGCTTTGGCTTCAACGCTGCGACCATTGTCTTCAGTGTTGAAGATGGACTTGGCGACGAACACTGATGCCAGAGCCAGGCTTGCCACGCCTGAATCAGACTCCTCCTGAGACTCCACCTCTGCCTCCTTAGAAGCAGACTCCTCTCTGAATCCATTTCCTTGCCAATAAATGCACGAGCCATGCTTGATGAGGTCTTCTTGTGAGATGAAGACTTTGACAAAGACTTTAAGGAAGATTTTGAAGATTTCTTCTTCTTCCAATCATCAGAATCATATTCCTTGCTCTTCTTCTTCTTCTTTGATTCCTTATCCCACTGAGGACACTCAGAGATGTAGTGGCCAGTGATACGTCTCCAACGTATCTATAATTTTTGATTGTTCCATGCTATTATATTACCTGTTTTGGATGTTTATGGGCTTTACTTCACACTTTTATATCATTTTTGGGACTAACCTACTAACCGGAGGCCCAGCCCGAATTGCTGTTTTTTTGCCTATTTCAGTGTTTTGAAGAAAAGGAATATCAAACGGAGTCCAAATGGAATGAAACCTTCGGGGGCGATCTTTTTGGAACAAACGCAATCCAGGAGACTTGGAGTGGACGTTAAGAAGTCAACGAGACGGCCACGAGGGTGCCCGGCGTGCCCTAGGGGGGTGGGCGCGCCCCCACCCTCGTGGGCCCCTCATGGCTCCATCGACCTACTTCCTTCGCCTATATGTACTCCCGTACCCTAAAAACATCGAGGAGCACCACGAAAAACTATTTCCACCGCCGCAACCTTCTGTATCTGCGAGATCCCATCTTGGAGCCTTCGTCGGTGCTCCACCGGAGGGGGAATCGATAACAGAGGGCCTCTACATCATCTCCAAGGCCTCTCTGATAAGTTGTGAGTATTTTACCACAGACCTTCGGGTCCATAGTTATTAGCTAGTTGGCTTCTTCTCTCTTTTTGAATCTCAATACCATGTTCTCCTCGATCTTCTTGGAGATCTATTCGATGTAACTCTTTTTGCGGTGTGTTTGTCGAGATCCCATGAATTGTGGGTTTATGATCAAGTTTATCTATGAGAAATAACTGAATCTCCTCTAAATTCTTTTATGTGTGATTGGTTATCTTTGCAAGTCTCTTCGAATTATCAGTTTGGTTTGGCCTACTATATTGATCTTTATTGCAATGGGAGAAGTGCTTAGCTTTGGGTTCAATCTTGCGGTGTCCTTTCCCAGTGACAGCAGGTGCAGCAAGACACGTATTGTATTGTTGCCATCGAGTATGAAAGGATGGGGTTTATCATATTGCTTGAGTTTATCCCTCTACATCATGTCATCTTTCTTGATGCGTTACTCTGTTCTTATGAACTTAATACTCTAGATGCAAGAAGGAGTCAGTCGATGTGTGGAGTAATAGTAGTAGATGCAGTATCATTTCGATCTACTTGTTGCGGACGTGATGCCTGTATACATGATCATGCCTAGATAATCTCATAACTATGCACTTTTCTATCAATTGCTCGACAGTAATGTGTTCACCCACCGTAATACTTATGCTATCTTGAGAGAAGCCACTAGTGAAACCTATGGCTCCCGGGTCTATCTTTTATCATATAAGTTTTCCATCTATCTTTTATTTGCATCTTTACTTTCCAATCTATATTATAAAATAACAAAAATATTTATCTTATCTTATTATCTCTATCAGATCTCACTTTCGCAAGTTACCGTGAAGGGATTGACAGCCCCTTTATTGCGTTGGTTGCGAGGTTCTTGTTTGTTTGTGTAGGTACGAGGGACTTTTGAGGAGGCTCCTACTGTATTGATACCTTGGTTCTCAACAACTGAGAGAAATACTTACGCTACTTTGCTGCATCACCCTTTCCTCTTCAAGGGAAAACCAACGTAGTGGTCAAGAGGTAGCAAGAAGGATTTCTAGCGCCGTTGCCGGGGAGGTCTTCGCTCAAGTCAAGACATACCAAGTACCCATCACAAACTCATCTCCCTCGCATTACATTATTTGCCATTTGCCTCTCGTTTTCCTCTCCCCCACTTCACCCTTGCTGTTTTATTCGCCCTCTCTTTTTCCGTTCGCCTCTCTCTTTCGCTTGTCTCTTGTGTGCTTGTGTGTTGGATTGCTTGTCACGATGGCGCAAGATAATACCAAATTGTGTGACTTTTCTAATACCAACAATAATGATTTCCTTATCACTCCGATTGCTCCTCTTAATGATGTTGAATCTTGTGAAATCAATGCTGCTTTGTTGAATCTTGTTATGAAAGATCAATTCTCCGGCCTTCCTAGTGAAGATGCCGCTACTCATCTAAACAACTTTGTTGATTTATGTGATATGCAAAAGAAGAAAGATACGGATAATGATATTGTTAAATTGAAGTTATTTCCGTTTTCACTTAGAGATCATGCTAAAACTTGGTTTTCATCTTTGCCTAAAAATAGTATTGATTCATGGAATAGGTGCAAAGATGCTTTTATCTCTAAGTATTTTCCTCCCGCTAAGATCATCTCTCTTAGAAACAATATTATGAATTTTAAACAACTTGATCATGAGCATGTTGCCCAACCTTGGGAAAGAATGAAATTAATGATTAACAATTGCCCTACACATGGTTTGAATTTATGGATGATCATACAAAAAATTTATGCCAGATTGAATTTTGCTTCTAGAAATCTTTTAGATTCGGCTGCGGGAGGCACTTTTATGGAAATAACTTTAGGATAAGCTACTAAACTCCTAGATAATATCATGGTTAATTATTCTCAATGGCACACCGAAAGATCTACTAGTAAAAAGGTTCATGCGATAGAAGAAATTAATGTTTTGAGTGGAAAGATGGATGAACTTATGAAAGTTTTTGCTACTAAGAGTGCTCCTATTTATCCCAATGATATGCCTTTGTCTACTTTGATTGAGAATAATAATGAATCTATGGATGTGAATTTTGTTGGTAGTAATAATTTTGGTAACAATGCTTATAGAGGAAACTTTAATCCTATGCCGTTCCCTAGTAATTCCTCTAATAATTATGGTAATTCCTACAACAACTCTTATGGAAATTTTAATAAGATGCCCTCTGATTTTGAGAATGGTGTTAAAGAATTTATGGTCTCTCAAAAGAATTTCAATGCTTTGCTTGAAGAAAAATTGCTTAAAGTTGATGAATTGGCTAGGAACGTTGATAGACTTTCGCTTGATGTTGATTCTTTGAAACTTAGATCTATTCCACCTAAGCATGATATCAATGAGTCTCTCAAATCCATGAGAATTTCCATTGATGAGTGCAAAGAAAGAACCGCTAGGATGCGTGCTAAGAAAGATTGCTTTGTAAAAGCGTGTTCTTCTAGTTTCCATGAAAATAGTGAGGAAGATCTAAAAGTTATTGACGTGTCCCCTATTAAATCTTTGTTTTGCAATATGAATCTTGATAATTATGGGACTGGAGATGAGTCAACTTTAGTTAAAAGGCGTCCCAATGACGGAGTTTTTAGATCTTGATGCTAAATTTGGTAAAACTAGGATTGGAGAGATCAAAACTTTAAATAGCAATGAACCCACTATTATGGATTTCAAGGAATTTAATTATGATAGTTGTTCTTTAATAGATTGTATTTCCTTGTTGCAATATGTGTTGAATTATCCTCATGCTTATAGTCAAAATAAAGCTTTTACCAAACATATTGTTGATGCTTTGATGCAATCTTATGAGGAAAAACTTGAATTGGAAGTTTCTATACCTAGAAAACTTTATGATGAGTGGGAACCTACTATAAAATTAAAATTAAAGATCATGAATGCTATGCTTTGTGTGATTTGGGTGCTAGTGTTTCCACGATTCCGAAAACCTTATGTGATGTGCTAGGCTTCCATGATTTTGATGATTGCTCTTTAAACTTGCACCTTGTAGATTCCACCATTAAGAAACCTATGGGAAGGATCAATGATGTTGTTGTTGCAAATAGGAATTATGTGCCCGTAGATTTTATCGTTCTTGATATAGATTGCAATCTTTCATGTCCTATTATTCTTGGTAGACCTTTCCTTGGAACGATTGGTGCAATTATTGATATGAAGGAAGGGAATATTAGATTTCAATTTCCATTAAGGAAAGGCATGGAACACTTCCCGAGAAAGAAAGTTAAATTACCTTATGAATCTATTATGCGTGCCACTTATGAATTGAATACCAAAGATGGCAATACTTAGATGTATTCTCGCTTTTATGCCTAGCTAGGGGCGTTAAACGATAGCGCTTGTTGGGAGGCAACGCAATTTTATTTTTGTTCCTTGATTTTTGCTTATGTTTAGTAATAAATAATTCATATAGCTTCTGTTTAGATGTGGTTTTATGTTTTAATTAGTGTTTGTTCCAAGTAGAACCTATAGGATAACCTACGGTGATAGTTAATTTGATTCTGCTGAAAAATAGAAACTTTTGCACGCACAAGAATAATTTTAATAAATCACAGAAACGTGATTTTTAGTTGATTATTTTTGCAGTAGATCAATAGACAAATTTCCCAGGACTTCCTATTTTTGTAGGATGTTTAGAGTTCCAGAAGTATTCTAAAGTTACAGATTTCTACAGACTGTTCTGTTTTTGATAGATTCTGTTTTTTGTGTGTTGTTTGCTTATTTTGATGCATCTATGGCTAGTATCGGGGGGGGGGTATGAACCATAGAGAAGTAGGAATACAGTAGGTTTAACACCAATATAAATAAAGAATGAGTTCATTACAGTACCTTATGTGGTGGTTTTTCTTTCTTGCACTAATGGAGCTTATGAGATTTCCTGTTGAGTTTTGTGTTGTGAAGTTTTCAAGTTTTGGGTAAAGATTTGATGGACTATGGAATAAGGAGTGGAAAGAGTCCAAGCTTGGGGATTACCATGGAACCCCAAGATACTCAAGGACAACAAAAAGCCTAAGCTTGGGGATGCCCCGGAAGGCATCCCCTCTTTCGTCTTCGTCTATCGGTAACTTTACTTGGAGCTATATTTTTATTCGCCACATGATATGTGTTTTGCTTGGAGCGTCTTGTATGATATGAGTCTTTGCTTTTTAGTTTACCACAATCATCCTTGCTGTACACACCTTTTGGGAGAGACACACTTGATCCGGAATTTATTAGAATACTCTATGTGCTTCACTTATATCTTTTGAGCTAGATAATTTTGCTGTCGTGCTTCACTTGTATCTTTTAGAGCATGGCGGTGGCTTTATTTTGTAGAAATTGTTGATCTCTCATGCTTCACTTATATCATTTTGAGAGTCTTTTCGAACAGCATGGTATTTTCTATGGTTATAAATTTAGTCCTAGGATGATGGGCATCCAAGTTGGGTATAATAAAAACTATCATAGAAAGTGAATTGGATGCTATGATCAATTTGATGCTTGATAATTGTTTTGAGATATGAGGATAGTGATATTAGAGTCATGCTAGTGGAGTAATTATGAATTTTAGGAATACTTGTGTTGAAGTTTGTGACTCCCGTAGCATGCACGTATGGTGAACCGCTTTGTGATGGAGCATAATTTATTTATTGATTGTCTTCCTTATGAGTGGCGGTCGGGGACGAGCGATGGTATTTTCCTACCAATCTATCCCCCTAGGAGCATGCGCGTAGTACCTTGTTTTCAATGACTTGTAGATTTTTGCAATAAGTATATGAGTTCTTTATGACTAATGTTGAGTCCATGGATTATACGCACTCTCACCCTTCCACCATTGCTAGCCTCTCTTGTTCCGCGCAACTTTCGCCGGTACCATACACCCACCATATACCTTCCTCAAAATAGCCACCATACCTACCTATTATGGCATTTCCATAGCCATTCTGAGATATATTGCCATACAACTTTCCACCGTTCCATTTATTATGAAACGCCCCATCATTGTCATATTGCTCTTTGCATGATCATGTAGTTGACATCATATTTGTGGCAAGGCCACCTTCATAATTCTTTCATACATGTCACTCTTGATTCATTGCATATCCCGGTACACCGCCAGAGGCATTCACGTAGGGTCATATTTTGTTCTAAGTATTGAGTTGTAACTCTTGAGTTGTAAGTAAATAAAAGTGTGATGATCTTCATTATTAGAGCATTGTCCCAAGTGAGGAAAGGATGATGGAGACTATGATTCCCCCACAAGTTGTGATGAGATTCGGACTTTATAAAAATAAAATAGGCCAAAGAAGCCCAAATAAAAAAAAAGAGGCCAAAGAAGCCCAAATAAAAAAAGAGGCCAAAGAAGCCCACCAAATAAAAAATAAATTAAAAAAGAAAAGAAAAAATGAGAGAAAAAGAGAGAAGGGACAATGCTACTATATTTTTTCCACACTTGTGCTTCAAAGTAGCACCATGATCCTCATGATAGAGAGTCTCATATGTTGTCACGTCCATATACTAGTGGGAATTTTTCATTATAGAACTTGGCTTGTATATTCCAATGATGGGCTTCCTCAAAATGCCCTAGGTCTTTGTGAGCAAGCAAGTTGGATGCACACCCACTTAGTTTCTTTTGTTGAGCTTTCATACACTTATAGCTCTAGTGCATCCGTTGCATGGCAATCCCTACTTAGTCATGTTGATATCTATTAATGGGCATCTCCATAGCCCGTTGATACGCCTAGTTGATGTGAGACTATCTTCTCCTTTTTGTCTTCTCCACAACCACCATTCTATTCCACATATAGTGCTATGTCCATGGCTCACGCACATGTATTGCATGAAAGTTGAAAAAGTTTGAGAATACTAAAGTATGAAACAATTGCTTGGCTTGTCATCGGGGTTGTGCATGATTAAATACTTTGTGTGATGAAGATAGAGCATAGCCAGACTATATGATTTTGTAGGGATAGCTTTCTTTAGCCATGTTATTTTGAGAAGACATGATTGCTTTGTTAGTAGGCTTGAAGTATTATTGTTTTTATGTCAATATGAACTTTTATTTTGAATCATTTGGATCTGAACGTTCATGCCACAATAAAGAAATACATTGAGAAATATGCTAGGTAGCATTCCACATAAAAAATTCTGTTTTTATCATTTACCTACTCGAGGAGGAGCAGGAATTAAGCTTGTGGATGCTTGATCCGTCTCGAGCGTATCTATAATTTTTGATTGTTCCATGCTATTATATTACCCGTTTTGGATGTTTATGGGCATTACTTTACACTTGTATATCATTTTTGGGACTAACCTACTAACCGGAGGCCCAGCCCAAATTGTTGTTTTTTGTCTATTTCAGTGTTTCGAAGAAAAGGAATATCAAAAGGAGTCCAAACTGAATGAAACCTTCGGGAGCGATCTTTTTGGAACAAACGCAATCCAGGAGAGTTGGAGTGGACGTCAAGAAGTCAACGAGGGTGCCCGGAGCGCCCTAGGGGGTTGGGCCCCCCCCCCCACACACACCCTCATGGGCCCCTCGTGGCTCCACCGACCTACTTTCTTCACCTATAATACTCTCGTACCCTGAAAACATCGGGGAGCACCACGAAAACTATTTTCACCGCTGCAACCTTTTGTATCCGCGAGATCCCATCTTGGAGCCGTCGCCAGCGCTCCGCCGGAGGGGGAATCGATCACAGAGGGCCTCTACATCATCTCCAAGGCCTCTTTGATGAGTTGTGAGTAGTTTACCACAGACCTTCGGGTCCATATTTATTAGCTAGTTGGCTTATTCTCTCTCTTTGAATCTCAGTAACATGTTCTCCTCGATCTTCTTGGAGATCTATTCGATGTAACTCATTTTGTGGTGTGTGAGGGAGTCCTGGACTAGGGGGTGTCCGGATAGCCGAACTATCATCATCGGCCAGACTCCAAGACTATGAAGATACAAGATTGAAGACTTCGTCCCGTGTCCGGATGGGACTTTCCTTGGCATGGAAGGCAAGCTTGGCAATACGGATATGTAGATCGCCTACCATTGTAACCGACTTTGTGTAACCCTAGCCCTCTCCGATGTCTATATAAACTAGAGGGTTTTAGTCCGTAGGACACAACAAAAACAACAATCATAGCATAGGCTAGCTTCTAGGGTTTAGCCTCCTTGATCTCGTGGTAGATCCACTCTTGTACTACCCATATCATCAATATCAATCAAGCAGGAGTAGGGTTTTACCTCCATCGAAAGGGCCCGAACCTGGGTAAAAACATCGTGTCCCTTGTCTCCCGTTACCATCTGCCTAGACGCACAATTCGGTACCCCCTACCCGAGATCCGCCGGTTTTGACACCAACATTGGTGCTTTCATTGAGAGTTCCTTTGTTCCGTCGCATATAGGCCCGATGGCTCCTTCGATCATCACCAACGATGCAGTCCAGGGTGAGACTTTTCTCCCCGGACAGATCTTCGTATTCGGCGGCTTTGCACTGCGGGCCAATTCGCTTGGCCATCCGGAGCAGATCGAAAGTTACGCCCCTGGCCGTCAGGTCAGATTTGGAAGTCTAAACTTCACGGGTGACATCCGCGGAGACTTGATCTTCGATGGATTCGAGCCACAGCCAAGCGCGCCGCACTGTCACGATGGGCATGATTTAGCTCTGCTGCCGGATAGTGTCCTGGAGGCCGCACACGAGTCCGTTCCGATCCCTAATTCGAAGCCGACTGAGCAGATCGAGGATGGGTGGCTAGACACCGCCTCGGGGGCTGCAACCTCTACGGTGATGGAGCTGAATACTGACCTTGTCCCTTGTGAAGCTCATGACTCCGAGGTGCCAGACTCCTCGCCGGACTCCAAACCTCCCGCGCCCCCTCCAATCGAATCCGATTGGGCGCCGATCATGGAGTTCACCACTACGGACATCTTTCAACACTCACCTTTCAGCGACATACTGAATTCGCTAAAATATCTCTCGTTATCAGGAGAGCCCTGGCCGGACTGTGGTCAGGACGGTTGGGATGCGGGCGACGAAGAAATTCAAACCCCACCCACCACCAACTTAGTAGCCACTGTTGACGATCTAACCGACATGCTAGACTTCGACTCCGAAGACATCGACGGTATGGACGACGATGCCGGAGAAGACCAAGAACCAGCGCCTACTGGGCACTAGAAAGCCACCTCGTCATATGACATATACATGGTGGATATCCCAAAGGATGGGAATGGCGAAGGAACAGCGGAGGAAGACCCCTCCAAGAAACAGCCCAAGCACCGGCGTCAGCGGCACCGCTCTAAATCCCGCCACAGCAAGAATGGAGATTCCGGCACCGGAGATAATAACACCCCAGAGAGTGCCGAAGACAACCCCCTCCAGCAAGATTCAGCACAGGAGGACGGAGAAGCCAGCCCTCATGAGAGAGCGGCGGACGAAGAGGTAGAGGATGATAATTACATGCCTCCCTCCGGAGACGAGGCAAGCCTCGACAACGACGAATTCATCGTGCCTGAGGATCCTGTCAAACAAAAGCATTTTAAACGCAGGCTTATGGCCACGGCGAACAGCCACAAGAAAAAACAGCAACAGCTTAGAGCTGATCAAAATCTGCTAGCCAACAGATGGACTGAAGTCCTTGCGGCCGAAGAGCATGAACTCGAACGCCCCTCCAAAAGCTACCCCAAACACAAGCTGCTCCCCTGATTAGAGGAGGAGGCATATAAACCTGCATCACCAGCGCACAATACGGCTGACCGACCACCTCGTGGCCGCGACAGAGAGGCCTCTAGGCCCTCCACTAGAACCGTACCCCGGCACCACTCAAGAAGTACGAAGCCATGGGGGAATGCGCTGGACTTGCGAGACATATTGGAGGATAAGGCAAGACAATCAAGATCGATCTACGGATCGCGTGGGCGCCCCACGATGCGCGACGACGACCGTCGCGCCGGATACAGCAACTCCGTCCGGGCCGAACACAGTAGACAAAGCTCGCTCGAGCTACGTCGTGATATAGCCCAATATAGAGGCGCCGCACACCCACTATGCTTCACAGATGAAGTAATGGATCATCAAATCCCCGAAGGGTTTAAACCCGTGAATATTGAATCCTACGATGGCACAACAGACCCCGCGGTTTTGATTGAAGACTATCTCCTTCATATCCACAAGGCCCGCGGCGATGATCTTCACGCCATCAAATACCTCCCACTTAAGCTTAAAGGACCAGCTCGGCATTGGCTTAACAGCTTGCCAGCAGAATCAATTGGGTGTTGGGAGGACCTGGAAGCCGCATTTCTGGATAACTTCCAGGGCACGTATGTGCGACCACCAGACGCCGATGACCTAAGCCACATAATTCAGCAGCCAGACGAATCGGCCAGACAATTCTGGACACGGTTCTTAACAAAGAAAAATCAAATCATCGACTGTCCGGATGCAGAGGCCCTCGCAGCCTTCAAACATAACATCTGCGACGAGTGGCTTGCCCGGCACCTAGGACAGGAAAAGCAGAAATCCATGGCAGCCCCCACATCACTCATGACCCGCTTCTGCGCGGGAGAGGATAGCTGGCTAGCCCGCAGTAACAACCTCAGCAAAAATTCTGGCAGTCCGGATACCAAGGACCACAATGGCAGGTCGCGTCGCAACAAGAACAAACGCCACGTTAACGGCGATAACACTGAGGATACGGCAGTCAATGCCGGATTCAGAGGCTCCAAACCCGGTCAGCAGAAAAAGCCATTCAAAAGAACTACTCCGGGTCTGTCCAATTTGGACCGAATACTCGACCGCTCGTGCCAGATACACGGCACCCTCGAAAAGCCAGCTAATCACACCAACAGGGACTGTTGGGTATTCAAGCAGGCAGGCAAGCTAATTGCCGAAAACAATGACAAGGGGCTGCATAGCGATGACGAGGAAGAGACCCGACCGCCGAACAATAGAGGACAGAAGGGTTTTCCCCCACAAGTATAGACGGTAAACATGATATACGCATCCCACATACCCAAGAGGGAGCGGAAGCGTGCACTCAGGGACGTATATGCGATGGAGCCAGTCGCCCCGAAGTTCAACCCATGGTCCTCCTGCCCGATCACTTTTGATCGAAGGGACCACCCCACCAGTATCCGCCACGGCGGATTCGCTGCATTGGTTTTAGACCCAATCGTTGATAGATTTCACCTCACCAGAGTCCTGATGGACGGCGGCAGCAGCCTGAACCTGCTTTATCAGGATACAGCACGCAAGATGGGCATAGACCCCTCAAGGATTAAACCCACAAAGACGACCTTCAAAGGCGTCATACGAGGTGTAGAGGCCAATTGTACAGGCTCAGTCACACTTGAAGTGGTCTTCGGATCCCCGGATAACTTTCGAAGCGAGGAGTTAATATTCTACATAGTTCCATTCCGCAGCGGCTATCATGCTCTGCTCGGACGGACCGCGTTTGCAAAATTCAACATGGTGCCGCACTACGCATACCTAAAGCTCAAGATGCCAGGCCCTCGAGGAGTCATCACGGTCAACGAAACACTAAACGCTCCCTCCGAACGGAGGAACACATAGCGGCTCTCGCGGCAGAAGTACAAAGCAGCCTCTTAAGGCAATTCTCGAGTCCGGCCGTTAAGCGACCGGACACGGCTAAATGCGCCCGGAGTAACCTACAACAAGACCACCTGGCACATTCCGAGCACGCGTAGCAATGCGGCCCCAACCCAAGCCCCTGCAAAATTGCAAGACTAGTCCTTAGCGTACATCATTACACTCTGGAGATACCATGGGCACAGGGGGAGGGGCACGACCACGACAGGCCCAGTGTGCGGCTCAACCACACCAGGGGCTCCCAAGTGTGTCATTTCTTTTTTTTCCTTTTTCTTTTTCTTACCAACAGGACTCCGTTCACCAGAGGCCCTGTCCGGTAGTAGACCTGCCGAACTCACGATGCAACAACCAGGGAAGGAGAAAGTCTACGACGAGTATCCAGGTGGTCTCCATTACGAGCATTAAATCTGTTTTATACACCATTCCGCAGCCTACCCCTGGAGGGGGACATGTTTAATAGTCCCATCCCTTGCTTACCGCACTATTTGTATCGTTCTGCATTCATGGCTATATTTCTTGAATAAACAATGCATCGCTTTTTGCTTATAATTGCATTTCTTTCTTATACATATGTTCATTTATGACATGTTGCATCCGTACACTTTGGTACGGCTAAATACACCAGGGGCTTAAGTTCCCCGCATTATGGTGTGATAACTCCGAACACTTTCACAAGTGCGGCACCCCGGACTTATAGCATTATATGCATCGGCTCCGAATCATGTCTTGGGTCAATAGTTGGGTTTGCCTGGCTCCCATGTTTTGGTACCTTACGTTCCGTTGTATCGGCTAAGGTAGCACTGGGAGAACCACTGCGATTGCGCCCCAGTTGAGCTGGGCGAGCGCCTCAGTGGAGAAAGCTAAAACTGACCATCATGATAAGGCGAGAGTTGGTCGCTGTTCGAGAGGTTTTTTCGAGTCCCTAAAGACTTATGCCGCTTAGAGCGAAGAACCGGCTTTGTCCGGCCCAGGCGTGGATAGTGCCCCGAACTCGGTCTTCCGAACACTAGGGGCTTCGCCAAAATTTAAAATTATAGAATTATATGGCTAAGTGAGAGTGTTCAAGCATTATACGTCCAGTTGCCTCGTTCGTTGTGTTGAGCGCCTCCCTAGATGGACCCAAAAATGGGAACAAGAGCGCTCAAGTTTATCCCGAACACCCCAGCACTCGTGGCATGGGGGCTGAAGCCGACGACTTGCCATCTCTCAGATTTGAAAAACGGCCGCACAGAAGGTAATATTTTAAATTAACAAGCGTTGCTTAGCGCATATGAACAAAGTCTTCAGTGCACAGGATAACAAAATGCGAGTCTACTCAAATATTACATCTTTGGAGCACTCACCCGCAATCATGCGGGCACCCTTCAGGACACTCCTATAATACATCTCGGGCGTGCGATACTCCTTGCCCGTCGGTGGCGCGTCCGTCACAAGCTTCTCAGCGTCCATCCTACCCCAGTGCACCTTTGCATGGGCAAGGGCCCGACGGGCACCTTCAATGCAGGCGGAGTGCTTGACGAATTCAACCCAGGGACACACATCCACCAGCCGCCGCACCAGGCCGAAGTAGCTCCCAGGCATGGCCTCCTTGGGCCACAGCCGAACTATGAGGCCCTTCATGGCCTGTTCAGCCACCTTGTGGAGCTCAACCAGCTGCTTCAGCTGGTCGCTAAGGGGCACCGGATGTCCGGCCTCAGCATACTGAGACTAGAAGACCTTCTCTGTCGAGCTCCCCTCCTCGGCCTGGTAGAAAGCGGTAGCATCGGACACGCTATGGGGCAGATCTGCGAACGCTCCTGGAGAGCTCTGAATTCGGGTAAGTAATAGGTAATTCACATTCACATGCTTGCATTGCATGAAAAATGCCTTACCCGCTGGTATCTTCTTCAACGCCTCGATTTCCTAGAGGGCCTTGTGGGCTTCGGCCTTAGCAGCTTTGGCACTCTCAAGAGCCGATGCAAGCTCGGACTCTCGAGTCTTTGAGTCGCGCTCCAAACTCTCATGTTTTTTCACGAGAGCCTGGAGCTCTTGCTGCACCTCCGCCACCCACGCCTCCCGCTTCTCTCGATCGGCTTGCTACGCGGCCGCATTGCATTCGGCCGCGGACACAGCCTCCTTCAGGGTCGCCACCTCGTTCGTGGCCCCTGGAGTACCCACGTTATCCTTGTTATTTCTCTTGCAACCAAATCCTTTTTTGTAAGGTACAACTTTAATACGGTGTTACTCACCTTCCTTGTCCTCGAGCTG
This sequence comes from Triticum timopheevii, assembly GCA_963921465.1. NCBI lineage: Eukaryota > Viridiplantae > Streptophyta > Magnoliopsida > Poales > Poaceae > Triticum > Triticum timopheevii. Next base: position 367,176,919 of record OY997272.1, on the reverse strand, counting down.
CTTCTTGGCACGGCCGAGCTCGCTCTCGAACCGCTCGAGGCTCTGCTTCAAAGCATTGACCTCTGCAGTCAGTGCGGCAGAGGTCAGCAGCACAGCCTGCAATCCCATATTGACATATTTTTTAGACTCCTGCATATATCTTTTTAGATCCTCAGTCCAGCTTTTCTTTCCAAACACCGAACCGAGCATCAGGGGCTACTGTCTATGCGGTATTATATTACACATCTTAAAATTCTTACCTCAAAGCCTGTTAGAAGGCTGCTGCAGGCCTCGGTCAGCCCGCTCTTGGCGAACCGAACCTTCTGAATCACCGCACTCATGACAGTGCGGTGTTCTTCTTCGATGGAAGCACCGTTGAGCGCCTCCAGCAAGTTATCCGGCGCCTCCGGTTGGACGGAGGTCGCCGGTGTCATAGTCTTGCCCTTCTTACGAAGGGGCCGCCCGCCGGACTCCGGAACCACTGCAGGTTCTGGTACGGAGTCCGGTGCAAAGTCCGGGAGGTTGCCCTGCGGCACCTCCGGGGCCTCCTCCTCCTGGTGGGTCCCTTCCCGGGATCCCACCTCGGCATCGTCAGCGTCACGGGGGGTGGAGGCGGTCGGAAGAGAATCCAGATCCGATGTGCCCAAGGACCCGCTCGACGAAGCAGGAAGATCGTCCTTGGGTGGACTACAGGGTTGTATGCGGCATTAGAAAGACACCATGTGACAAAAAGGAAAATTATAAATCATCTAGGAGTCCGGATACTTACGATCTCGCCAGGGGCTTGGCCCTTGAGGGCCACTCCTCATTGCCATCGCGGGCGTTGGCGGAACAGTCCGGGGGAAGGGTCCTTCCCTTCTTGGACCCTTCGGCCTCCCTCGTTGGGGAGGCCTTCCTCTTCTTCTCTCTCCCCGCTGGGGGAGAGGCCTCCTTCTTCTCCTCCTCGTCCTCATGGGAGGAGTCCGCCTCGGAGTCATCGGACGATGAGTCCGATACCACCTGACGCCGGGAACTCCTTCGGGTTCCCGTGGCCTTCTCCTTGGCCTTCTTCTCCGGCACTACGTAAAGTGCCGGGACCAGCAGCCCTGTCAAACGGGCGTCCACTGGGTCTTCTGGAAGGGGAGCCGGACAGTTAACCTGTCCGGACGTCTTCTGCCAGGCCTGTTAAAGGTATTGGGAGTTTAGATCCCGCATAGAGTCAAACTATGAAAAGCAAGTGTCCCATAAAGGATGACATAGCTTACCTCGCCAGTCGGACGCTGCGTGCTGAATCCGCGATCTTCAGTAGTGGATGCAGGAGCTTCGACGCCCTTGAACAGCACCCTCCAGGCAGCTTCGTACGTAGTGTCGAAGAGCCCGCTTAAAGTCTGGTGCTGTGCCGGATCAAACTCCCACAAATTGAAGTCCCGTTGCTGGCAGGGGAGAATCCGGTGGACGAGCATGACCTGGATCACGTTGACAAGTTTGAGCTTCTTGTTCACCAGGGTCTGGAGACAGGACTGGAGTCCGGTCAGCTCTTCCGAACTACCCCATAGCAAGCCCTTCTCTTTCCAGGAGGTGAGCTGCATGGGGATGCCAGATCTGAATTCGGGGGCCGCTGCCCATTTAGGGTCACGCGGCTCGGTGATGTAGAACCACCCCGATTGCCACCCTTTGATGGATTCCACGAAGGCACCCTCGAGCCAAGTGACATTGGGCATTTTGCCCACCATGGCGCCTCCTCACTCTGCTTGGCTTCCCTTCACAACCTTTGACTTGACATTGAAGGTCTTTAGCCACAAGCCGAAGTGGGGCTGGATGCAGAGGAAGGCCTCGCACACGATGATAAACGCCGAGATATTGAGGAGAAAATTTGGGGCCAGGTCGTGGAAATCCAGGCCGTAGTAGAACATGAGCCCCCAGACAAAGGGGTGGAGTGGAAAGCCCAGTCCGCGAAGGAAGTGGGGAAGGAATACCACCCTCTCATGGGGCCCAGGGTGGGGATGAGCTGCCCCTCGTCGGGGAGCCGGTGCGCGATGTCTCTGGACAAATATCCGGTGTCGCAGCTTCTTGATGTGCCCCTCCGTAACGGAGGAGGCCATCCACTTGCCTCCCGCTTCGGACATGGCTGGAGAAGGTCGAGGTGAGATGTGCGAACTTGGGCGCTGGAGCTCGAGTGCGCGGAGATGGATAAGCAAAGGAGGAAGAAGGCGTAGGTAAAAAGGTGAATCCTTATCCCCTTATATATGGGCGGATGAAACTATGCGTCCTTACTGGCCTGGTAAAACTCGCTTATCTCCCAAGCGCCGCAATCAATGGCGGGGTTGGGTTACCCACGTCTGTATTGATGGGAATCCCAGAATAAGGGGAACACAATCTCGGCTTCAACAAGACGTGCCAAGGAAACCGCTTCGCTAAACGCGCTGAGGTGGTATAATAAAAACGATTCGAGTAAAGGCTTCGTTGTGGTGTGACGTCACACCACAAAATACGTCAGCAGATTGAACTTGTGTAAATATTATTCTCTCTACGGTGGTATGTGGAATTTATTTTGCAGAGCCGGACACTATCCTGGTGTTCACAATCTTCTATGAATTATTCGGAGGAGGAACCCGCCTTGCAATTTCGAAGACAATATGCGCGCCGGACTCGTCGTCATTGAAGCCTGGTTCAGGGGCTACTGAGCGAGTCCTGGACTAGGGGGTGTCCGGATAGCCGAACTATCATCATCGGCCGGACTCCAAGACTATGAAGATACAAGATTGAAGACTTCGTCCCGTGTCCGGATGGGACTTTCCTTGGCGTGCAAGGCAAGCCTGGCAATACGGATATGTAGATCTCCTACCATTGTAACCGACTCTGTGTAACCCTAGCCCTCTCCGGTGTCTATATAAACCGGAGGGTTTTAGTCCGTAGGACACAACAAAAACAACAATCATACCATAGGCTAGCTTCTAGGGTTTAGCCTCCTTGATCTCGTGGTAGATCCACTCTTGTACTACCCATATCATCAATATCAATCAAGCAGGAGTAGGGTTTTACCTCCATCGAGAGGGCCCGAACCTGGGTAAAAACATCGTGTCCCTTGTCTCCTGTTACCATCCGCCTAGACGCACAGTTCGGGACCCCCTACCCGAGATCCGCCGGTTTTGACACTGACACGATGTTTGATCGATGAGTTGTGAGTAGTTTACCACAGACCTTCGGGTCCATAGTTATTAGCTAGTTGGTTTCTTCTCTCTCTTTGAATCTCAATACCATGTTCTCCTCGATCTTCTTGGAGATCTATTCGATGTAACTCTTTTTGCGGTGTGTTTGTCGAGATCCCATGAATTGTGGGTTTATGATCAAGTTTATCTATGAGAAATAATTGAATCTCCTCTGAATTCTTTTATGTGTGATTGGTTATCTTTGCAAGTCTCTTCGAATTATCAGTTTGGTTTGGCCTACTAGATTGATCTTTCTTGTAATGGGAGAAGTGCTTAGCTTTGGGTTCAATCTTGCGGTGTCCTTTCCCAATGACAGTAGGGGCAGCAAGGCACGTGTTGTATTGTTGCCATCAAGGATAAAAAGATGGGGTTTATATCATATTGCTTGAGTTTATCCCTCTACATCATGTCATCTTTCTTAATGCGTTACTCTATTCTTATGAACTTAATACTCTAGATGCAGGCAGGAGTCGGTTGATGTGTGGAGTAATAGTAGTAGATGCAGACTCGTTTGGATCTACTTGTTGCGGACGTGATGCCTATATGCATCATCATGCCTAGATAATCTCATAACTATGCACTTTTCTATCAATTGCTCGACAGTAATGTGTTCACCCACCGTAATACTTATGCTATCTTGAGAGAAGCCACTAGTGAAACCTATGGCCCCCGGATCTATCTTTTATCATATAAGTTTTCCATCTATCTTTTATTTGCATCTTTACTTTCCAATCTATATTATAAAAATACCAAAAATATTTATCTTATCTTATTATCTCTATCAGATCTCACGTTTGCAAGTTACCGTGAAGGGATTGACAACCCCTTTATCGCGTTGGTTGCGAGGTTCTTGTTTGTTTGTGTAGGTACGAGGGACTTTTGAGGAGCCTCCTACTGGATTGATACCTTGGTTCTCAACAATTGAGGGAAATACTTATGCTACTTTGCTGCATCACCCTTTCCTCTTCAAGAGAAAACCAACACAGTGCTCAAGAGGTAGCAGCCAGTCTTCTTGCATTTGTGGCAAGTTCTCTTCTTGTAGTCACGTGATGAAGCCTCGTCGTTCTTGGAGCTAGATCTTGAAGACTTGCTGAATCGATTCTTCTTGGAGAAATTTTGGAACTTTCTTACCAGCATTGCAATCTCTTTGCCAAGCTCTTCAGGATCACCAGAGCTACAGTCAGATTCTTCTTCAGATGAGGAAACAACCTTTGCGTTCAGAGCACAGGTTCGTCCATAGTTGGGACCATAGATATCACGCTTCTTAGATAGCTGGAACTCATGTGTATTGAGTCTCTCGAGTATGTCAGGCGGATCGAGATCTTTGAAGTCAGTACGTTCCTGAAACATCAGGGCTAAGGTGTCAAACAAGCTGTCAAGTGATCTCAGAAGCTTCTTCATGATATCATGCTTGGTGATCTCAGTAGCGCCGAGAGCACGCAGCTCATTGGTGATGTCAGTCAAGCAATCGAACGTGAGCTGGACATTTTCATTGTCGTTTCTCTTGAAGCGGTTGAACAGATTGCGAAGAACATCAATTCTTGAGTCTCTCTGAGTTGATACGCCTTCATTGACCTTGGACAACTAGTCCCAGACCAGTTTGCAGTTTCCAGTGCACTCACACGACCATATTGCCCTTTGGTCAGATGACCACAGATGATGTTCTTGGCAATAGAGTCCAATTGAGAAAATCTCTTGACATCAGCAGCGGTGACGCCTTCACCGACTTTGGGAACGCCAGTCTTGACGACATACCAGAGATGAACATCAATGGCTTCAAGATGCATGTGCATCTTGTTCTTCCAGTAGGGGTAGTCAGTGCCATCGAAGACAGGGCAAGCAGCGGAGACCTTGATTATCCATGCAGTTGACATAGCTAAAACTCCAGGTGGTTAAACCGAATCACACAGAACAAGGGAGTACCTTGCTCTGATACCAATTGAAAGTGCTAGTTGCCGACTAGAGGGGGAGTGAATAGGCAACTTTTATGAAAGTCTTCAAAACACGGTGGCTTTGAAGACAAACAAGTAACTGAACCTAAATAGTAAGCAGCGGAATGAAAACTACACTAGGTAAGCACAAGTCTAACATACAACATAATGAAAGCATGAAGACTAATTGCAACTAGGTAGACATGATCCGAAAGGTAGATAGTACGAAGCTAAATAGATAATAGTCTTCACAGTGTGAAGTCAAACAGATTAGACAAATAAGCAATGACTTCACGAAGACAACTGTAAAGTAAGGAGAGTAGAGGATAGAACCAGTAGCTTGACGAAGACAAGGATTTGGTAGACCAGTTCCAGTTGTTGTGACAAATGTATGTCTAGTTAGGGAGGCTGAGATTTTAACTCAGAAGACCGTGTCTTCACCTTATTCCCCTTGAGCTAAGGACACCCAGTCCTCGCCTAATCACTCTGGTAAGTCTTCAAGGTAGACTTCCAAACCTTAACAAACTTTGTTCACCGACAATCCACAATGACTCTTGGATGCTCAGAATGTGACGCCTAACCGGCTGGAGGATTCATAGTCCTCAAGTGTAATAAGTCTTCAGATCACGCGGACAAAAAGAGTTCGGTGATGCCTAACACTCTTTGGCTCTGGGTGTCTTGGGCTTTGTCCTTGCAAGGATTTCTCCCTCAAATGCTTCGGAGGTGGGTTGCTCTCAAACGACAAAAGCCGTGCACTAACTCTGAGCAACCACCAATTTATGGTGTAGGGGGTGGGCTATTTATAGCCAGGAGGCAAACCGACCTGATTTGTCCAAAACGACCCTGGGTCACTAAGGAACTGACACGTGTCCACGGTCAAATTTCAAACACACGCGGCAGCTTGGCTTGGGCTACAAGCAAAGCTGACTCATCCAGCTCTAGATAAGATTTGCTCTCATTGTCTTCGCTTGAAGACATAGGATTTGGTTGAGCATCGCTTCAGTCACTCTGACTTTGTTCACTTGGACCCCACTTAACAGTACGGTGGTTCCTATGACTCAATAAGAAGAAAAGGAAACTACAAAACAACTATGTCTTCGCACTCCGTAGTCTTCAAGTGAATAGCTTCACGCATCATAATCTTCGTCGTGAATGTCTTCACGAACCACCATTGTCTTCAATATCTTCACACATTTTTAGGGGTCATCTCTGGTAGGTAAACCGAATCAATGAGGGACACTACATGTGTTATCCTGCAATTCTCACCAACACACTAGTCCCTCAACCATGTTTGTCGTCAATACTCCAAAACCAACTAGGGGTGGCACTAGATACACTTACAGAAGCCTTGCAAGCAATGTGACTAATGAGTTAGTTGCGGGATGATGCACTACAAAACGAGTAAAGAGACTTGCCGGTAATGAGATTGAACTAGGTATGAAGATACCGACGATCGACTCTCGGGCAAGTAACATACTGATGACAAAGGTAATAACTATGTTGACATTACGGTTCGACCAATAAAGATCTTCGTAGAATATGTGGGAACCAATATGAGCATCCAGGTTCCGCTATTGGTTATTGACCAAAGAGGTGTCTCGGTCATGTCTGCATAGTTCTCGCACCCGTAGGGTCCGCACGCTTAACGTTCGATGACGATAGGTATTATATCAGTTATGTGTTTTCGTGACCAAAGGTCGTTCGGAGTCCCGGATGAGATCACGGACATGACGAGGAGTCTCGAAATGGTTGAGATGTAAAGATTGATATATTGGAAGGTTACATTCGGACACCAAAATGGTTTCGAGAAGTTTTAGATATTTTTCAGAGTATCGGGAGGTTACCGGAACCCCGGGGGGATTGTTGGGCCTACATGGGCCATAGGAGAGAGGGGAGGCAGCCCACAAGGGGTGTCCACGCCCCCTCCCATGGGGAGTCTGAATTGGACTAGGGGAGGGGGGGCGCCCCCCTTTCCTTCTCCTCTTCCTCTCCCTTTCCCCTTTTCCCCCTTCGGAAGAAGGAAAAAAGAGGGGGGGCGAATCCTACTAGGAGTGGGGTCCTAGTAGGACTCCTCCCCCCTTGACGCGCCCCTTGGTGGTCGGCCTCCTCCCCTCCTCCTTTATATACGGGGGCGGGGGGCACCCCAAAGCACATCAATTGTTTAGCCGTGTGCGGTGCCTCCCCTCCACCGTTCACTCCTCCGGTCTTATTGTCGTAGTGCTTATGCGAAGCCCTGCGCGGATCACTTCACCAACACCGTCATCATGCCGCCGCGCTAACGGAACTCATCGACTCCATCGACACTCTGCTGGATCAAGAGTTTGAGGGACGTCATCGAGTTGAACGTGTGTAGAACTCGGAGGTGTCATACGTTTGGTACTTGATCGGTTGATTCGAGAAGACGTTCGACTACATCAACCGCGTTAAGTTAACGCTTCCGCTTTCGGTCTACGAGGGTATGTGGACACACTCTTCCCCTCTCGTTGCTATGCATCTCCTAGATAGATCTTGCGTGAGAGTAGGAATTTTTTTGAAATTGCATGCTACGTTTACCAATGGTGGTATCAGAGCCAGGTCTATGCGTAGATGATATGCATGAGTAGAACATGAAGAGTTGTGGGCGGTGATCGTCATACTACTTACCATCAATGTCTTATTTTGATTCGGCGGTATTGTTGGATGAAGTGGCCCGGACCAACCTTACATGACCACGTTCATGAGACCGAATCCACTGACAGACATGCAACTAGTTTTGCATAAAGGTGGCTGGCGGGTGTCTGTTTCTCCAACTTTAGTTGAATCAAATGTGACTGTGGTCGGTCCTTGTGAAGGTTAAAACAGCAAACTTGATAAATCACCATTGTGGTTTATGTGCCGTGGGTACGTGCGGTTCATGCTAGTAGCCCGTAGTAGCCAAGTAGAACTTGCAACAAACAAATTAGAGGACATCTAACTTGTTTTTGCAGGGCATGTTGTGATGTGATATGGTCAAGACATGATGTGATATAAAGATTGTTGTATGAGATGATCATGTTTTGTAAAAGTTATCGGCAACTGGCAGGGGCCATATGGTTGTTGCTTTATTGTATGAGATACAAGTGCTATGTAATTGCTTTACTTTATCACTAAGCGGTAGCGATAGTCGTAGAAGCAATGGTTGGCGAGACAACCACGATGCTACGATGGATATTAAGGTGTCAAGCCGGTGACGATGGAGATCATGATGTTGCTTCGGTGATGGAGATCATGAGCATAAGATGATGATGGCCATATCATGTCACATATTTTGATTGCATGTGATGTTTATCTTTTATGCATCTTATTTTGCTTAGTATGACAGTAGCATTATAAGATGATCCCTCACTAAATTGCAAGGTATAAGTGTTCTCCCTGAGTATGCACCGTTGCGAAAGTTCTTCGTGCTGAGACACCACGTGATGATTGGGTGTGATAAGCCCTACGTTCAAATACAACGGATGCAAGCCAGATTTGCACATGCGGAATACTCAAGTTAAACTTGACGAGCCTAACATATACAGATATGGCCTCGGAACACTGGAGACCAAAAGGTCGAACGTGAATCATATAGTAGATATGATCAACATAGTGATGTTCACCATTGAAGACTACTCCATCTCACGTGATGATCGGACATGGTTTAGTTGATTTGGATCATGTATCATTTAGATGACTAGAGGGATGTCTATCTAAGTGGGAGTTCTTTAGTAATTTGATTAATTGAACTTAATTTATAATGAACTTAGTCCTGATAGTTTTTGCATATCTATGTTGTAGATCAATGGCCCGTGCTACCGTTCCTTTGAATTTTAATGCGTTCCTAGAGAAAGCTAAGTTGAAAGATGATGGCAGCAACTACACAGACTGGGTCCATAACTTGAGGATTATCCTCATTGCTGCACAGAAGAATTATGTTCTTGATGCACCGCTAGGTGTACCACCTGCCCCAGCAACTGCGGACATTGTGATTGCCTGGCAGTCACGTGTTGATGACTACTCGTTAGTTCAATGTGCCATGCTTTACGGCTTAGAATCGGGACTTCAAAGATGTTTTGAACGTCATGGACCATATGAGATGTTCCAGGAGTTGAAGTTAATATTTCAAGCAAATGCCCGAGTTGAGAGATATGATGTCTCCAACAAGTTCTATAGCTGCAAGATGGAGAAGAACAGTTCTGTTAGTGAGCACATACTCAGAATGTCTGGGTACCATAATCACTCGACTCAGCTGGGAGTTAATCTTCCAGATGATTGTGTCATTGACAGAGTTCTTCAATCACTGCCACCAAGCTACAAAGGCTTCATGATGAACTACAATATGCAAGGGATGGAAAAGACTATTCCCGATCTCTTCGCAATGCTAAAGGCCGCAGAGGTAGAAATCAAGAAGGAGCATCAAGTGTTGATGGTTAACAAGACCACTAGTTTCAAGAAAAAGGGCAAGGGTAAAAAGAAGGGGAACTTCAAAAAGACTGACAAGCAAGTTGTCACTCTCGGGAAGAAACCCAAGTTTGGACCCAAGCCTGAAATTGAGTGCTTCTACTACAAAGGGATTGGTCACTGGAAGCGGAACTGCCCCAAGTATTTGGCGGATAAGAAGGATGGCAAGGTGAACAAAGGTATATTTGATATACATGTTATTGCTGTGTACCTTACTAATTCTTGTAGTAGTGCCTGGGTATTTGACACAGGTTCGGTTGCTCATATTTGTAACTCGAAGCAGGGACTACGGATTAAACAAGGATTTGCTAAGGATGAGGTGGCGATGCACGTCAGAAATGCTTCCAAGGTTGATGTGATCGTCGTCGGCACGCTACCTCTACAACTACCTTCGGGATTAGTTTTAGACCTGAATAATTGTTATTTGGTGCCAGTGTTGAGCATGAACATTATATCTAGATCTTGTTTAGTGCGAGACGGTTATTCATTTAAATCAGAGAATAATGGTTGTTCTATTTATATGAGTAATATCTTTTATGGTCATGCACCCTTGAAGAGTGGTCTATTTATGTTGAATCTTGATCGTTATGATACACATATTCATAATATTGATGCCAAAAGATGCAAAGTTGATAATGATGGTGAAACTTATTTGTGGCACTGCCGTTTGGGTCATATCAGTGTAAAGCGCATGAAGGAACTCCATAAAGATGGACTTTTGGAATCACTTGATTATGAATCATTCGATACTTGCGGACCGTGCCTTATGGGCAAGATGAGTAAAACTCCGTTCCTCCGAAACAATGGAACAAGCTACTGACTTATTGGAAATAATACATACCAATGTGTGCGGTCCAATGAGTGTTGATGCTCGTGGTGGGTATCATTATTTTCTGACCTTCACAGATGATTTGAGCAGATCTGGGTATATCTACTTAATGACACACAAGTCTGGAACATTTGAAAAGTTCAAAGAATTTCAGAGTGAAGTGGAGAATCATCGTAACAAGAAAAGAAAGTTTCTACGATCTGATCGTGGAGGAGAATATTTGAGTTACGAGTTTGGCCTTCATTTAAAACAATGTGGAATAGTTTCACAACTCACGCCACGTGGAACACCATAGCGTAATGGTGTGTCCGAACGTCGTAACCGCACTTTATTGGATATGGTGCAATCTATGATGTCTCTTACCGATTTACCACTATCGTTTTGGGGTTATTGAGACAGCTGCATTCACTTTAAACAGGCACCATCAAAGTCCGTTGAGATGACACCGTATGAGCTGTGGCTTGGAAACAAACTTAAGTTGTCATTTCTTAAAGTTTGGGGATGCGACGCTTATGTCAAAAGGCTTTAGTCCGATAAGCTCGAACCCAAGTCGGAGAAATGTGTCTTCGTAGGATACCCTAAGGAAACAATTGGGTACACCTTCTACCACAAGTCCGAAGGCAAGATTTTTGTTGCTAAGAACGAAACATTTCTAGAGAAGGAGTTTCTCTCGAAAGAAGTGAGTGGGAGGAAAGTAGAACTTGATGAGGTAATTGTACCAGCTCTCAATTTGGAAAGTAGCTCATCCGAGAAATCTGTTCCCGTGATGCCTACACCAACTAGAGAGGAAGTTAATGATAAAGTGGAGGAAATATGCCCTAGAGGCAATAATAAAGTTATTATTTATATTTCCTTATATCATGATAAATGTTTATTATTCATGCTAGAATTGTATTAACCGGAAACTTAGTAAATGTGTGAATACATAGACAAACATAATGTCACTAGTATGCCTCTACTTGACTAGCTCGTTGAATCAAAGATGTTATGTTTCCTAACCATAGACATGAGTTGTCATTTGATTAACTGGATCACATCATTAGAGAATGATGTGATTGACTTGACCCATTCTGTCATGGAATTGTCACGTCAGATGTCCTCGTGAAAGGACTTAATTGTGGAGCCATCGCAACTAGGAAGCTTGAAGGGGCTAATCGGGACAAAGGACACGAGAGGTTTATACTAGTTCGGCCCCTTACAGTGAAGGTAAGGCCTGCGTCTAGTTGGGTTGATATTGATGTTTCGATGACCAGGGAGCGAGATACGCTATGCCCGGCTCTCGATGAGTTGTTTCTTGCCCTAAGCCGCCAGCAGGTCATCCCCTTATATACAAGGGTTGACGCCATGTGGCTTACAGAGTCCCGGCCGGCTTATAAACAGTGTCTGGCTCGGTGACTAGTTAAATCTACTTTATGATACAAGTCATGCCATTATGGCGGTTTACTACAACGGGCCTTAAGTCGCCTGTGGGCCTTAAGCCCTTTATTGAACCACCATCTTCATGCCTTGTCTTGGGCTTCTCTCTGGTGAATCTTTTTTTCGTAACCCGGCCCCTCCTAGGCGGCTTACATAAATAGTTATATCCCCAACATTAGGCCCTAGATTGATTTGAACCTGTTCATGTCAATCTTAAAATACCTTAAAAAATAAATCCTCAGTCTTCTGACTGTGCAAAAGTTTTTCTTTAACCCGCCATGACGTCATCTCTTGGATTCGTGTTAACCCGCCGTGACGTCATCCTTTCTTAAATTCTTTTTCTATTCCACCATATCCTCCAACAGATCTCTGCTTTTATTGACGGTTCCGAAAACCGAGGCATCGAGGCCGCTGGATAATAACTCTTATCTCCTCGATTCCCGCGCCGTCTCATTTATCCTCTCCTTATAAATAGGCGCGACCTAGGTCTTCCCATTCTCCTCCTTCCAGCCATCTTCTTCCTCTCGCTGCTTCTCTGTCGCTCGAGCTCCGCCGCCGCCGTCGCAGATCTCGTCTTCACCAACTCTGGCCGCTGCATCAACCTGGTCTGACCAGAGAAATGCGACGACTCTCCGCCGCAGCCCTGCATCCGTAAGTCTCCTCTTTCCTGTTTCTTAGATCCACATTAGGACCTTTGAGTTCTTCGCATTCTTCGCTGTTTAATAGTTCCCTTTCATAGATTCCATCACCCCCACTTTTCTTGATCTTGGAGATGGTAAAAAAACCGATGCGGTAGATTTTCCACACCTACTTTGGACGCAAATAGATCCCTTTCTGCTACACAGAGGCCTCATTCAAACTCTTGAGCTTCATCTGCGTTAATCTTAGGTCTAGAAAATTTTCTTGTCAGAACTGCTTTTTGATCTCAAATAACAGTAGCAGATTATGAAACTTGTTTGTATCACCCAGAAAACTACTTCTATCAAATACCCTTAAACACAATTGTCCATGTAACCGGCTTAAATAAATGACACTGAATTGTGAACCTTGCTTGCTTCTCATGACCTTAAGAAATTTGAACTGCTTTTGATACTTGTGGCGGCTTAAATACTGTTGCATAGTTATCCTTATATCATTAGGCCCCTTCTTAAGCCGCCACCTTGAATAATTAAGATATTTCTCCCGGGTTAAAATTGAACCGAAACTTCTTATTTTGTCATAGGCCAACTGTTGTCATGGCACCTAAGGCAACCAAGGCCCCTGTGACCTGCAATTGGGTCCCATCCATAGTCACAAAGAGTAAACTGTCTGAATTTGTGAAGTCTGGCCATCTGCCAAAAAAGGAGGTTATGTCTTATCGTGCCCCTGACCCGTCTAAAGAGAGGCCTCAACCGAAAGAAGGTGAGGTGATAATTTTTACGGATCACATGAACCGGGGATTTGCCCCTCCCGGCTCAAAATTCTTCAGGGAAGTTTTGAATTTCTTTGATCTTAGACCTCAAGACATTGGACCCAATTCCGTGTCAAATATTTGCAATTTCCAAGTCTTCTGCGAGGTGTACCTGGGAGAGGAGCCAAGTCTGCTTTTGTTCAGAGAACTTTTCTACTTGAACCGGTAGAATGAACGTGCCAACGGGCCTAGTCTTGAGCTTGGCGGCATCTCAATTCAACGGCGGAGGGATTGCATTTTTCCTTACGCTGAATTGCCGAGTCATCCAAAAGATTGGAATCAGACTTGGTTCTATTGTCAGGACACTTCACCGGCTAATGAGAGCCCTCTGCCCGGCTTCCGCGCCCTGCGCCTTGAGTCCAACCATCTGCTGGCGGATAAATTGACTGATGTCGAGCGTCTGCCTCTCAATCCCACCATCAAGAAGATCAAAGCTCTTTTAGGAAATGGTTTAAACGGCATCAATCTGGTCCGAGTCTGGGTCACCTGGCGAGTACTTCCATTAAGCCGTCGTTCCGGCTTAATGTGTACTTACACAAGCGAGAAGGATGATCCACTGCGCCATAGTCCTGACGACTTACCAGATGATGTGGTAGATGCTACAACCCAGTCATTGCTGAAGGAGGGCACTATAACTAGTAATGCCTTCGGCTTACTTCCCTTCTGAAAGGATCAATATGGTTGACTAGAGGGGGGGTGAATAGGCAACTAACAATTTTTAAGCTTTTCTTTACCAAATTAAACTTTGCAACAAATAGGTTGTCTAGAAATGCAACTAAGTGAGCAACCTATATGATGGAAAAACAACTAGCACGCAAGCAAGCAAGAGATGTAACAATAAGTAAGCTTGCGCAAGTAAAGGCACGAAATAACCAAGAGTGGAGTCGGTGGAGACGAGGATGTGTTACCGGAGTTCCTTCCTTTTAAAGGGAAGTACGTCTCCGTTAGAGCGGTGTGGAGGCACAATGCTCCCCAAGAAGCCACTAGGGCCACCGTATTCTCCTCACGCCCTCACACGATGCGAGATGCCGTGATTCCACTATTGGTGCCCTTGAAGGCGGCGACCGAACCTTTACAAGCAAGGTTGGGGCAATCTCCACAACAATCGGAGGCTCCCAACAACAACACCACCACGAAGCTTCACCACAATGGAGTATGGCTTCGAGGTGACCTCAACCGTCTAGGGTGCTCAACACCCAAGAGTAACAAGATCCGCAAGGGATAAGTGGGGGGGAATCAAATATCCTTTGGTGGAAGTGTAGATCGGGCCCTTGTCACCCAATCCCGAGCAAATCAACAAGTTTGATTGGCTAGGGAGAGAGATCGAGCGAAAATGGAGCTTGGAGCAACAATGGAGCTTAGAGGTGGAAGAGGTAGTCAACTAGAGGAAGAAGACATCCCTTATATAGTCGTGGAAAGAATCCAACCGTTATCCACTAGTTCTGCCCGCGACCCACGGTACTACCGCTCCAAGGAAGCGGTACAACCGCGACGCCGCGCGGTACTACCGTGGGCCACCACAGTACTACCGTGGCAACTGCACAGGCCGGAACAGACCTGAGGACGGAGCAGTACTACCGCCTGCGCGGTACTACCGCTCCTCCTTGCGGTACTACCGCAAGGCAAGAGAGTTACGGCCTGGGAAGGGCGCGGATGAAATAAATTTCATCCGTGCCTACTTCCGCAGAAACTAGGGTGGTGCAAAAACCCGACGCGGTACTACCGCCTGCGGGGCGCGGTACTACCGTGGTCGGCGCGGATGTAAAAAATTACATCCGCGCCTACTACCGCGACGCTGCGGTACTAGGCAGAAGGGCCACGGTACTACTACTCCAAGGGAGCGGTACTACCATGGGCCCCCGCGGTACTACCGCGCTGGACGAGCGGTACTACCGTGGGGGGCGCGGATGTAAAAATTACATCCGCCCCTACTACCGCACCGGAGCGGCACTAGGCCAGGGTGCCGCGGTACTACCGCGCCAAAAGGGCGGTACTACCGTGACACCCCGCGGTACTACCGCTTGTAACTGCGGTACTACCGCAAGTACAGCAGTAGTCGTCAGATTTTCACACAACCAAGATAATGACGGGTAGCTCCAAAGTGCAAGGAAAGAAGGGACAAGTGTACGTGTGATTCCACCCTACCTTTCCGACGCGGAACCCCTCTTAATAGAACGGCTCTCCTACGACTCAACTCCACCAAAGAGAAACGTAGAACAACGCCGGCTTCAACAGTCTCCGAGGGGCACCGAATCGTCTTGTGCCTAATGATGAAGTATCTGAGGGACTCAAGACACACGATTAGTCCGCACGAGTATTGTCATCAATCACCAAAACACTTAGGGATAAATATGCCCTTACAATCTCCCCCTTTTTGGTGTATTGATGACAACACGGGATTTGCACATATATAAGATATATTTAAGGCAGTGGCAAACCCCACTTCTCTAAAATATAGACGGGGCTCCCCCTAGATGTGTGCACTTTAGATGAATGCTTTGGACTACATGGCATGATAATAAGGATCAACACTCCCCTATATTTTAGAGACCAAGACATGATAATAAGCATAGCATAGCATGAAAGTAGCACAATATAACACAAGCTAGCTAGGATAGATAAAGTGCATAAATCGAACACCAAACGAGGAAGATAACCAAGGTTCAAACGAAAACAACAACAGAGAGTTCAACTGAAAGCAGCAAACACAAACTCGCAAATCCCTACACTCTCTCCCCCTTTGGCAACGAGACGCCAAAAAGGCAGAGAGGACACCTAAACACACAAGAGGTGGCTCAGGCAGAGAAGTTATCCCACGCCTCTTCGTCAGAATCCTCTGCAGCTGGAATGGACTCCTCGACCTCCGCCTCAGAATCAGTCCACTTGTATCCTTGCTTCTCCATCCACTCGGTCTCAGGAGTGATGCGCTCCTCAGATCCGCCAGACACATCCTCGCCATAGAGCTGCAAGACCTTGTTGTGCCGGCGACGACTCTCCTTGGACTCCACGTGAGCCCTGTACTGTCCCTTGGCTTGCATGCAGAAAAGAGACTTCATCTTATCCTTCAACTTCTTGGCCCAAGATGGCCTAGAGTCACTCTGAGAGGGCCTAGCAGAACGGCCCCCAGCAACATCCTCAGCACCAGCAACATCCTCATCAACAGCAGCAGCCCTAGCAGCAGACGCCTCAGCACGAGTAGCGGTGTTAGCCCAGTTGGGTTTGACCCTCAGACAAATGGGCTCATGGAGAATCCAGCCTGGAGCCAGGAACTCCTCCTCAGGGTACATCTTCTCCCAAGTCTTCGAAATCAGTAGAAACAGATAGGGCCCATAAATTGGCACCTTGCGGTTGAATACAGCAAACCGAAGCTCACACCACATGATGTGAGAGACATCAAGTGGCTGAGTCTGAGACGAGCGAGCCTCCTCGCATATAAGCATCATGTCCACCATGAAGGCATGAACCTTGTCTTTGTCACCGATGCGTGGGAACAAAGAGTTGCGGAAAATGCGGTACATGATATCCAGGAAGGGGTTGAGAACCAAGATTGTCTTGCCAGTAGCGAGCGTCTTCTCAACCATGAACGGGGTGAGCTTGTCCTTGTCAGCAGAGTCAGCATTGTCGTGAGGGCGAACACCAACGGGAGTGTCAAGTCCATCATCAGCAACGTGAAGCAAATCCATGAACTCCTTCCAGGTAGCAGACAGCTTGCGGCCATTGGTCATCCAGGTCATCCTCCTTTCATCATTGGTGTGAAAGAACACTGAGGCAAAGAACTGACAGATGATCTCAGGGTCAAAGTCCAGGAGAAAAGAGATCACATGCTCAATTCCAAACTGCTCCACCAAGTCTAGAGCCTCCCCAAAGTAGTCATGATACTGGTCCTTCCTCATGTGATGCATACTAATCCACTTCACCTCCACATAGGTATTCTGCTTGTTCTTGATGACATCCAAGTAGATCTGGGTTTGGGCCTTGTTCCAGAACAGTTCACACCCTCTGACAGTGGAGCGTGGGGTCACATAGGGGTGAAGCTGCCTGAGACGGACATACTCTTGAGCGCCTATCTCATCCATACCCCTGGCGGGCTTCTTGTGCTTGCTAGCGGTGGTCTTGACATTGCGCTTCGATGCAGATGACCCCTCGGGAACTTCTCCTGGGTTGCGCAGACGCTTGGAGCCAGTGTCACGAACGGGATTGGCTCGGCGAGAGCCACCACCTAAGACACACACGCAAAGCACCAAAACAAGGCGAAAAGAATCAATGCAAAGGCTATAAGACAGCACATGAAACCCATAGAAGATAAACGAGAAAGTTGGCATGCGATAGATGTGAGCCACGGTAGATCTGCCATGGGTTGCGGTACTAAAGGCTTAGTACAGCTCCAGACGCGGTAGTACCGTGAGGGGTCACGGTAGTACCGTGGCTGGGGTAGTAGTAAGGTTTTAGTACTGCACGGCGCACGGTAGTACCGCGCACTAGGGGCGGTAGTACCGTGAGAGCGGTAGTACCGCTCCATAGGGGCGGTAGTACCGCGTCGCGTCGGATCCAACAGGATTTGAATCTGAAAAAGAACCGCGAAGCCATGGCGGTGCTACGGTGATCAGATCTAGTGCAAGACAACAATACAAGTGTAAATCCTATGCAATACCACACTCCTTCATCCTACTCTTGCAGAGATCTAGACTAGGAATCTCAAGAACATACAAGTCTCCCCCAAAACCTAGAAAAACCAAATACAATCAAAACGGAGAAGGATTTGGGGAAAAACCTTGGTCCATAGCAAGAGCACGTGGTGGGGAACGATCCCACCGGACGGAATCACGGGAGGGCAGCCGGTGGAGGAGATCCGGCGACGAATGCCGGCTCCGTTCGTGAGCACGAGAGAGGAGGAGACAACGTGGAGAGAAGAGGACGAATGGGTATGGGGGAGTTAGAACTCCCCCTGCCCGATCTTATCCCCACGCGCTTCGAACTGGCGCGGTAGTACCGCGGGTCATCGCGGTAGTACCGCCCGGGCGGAAGTACCGCGCCGAGGCGGTAGTACCGCTCACCCAGGCGGCAGAAAAAAATTACTGCCGCTTGGGGACGGTAGTACCGTGCTCCCATCAGCGGTAGTACCGTGGTTGGTCGCGGTAGTACTGTGACCGACCGCGGTAGTACCGTGAGTTCAGGCCACCGAAGGTTTCGAACAAGAGAGAAAAGAGCCTTTGCACTGAAAAACAGACACAACCCAAAACTGCACAAAAACAAGCACAAACCAAGGGAACAGCAGGAAATCCCTAAGAGACAAAACCTCTCGAGAGGAGAGGGCGGTGGCCGAAGCCACCTATGTTTGAGTTGGATGGTATGGCACCGTGAAGAATTATCCTTGGGCCCATGACCAAAACTCGTCTTTGAAGCACAAGTACCATCAAAAATGGGTAATGTGAAAGAGGTGATCTATTTATGCATAATGGGGGGAGGGAGAGTTCATTGAGAGAACAACACTCCCCCTATGTCCATGCCTACACCTAAATTAGACAACAAGTTGAGTGTGGTGGGGGGTGCACGGTTTCAAGTCACATTGCTCAAATCAATGATATTTAGCTCATGCCTTAACTCGCGAAATCTTGCTTCATCCAAGGGCTTCGTGAAAATATCTGCAAGGTTATCATGAGTGTTGACATACTTGAGCTCGATCTCCCCTCGCCTAATGTGATCCCGAATGAAGTGATACCGAATCTCAATGTGCTTCGTCTTGAAGTGTTGCACCGGGTTGAGAGAAATCTTGATGGCACTTTCATTATCACACCAAAGAGGCACTTTGTCACAAATGACACCATACTCCTTTAAAGTTTGCCTCATCCATAGGAGTTGAGCACAACAACTACCGGCCGCCACATACTCCGCTTCGGTGGACGAGAGAGACACACAACTTTGCTTCTTGGAAGACCAACTTACCAAAGAGCAACCAAGAAACCCTCCGGAAGTGGACTTCCTATCCACTTTGTCTCCCGCCCAATCGGAATCCGTGAAACCTTCAAGCTTGAAGTTTCCTCCTCTTGGATACCATAAGCCAAAGTTTGGGGTATGAGCCAAATATCGGAAGATTCGCTTGACCGCCACAAAGTGACTTTCCTTTGGTGCGGCTTGAAAACATGCACACATCCCCACACTCAACATGATATCCGGTCTAGATGCACAAAGGTAAAGCAAGGAGCCAATCATGGAGTGATATACCTTTTGATCCACCGCTTTACCATTGGGATCGATGTCAAGTTGGCACTTGGTTGGCATTGGTGTTGTAGCCGGCTTAACATCACTTAGCTTGAATCTTTTAAGCATGTCTTGAGTGTATTTGGCTTGATTGATGAAGGTTCCTTCTCTTCTTTGTTTGATGTCGAAACCAAGGAAGAACTTCAACTCTCCCATCGAAGACATCTTAAACTTGGAGGTCATGAGAGCGGCAAATTCTTCATTGAAAGCTTTGTTAGGGGAACCAAAGATAATATCATCAACATATAGTTGTCATACAAACAACTCCACGTTGACCTTCTTAGTAAAAAGAGTGGGGTCGATTAGCCCTACTTCAAATCCACGATCTTGTAGCAACTCGGTAAGGTGGTCATACCACGCACGTGGGGCTTGTTTAAGGCCATAGAGTGCCTTATCGAGTTGATACACATGATCCGGAAAGTAGGGATCCTCGAACCCGGGGGGTTGCTTGACATAAACCAACTCATTAATGGGACCATTAAGAAAAGCACTTTTCACATCCATTTGTTGCAACTCAAAGTTGTGATGGGAAGCATAAGCAATCAACAAACGAATGGATTCAAGACGAGCAACGGGAGCAAAGGTTTCACCGTAGTCGATACCCTCGACTTGGGAGTAGCCTTGTGTTACCAATCTTACCTTGTTGCGAATGATGTTCCCATGGGCATCTTGCTTGTTCTTGAAGATCCACTTGGTTCCAATGACATTGTGGTTCCCGGATGGTCTTGGCACCAATCTCCACACCTTGTTGTACTCGAAGTTGTTGAGTTCTTCATGCATGGCATTGAGCCAATCCGAGTCTTCGAGCGCCTCATAGACCTTTTGGGGTTCGACACAAGAGACAAACGCGTGATGTTCACAATAGTTTGCCAATTGTCTACGAGTGCTTACCCCCTTTCGTAGGCTTCCAACCACATTCTCCATGAGATGGCCTTGGGCGGTGAGCTTGGAAGCAATCTTCGCGGCACGACGCTCTAATTCCTCATCGAGAGTGGAAGGAGGAGGGTTGACTTGATGATCTTGAGCGCCATCTTGAGCTTGTCCTTGATCTTGAGGTTGCTCTTGATCTTGAACTCGCTCGAGGGGGAGAACTTGACCTTGGGCATCATTTAGTGGTTCATCACCGTCTTGAGGTAGATCTTGCCCTTGGTCTTGTTCACGAGGTTGAGGGCCTTCACTTTGTTCTTCGGAAGCGTGTGGGTCTTGATGAGGTGATGGCTCTACTTGAGTAGAGCATTGTCCTTCTTCTTCGGCCACAAGGGGTTCCTCAATGGGTAGGATTTAACCAATACCCATTCTTCTTATGGCTTGGGGAGGAATTTCATCACCTACATCACAAGTACCACTTTGCTCCACTTGGGAGCCGTTATTTTCGTCAAACTCCACGTTACACGTCTCCTCAATGAGTCTGGTGGACTTGTTGAGGACACGGTAAGCATGAGAGTTTGTAGCATAACCAACAAATATGCCCTCATGAGCTCTAGCCTCAAATTTAGACAACCGAACACCTTTCTTGAGAATGAAACACTTACAACCGAACACCCGGAAGTACTTGAGGTTGGGCTTGTTGCTGGTGAGGATCTCATAAGGAGTCTTGTTCAAGCCTTTGCGAAGATAGAGCCGATTGGATGCATGACATGCGGTGTTGATGGCTTCAGCCCAAAAGTTGTACGGAGACTTGAACTCCGCCATCATGGTCCTTGCCGCATCCATCAACGTCCGGTTCTTCCTCTCCGCAACACCATTTTGTTGAGGGGTATAAGGTGCCGCATATTGATGCTTGATCCCCTCATCACTAAGAAACTCATCCAAGGTGTAGTTCTTGAACTCGGTGCCGTTGTCGCTTCTTATTGTCAAGATCTTTGCATCATGTTGACGTTGAGCTTCATTTGCAAAGTTGATGACGGTTTGTTGGGTCTCACTCTTCTTCTTGAAGAAGTACACCCAAGTGTATCTTGAATAATCATCCACAATCACCAAGCAATACTTCCTTCCTCCAAGACTATCAAAAGATGGAGGCCCGAAGAGATCCATGTGAAGGAGCTCCAAGGGTCTCTTCGAGTAGATGATGGTTGAGGGAGGGTGAGCCTTTTCATGAAGCTTTCCTTCGATACAAGCACTGCAAGCACGATCTTTGGCAAAACTAACATTTGTTAGTCCACGAACATGGTCCCCCTTGAGAAGACTTTGCAAAGATCTCATATTGACGTGGGCTAAACGGCGATGCCAAAGCCATCCCACGTCAACTTTAGCCATTAGGCATGTCACGGTCTTAGTGGGTTGCTCCGAAAAGTTAACCACATAGAGACCGTTCTCGACATGCCCAACGAAGGCTACTTTAAGAGTCTTGCTCCACAAGAGGGCCACGGTATCAATATCAAAGAATGTGGCAAAGCCCATGAGTGCAAGTTGACGAACGGAAAGTAAATTGAATGCAAGGGACTCAACAAGCATGACTTTCTCGATCATTAGATCATGAGAAATGACAACCTTGCCGAGACCCAATACCTTAGAATGTGATGCATCACCCCACTCAACATTGGTGGGCATAGATGGAATCTCTTGCACGTCCACCACCAAGTCCTTGCTCCCGGTCATATGATTTGTTGCTCCACTATCGAGCAACCATGATCCCCCACCGGAAGCAAATACCTACACGAGATCAATGCTTGGTTTTAGGTACCCATTTAGTAATGGGTCCTTTGATGTTAGTAACAAGGGTCTTGGGAACCCAAATAGACCATTCAATGTACTCATAAGGAGAACCAACAAATTTAGCATAAACATGTCCATCACTAGCACGGCACAACACATATGAAGGGTTAAAGTCGCCGGCTTTGTTTGAGGAAATGCTCTTGCCCTTTTGGACATCAACTTCCTTCACTTTCTCCTTCTTCTTCTTAGAAGCACCCTCTCCCTCTTTCACGAACGTTTGTTTGAGGGGAGGAGGACGATTGGACTTGTTGTTCTTCTTCTTCTTGCTCTTGGACTTGGGTGCAAACCCAATTCCTTCCTTGCCCACAACTTCCTTTTGATTGCTCAAAAGGTCGTTGAGGTTTTTCTCACCTTGAATGCAAGTCACAAGGCCCTTCTCAAGTTGATCCTTCAACTTGGCATTTTCCTCCACAAGATGCACATGCTCACAACAAGGGTTAGTAGCACATGCATTATCAATTAATACCATATGAGGAAAGGTGGCCTTTTCCTTGATTAGCTTAACTTGGAGTTGAGCATGAGACTCCTTGAGGCTAGCATGAGTACTCTTCAAGACCTTGTGGGCCTTGTCAAGTATCTCAAACTCCTCTTTGAGTCTAGCATGATCAACCCCAAGTTTAGCCTTCTCGAAGGTTAGCACACGAGACATGACAAGAGCATGATCAAGATCTTTCTTTAACTTAGCATGGTCATCATTATGTGACTCCTCAAGAGTCAAACGATGCACACGCTCTTCCTCAAGAGCATTAGAGAGATCCGATATCTCATCGGCATAGTCACGACTATGACCTTCCATCTTGGAGATGGTTTCTTCGTGAGCCTCGATCATGTCATTGGCCTCACCAAGTTGTTCCAAGAGAGCAACAAAGTGCTTCTTGGACTTTCCCTTGAGCTTACTCATAAAGGACTCAAATTCATTCACTTCCTCATTAGACTCAACATGTCCATCAATGCAATCCACCACGGAGGGATTAGTAATGATGGTGGTTGTGATGTTGGGGGTTACCTTGTTTGAAGCCTTAGCCATGAGACATCTAGCGGTGATGTTTTCGTTGGGTGATTCGAAGAGAGACACCCGGGGAGTAGCAATGGCAATGGATGCCATGGCCGTTGCTTCTTCATTCTCATCATCATCGTCATCCTCTTGGTATTCTTCTTGAACCACCAACCCACGAGTGGGAGTCTTCTTGGCGAAGTTGTTCTTGTTGGGGACGGACTTGGCTTTGTCTTTCCGAATGAACTTGCCACCATTGTCTTCCCGCTTCTCGTAAGGACAATCCGCAACGAAATGGCTCACATTGCCATAGTTGAAGCAAGTTCTAACTCGTTGCTTGCCCTTGACGCCACTTGAGTTGTTCTTGTTGAAGTTGGGTCTTGAGCTCTTCTTGCTCCAAAATTGTCTTGAAGCAAGGGCCATGTGCTCATGGTAGTCAAACTTGGTGTCTTCGGGGTTGCTTTCCTCATCTTCCACTTCTTCCTCTTCTTCGACAATGACCTTGGCCTTCAAGGCAAGGTTAGGCTTCTTAGCTCTTTGAGAACGGAGCACCGCATTGTCGGCGGCCTTGTCCAAGATGCTCATTGCAACGAACTCATCCAACACTTCACTTGAGGTCATGGTGTGGAAGTCTGGTCGTTGACGAATGACGGAGGACATGGCTTTGTTGTAGGGCATCATGGCCTTGAGGAACTTCCGCTTGATCCAATTGTCATCCGTGTCCTTGCTTCCATGATCTCAAAGTGCCACCGCGAGTTTGGTCACTCTTCGAAAGAGCTCACGAGGTTCTTCATCTTCTTTCATTGCAAACTCGTCGGCTTCATCTTGCACCACTTCATAGTTGGACCGTTGAATGCTAGCACTTCCACGATAGAGACCCTCGACACATTTCCATGCTTCTTTAGCCACGACATGGGGTCGAAGGTGAGGGAGATCTTCGGGAAGGATTGCATCTTGGATGATGAAGAGAGCACTCTCATTGAATTGATTGTCCACGGCTTCTCGAGGGGTGAAGTTGCTTGGGTCATGAGGATAAAAACCTTCTTCAATGACTCTCCAAAGGTTAGTGTTCACATGTTTCAAATGATGCTTAAAGCGATAGACCCAATTATCAAAATCTGCATGTTTTTCATACTTAGGAGGTGGACCGGCATGATTCAAATGAGTGGAGGGGATTGGCCCTCCATAAACCGGGGGTTCCACATGGGCAAAGATGCCGGTGCCATTTCTACCACTAGTAGAAGGACTCTTTTCATTGTTAGCTTCCCCCTTGTCGGAGAAAGCATCCGTCACCTTGTTAGTAGGATCACCCACTTTCATAGGTGCGGTAGATAGTTTAAGTCCCTCTAAGAAATTATTAAACATGCTTTTAACCTCGGCCATCATGGAGGTTTTCAATGTGTCTAAAGCCACATTGAACTCCTCACGAGAGACCGAGGTTCCCCCTTCGGCCGAAGATGAGATGGGATTCACATCGGAGTGTTCCTCCGCACCATCGTTGGTGTCAACCATACTCTTCGGACGGCAAAATCCTTAATAAAGAAACCTGGCTCTGATACTAATTGAAAGGATCGATATGGTTGACTAGAGGGGGGGTGAATAGGCAACTAACAATTTTTAAGCTTTTCTTTACCAAATTAAACTTTGCAACAAATAGGTTGTCTAGAAATGCAACTAAGTGAGCAACCTATATGATGGAAAAACAACTAGCACGCAAGCAAGCAAGAGATGTAACAATAAGTAAGCTTGCGCAAGTAAAGGCACGAAATAACCAAGAGTGGAGTCGGTGGAGACGAGGATGTGTTACCAGAGTTCCTTCCTTTTAAAGGGAAGTACGTCTCCGTTAGAGCGGTGTGGAGGCACAATGCTCCCCAAGAAGCCACTAGGGCCACCGTATTCTCCTCACGCCCTCACACGATGCGAGATGCCGTGATTCCACTATTGGTGCCCTTGAAGGCGGCGACCGAACCTTTACAAGCAAGGTTGGGGCAATCTCCACAACAATCGGAGGCTCCCAACAACAACACCACCATGAAGCTTCACCACAATGGAGTATGGCTTCGAGGTGACCTCAACCGTCTAGGGTGCTCAACACCCAAGAGTAACAAGATCCGCAAGGGATAAGTGGGGGGAATCAAATATCCTTTGGTGAAAGTGTAGATCGGGCCCTTGTCACCCAATCCCGAGCAAATCAACAAGTTTGATTGGCTAGGGAGAGAGATCGAGCGAAAATGGAGCTTGGAGCAACAATGGAGCTTAGAGGTGGAAGAGGTAGTCAACTAGAGGAAGAAGACATCCCTTATATAGTCATGGAAAGAATCCAACCGTTATCCACTAGTTCTGCCCGCGACCCACGGTACTACCGCTCCAAGGAAGCGGTACTACCGCGGCGCCGCGCGGTACTACCGTGGGCCACCACAGTACTACCGTGGCAACTGCACAGGCCGGAACAGACCTGAGGACGGAGCAGTACTACCGCCTGCGCGGTA
Organism: Triticum timopheevii; assembly: GCA_963921465.1. NCBI lineage: Eukaryota > Viridiplantae > Streptophyta > Magnoliopsida > Poales > Poaceae > Triticum > Triticum timopheevii. The sequence goes on along the minus strand of OY997272.1, from coordinate 367,151,212 downwards.
CTACCGCTCCTCCTTGCGGTACTACCGCAAGGCAGGAGAGTTACGGCCTGGGAAGGGCGCGGATGAAATAAATTTCATCCGTGCCTACTTCCGCAGAAACTAGGGTGGTGCAAAAACCCGACGCGGTACTACCGCCTGCGGGGCGCGGTACTACCGTGGTCGGCGCGGATGTAAAAAATTACATCCGCGCCTACTACCGCGACGCTGCGGTACTAGGCAGAAGGGCCACGGTACTACTACTCCAAGGGAGCGGTACTACCGTGGGCCCCCGCGGTACTACCGCGCTGGACGAGCGGTACTACCGTGGGGGGCGCGTATGTAAAAATTACATCCGCCCCTACTACCGCACCGGAGCGGCACTAGGCCAGGGTGCCGCGGTACTACCGCGCCAAAAGGGCGGTACTACCGTGACACCCCGCGGTACTACCGCTTGTAACTGCGGTACTACCGCAAGTACAGCAGTAGTCGTCAGATTTTCACACAACCAAGATAACGACGGGTAGCTCCAAAGTGCAAGGAATGGAGGGACAAGTGTACGTGTGATTCCACCCTACCTTTCCGACGCGGACCCCCTCTTAATAGAACGGTTCTCCTACGACTCAACTCCACCAAAGAGAAACGTAGAACAACGCCGGCTTCAACAGTCTCCGAGGGGCACCGAATCGTCTTGTGCCTAATGATGAAGTATCTGAGGGACTCAAGACACACGATTAGTCCGCACGAGTATTGTCATCAATCACCAAAACACTTAGGGATAAATATGCCCTTACACCTTCTGCAAGAAGAACCCGGCCCCTGCAGTGAGTTATCAATCTTAATAAATACTCCTTGCTATGTTATACCTTATTTGTATTCATAATTCCTTATCCTTTTCCACAGGCCGATGACAACTTCTGGAAGGTCAAATATGACCATGAGGCTGCCAAACAAGCCAGGACAGCCAAGAAAACCGAAAGGAAAGCCGCCAAGATGTGAACCTCAAAGAAGAAGAAACCCAGCGCCTCCGATTTATTCAAATTGGATGATACTTCTTCGGATGATGAAGATGTAATCCTTTAACTTTCTTAACTCCCTTGTCGTTATTTTACTGACATTCTATCCTTTCAGGAGGATACGGGGAACAGTCAAGCTGTTGACGAAGAGGTAACTATAATCTCCTCCGACTCAGAGCCTTTGCCAAAGCAAAAAATCCGAAGGGTGACCCGGAAAGTAAGATTTTCACATCCTCTAGCTTATCAAGATCCTAAATTTCTTTTGAAGAAACAACAGCTTGAGAACCGGAGGCAGACTCAGGCCAATCAAGATGCAGAACTCTCCTCCGGCTTAGCTGATGTAACTAGGAAGCGTCGAACCGAGGTTATCTCCGATTCACGTTCTCTTTTACCCTTGGCAGGTTTAATTCGCCAACCTCTCAATTCATGTGACTCCAATTATCAGGATACCTCTCCATCCTCCGACGAGTCTATGCAATCAAACATGCCGGCTTTCAAAACAGCTCCCAGGTAATGTAACCTTATTTACTTTAAGTTTTACCTTACTTATGCTTTAATATTCATCCTTCTACCTTTATTGACAGCCTGCAAGTGAAGCCCAGCAACAAAGCAAGGAAGAATAAGCAGTCCCAAGGCCCGATTGTTACTGAACCGGCGCCAGACATGTCTGCTCCTGACAGCTCCACCCATCAACCGCCGCCTGAACCGTCTTCTGACATTCCGGTGCCAACCTCTGATCCGCCTGCCGAAGATGCTAACAACAGCTCTGATAACCCGGAAGCTCCTAGCCCGGTCAAGACGACTAGCCCGGAAGTTGAATTTCTTAAAAGTCAATTTGTTGAACCGGGGCGGCCTACTGTCCTTGCCAAATATACTGCCAAGGAAGAACTTGTCGAACGCCGAAAGGCCAAGCATGACATTACTGATTATACTCACTTAAGCATTGGTGATATAGTCTCGGGCTATCTGAATCAAGTGCACAACAGTCGTGACCTGGAAATTGACATGGTGAAACAAATACAGCACAAATCTGAGGTATAACTTATGCTATTTTCCTGAATCTTACTTACTGTACCAGCCCCCAAGTCTATTGCTTATGAATGAATATGTTGTAGACTTAAAAAATCTCCTTACTGTTTGTTTGCCCGGTTTAAAGAGAATATATTTAACCCGGTGATAGCATGATACTTTGAACTTGCGATACACATTAGCCCCCCAAGTGCCAAGTATCTTTACTTGTAAAATGCTTGGGACTTAATATGCATGACCCGGATTTGTAGTTTAAAAAATTCTTTAACATACATTAGCCCCCAAGTGCCAAGTATCTTTACTTGTAAAATGCTTGGGACTTGAATGTTACCTTACCGTGATCCTTACCATAACTTGGTATCAATGCAGGCCACCATAAGTCAATTTGAGTCGGAGCTTGCTGACCTGAAGAGCCGGCTGAAAACTCAAGAACTTGAAACTCAGAAGGCCAACTCCAAATTTGAATTCAGTGTCTCTGAAAATGATAAGCTGAAGAAAAATTTTGAGTCCGAGAAGAAAGCCTGGGCTGATGAGAAGGCTTCACTGGTGACTCCTGCCGAGACGGCAGAAGCATCTCTTGCAGAGGCAACAACCGAGCTGTCCGACTTAAAACGGCAGAGATCCCAAATGGTCTCAGCCATCTTCGGTAAGTTACTGTGCGAAACCTCAAACATTGTAATCTTCCAATGACTATTGTAATAGTTACCTCTGGCTCACTGTTATGCTTGTGAATATACAGGCCCCAGGAGTACCAACCTCAAGCAAAACATGCTGATCAAGCTTAAGGCGGTTTACACCTTAGTGGAACAGCTGTACTCCGGGTCACAACGTGCCTTGGCTGTTGTAGCCTTATCAAATACCACTCCCCACCTTCTGCAAGACGTGCTGAAGCATCTCGCTGTGCTACCTCAGCGAATTCAGGATTTAAGACAGGCATCTTCAAGAGCCGGGGTTGTGGCCACATTGAGCCGGGCAAAGGCATGGATGCTAGAGCTTGACCTGCCTGACCTCGCTCTTGGATATCCGAGCCTGAAGGAGGACGGTACTGTATTTGATGAATCATGATTTCACCGCCTGTGTGAAAGTCGTACGTCCCTTGGCTACCCTTATTGGGAATGATACTCATCTTACTAAGTATTCGTCGGGCTATGATAGCGAGAACCGGAGAATTCCAAACATTCCATATGATCAAGTCATCCTGATCCCTCCAGCGCGTAAGCATACTTTTGCCCCTGAAGTAGACCCGGCCGGTTTAATAGATGATGAGGCTGAGTTTGAAGCCTTGAGTGGCATTGACTGGGCCTCGTCCACCTTCCAGGACTAAGCAACCGATGGAGAGGCGGAGAAGGATAACCCAGAGTCTTCAAGCCCGCCGAAGGAATGAACCGCCAGGCGTTTTATAACTTTGCAAAAAACAATGCTTCATTTATTCAGACTCGGGGAGTCTTGTAATAGGATAGAAAAAACCTCTCAATGTTTGTCATGCCTTCACGCATGTTTATGGCGCTTAATACTTTTGTAAGCCGCTGTTGTTATATATTTCCAGCTTATGTTGATTGTTTGTTTCCTTGATGTTAAATTTGCTTGCCTTATCCTGCATACAAAACAAGCAAAATTCCCTTGGCGGTTTATCGCATCGGGGGCACATAAGGTATTGATAACCCAGAGGGCAAACCTCAAAACATCATATATATAGGCCGGTTTATGATTACATTTGTTAAACATAATCACCATAGCATACCTGCAATCCCTTTGGTAATCTCGCCTACTTATATGACCTTCACCATGCGGATAAATTCAACTCCTGAAAGTTGGAACATATAATGTTCACCCGGCACTTAACAACCTGGGATAATCAATATTAAGCCGGAAGAACAAAAGCCATCTCATAGTGCTTTCAAAAAGGTCTCAAGATAGTCAAGTAATTATGCTTATGATATATAATAAATAATATTCAAAGGCTTCTGATTCGAATACGATCAGTAAACCGTTCCAAAGGGGTTAAGCTAAGATCCGGATACAATCATATAGCCCCCAGTGGCTTTGGCAATGCCGAACAAGTGGGTATCGACAGTTATGTTCTCTTTGGTTCGAATACGACCTATGTTTGAACAGGAAGCCCCCAGGTGACCATAAGAGTTGTTTAATGACGCTAATTCGAATACGATCCACGTCAGACCCAAAGGGGTTAAGCTATGATTCAAATATGATCAAGAAGCCCCCAAGTGGGTTTGGCAGTATGCCGATCAAGTGGGTATCAACAGCTATGTTCTCTTTGGTTCGAATACGACCTATGTTTGAACAGGAAGCCCCCAAGTGACCATGGCTAGATTCAGATATGATCATAAGCCAAACCAAAGGGAAAGCCGAATTCAAATGTGATCCGCTCCCTGTTGGTTGTTTCCACCACCTGATAAAGAAGACACATAAACCTTTGAGGGTAAAAAAGGACAGAGGTCCTGGTTTATTTCTTTATATAATATATACATTGTCAAAAAATATATACATCATGAGAGCCGGTGGCTTAAGTATAGTAAGGCCGGATATGAGCAATATTCCACGGCCGGCGGGTCTCCTCCTCCGATTTATGTGAGTCTTTGTGCTCTCGAACATCAATGAGGTAGTATGATCCGTTGTGCAAATTCTTGCTGACCACAAATGGTCCTTCCCAAGGTGGGGATAGCTTGTGCATGTCCGATTGATCCTGGATGAGCCGGAGCACCAAATCACCTTCCTGAAAGGTCCTGCTCCTAACCCGGCGGCTGTGATAGCGGCGCAGGTCTTGTTGATAAATCGCTAAGCAGGCTATTGCCAAGTCTCGCTCCTCATCCAACAAGTCAAGTGCATCCTGACGAGCTTTTTCATTGTCAGCCTCAACATAAGCCGCCACGCGGGGTGAATCGTGCCGGATGTCACTTGGCAGGACCGCCTCCGCACCATACACCATAAAGAAAGGTGTGTAGCCTGTAGATCTGTTAGGCGTAGTGTTGATGCTCCATAACACGGAAGGTAACTCCTCCACCCAACAACCCAGAGTCCGCTGTAAGGGGACAAAGAGCCGGGGTTTTATACCCTTCAGGATCTCTTGATTAGCTCTTTCTGCTTGACCATTGGATTAAGGATGAGCAACAGCCGAAACATCAAGCCGGATATGCTCTCGTTGACAGAACTCTTCCATGGCACCCTTGGAGAGATTAGTGCCATTATTAGTTATAATGCTGTGTGGGAAACCAAAACGAAAGATCACCTTTTTCATGAATTGAACCGCCGTGGCTGCATCACACTTACTGACTGGCTTTGCCTCAACCCACTTTGTAAACTTATCCACTGCCACCGGGAGATGTGTTTTTTATCCTTAGACCTCTTGAAAGGCCCAACCATGTCAAGCCCCCAGACTGCAAATGGCCAAGTGATTGGGATGATCCTCAACTCTTGAGCCGGCACATGAGCTCGTCGTGAGAACTTTTGACAACCATAACATTTACGGACCAGATCCTTTGCATCAGCATGAGCCGTCAGCCAGTAGAAACCATGATGAAATGCTTTGGCTACCAGAGATTTTGACCCGGCATGATGGCCACAATCCCCTTCATGGATCTCACGAAGTATTTCTTGGTCTTCTACAGGTGACACACGGCATTGAAACGCCCCAGTGACACTTAGGTGATGTAACTCACCATTAACAATCGTCATAGATTTGGAGCGCCTGACGATTTGTCTTGCCAAGGTCTCATCCTCAGGTAATTCTCCCCGGGTCATATAAGCCAAATATGGCACTGTCCAATCCGGGATAACGTGAAGAGCTGCCACCAGCTGTGCCTCCGAGTCTGGCGCCGCTAGTTCTTCCTCGGTAGGCACCTTGACAAAAGGGTTATGTAAAATATCAAGAAAGGTGTTAGGCGGCACCGGTTTACGTTGAGATCCCAACCAGCTTAAAGCATCAGCCGCCTCATTCTTCCTTTGATCAATGTGCTCCACTTGATAACCCTTGAAGTGACCAGCCACGGCATCTACTTCACGAGGTAAGCCGCCATAAGGGGATCCTTGGAATCCCACTTGCCTGACACCTGCTGAGCCACGAGATCTGAGTCGCCCAAGCACCTTACCCGGCTTAAGTTCATCTCCTTGGCCATCCGGAGACCATGGAGTAAGGCCTCGTACTCAGCTGCATTGTTAGTACATGGAAACATAAGTCGGAGTACATAACAAAATTTGTCACCTCGAGGGGAAGTTAAAACAACTCCAGCCCCCGAGCCTTCTAGCTGCCTGGACCCGTCAAAGTGAATAGTCCAATATGTGTTATCTGGCTTCTCCTCAGGTGCCTGTAACTCTATCCAACCATTGATAAAGTCCACCAAGGCCTGAGACTTAATAGCAGTACGTGGCATGTACTTCAAATCATGAGGCCCAAGCTCGATGGCCCACTTGGCGACTCGTCATGTGGCCTCCTATTCTGGATGATATCTCCCAAAGGGGCAGAACTTACCACAGTTATAGGATGACTTTGAAAGTACTGTTTCAACTTCCGGTTGGCCATAAACACTTCATAAACGAGTTTCTGCCAATGTGGATACCTTTGTTTAGATTCAATGAGCACCTCACTGATGTAGTAAATCGGTCGTTGAACCGGATGCTCCTTGCCAGCTTCCTTACGCTCCACCATGATGGCAACGCTGACGGCTTGTGAATTGGCAGCCACGTATAACAGCAACGGCTCTTTATCAATGGGAGCCGCAAGAACCGGTGGTTCAGATAACTGTCTCTTCAAGTCCTCAAAGGCAGCATCGTCAGCATCACTCCAGACAAAAATGTTTGTCTTCTTCATCATCTGATATAGCGGTAGGGCCTTCTCACCTAACCGGCTTATGAACCGGCTTAAAGCGGCAACACGACACGCCAGTCGCTGAACATCATTGATGCAGGCTGGTTTAGCCAGAGAGGTAATTGCCTTAATCTTCTCCGGATTAGCTTCAATGCCTCTGTTTGATACCAGAAAACCCAAAAGCTTGCCTGCGGGTACACCAAATACACACTTGGTCGGGTTAAGCATCATTTTATAAACCCAGAGATTATCAAAGGTTTCTTTCAAGTCAGATATTAAGGTTTCCTTTTCTCTGGACTTCACCACGATGTCATCTACATAAGCATGAACATTACGCCCGATTTGATCGTGTAGACAGTTTTACACACATCGCTGATAAGTCACTTGAGCACTCTTGAGTCCAAACAGCATAGATACATAACAAAAGGCCCCAAATGGAGTGATGAAAGCCGTCTTCTCCTGATCCTTAACTGCCATTTTGATCTGATGATAACCATAGTAAGCATCCAAAAAACTCAAACGTCCACAACCCGCCGTAGCATCAATGATTTGATCAATACGGGGGAGAGCAAAGGGATCAGCCGGACAAGCCTTGATTAAGTCTGTGTAGTCCACACACATCCGCCAGGTGCCGTTCTTCTTGAGGACAAGCACCGGGTTAGCCAACCACTCCAGGTGAAAAACTTCAATAATAAACCCGGCATCTAAGAGCCGGGCGACTTCCTCTCCAATAGCTTTCCGTCTCTCTTCGTTAAAACGTCGAAGAAACTGCCTGACCGGCTTATACTTCGGATCAATATTGAGAGTGTGCTCAGCGAGTTCCCTCGGTACACCCTGCATGCCAGAAGGTTTCCATGCAAAGATGTCCTGGTTCTCACGGATGAACTCGATGAGCGCGCTTTCCTATTTGGGATCCAAATTGCTGCTGATGTTGAATTGCTTAGAAGAGTCGCCCGGGGTAAAGTCAACAAGCTTCGTCTCAGCGGCCGATTTAAACTTCAATGCCGGGTCATGCTCTGTAGTTGGTTTCTTCAGGGAGGTCATATCTGCTGGGTCAACATTATCTTGATAAAATTTGAGCTCTAACACTGCACAGGCAGACTCAGAATAAGCCGCGTCGCCTTCTTCACACTCCAACACTACCTTCCGACTTCCATGCACAGTGATGGTGCCCTTGTGACCCGGTCATTTTGAGTTGCAAATAAACATAACATGGCCGTGCCATGAACTTAGCATAAGTCGGCCGCCCAAACAGAGCATGATATGGGCTCCTGATTTTGACCACCTCAAACGTCAAGTTCTCAACCCTGGAGTCATATTCATATCCGAAGGCCACCTCCAGCTCAATCTTGCCAACTGGGTAAGCCGACTTACCAGGAACCACTCCATGGAAAACAGTGTTGGATGTCCTCAGATTCTTATCAGTTAACCCCATGCATCGAAAGGTCTCATAATAGAGGATATTGATGCTACTACCTCTGTCCATGAGTACCTTAGTGAATTTATATCCACCAACCTGAGGTGCTACCACCAAGGCCAACTGGCCCGGATTGTCGACCCGTGAAGGGTGATCTTCTCTGCTCCATACAATGGGCTGTTCTGACCACCTCAAGTAATGAGGAACTGCCGGCTCAACAGAATTCACGACCCTCTTATGAACCTTTTGGTCGCGTTTGCATAAGCTAGTGGTAAACACGTGGTACTGCCCACCATTCAACTGCTTCGGATTGCTTTGATAACCTGACTGCTGCTGCTGCTGCTGCTCTCCTTGACCAGAATGTTGTTGATTATAGCCGCCTTGACATCCCTGAAAGCCGGAACCTGAGCCACCACCCGGGACATGAAAATCGCCAGCCCCTGAGCCGCCACCAGACCCATTATTGCCATCAAAGGTGTTGGAATTCTTAAACGCTTTCATGATCGCGCAATCTTTCCACAGGTGTGTGGCGGGCTGCTCCCTGGTGCCGTGTCTTGGGCAAGGCTCATTGAGTAGCTGCTCAAGAGATGGGCCTGACCCGCCGGATCGAGGCGGCTTACCCTTACATCTCTGATTGTTACCTTGCGCATTGGCATTGGCCACAAATTCTGGGTTACCATCCGCCTTACGCTTATTGCCTCCTTGATTCATCGGGTTATGCTGCTGACCCTTTCCATTACTGTTCTTCTTTCCCTTCCCGGTCTTTTCCTCATCAGACGCAGGATCCTTGGTACTATCAGAATCGGCATATTTGACTAAAGCCGCCATCAGCGTACCCATATCATTGCAATCACGCTTAAGGCGTCCCAGTTTCTGCCTTAGCGGCTCAAAACGGCAATTCTTCTCCAACATGAGGACTGCAGAGCCGGCATCCATCTTGTCAAATGAATGTATTATCTCCTTGACCCGGCGTACCCAATGGGTCATAGATTCACCTTCCTCCTGTTTACAATTTGTCAAGTCCACAATTGACATAGACTGCTTACGTGTGTCTTTGAAGTTCTGGATGAAACGGGCTTTCAGTTTTACCCATGAACCAATGGAATTGGGTGGCAAACCCTTCAACCAGGACCGGGCTGTTCCATCTAACATCATGGTGAAGTACTTAGCCATTGCCGCGTTGCTGACTTCCAATAACTCCATGGCCATCTCATAAATTTCGATCCAAGCTCCGGGCTGCAGGTCGGCCGTGTAATTCGGCACCTTTCGAGGTCCCTTGAAGTCCTTGGGCAGGCGCACGTTACGCAGGGCTGGTACTAGACAAGGAACACCACCGGTTCTAGTGGCTACTCCCGCCTCAACAGAAGTCGTTGGATACTCTGGGAAATCTTGATGTGTCGTTTGTTGAGCTGCTAGCTGAGCCACCCGCTCGTTCTCCTGACGTATTCGGTCTTGCACCGGATTATAGCCACCCGGCTGGTTACGGCGTTGGGCGTTGCTTGACAAAGCTTCAGACTCCATGTGCCTGCTGTAACTCGGGCTCCGGTTCTGACAAGGCGGCGCTAACCAAGGCGGAGGAGTTGAATGAATCTTGTCCCGGCTGTAAGAATAGGTCTCTTGCTGAGCTAAGGCCGTCTAGAGAAGTTCTCTGACCCTCTGGGTCTCCACTGCCGTCGGGTCATCACCGTCCATGGGAAGATCCGCCAAACGCGTTGAAGCCGCGATTAAGTTCTCCATGGGGTTGGAAAAGTGACCCGGCGGTATCGGCACATAACGCGGCGGTGCCATGCTCACAAGAGGTGGTGCCATCTCCCGAGGCTGAGCCGACCCTCCTGTTTCGGCTGTCATAAGCTGATTGGCCTCTGGCGGGTTACTTGGGCCGGCTTCGGGTGTAGCAAAAAGAACCCGAGGGTCATAATTCGGGGGTAAACGGGGCTGGGTTTTCTGATGTGTCCCCCTCATCACCTCATTGGACGCGTTTAAGCTCATCGTGAGCTGGTAAGCTTCTGACTGTAGCCGCTGCGCCCGGGCATCTAGAGCCACCCGCTCTGTGGATAATCTAGTGTCCTCGGCTGCCAAGGCCTCCTTGGCCTGAGCTATTTCCTCACGCACCCGTGCCACCTCTGTGTCATGCTCATCTTTATCTGCGGGAATAACCGTTGCGGTTAATAGGGTCGTAAGCTTGTCCATGAGATCTATCAGCACCTGAGCCGGCGGGCGCACGGGGCCGCCTGCCTCGGCTGCTCCTAACCCGGATGTTACTGCTGCAGCAGCCGTAGAGTTTGAGTCGGGCTGAGTCCCAGCCATAAAGAGTCCTGCCCATCTTGGCGGCTCACAGGGGTTCGGAATACTAGTACCATCGGAACAGCCCCCGAGCACGCCGTCTTGCACTTGGTACAACGAATCTGTTGAGCCGGCGGACGAATCACCGTCTGAGAGGACGGCCGTCTCACCACCATCTCCAGATTCTTTAGAGAGTTTCTCTCCGTGGATGCAGCCCACAAAGGCACGCTTCATAACAGGTTGAATTCGGGTCTTCCTCGCACGCTGAGCCATCTCAACGAGGTCGGTGCAGTTGTCCGGCTCAGGGCCCGGCTCACCGATCTGGCCGATGAAGATGTGGATTCCGCTGAAGGGGACCAGGTACATGTACTCAATTGAGCCGGCTTCGGGACCCCAGCCTTCATCGTCGATGTAGATCTTGCCGCGACGACTCTTGGTCATCCGGCCCACTACGTATCCCTTGAGCCCTTCGAAGTTGCCCTTCAAGAAATCAAATCCACCGTGCGCTGGCCCCATGGTGGGCGCCAATTGTTGTGGAATTGTCACGTCAGATGTCCTCGTGAAAGGACTTAATTGTGGAGCCATCGCAACTAGGAAGCTTGAAGGGGTTAATTGGGACAAAGGACACGAGAGGTTTATACTAGTTCGGCCCCTTACGGTGAAGGTAAGGCCTACGTCTAGTTGGGTTGATATTGATGTTTCGATGACCAGGGAGCGAGATACGCTATGCCCGGCTCTCGATGAGTTGTTTCTTGCCCTAAGCCGCCAGCAGGTCGTCCCCTTATATACACGGGTTGACGCCCTGTGGCTTACAGAGTCCCGGCCGGCTTATAAACAGTGTCCGGCTCGGTGACTAGTTAAATCTACCTTATGATACTAGTCATGCCATTATGGCGGTTTACTACAACGGGCCTTAAGTCGCCTGTGGGCCTTAAGCCCTTTATTGAACCGCCATCTTCATGCTTGGTCTTGAGCTTCTCTCTGGTGAATCTTCTTTGCGTAACCCGGCCCCTCCTGGGCGGCTTACATAAATAGTTATATCCCCAACACATTCCGTTAGCTTAGCACTTGATCGTTTAGTTTGTTGCTATTGCTTTCTTCATGACTTATACATGTTCCTATGACTATGAGATTATGCAACTCCCGAATACAGGAGGAACACTTTGTGCGCTACCAAATGTCACAACGTAACTGGGTGATTATATAGGTGCTCTACAGGTGTCTCCGCTGGTACTTGTTGAGTTGGCATAGATCAAGATTAGGATTTGTCACTCTGATTGTCGGAGAGGTATCTCTGGGCCCTCTCGGTAATGCACATCACTATAAGCCTTGCAAGCAATGCGACTAATGAGTTAGCTGCTGGCTGATGCACTATGGAACGAGTAAAGAGACTTGCCAGTAACGAGATTGAACTAGGTATTGAGATACCGACGATTGTATCTCGGGCAAGTAACATACCGATGACAAAGGGAACAACGTATGTTGTTATGCAGCTTGACCGATAAAGATCTTCGTAGAATATGTAGGAGCCAATATGAGCATCCAGGTTCCGCTATTGGTTATTGACCGGAGACGTGTCTCGGTCATGTCTAGATAGTTCTCGAACCCGTAGGGTCCGCACGCTTAATGTTTGGTGATGATCGGTAATATGAGTTTATGTGTTTTGATGTACCAAAGGTAGTTCGGAGTCCCGGATATGATCATGGACATGACGAGGAGTCTCGAAATGGTCGAGACATAAAGATCGATATATTGGATGACTATATTTGGACATCGAAATAGTTCCGGGTGAAACTAGGATTTTACCGGAGTACCGGGAGGTTACCGGAACCCCCCGGTAAGTGTATGGGCCTTATTGGGCCATAGTGGAGAGAGAGAGAGGAGACCAGGGCAGGCCGCGCGCTCCCTCTCCCTCTGGTCCGAAATGGACTAGGAGGGGGGCTCCCCCTTTCCTTCCTCCCTCTCTCCCCCTTCCTTCTCTCCTAGTCCAACTAGGGAAGGGGGGAATCGTACTCCCGGTGGGAGTAGGACTCCTGTAGGGCGCGCCATAGGAGGGCCGGCCCTCCCCCCTCCTCCACTCCTTTATATACGGGGAGGGGGGCACCCCATAGACACACAAGTTGATCATTGATCTTTTAGCCGTGTGCGGTGCCCCCTCCACCGTAATCCACCTCGGTTATATCGTAGCGGTGCTTAGGCGAAGTCATGCGTCGGTAGCTTCATCAACACTGTCATCACACTATCATACTGACGGAACTCTCCCTCGAAGCTCTACTGGATCGTGAGTTCATGGGACGTCACCGAGCTGAACGTGTGCAGATCGCGGAGGTGTCGTACGTTCGATACTAGGATCGATCGATTGTGAAGACGTACGACTACATCAACCGCGTTGTCATAACGCTTCCGCTTACGGTCTACGAGGGTACGTGGACGACACTCTCCCCTCTCGTTGCTATGCATCACCATGATTTTGCATGCGTAGGATTTTTTTTTGAAATTACTACGTTCCCTAACATAAAGATCATGAAACTACAGATCAAGTTGCTACAGAACCTCGTAGGTTTGGCAGAGCACGATCCGCACCAGAGTGGTATGGTAATCCTGTTCTGGAAGTCATGTTACTTGACCATGACGAACCTACGAACTATGAAGAAGCTATGACGAGCCCAGATTCCGATAAATGGCTTGAGGCCATGAAATCCGAGATAGGATCCATGTATGAGAACAAAGTGTGGACTTAGGTGGATCTGCCCGATGATCGGCGACCCATAGAGAATAAATGGATCTTCAAGAAGAAGACTGATGTTGATGGTAATGTTACTGTCTATAAAGCTTGACTTGTTGCAAAGGGTTTTTGACAAGTTCAAGGAGTTGACTATGATGAGACGTTCTCACCCGTAGCGATGCTTAAGTTTGTCTGAATCATGTATGATTATGAAATCTGGCAAATGGATGTCAAAACTGCATTCCTTAATGGATTTCTTAAAGAAGAGTTGTATATGATGCAACCAAAAGGTTTTGTTGATCCTAAAGGTGCTAACAAAGTGTGCAAGCTCCAGCGATCCATTTATGGACTGGTGCAAGCATCTCGGAGTTGGAATATATGCTTTGATGAGGTGATCAAAGCATATGGTTTTATATAGACTTTTGGAGAAGCCTGTATTTACAAGAAAGTGAGTGGGAGCTCTATATCATTTCTAATATTATATGTGGATGACATATTGTTGATTGGAAATGATGTAGAATTTCTGAATAGCATAAAAGGATACTTGAACAAGAGTTTTACAATGAAAGACCTCGGTGAAGCTGCTTACATATTGGGCATCAAAATCTATAGAGATAGATCAAGACGCTTGATAGGACTTTCACAAAGCACATACCTTGATAAAGTTTTGAAGAAGTTCAAAATGGACCAGTCAAAGAAAGGGTTCTTGCCTGTGTTACAAGGTGTGAAGTTGAGTCAGACTCAATGCCCGACCACTGCAAAAGATAGAGAGAAAATGAAAGTCATTCCCTATGCTTCAGCCATAGGTTCTATCATGTATGCTATGCTGTGTACCAGACCTGATGTGTGCCTTGCTATAAGTTTAGCAGGGATGTACCAAAGTAATCCAGGAGTAGATCACTGGACAGCGGTCAAGAACATCCTGAAGTACCTGAAAAGGACTAGGAATATGTTTCTCGTTTATGAAGGTGACAAAGAGCTTGTCATAAATGGTTATGTCGACGCTAGCTTTTACACTGATCCGGATGACTCTAAGTCACAATCCGGATACGTATTTTTATTGAATGGTGGAGCTGTCAGTTGGTGCAGTTCCAAGCAGAGCATCGTGGCGGGATCTACGTGTGAAGCGGAGTACATAGCTACTTCGGAAGCAGCAAATGAAGGAGTCCGGATGAAGGAGTTCATATCCGGTCTAGGTGTAATACCTAGTGCGTCGGGTCCAATGAAAATCTTTTGTGACAATACTGGAGCAATTGCTTTGGTGAAAGAATCCAGATTTCACAAAAAGACCAAACACATCAAGAGATGCTTCAACTCCATCTGAGATTTGGTTAAGGAGGAAGACATAGAGATTTGCAAAATACATACAGATCTGAATGTTGCAGACCCGTTGACTAAGCCTCTTCCACGAGCAAAACATGATCAACACCAAGACTCCATGGGTGTTAGATTCATTACAATGTAATCTAGATTATTGGCTCTAGTGTAAGTGGGAGACTGAAGGAAATATGCCCTAGAGGCAATAATAAAGTTGTAATTTTATATTTCCTTATTCATGATAAATGTTTATTACTCATGCTAGAATTGTA